>JALIZH010032931.1:635000-1332500 GCA_030522465.1 Rhipicephalus appendiculatus
AGCACTGTTGATGCTTACGTCCGTTCGAAAGTATGAATGGGAGGAGGAAGAGCACGACCATGAGCACGAGGGCGCACGCTATAAGTGGAAGCATCAGGCTGGTTCCTTCTTTCCTGTAAGAAATAATGCAAGCCAGAAAAGAGTGAGGGAGTAAATTACAAGTCATTTTCGCAAAGTTCTTATAGATAGCGACAATTTTTACAGTAACGCTGTTATGGCGGAGGTCTGCCGTGTGTTGCAGATAGAAAATTATCGTGAAGCTGCATGGGCTCAGTCACCATCCAAGCGCCGAGGACAGATAGTAAACAAGAAAAGCTTAAACGTGCGGTCCCTAATTGGTATTTGTCACCCATGTGTTCCGTTTTTAATTTTTAGCGGACCAGTCTGGTGAGTACTGGGATTTTCGCAATATCTATGGTATGTACGCGGTAATTGAGTTTTATAGCAGTGCCGTTGTAATCGAGGAGTGAAAAATACAGAAGGCGAGATACTGACTGCAGAACGAGAGAGAGGCGATAAGGAAAGAGAAAGAGATAACAAGTGAGAAAGAAAGTAAATCAAGACAAAAAAAAAGATAGAAAGATAAAGGGAAACAAATATACATATCGATAAAGAGATAGATACACAGACAAAGAAAAAACATAAACAACAAGAGAGCATGCAGAGACATGTGTAGTATAGTATAGCAAAGGTTGAGGAAAGAGACAGGCGAGACGGTAAAAGCCTAGCCAAGCCAGGGCCAGCTGCGTGCCCACCAGCTCTGCTGTGAGCCAGCCTTGCGCAACTTCAGCCAAGCTGCGCCTTTTTTCTCCACAGAATCAGCCACTGGGCAACTCCTTATTCTGGAAATCCTCGTAGTACTATCTATCATGAGAATTCTGCACGCTATGACAAAACTAGATGCATCGAAATTTTTTCGTTGCAGTTTATGTAACTATTCAAAAGAAAAAAAAATAAATATCGCTTTAAGCCTTAGATGCCTCATCAAACGAGAAAACTGGCCGTCGACGTCAACACGGGAGATATTAAAAATGATTATGCGATGGCATCACCCTGTAAAGTCATGATTACGTCACGGATCACCGATATTTGTCACGTCGGACAACCTAACGTCGAGCGAGGGAGTAGGCATAGGGAGGAGTGGGGGGTAGGGAGCACACATGTTGGCTCCCTCGTTGTACAATGATCCAACTTTCCCAAAAAGAAGTTTTGGTAAACCCTAACGTCACTTGACGCGTCGTCACATGACATCGTCAATTGGTCAAAGGGGAGCCGATTCCCAAGGCACAGCCAAACTGAGTGACGTGCCGAAATCTTCCAATGGCTCCAATCTCCGAGGCAGTGCAAAACCGCGTTGGTTGCAGAAAGTTTTCGGGAAGTGGGCATCGATATAATCGACTAAGAAAACCAAGAACACGGCTTTCGTGTTGGGGCCGTCTCAGACAAATTGGACGAGACACCGTGGGACATTTAGTGGTAAATTATTTGATTAAGGTAAATTTTCGTGATGATCCGCAAACGCTGAAAAAAATATCTCCACGAACATACAAGCTGATAAGTTAATGGACAGATAATACCCGTGTGTTGCAGCCGACGTTGAGTACACACATTCAGGCCGCACTAAAATCACAGTTAATGCGCTATGGATAACATACTGTCATAGCCTTGGTGAGTTGCGGTAACCTCTAAAATCTGCATAACTTAAACCAGTTAGAAATATCCCTATGCCTGAAAAAGATTCATAAGTGGTAACGTTAGTTGCAAGCTATGTTACAATACAAAGAAACTTCTTTTTAAGGAGTCTTCAACAAACAAGCGCATGAGCGGACAACGGACTAAAGGCTCGTTCACACCTGTGACTAGCAACGGGCATGCGACCAAGTTAGTCGCAAAGCGACCTGCCTAAAATGATCGGAAATGGCTGCTTTGGTAGCAAAGCGACTACTTTTGCCGAGTCGGTCGCTGCCATGATTTTTTTAGTTGCGTGACTTCAGTCCCAAACCTCTGAACCAATCAGATGCGCAGCAACAGGACGTCTGCTTATATCACGGGGCAATGGCAGTGCGAGCAGACGAGAATTGTGTGGGTCGAGTGGCACTCGTTTTTTGTCGCCAGTCGCAAATGGTCGCGTTGCTTGAGCTGGTCGCCGGTGTTAATGGGCTTTAAGAAAAGAACTTGTGAACAGCCGCCCTCAACTTAAGAAAACATGGACAGACAAGCAAATATCCACACAACACAGTTGTTTGTACGCGTTTGCTTACGTAGAGCGCTAGTGTTCTCAAGTTCATGTACAGCCAACTATGCCACGAGTCCCACCCCAAGAAAGAAGGGAACATGCGCATGGGACTCGCGTCATGGCAAAAGACGCGTCTATAATGCCTTCATGCTTCTTTTTTACGCTGTTTCTCGCAGCACTAAAACTCTGAAGGCTACAGTTCACATTCGCGACGAGCACCGGTCGCACGACCACGTTAGTCGCCAAGCGACTGGGCGCACATGGCTGCAAATAGGTGCTTTGGTCGTAAACCGCGTGTGTTGGCTTAGTCGCTCGCTGCTTCATTTTTCCGTTGCGCGACTGTAGTGTCAACATCTGAACCAATCACGTGCAGAGAACCAGGACGTCTGCTTATTTTACTGGGTAATGGCAATGCGACTCATATGAGAACATACGTGCATTGTGTGTGGCGACGCAGGGTGAGTCGCGCTGGAATATGGGAACATCAGTCGCACTGACACGTTTTTCGGTTGTCAATCGCTAATGGTCGCGCAAACGGTGATGGTCGCATGGTGTGTACAAGCCTTGGGATGGTGGTCACTGCGGCATGTATGCAGACTCTAAGAACACTTGCGAACATAGTAAAGGGAATCCGAACTCACGGTTCTTCGGGGAGCCCTTTCAAGTCCGCGTCCTTTGGCGCGCCCTCGAGAGGCACATTGTAGGTCTTAAGCACCGTCTCCGATCGTCTGGCGCGCGAGTAATCGTCGGGCACATCGTAAAACCTTAGCGCCGTAGCCGATCGCCCGGTGGGCCGGCGATCGTCGGGCGTGGTCACACTGTCGGACGTGGCACTGGCGGCGTCGGTGGACGCCACGCTGCTCGCGGTGCTAGTCGTGTTGCTGGACAACGTACTTGTTTGGTCCTGTGCGACCGAATCGCCACGGCTGGTCTGATCGTGGCAACCCGTTCCTGCCTGCATTCCGCCAATGGTAACGGGGCTGTTAGAAAACGACCCGCTGTTCTAGTGGTCACTGGTCAAGTGGTTACCAGCTGGTCGGTAGTCTATGGTGGTTATGGCGCTCAAATGCTGACTGTAGAGTCGTGGTATTGAATCCAAGATGCGGCGGCCGCCAAAACGGCAGATATCCATGTACTTCAATTTAGGCGCAGGTTAAAGAAAAAATTACACCATCTCCCGCTAAAGGGAACCATGTGTAGATGTGAAGCAGCGGGCGCTAACGCTTACACTGGCGGCGGCGTTGACGCTGGCGCTCATCGCAGCGTTGCGGAGGAGAGAAAACTGGGGAGGCGCAAAGCACGCAGTGATGGAGCGGTGTTTCCTACTGGAACATGCCAATCGCTGCTAATGGGCAATGAGAGACAGAAAACTCCGACTGGACACAGAGACCCGCAGTCCGCTTTTAGTCAACGCGCACGCTACGAATTTTTATTGTTCAACAACGCACAGGAGAAATCTCCCACCGGCACCACCTTGGAGGTCAAGATCCATTGCCATATATACGGGGTGGCCAGTGAACGGTTGTGCAGCGCGAGCAGTCGGTTTTTTCAACCAAGAAACTCGCTAGCGGACGCTGCCTGCGTCGGCGTCGCGAGGCGCGAGAGAGGGGGGGGAGCGTAGGAGAGGAGAGAGAGGGGGGGACGCGCATGCGCAGTGGGAGTGTGGGCGCCGCGGGCAGGGATGCCTAGAGGAGAGAGGGGGGAGCGTAGGAGAGGAGAGAGAGGGGGGGGACGCGCATGCGCAGTGGGAGGTGGACGCCGCGGGCAGGGGATGCCTATAGGAGAGAGGGGGGAGCGCAAGAGGGGAGAAAGGAGGGGAGGCGCATGCGCAGTGAGGGTGTGGTTGCCGCGGGGAGGGATGCCTAGAGGAGAGAGAGGGGGAGAGGAGTTTTTTTTATTTTTATTTTTTTGAAAGGGTTTGCGCATGCGCAGTAAGGGTGGTCACGCCGTCACACCACCACCACCGGATTAAGCTTCGCTATAAGATGCTTCACATCTAATAACAAGCGGTCGAAATTTCCGGAGCCCACCGCTGTGGCGTCTGTCGTAATCATATCATGTGTTTGAGGCGTAAAACCTTAACAGTTGTGATTATCATATTACTGTTAGGGAACGTTTCATATCGGGTAATAAGAGAACGCTACAAACAAATTCTGTGCAGCGCTGTATCTGTTTACTTAAAGTCGAATGATTAAGAAACGCGCTTGTCATGATTTGTGAGAAGACAATATACTTGCAAAATGTGAAGCGTACTTAGTGCGATCGAATCCCGTCCTTGGCGGCCGCATTACGATGGAGGCAAAATGCCAGAGGCGGGTGTGCATAGATTTAGGCGCACGTTCAAAGGACACTAAAGAGAAACAGTGACTTGGTTTAGATTGACAAACAGCACTCTGAGAACTCTAATGCCATATGTTTCACTATCACAAATTCATTTTTAGCGGTAGAAAGTCAAAGTTGAAGTTTAATTTTTAAATTCCGTGCCGAAATCTCCGCGCGTGACGTCAAAAATTTCAAAATGTATTTTTCGTATTTTCGGCAACATTGGCTTTATGAAATTTTCTGAAACATTGTATGCTTGGTCTATGGCACCCACAGATGACAATGTACTTCATTTTTATCGATTAGAAGCTACGTAGGACCCAGTAGACGCCTTACAAAAATTTATGACGTCACGGTGTTTGGTGCGTGAATCTTAAGGTGGCGTCTCCACCCGCATTTTCTTTTCGCTCGTTTTCTCGCTTACCAAGCGTCCTGTTGTGGTAAGAGTTGTGTTTTCGGGATTGTGAAATTGCACTCTACTAATACGCGAGAAATCGTTTTGCTCTTTAGTGTCCTTTTAAAAAACCCTCAGTCAAAATTTCCAGAGCCCTCCGCTACGGTGTCTCTTCTAGTTCAGGCACGTAAAAACTCCAAGATTTATTAAATGCGAAGCATTTCTTAGCGAACTTCGGCGACTTTTAGCGTATCTATCTATCTAGCTATCTATCTAGCCACCTACGACATTGTGCTCTCCTGGCCGTATCGTTATCGGGATTGATACCAAATTTGGTATGGCATAACATGACTGTATGACGAACATAAATGGCTGGTCATATCATGAAATCCATGAAGAACTTGTCATGTAAAGTATAATTTACATGCCACGCTCATGGCGCGCTCGCGGCCCTTTCGTTAGCTTGATATACACCACACTTGGTACTGAGTGACGTGACTGTATGGCGAACATAAATGACAAGTGGTAATATGGAAATCATGACATGTCATGAGCGACATGACTTGCATTCCTCGCTCATGGCGCGCTCGCGGCCGTTTCGTTAGCTTGTTATACACCAAATTTGGTATTGAGTGGCATGACTGTATAACGAACATAAGTGGAAAGTGGTAACCTGAAAATGTTGGCATGCATGTCATCTACAACGCCATTTACATGCCACGCTCATGGTGCACTTGCGTCCAGTTCGCTAGCTTGATATACACCAAAATTGGTATTGCGCGACGTGACTGTATGAAGAACATAAATGAGAGGCCCTAACATGTAAAACATGACATGCAAATTATGTAAAACGTGATTTGCTCCTTCCTGGCTGCTTCGCATTACATCGATTCCCACAGTGCGTGGGATCTGCCAGCTTTTTATTACTGTTAAGGTGTTTATTTGCCGGCACTCGGCGATAATGCATAATGGCGACAGTCACGGCCAGGCACCGACTCTCAGCTCGAGCGGCGTCCTTTTAGATGTGAAGCATCTTATGACGAAGCTTAATCCGGTGGTGGTGGTGTGCGGCGTGACCTCCCTTACTGCGCATGCGCAAACCCTTTCAAAAAAAAAATAAAAATAAAAAACCTCCTCTCCCCCCTCTCTCTCCTCTAGGCATCCCTCCCCGCGGCATCCACACCCTCACTGCGCATGCGCCTCCCCTCCTCTCTCCCCTCCTATGCTCCCCCCTCTCTCCTCTAGGCATCCCTGCCCACGCTCCCACTGCGCATGCGCGTCCCCCCCTCTCTCACCTCTCCTACGCTTCCCCCCCTCTCTCCTCTAGGCATCCCTGCACCACAGCGTCCACACCCCACTGCGCATGCGCGTCCCCCCCTCTCTCTCCTCTCCTACGCTCCCCCCTCTCTCCCCTCGCGACGCCGACGCAGGCAGCGTCTGCTAGCGAGTTTCTTGGTTGAAAAACCGACTGCTCGCGCTGCACAACCGTTCACTGTCCATCCCGTGTATATGGCAATGGATCTTGACCTCCAAGGTGGTGCCGGTGGGAGATTTCTCCTGTGCGTTGTTGAACAATAAAAATTCGCAGCGTGCGCGTTAACTAAAAGCGCACTGCGGGTCTCTGTGTCCAGTCGGAGTCTTCTGTCTCTCATTGCCCATTAGCAGCGATTGGCATGTTCCAGCAGGAAACACCGGTCCATCACTGCGTGCTTTGCGCCTCCTCAGTTTTCTCCTGCGCAACGCTGCGATAGCGCCAGCGTCAACGCCACCGCCAGTGTAAGCGTTAGCGCCCGCTACTTCACATCTACACATGGTTCCCTTTAGCGGGAGATGGTGTAATTTTTTTTGGAGATGACCCACTAGAAGGCGCTCGAGAGTGCGACCCATTTCTAAGTTCCAAGGCTTCGCTACATTACTGAATACCTGAAAGCTCACCTTTGCTCGTCTTCGGAGAACTGCGCCGCTCCACAGCAGTCCCGGGGACGATGTACTCCCGCGAAGCTGGACCGGCCCTTCGTCTCGAGTCTGGACCGTGTGTTGAGCAATGAAGCGAACAGCGGCCCAGGCGGAGGCACGTGGTACAGCGTCAATGGATATAATCCTCCGCCTTGGGATCCAGAAGCCCTCGACGCATCGGACGAACTCGACGTTGTTCCCTGCATGGCTGCTGATTTCTGAACGGCTGTTCCCCGGTTTCGTCAACGGACCTCGCGGAGAGAACGTGCTGGCAGAACGTGCTGGTAGAGCGTGCTGGTGGATGAGGATGGCGCTGATGATTTCCTTCTTAAATGGCTCGTGCCCATTTCTTGAGATTGTCCAACAGCTGTTCATGCGAAGTTTTAAGTACATGGAGTATTAACCAATAATTTAACAGAAAAGAAATGTAAGCGTATAGAGGAAAGAGTGCGAGAACTCACAGAGCCCCTAATGAACTCACTTAAGACAACTGGAAGGCGAAAACCATCTTCTTTTTCTTATCTGTCGATGTACTGTTGCTGCCCCGGCCACTGTCCGAAAGCTTTCTGCACCAAAGGTGGTTTTGCATTGCCCACGGGATCGGAGGCACGTCATCTGGTTTTCCACTGCCTACGAGCTCCGATGTCATGCGATAACGTTATCGTGTGATGTCCCTGTGACGTCGCAGTGTCGTCTGACAATTTGGCGATTTGTGAAGTCGTGATGACGTCGTTGGAGACGTCATCACGTGATGATAATTTTAGATGCGAAGCAGCTTATTGCGGGGGCTTTGTCCGTCCCTCCTTCCCGCATCCCACACCCCCCACAGCGCATGCACGTCCCCTCCCCCTCTCTCTCCTCTCCTACGCTCCCTCCCCCCCCTTTTTTTCTCCGCTAGGAATCCTCTACTCTACGGATCGGTGCGCACGACAGGAGGTGCGACAGCTGCATACTCCGCTGGGGGGCGCCACGGTAGTTCCGCGGTATGAAAATGACGGAGCGCGCGCGCCTCGTTCTCTCTCCTGTGCAGCGCCGCGATGAGCGCTCGGGCCGCTGCCGCGAAACGGGAGCGGCGACGTGGCGATCACGAACTTCGGGCTCCCGCTGCTTCGCATCCACACATGGATCCCTTTAGCGGGAGATGGTGTAATTTTTGCATCACTCGTGTTGACTTGACGCCGCGGGACGCCTGTGAATTTCGCGTTTGATGAGGCATTTAAAGCTTTCGCATTAATTATTTAATATTATTTATTATTCAGACCATACAGCTAAATGGTTATCTTGAAGGGAAATTAGAACAATGCAATAAAAGGGTAGCGCAACTCTTTCTTTGTGATTACGTATTCATTCATACTGTAAGAAGGATATTAGGGCATTAATTGTATTCATTTTCTTTCGTGAAGAAAAGCGCAAAAAGCATCCAAAACATTCATGTGACTGAAGCCTGTGCCATGATATTTCGTTGCCATCGTCGTTTCTGGACTGCAGTTAAAGGAGTACTGACACTAATACTAAATAGTTACGGGTTGTGGCTCTAAATAAAAAGACGGGAGTCGAGAAACCTTAAAAGGGTGTCGTGGTGCTTGGTAATGCATGGAATATATTTTTATTACCACTGCCTTAAGTCAGGAACTCAGGTTTCAGTATCGAGGAGGCGGCTTGGCTGTGACGAGTGACGTGTCACAACAAGTCTGACGTCACGGGAAGACTGCAACTCGCGACATATTAGCAGCAGCTGTCAGCTTGCTCTCAGTCGCACGTGGTTCACAAAAACAACGATGAGTGAATTGTCGTCCAGACTCTGATGGCGATTTCTGCGATTTAGGCTGCATGGAGGGCGCCAATTTCTCAGACCCTAGTGACCCAATTGCGTTGAGGCTGGCTCGCACATGCTGGGCGACGAAAACTTCTAAATCAAAATAAAGCATTTTATACGTGATGTCTGGCTCCGGTGCTGGGAAAGCGTTAATATTGCACACCTTAAAAACCAATATGTTTTTTGGAGTGCCTCAAAATCGTGTCAGCACTTTTAAACTTGAGCTCGACCGGGTCACTTTGATGTGTGGCCAGATGGGAATACTTTGTCGTATTGTTCGTCTCTGAATATCATTACAATGTTAAGGCGGAAGCCTTAGATGCCCCAAGAAACGCCGAAATCGTCCGTCTGCCTCATCTTCGAGATTTGTCAAGACCTGACGATACATCGCGAGCGTGGCGTCGGCGCCAACACGAATAGGCGAAACAAAAGGATGAAGTAATAAAAATCGGTCAAAAGTCACAGATAAAAGGCTCTACTCTACTCTACTCTACTCTACTCACGTGATACTGAAGTGAATGTGTGTGTGCTGTCCACGTACCAAAAGTGACATGACCTAATATGACATGACGCTATCAATGACGCCACGCTGGGATGACATCATGACTTAATGATGACCTAATCGCACGCGATCGTACGTCATCACACGGCAGCACAACTTTCGAGCCCTTTCTCGTCTGATTTTGTAAATGACATTTTTTCGTCCCGATTTTTATTTTATTATATGCGGGAAAATGTCACTAAAGAGCAGGCGTTATGTCTTATTGGACCACTGTAAAATCTGATACTATAAAAGTAACGCTAAAGTCACATTTATTCGGAATTAATTTGCAAACTTATCAGGTTTTATCCACAAGCCCTGGCTAGGTTTCCTCAATGCGTTGGAAATTGATGCTCAAACGTTTAAAAGAAGAAGAATGAACATTCAATGAGAAAGAATTTTACCACTTAATGTTATATCTACACAGGTGTGGTCTAGCCTTTGTCGCGCCTGAAAAAATTCTTCAGCAGGGATTGTTCTTCTTCTTCTCCTCCACACATGGCACACACCCATTGGAGGGGATTGGCCGAGTAGAAGGTGAATTCTTGCCATACTTTCTACTTTGTGTAATTCCTACGTCGGCTAGTTAATTAATTACTTATTTGTAGTGTCAATTACCAGTGGTTCTTAAGCCGAGGTTTCGGCAAGTAATCTTATCTTTTACTTCATGCTTGCTGCCTTGAAGACAAGCCGAAACGATGACTGCAGCCGCATACCCTGCTGAAGAATTTTTATTCTCTTCGAGCTTCAAATCTTATTTGTGTTACTCCTGTAACGTGTCTGAAACCACTGAACATTCTTTCTACCTTGCAAACTATTGACAGTGTAAGGAAGATATTTACAAGATTTATTTCGTCATGTTGCTAGAACACTGTCTTAGACAATCATTCTCACACTTGGGGAGTCGATACTTGATTACTGTCTCAGTGTCGCAGTGACTAATTTTAAAAGACACACGAAATTATTATGGGGCATTATATTTGCATAGTTCGTTTCATTATGTAGGGTTATTTCACTGCCGAATTAATTTAACCTTCAGTCTTTCTATACATTTAAGTTTTTGTGTTCAATTGTATATTAGTATTACTAGCTGGTTAATCTTGATCGTACACATAATAAAAAGAATCAAGAAACATCCTCTTCTTTCTCAATCTCCCCTATAGTGGGTCTTATCCAGCAATAAGAAACAAGAAAAAGAAGATCGAACGCAAATCGAATCTGGCAAGCTTTGTAAGGTACGGAAAATCTTTTTCGTGTTACCTAACCAGCTCTCCATTCTGGCGTTTCAAATAGTAAAGTCTGCCGTACGCGCTGCCGGTCCAAGTAGGACACCAAAATCATAGGTTACATGCGAAGAGGTTCTGCATGCGTTAGCGAGAAGGCGAGCGGAAGAGCAACGGGAATACAACTGAAATCAAGTGCTGCAATGGTAACTCTGCAATAGCACGATTTTTTCAGCAGTACCGGTTATGGCATGGCGTTTACGTGACGGCACTGACTTTCCATGTCAGCGTACCACGATGAGGCAGCGTTTTACCTGGGCCAGTTTCTCGCTCCAAGCAGTAATGTTATGAGAAGTTGGGTGCAGCTAATGTGGGTCTAGCAGTATGAAATAGGTAGATGCCCACCACGACGGTACGGCATTCCCTCCCCCCCCCCCTCCTGAACTCGTCCAAGAGGGCTAGAAGTATTCCGTCCTCTTCCCACTATCCTCCCCCCTCCGGGCAACTTATCTTTGTGGCACCCGATTAGAGCCGAGCGAGGAGGCTGTATGCCAGCTGCATTTTGTTGTAGACCTGTTGTACACTGCTGCAATGAACCATGCGTACATACACTTTCGATATTCTGACCACAATGATAACAGATTTATGTCATGTAGATCCTTCAGTAGACAGACAGTTCAGCTCCATCTCGTCCACTCCCCCCGGACAAATGCAAAACCTACGCCACTGTGGGCAATGTGACTACATGGTCGTCGGCAGAATTTTCTCTTGGGGGGTGCAAGCCATTGTTGCATCGCGACTGGGAGAGGGGTAGAGCACTGGCATAGCTTGGATGTGGGGAAGTGCTTGAGCGGCTTGAGGGGGGGCAAGCGCCCCTTTTGCACCCCCCCGCCGACGCCCATGTATGACTATGAGCGTGAGTGAGTGTCAGCGTGCCATTCCAGAGGGTTTCAAATGCAGCCATCTTGCCGAAATTCTGTAACGGCCGCATTTTAAGCCAATCAGAGATGCCGCAGCCGCCCTCTGGGCCAATGAGAGCTGACAAGATGCGAATTTGACAGTATCTCGAATAGTACCTTCGGTCGAAATGCGAGTAGACGCGAGTATGAACACTAGTGAGAGTCAGTGAAGGGTCAAGGCATGTGTACGTGGTGCAACCTTGCTAATCCTTTTTTTTTTTTCGATCACAAGCTCTAGGGAATCATGGAAACTCCCGAGCTGCGCGACAAGTGGGGTTACAAGATCGAGTCTATTCTCTCGTGCCTCTCTCTTTCTCTCGGCCTCGGGAACATCTGGAGGTTCCCGTACCTCACCTACCAGAATGGAGGTGGTACGTGAACGAGCTTAATTCCTTTCACCCGCCAAAGACTTCTTGTTTGCCTGCACTGGAGTAGTAAAGTTGCAGAGGTTCCCAAACCACATACTTATGACGGGGATTTCAAGCTCACCGCAGCTAGCGGGCCGCACTCACGATTAATGATAGACGGGTGAAAACGGGGGGAGTTTGAGCAAAATGTCAACTAGCGTTGTCATTTCAAAAACCTTTCTCATATCTCATGTAAGGTCATTTCTGAACATTTAACGTTAGGATTCGAGAAACGTATCTATGCTGATCTCTAGAAGGCCTGAAATCTTGACGCCGATTCTGAAATATAAAGCTTTTGTTCCACAGGTTGTATTTCAATACATGCTTTACCGCATGGGGTGCATCCAAGAAAAAAATGCTTTGAGTCCATTCACGTCTGTGTAGCTCTTGAACGTACTTATTAAGAAAATAGAAGCAATATGGTATGAAGACAGTCATGTGCAGGTCAGGCCGCATGTTTGAAAGCCCTTTCTTATCAGATCAAACATGAAAGCGTTTCTTTTGGCTATGTTTCTGTTATGGAGGGCTGCTGTAAAGTGGTGTTGCCGAGTTGCCTTCCAGGCCATTTGATAAGACCGGTTGCCTTATTTGCTGCTACGTCGGTGGCCACGTGTCGCATACGTCGGCGCCCTTAGGTTGCTGCACTGACTATTCCTAAAGGCCTGACCACACGTACGCGTTGCAGCGTGTCAGCGCGTGGCTTTTTCTGACGCAGCGCCGCATACTCTCTCTATGGAGAGGGAGAGAGCGCGGCTACGCACGCCGTCCCTCTCCATAGGGAGAGGCTGCAACTCGTACGTCAGGCCTCTCCATAGGGAGAGGCCTGACGTACGAGTTGCAGCGTACGTGTTGTTACACGTGTCGTACGCGTTGCCTTTACACGTGACGTATGCGTTGCAGCGTACACGTGTGGTCAGGCCTGTCCATAGGGAGAGGCCTGACCACACGTACGCTGCAACGCGTACGTGTGGTCAGGCCTTTGAAGCGCTTTCCTTTTCGTCTTCGTGCCGGGAATCCCCCTTCTGCTTTGGGGAATCCCCACCCCTATGCCACGGCTGTGAGGGCTTGCCGCGGCGTAGTAGAGTGCGCGCCAAGTGTCACTTCTGCGTCGCCGGCTGGACGTCAGTTCCGGTGGGAGATGCCACGTGCTTTGTGGACACGGCTTTTGGGGACGCCTTTTTGCGCGCGCGCTTTCACCAACCTAGCTGAGAAACGCTTGCTCATTAATGAAGCACCCTCAGAAGAGACGAAGGATTCATGGAACAATCCATAAGCTGCCATCTGCCGTCTCTCACTAAGATGAAGTCGTAAAAGTACTACGCGAATGAAAGTATATTGGTACTTTACTAACAACAGAACAAGTGCTAGCATGAAAATTCTGGGATGTTTATCAATTTGCCTTTTGCGGCTACGTGTGTTCTTCGCACTTATACAGCTGCCTTTCCTGGTGCCGTACGTGATCCTGCTCACGGTGCTCGGACGTCCCATGTTCTTCTTGGAGCTCATTCTGGGACAGTTCTGCAGCTCCTCTGCCATCAAGTCCTTCGCATGCGTGCCGCTTGCTCAGTGTACATATTATAAATATTATTATTAGTATCATTATTATTATTAATAGTAGTAGTAGTAGTAGTGTTAGTAGTAATATTTCTTTTCTATATGTAACACATACATGTATAAAGGAGAAAAAGGGTAGTAAGGAGGCAGTGTGAGAAGTAGAGATGGTTGCGGTCTTACGTGACTAGTTTTAGTGCCAGAGTATGACACTTGTGTTTCTCTTCGAAGTACTTCCGGATCGGCTAACTTCCGGTTTTTCTAATATTCAGAAAAAAGTCTTGTAAAAAAGACCGGAACGAAGTCGATAATTGCTGGTTCAAGTTAAGACTTGTATGGGATACATGTGATACTAGAGTATAAGTTTACGTAAGGTAACTGCCAGTTAAGTCACGATGGTTAATAAGAATCAATGGAATGAGTTTATTCAAAGAGCAGACGGTTTTCTTTTCAGCAGCTTGGGTCAATGCGGCACCCAGGCGAGCAGATCTGAACCACGTGTTCTTTTTTTTTTTTCTACGGCTCTGGTCGGCCTTTGCGCTTCCTTCCACGTGTCCTCTGAATCATGTCCGGCAGCGCACCGGCAGCGCTGCCGGAGTTTATTGGTGAGGCCACACCGAGAGAAGCGCAGCTGTAAAGACCCAATTAACAGTCAGAAGTGTATTGAAGCTGTGGAAAGTGGGCGACCTAAAGTTAACGTAAGGTTTACAAAGTCAACCAGAACTTCACCATATGCTATAGGATAGCGTCATTAAAGACACCTAGCTATACGGAATATTGCGGTCTCCTAATTTTTTTTTTTAGTAAAGGTGACAGCTGAACAAACGGAATATGGACAACTGCCCGTTTGTAGCTTGAAGCCACAAGGAAATGCGCACGGATTTTAAAACTTTTAAAATGCCGGAAAAATTCATCCTGGTCCGGGGTTCAAACCCGGGGCGGTCGGTCTACCAATTGAGCTAACCAAGAAGCTAGTGATTGGCACCGCGAAGGGTGAATTCATCGACAACTCTAAGCACATGGACACAAGTAATGCAAATGAGTTCTGCGGAATCCCGCAAGGTGGTGGAAGAGTTAAGAAAGGGAAAATAGGCAACCACCCGTTTGTAGCACGAAGCCACGAGGAAATCCGTACGATATTTTCAGAAAACTTCCTAGTTGCCAAAAAATTCGTTCTGGTCCAGGGTGACAGTTTGTGTGTTGTTCTTCTGTCACGGCTTTGTGATGACGGCGGGTTTGTACAGCCAAACATGAGCCCCGAATGGAATCAGCAAAGATGCCCTGAAACTTTGCGCAGGCGTGCCCAAGGTCATGATGTACACCGTCTTTCCTCACGAGCATCTACTACAACGTGATTTCATCCTACGCGCTCGCCTACCTCTACTACTCCCTGTGGAAAGTGCAACCATGGACCACGTGCAACCCGGAATGGACTAATGAGTACTGCTTTGTTCAAGGATCGGTATTCGTAAGTAACGAAAGTAACTCGCCTTTGCTCGAATATGAGCTAGTAAACTAGTTGGCGCATAGTTTCAGAGAAAAGTTGCCGACATTCAACATGATTAAAGCAAGCTTGTCAAGCGACTGCAGCAACTACCGCAGGGAAGCATACCACGGCAGCGTCCCGTGTGACAAGCAGTAGGCACGCTGTCCTATATTTCTGTTCGTGTTGCCCGCGCGCTAGTCAGGGGTACAAACGTTGAGCTCTCAACGCTCGCGCACCCACCAGCTCACGTCTCTTGCCAACCGACGGAACAGGGGTGCGCGAGAGAGGAGAACAAAAAGCACACTGCGCATGTCCGTTGTTATGACGACGCACGTGCGAGGAGAGGGAGGAGGAAAATTGGAGTTGCTTTCGCTTCAAGGTCAAACCCGCACACAAGATGGCTTTTCTGGGTTTGTAGCGGGAGGATCAGAAGTGTTGCTCTAAATGACGAAGTGCAAAAAAGGATAGCACACAAGGGAGAAAGACGATGCAAAGTATTTACGATTGCAGGCATAAGTCTACAAATTACAATAAAAAAGAAGTCACAACAAAAATTTCGCTATTAGGGCTATTTTAAGTGCTCACTAAAGAACCGCTATTGGTCGGAATTAATCCGGTGTTTTCCGCTACGGTGTGCTTCAAACAGCATGCATGTTTGGCACTTAAGCCACATAATTTATTGTTCACGCAGACCGCGCAAAACAAACAGGCAAGTTAGCAATGCCTTCAAATCAAGCTGTACTGTAAAGACAACATTGAGCGTATTTTTATTATATAATTACTGTTTTTTTTTGTTTTTTTTTGCAGGTTTACTAGAAAAGGAATCTTAAAATAGTACATATATATATATGATGCCACATTTCGAGTACCACCTAGTGTACGGCACAGATTTTCTTTATTACTGAAGTCAGTATACAGAATACCCATACCCATATCATCTCTCAAGCTTTGTAATATTGCTGTACGGTCTCGGCGTTCCTTTCAGCTTCCAAACATCACTGGTGATTGTGGTGAATGGTTAGGGTGTCTATTAAAGCATTCGGGATACGTTGTCTCGGAGGTTTTAATTCTGACGTCACTGGCCGCACGTCTCACGGACGTGACGTCATTGAGTCGCACAACGACGTTCCTTCTCTAGAATTGTTACCTGGCTCGGTCTCACGAGCGCGTTTGGTAGCCGGGGTGTCCATTTAAGCGGTACTGACTAGATTTACTGTGTATGTTTCCATACTGGGTATATTCACTTACTCTGCTGAGTCGAACAGTGTCGTGGATTCTTTTTGGTGTTTGCTTGAGGAAGCAGATACTGGCCACAGTACGACTGATCTTAAAGCCATGGTAGGCTAAGGTAGAATCCTTGTTCCGGAGTATCGCAAGTCTCGTCGTATGGGTCTGTCTGTAATTTATCCGTCGAGTACTTTTTGACATCTAGCTCTATGTCATTGCACCAACACGGCAGCATAACACAATTAGGGTAATAGGTAACCTGCCGCGGTGGTCTAGTGGTCATGGTGCTCGACTGCTCACCCGAAGGTTGCGGGATCGAATCCCGGCCGCGGCGACCTCATTTTCGATTGAGGCGAAAATGCTTGAGGCCTTGTGCACTTAGATTTAGGTGCACAATTAAAGAACCCCTCTTGGCCGAAATTTCCGGAGCCCTACACTACGGCGTCCCTGGTAATCATATCGTGTTTTTGGGAACGTTAAACTCCAATAATTGTTATCATTATTATCAATGAATAAGTGTGCGCGAACAGATAGATTGGGGAGAAATAGCCTGACATTCACAGTTATCTTGCGATGATTCCTGCTCTATTTCTTTGCCCATGCATTGTCTTTGAAATGCAGAAATCCTGTAAGGAAGCCAACGAATCTCTGCTAATCCTTTTCGGACGCGTAAACTCCACCGAGAGTGACGCGGTCGCCATCAAAAACGGCTCCGTGGTCGTCATGGTGCCTCGTGACGAGTTCGAGTCCAGGTACAAGGGATGCAAGAACGCGAACGAGACCTCGATGCAGCAGTTCTTCTAGTGAGTGCATTTCGAGTACCTTACACATCCGATCCGTTACACCTGCTTGGAACACGTGCGCGTTAAGAAAGGAAAAAAAAATCACGCCATATCCACGAAGTGAATGATGATGAGTGGGCGAAGCTCCATCGTTTTCATCCATGGCAGAAAGAGAATGTGTGGTCTGGAACGCGCTTATACTTCATGGTCAGCAGCGTCATCATCATCGTTATCACGTGTAGTGGGTACATTCCACTATACTGGAACGCGCTTATACTTCATCGTTATCACGTGTAGTGAGTACATTCCACTATACTGCGTCATCGTCATCTTTATCACGTGTAGTGGGTACATTCCACTATACTGGAACGCGCGTATACTTCATCGTTATCACGTGTAGTGGGTACATTCCACTATACTGCGTCATCGTCATCTTTATCACGTGGAGTGGGTACATTCCACTATACGTGGCTATCTACCTACCTACCTTCTACTACGACAACTACAGAGGAGGGACAGACCCACACCCTTAGGAGCTTCGCCCCTAATAGACAACCACCCGTTTGTAGCACGAAGCCACGAGGAAATCCGTGCGGATTTCTGAGAAAGAAAATTTACTTGGTTGCCGAAAAATTCGTCCTGGTCTGGGGTTCGAGCCCGGGACCAAGCGCCTTTCCGGGGCGGTCGCTCTACCAATTGCGTGTGTGTGTGTGTTTTGTCGAAGCATTTGCCACGAGTGAGTGTGTAAGGTTAGGCATAACGCGCTCTCTTCCTGCGTTTTATCAATGTTGGTGTGGTGGGAGTTGCAGGTCTGTAAAATCAAGCGGAGGGAAGAGCGGCACGATCTTGACAAATGTTATTGTGGTGCTTAGGTGTATAGACCATTGAACAACGTCTGGCGCCGCTGTCTAGAGTACTGCCGTTGAAAGCGCTTAATGAAGATGAAATGCAAATTATGAGACGAAATATATATTTCGTAGCACATGTATACGTAGTAATATATTTATTAAAATAATTTCATAAAATTTCATAATACATACAAGAAACTTCATTACGTTCTTTTAGGAAATGGGGGTGAAAAGTGGGAGGCACCTGTAAGCATAATAGCAGCAGTAAATAATTTTCGCTGATGTTACCTGTCCCTAGTACTAGCTAATGTCGACTGATGTTGAATAGTATACTGCCGGTGCATGGCATCAGAAGCTCACGCTCTTCGCACGCGACAGTGCCCCCTATAGGCAAGCTCGCTGCAATTCTTACGTCTATTCATTTCTTTTTTTCTTTTTTTACGTATGTAACAGCAAGAGATTCCTGGGCCTTAGCTCGGGAATCACCGAACCGGGTGGTGTCCAGGGCGACCTATTCGTCGCGCTCCTTGTGGCCTGGTTTGTCGTCTTCATCGCCGTCTGCAGAGGAATCCGATCTTCTGGAAAGGCTCGTTTCCTCAGTACCCATCTTCTGTGAACAGCGCTCATTCACCTAAAGATGCAGATGGTGGCTTAAAACTCATCTACCTTTGCATTTTTCGGAAAACTTATTAACGCATAAGTATAATGTAACCACTGAGTATAACGTAACCTTGAGCACTTTTTCTCTTTTTTTTTCTTCGAACGAGCCGCTTTTCAGTGCGATCACGCACGCACGCGTGGACAAGTCGCGGCCTCCCGCGGCGGCCGCCCCAGTAACTCCCCAGCACGCCATGCTCAAATCAGCCAATGGACCTTTCCAGAAATTCCGGCGCGCCACCAACGGCGGCCGCAAAGCGTTATGGGAAGCCGGAGCGCCGGCGGAGTGTCGTCTGCTCGCGGAAGCATTGGCTCACCTCGTTTCCAGCGTGCGGTCGTACTAGCGCATCGTTGCACGAACATCTAACGTGATAACCCTTGTTCAGTCTGCACTCAAATTGGAGGCAAAACCCAGAGCAATACGGATAATACCCAGGAAACACTAAGTATCCTTGACTTATTACTGAGACGGGGAAATGCTCACGTACCCGCGAAAAGGCTAATTGAATTGGAAACTCTATACGGCGTTCGCGGCGAGTTCCCTGCGCTTTGTTGATCGTATTTCCAAGTAGCGGAAGCTCTCCTCTCTTGTTTTATTGCCAGCATGACAATAAAACATTATTAGTACTTTTTGTTGGGCACTATCGCTTGTGATATGCTTCCGCGTGATACGCAGGACCATGGCACTTCGCGCGTGATAATTGATGTCAAAATCGCACCCTTATAAATGGGTTCGAGCCCAACTACGCTTCAAATGCTGCGTGTTAGAAACTTTGCACTTGGGACGCTGAGAGTAGTGAAAACCAGCTACCAACACGCCCACAGAGCGGACATCAAGTGAGTGCTGTCGGGTGTGGAGATCGCGTAATCACGGCACAGTATCGCACTGCATGAAGCGAGAATATTCTGCAAATTTGACTTCCCTGTATTTCTTTTCCAACAACGTAAAACATGGTGTCTCTGTGGCGTGCATGTTTTCTGTACCATGAGTTGGAAATTAACTCAAGAATTTTAGACCTGATTGCGCAAAAGGTCGTGACTCCCGAGTTAACAATGTTAAGGAATATATAACAAAATGAGCGTTCGTGTGCATAATTTACACAATATTCCATTTTACTGTTTGAGCTCCCTTGTTTCATTACAGTTTATGATTGTGCTAACTAGTGATTTGTCGTTTGGATGCAGATGCCCCTCAGCTGCGGAAAAACAGACAGCTGTTCCTGTCGCCTTTGCCAAAAGGGCAATGGACAAAACAACTGAAGGACTTGCCACAGGCCTATTCATAAGGAAAAAATCTGTAGCATGTGCATTCTCATGATGCTAATAAGCACTCAGTATCTGGGTGCCTAAACTATAACTAGCACTCTTTGCCTTGATACATGGAATCCAAAAATGAGATGCGTGAAGCCAAGATAGGTGACGCCTCTAGGTTTATGGTGAATAACAAGCAGATCTGATTCAACATAATCAAGCAGCAAACAGCAAAATAAACACTACGTAAGAGTGCAATAAAAGAACTCGCAGGGTTTCTTATGCATTCACCCGAGACGACTTGAAAGCGAAAGCAGTCTTCGTTTTCTTCAGTCCATGTATTCCCGCACCCTTGCGAATGTTTTCTGCACCTAACGTGGTTTTGCACTGGTTCTATGACGGGAAGCATTCCAAACTTTCAGCACCTTACGTGGTTTTGCTCGGCCTCCGTGATCGGCCCACCGATGCCGGAGGCAAGGCAAAAGCGACAATGTCGTGTGATGACGTGATCATGAGACGCCATGATGACCTCACACATTCTGATGATCTGTGATGTCACGACGACGTCATATGGTGACGCCATCACGTGGTGATTTTTGCATCACTCTTGTTGACGCTGCCGCCGCGAGACGCCAAAGCCACCGACGGTCAATTTTTGTGTCTTTAGGCGAAAACTTTAGATGCCCCATCAAACGTGAAATTTGACCGTCTGCGTCCCTCGTCGGCGGCGTCGAGTGATGCGAAAATTCATCACGTGATGACGACATCATATATGACGTCAAAGTTCACCAAAAATTGTGACCTCATTAAGACGTCACGTGACTTCACGTGATCACGTCATCACATAACATCCTAGCTTGGTCAAAGGTGGTCTTATGACGGAGGCAATGCAGAATCATGAGGTACCTCCGATCTTCGAGGCAGTACAAAACCTCGTTAGGTTTCGAAGGGTGGTGGAATGGTGGCGGGCATGGGCGTTGGCAGGGGGTGCAAAAGCGGCACTTGCCCCCCTGAAGTGACACCAGCAGTTGCCGCCCACACAAGCTATATCAGTGCTCTCCCCCTACCCCAGCCGCGATGCAAGACGGGTTAGCACACAAGACAAAATCCTGCTGACACTCATGGACTGGCGGAGTAGGATTATTACATTGACTATATAAGAAGAAAAATAAGGTGGCTTTCGCCTTCGAGCCTTCTTCGGCGAATGCATAAGAGATGCTGTGAGTTTTTAACAGGGCATCTAAGGCTTTCGCCTTTATAAATTCGCGTAGTTACACGGCATGCTTCATGTTTAAAGTCCCAGCCCCTGTAATCATAGTGAATGAGAACACAAGCATTTAACAAAGGTCAAACTTAGCTGCAACATCACAAAAGTCTTGAAGTAGCACCGAGCAATGAAACGAAACGTCCGGTGTCTTTCGCGTGTTACCACATCCAAGAACAGAACAGGTTTGTCCGCCGCTTTCCTTCTTCAGCATGTTCATTGATGATTCTGGCTATTTGGGACGAACGACACAGTCTAGTTTGAGTGCATGAAAGTCGGAGTGCTGAGAAGCAGCCATTTCTTCACAACAACAGCACCTTACACCATCCAAAACCATTCACGGAGCGTGACGAAAGCAGGCGAACGCGGGAAAGCGTCTGCTGTGCCCGCCCGGCGCTCCGCTCTCCCATAATGCCCCAGCGCCGATCCGCCGGGGAAGGCGCGGCGCTACGATTTCTGGAAAGGTGCATGGCGTGATACTGGCCTGTGACGCAGTGGCTCTTGAGTATGCAGCATCATTTGTCGAGAAAAGAGAAAGCGATTTTTAGCCGACTTTGAGAATTTATTGTAAGTTCCAGGCCGGTGTGCTGCGTTATAATATTTGGCTCGCGTGTTCTCGGGAGCCTTCGACTACCGATAGGCAGCGTTTTCTGACCATGCTCAAAAAGTTTCGCAGGGCCACTTTAAGCGAAGGCTTCTTTGTAAACCTGTGTACAAGAGTTGGTATGGTCAAGATACAATAAAACCATACTACCACCTCAAAGCTTGACAAAGAGTGTAAAATACAGAGCAGTGATACATGATATCTAAAAGACTTGCGAAACATGGAAATGCGTAAGCCTGACGAAGGGAAACGCCACCAGCTTCCCTGTTTCATCGGTGTCCGCGAAGTGGAGCTTGTTGATTTTTTTTTTCTTAAAACTAAACATATCGAACTTCTAGCTTATTTCGAACTAGAACAGTGTCTATTCTTCCTCACTCGACGCAGGTAGCGTTCTTAACTGTCCTCGTGCCTCTACTCACGATGTTGGCCCTACTTATCCGGGGCACCACGCTCACCGGCGTCGGCTTCGGCATTGCCTACTACCTGCTACCGAAGTGGAGGAGACTTCTCGAATACGAGGTGAAATGTAGAACTGTTGTTCACGCTATTTCCATGTCACGGTGTCTGAACTGACATCTAATGTCTGTAAGACATCATGAAAGCTCAGTGGGTTGGGTGTAAGGAGCAAAGAACCTAAAGGGGCAATGACACCACAACACGGTCACCCACCAAATTCAGCTCTCAGCGAAAATTAGAAGTAGCCAGGTTCGTAACGAGGTCGGTATCTATAAATATCCGTTATGTACTTTTCATGAAATTGTTTCCCACTACCGTCTGGCCAGGAAAAAAATTTCCATTTCCCCACCCCAAATTGAACAAGCCCCAGGCAAGCACACTCAGACTTCTCCAAACCCGTTCATATCCCACTCCTCGGTCCCTTAATAGGATAGACCCCCACTATTCACCGTCGTGCCTCAAATGTGGCTACGGCTCATGTTCTTTCGCTCATATGCTCTGGCTGTGCCCAGCCCTTAATGCCCCGCTACCCATCACAAAGGAACAATGGGATGAATTCCTGACGAGCAACAGTCTACACTCCCAACTCCAGGCCGTCCAGAGGGCCCACGACATCGCGACGGAACTTCGACTTCCGGTCCCATCGTGGTCGGAGCCACCAACTTGATCTGGGGGAGCCTCTGGCTCTCCTCAATATCAGTTCCTCGGGACTACAATAAAGTTCTTGTCATGTCATGTCAGAGGGTATATTGTCCCTGTACGCGTATGAAAAATGGACTGTAAAAGAATATTTCACTGCAATGTGAGCCCTAGAAATCGCCAGCTCTAAGCCCCGCCTACTACCGGCAACGGCCATTTTGCCTATGGCGTGTGTGACGTCATGTGCTTTATGGAGTTAAGGCGTCGTCTTCTACTTGTACCTAAATTTAAGCCGCTGCAAATCGTTCAACTGTCCATGCCAAGCTGAGAAAAGTTGAAATAGCTCCATTGTACGTGCAGCTGACCACGAAACAAAATCGTTGGCCGGAATACAGACGCTCGCAATTCAAGCGGCCGGTTAGGTCACGGCTCGCGATTGCGCCAGTGTTGCTAGACTCTCGGGGCTACTCGTGTTTTTATAAAAAATATTCATCATAAATTAAGTTCTCGACCAAATGCGCTGAAGTGTCGCCAGCTTGTCTGTGAACATTCAAGGATTAACCCACATAACACAGATTATGAGAGAAAATCGGGTGTCATGGCCCCTTTAAAGTTTGTCTCGTTGGCGAGGATTTTTCGCGTCGTAATGAGCGCAAAACAGAATGATTTAGAGAAGGGCATAGACAACCATGTCATAGAGAGCGTTGTTGTCTGCGTTTTGCACCTCGTATCTTCCTTCAAGCGCGGACAAGCAGGTGGACCTTTTGGAAGATACCTTACTTAATACTGTAACTTTAGCGCAAACACACGAGGACACACAAGAAAGGAACACACTGGTCCGTGTGTTCCTTTCTTTTGTGTCCTCGTGTGTTTGCGCTACAGTTACAGTATGCAGCTAAACCAACTAGCCCGCTTATCTGTATTACTACCTTACTTAAGTTACTTTCTGCAATCCATGCGTCGTATTCGGTAACAAAAACGTCAGGCGACACTTCACCTAGCGAATGACAACGAGTTTCATTTTTAGATTCCCAGATTCAACGCATCAATCTTAGCCCCTTTATATTGGAGGCGACATTCACCAATGTCGTAATGAAGTACAGTACGTGGACATGCTACCGTCACCCTTCTCAATTTCCGGCTGATGTAAAGTTCAAAAATGTCTTGTTTTAATTGTATGTATATGTATAGGTATGTGTATAGTTACGCTGCACGTCTACAGTTATTTATTATTCGCTCATGCTTGTGTTAAATTTTAAGTATACAGGTCTATTGAAGAAAAAAATTCAGTGTAATTGTTTTCGTTTAGTAGCAAGTTTTACCACGGCGTGCAATTCATCCGTAATGACGTCGTTGCGTACACTGGAAGACCGTATTTCCCATGGTGCGCTTTATATAGTAGTTCTGCGTACGCTTGGGATTTAAAAACAGCGCAAAATAGAGACAAATAGAGACAAGTTGTGAGTTCAGCGCCGTGTCGTCTCTTCTTTAGTCCCTTGTCTCTATTTTGCGCTGTTTTTAAATCCCAAGCATGAACCACCAACTAGCCCAACTTTCGCTTCTACTGCGTACGCTTTCTGAGCGAAACATGGTAGCCCTACGTAAGCAGCTCTACTATGGACTCAACGCAAGCAGTACAAAAACTCGCTAGTATCTACTGGCCTGGTAGGATATTATTTTGTCAACAACACACTCTTCCTTGTACCAATTGATCTTGGCGCACATTTTAAATTATTCATTTCCCCGTTGCACTTCATATAGTAGTTCTGCGTACTCTTGCTATGCGAAACATGGTGGCCCTACGTAAGCAGCGCTGCTATGGACTCAACACATGCAGTACAGAAACTCGCTAGTACCTACTGACCTGGTAGAATATTATTCTGTCAACAAGACACACTCTTCCATGTACCATTGATCTTAGACGCACATTTGAAATTTTTCATTTTTCCGCTGCACTCTTTCTTCCCGCAGGTGTGGCGAAAAGCCGCCGAGCAAGTTTTGATTTCATTTGGGGCTGGCGCAGGGCATGGTAATCACGATGGGGAGCTACAACGAATTCTCGAACAGCCCGTACATGTGAGTAACGCAAAAAAAATTATTTTCCTATATTAACCCTTACTAAATATATTATAAAAGAAGACCATCACCATAAGCTCTGTCGATTTCCACACATGGGACGCTCCTCATAGAGGGCAATGAACGAGTTGAACGAGTTGTTTGTTACAAATATATAATTGATATACTGTGAATTGAGCCGCAGTCTAAAGTGGTAGAAATATAGCTGGCGTGATTGGATTATGATATTGTTTTGGGACGTCATGAATGGAGCTGGAGAAATAGCGACGCACATTAAAGGTAACTGTGACGTGCTTCATCCAGTACTGGACAGCTTTGCTCCTGATGATGTTAAAGTTCTTACTATCATTTTAATGAGAATGTACATAAAATTATCTGCAAGGAATGAAGACGGAAAATCTCATTCCGTAAGCTCACCTGCGACAGCAAGTTTCATTAGGAACTATAGACTCGTTTCGTCATCCGGCTTATTTAGTCGATTCAAAATGACGACATTACGTATCTTTTAGGAACTATTTAAGAAACTTCAAATACTTAGTGTTCCAAACCTACAAAGCGTAAAAAACTGGTGGTAAAAAAAAATGTCACAGTTTCGCCGCAAGGGCGAAGCAAGGAATGCGATAGCCAGAAATTGGAATGTCACACGTAGAACGACAAGCAGCTCGATACTTAAAGCATGCCGTTGAAGCACCAAGAAGGGCACTCGAAAAGGAGGCGCAGGTATACATAGGACAAGCGTGAACTGACAGCGTCAGACGCAAGGTGGCATGACGCATGGTGGGCGCGGTGCTCTTTTATTTTTTTTCGTTCCACATCGCGAGTGGGCACAGAAAGGGTTCACTTTTTCGTGCGCGTAGCAAGGACACTTTTTAAGTTGAAAGAAAATGTAAGAGCGCTGCGAGATGAAAACACGCTAAAGCTCCTCCGAGATCTGCGTACCGCCAGCGGTAAATGGTGTATATAAATAGCTTGCCGTTGTTACGCCGGCACATGCGTGGCGCTTGGTTGAGTGCTCTAACGCAGCATGCTGCGGAGCGAGGGGTCGCTGGTTCGAGTGCTGGTTCTAGTGGTCGGATGCTTCGGAATTTTTTTCTTGTGATTTAATTTTCTTTGTGCCTTTTTTATATATATATATACATATATATACATATCTGGGACATGACGGCGACGGCAACGGTGAAAATCAGCCGATAGTGTTAATATCATTGTTATCGCAATAAAAGGTTGTCGGAGACTGGCAGGAGACGTCGAGAGTTTGCGGGGCTGATACGCAGATACGCAGGCATAGATAGATAGATAGATAGATAGATAGATAGATAGATAGATAGATAGATAGATAGATAGATAGATAGATAGATAGATAGATAGATAGATAGATAGATAGATAGATAGATAGATAGATAGATAGATAGATAGATAGATAGATAGATAGATAGATAAAATTCTAAGGAATATATTTATATATCGTGCCCTGTCCGCTTTCAGAGACGCATACGTCATCGCTGTCGTCAGTGCCGTCTTCAGTCTGGTGGGTGGCCTCGTGGTGTTCACGTTCTTGGGCAGCATGTCATTCACAATGCGGATCTCCATGGTGGATCTCCTCCAAATAGGTGCGCCGTCGGTTCGACGACGTTATTCACTGATGAGTAGACTGACCTGGCGAATTACTTTTTTCTACATCACCCATACTGCGGGGGATGTCGGTAATGGTAGTGCTACATTTAGTGAAAAGCAGCTATGGTTGAGTTAATGTGTTGTCAAGACGATAGGCTCAAGAGGGTACATTTGCAGTCTCGTCTGCGGTATTCGAACGAGACGTTGCTGGAGCTTTGCGGAGCTCGAAAGTCCTCGTCAGATCTCGTAAGGTCTCCAAAGGCTCCCGTCTGATAGGCCAGAATAAGAAATACGTTATCGTGGCTGCTGCTGCTGCAAAGAAACGAGGTGATGCAGTCACGTGGTCAGATGTAGTGGTCCCCTTCTGAGGTTGGCGTTGAGAATGCCTCAAAGCGCTTTGATTTGCAGTGCGACAATCTGAAAGAACCAGGTGAACAGAGCGTTAAGTTTTGACCAACCGAATTTGACGCACGTCGCCAGAGCGCGCTGCAGCGCTCGAAAAAGGTAGCATGACCTTGCGATAACGGGAACAGAAAAACCTCGCGAAACCTGGCAACAACAGATAAGACTAGGCGAGATATTACGAGACCTTTTGCAGGTGTTCCCTAAAACTTCTTCTCAGTAACAACCATTTCAAAAGCTTGCAACTCAATCGCAGCGATGCTATATCTTTCGCGCTTTTCGCAGGCGACATTAATGCTGACGGCTTGTACACAACAGGACTCGGTTTGGTATTGTTGGCGTTCCCGCCAGCAGTGTCGAACGTGTCTAATTCCACCCTTTGGGCGGCTACCTTCTTCGCCATGATCCTCTGCCTCACTGTGGGATCACAAGTGAGCATTAACCGCTTCTTTCTGCATAAATTCTCAACTGCAGGTTTAATTTCTTCCGAGAAAAATTACACCATCTCCCACTAAAGGGAACCATGAGGGGATGCGAAGCAGCATTGGGGGTGCACACCAAGTTTCCGTTTACGTTCACTCGGCCGTCGAAGCCAAGCGTCGGCGTCGAGCTACCGCTTCCGCTACAGAGAGACAATGCGAGTCTGCGGCGAGGGTAGCGAGGCTTTCGAGACAACTGCGGCGACCGGGAACCGACGGAGCGACCGCACGATTCAAGCGAGACTTCCTCGACCGAGCGCACGCGCTTATATGAAATGGGGGGAGGGAGAGGAGGGAGTGGGTTTACAGGCTGCAGCGCGGGTGGAGGAGAGGAGAGAAGGCTACCAAACGCCTGCGTAAAGGAGGAGAGTGCGCGGCTGCAGCGCAGGGGAGGAGGAGAGAAGGCGACCGAACACCTGCGTAAAGGAGGAGGGTGGGAGAGAGAGTAGGCGCATGCGCAGTAAGGGTTGTCAGGACGCACACCACCACCGGATTGAACACCGCTCTAAGCTGCTTCACATCTAAAGAAATGCGCTGACTAGGTGCGAATAAAGTACGCCAGCAGCAAGGGGACGCATAGACGTTTAGACATTGACTAAATTGCCGAGAAGAGCTTCAAATTATAATCTCACGTCGCTGGCATTTCCACGCAGATGGCATTTGTGGAGACTCTATTGTCTCCCCTCAAGGACGGGTACGACTACCTGCGTCAGCGTCGCACCATTCTCGCCGCGGTTGCCTGCTCCATCGCGTTCCTGCTCGGCATACCGCTTATTATGCAGGTGATCGAGGTTGGGGTGTGGGCGCACATCATGAGTACGCGTGCACACGCGCAGCCACGGGCACTCACTCACTCACTCACTCACTCACTCACTCACTCACTCCGCTCTCACTCACTCACTCACTCACTCACTCACTCATTCACTCACTCACTCACTCACTCACTCACTCACTCACTCACTCACTCACTCGGTCATTCATTCAATCATGTATTTACTCAATCAATCAATAACAAATTCACTGACTCACTTACTTACTCACTCAGTCACTCGTTCACTCATTTCACCACTGACTCAATCAATCCATAATTCATTCATTGACTTACCCACTCACTCACTTAATCAATTAATCAATCAATTACTAAATTCGTCCCTCACTCAATCAGACGCTCACTCACTCACTCACTCACTCACTCACTCACTCACTCACTCACTCACTCACTCACTCACTCACACTCACTCACTCACTCACTCACTCATTCACTGACACACACATGCACTACATGCATAAAACGTTTACCGGCTATGATACTCACGCAAAAATGAATGTCTGCTTTGCGCGTGGATGCACGAGCGTAGGCTCGACGACAAAAGTTTGCAGGCTATGGGCTCCACGGCAAATGCACCCACTGGCCTAATAAGCAGCTGTGTTAGTCGCATAAACTACTACTGACTGAGGTGTTCATTTAGTGGCTATGTTCACAAGCTAACCTAGAAATTCAGATTTTTTACGAAACACTGGGTCCCGTCGGCCTTTGCGGCTGGGTGAATATATAAACGCTTCTGCTTTTTGATCATACATGGCAGTAGTGGCATATATGGTCCAAACATATGGCAGTGTATCCATATATGGTAAAATGAAACTATATGGCCGAAATGGGGCTGTGTAATTACTATTCTCCGGAAGTCACATCACGGGGGAATTTATGTCTGCTGAGAGTCGGTGAATGGAACAGATTCTTAGCGCAGTGCAGCGTGATTGCACAATTTCGAATTAAAAATAATTGCGCAGTTTCGAATCAAAAATTTATGCAGATCGAGCTCTCGTTTGTAGTCGGTTTAAGTAACCTGCTGTTGTATACCTAGGGCCTAAGGCGCTGCTTTGCTATGTCCGAGGACAGGGGTTCGATTCTCCATGCGTTAATGCCCATTTGTTAATATAAGTTCTGTTCTGCGTTGCGTTGCTTTATGATGAAAGGATAGAAGCATACCTACGGCAAGAAAAAGTCCGGCATAGCTCCCTGCGAAATTTTATTTAGTATTGGTACATAATTACCCCAAGAGCCAAATATAGACGAACTTAAATACATGCCACGTGGCTTGAAGCTACAGATGTGTTTCGACACTTCTTGTACAATTGGATCGACATTACTTCTGAGATCTTAACATATCTAATCTCCTCATTGAAATTCTTGTCTGTTATAACACGTTTCATATCTAATCAAGTAACAGGTCTTCCCTTTAACTGGTTATTCTGCATCTCTCCAAAATGTCGCCTTTTTTTTTTTTTTTTTTTTTTTTTTTTTTTTTTTTTTTTTTTTTTTTTACTCTGTGCGACTCTATGCAACCTTAAACATGCGGATTTTTTTTTCAGTATATTACGGCGTAATGAAAGAATTCATTTGCAATATGCGCCACGAAAACTACCCGTAAACGTATGTGACGACAAAATCGGTACTATATGAAGAGAGAGAGAATATATGAAACTAAAAAGTAACACACATATATTTGCACAAGCTTATAAAGCGGTATGTTTATTCTCCCACTGAAACATGCAGGGTGGCTTCTACATTCTCGCTCTTATCGACACTGAAGTGACAGGCAACTTGATTCGGTGGATCGCCCTCTTCGAGATCGGCTACATGGCTATTGGCTACGGTATGTTTCCTGTGTATGCTGTATGGAGCCTTACCAAGGTTTAAATAGCGCTCGCAGCATTTCAGTGGTGTACTTATCGCATAAAGATGCCGAAAGCTGTATCTTACTGAACGTAGACAAACGATGATCAAATTATTGATCAATATCTGTGGTTATTCTGGTGGCTAGGCATGTTTATTTTCGCAGGAACATAACATGATGTTCACGTTTGCAATGTTTTCGTGTTAGAGTGGACGTGTTGACACCTCATTCTGAAGTTCTCAGACATCTGAAGCTATTTCTAAAGTGTTTCGACGTTAAATTGAGAAAACCCTAAATTAACACTTGCTACGTGAAGAATGCTTGGAAACTATATCCGTTTGCTTTAACACCAATACTGCCACTTGCAATGCGTCTTACCGATGGTCAGAGCTTGTGCAGTGGTCCCTTTATTATTCTTGATATCGCGTGATAAATTCACGTAGGCTACTGAATAATGTGAACATTCGTTGAAGCCAACGACAGGATGGCATTTCTGTGTCCAATAAGTGCGTCTTGCAGGTGCCCTAGCCATTACATATCGTTCGCGCGCGCCCAAAAATGGACAATGTAGATCAAGCCATATTTCGGCTATTTCTCTTAGAAATAACAATCTGCCATTTACACCGGGAAACAGCCATATATATATATAGGTGCACGAAATCATAAATCCAGTAATCTGTCTAACTTGAGTCTTCATGATCGATGGACAATTGTATCCGAACAAATTTTCGTTAATGTATCTCAGCTTGATTTTTTGTTGTTTGCACTTCGTTGATTTAATTTCTCGGGCCTACGCGTAGATTTCGCTTGTCATGACCCGGACTCCATCCTTTTTATTGTCGACTGAAATATCATCTATGAAATTTCTTATCTTGAGGTAACGAAGCTCGCTGATTGTTTGATTGTTTCATTGATTGATTGATTGATTGACTGATTGATTCATTCATTAATTGACTAACGTCAAGCCTGTCACAGTGTAATTAGGCATTTCTTCTTTCTCTCTCGTTTTCAGGCATAAGTAAGCTGAGCACGGACGCGGAGTTCATGCTTGGTTGGCCACTGGGCTTGCCTGTGGAACTTTGCTGGAAGTTCTTGTGCCCAGTCCTGCTATTGGTGAGCTTGCGAAACAATATTGCGAGAGATTACGTTGGCGTAACACCAGCGGTTTGTGTAACTATCTCCTGGCAAGTCCGTCTTTATGAAGATGAGTAGACAGACAAACAGTGTAACAGCAATCAATACATAATACATAGTATCAAAATTTGCGAAGCAGTGTTGATACTATGTATTAACATGGTTGAAGGAATACGTAGCCTTACAATCATAACACAATTTCAAGGTCTAAACACAAATCGAAAACTGCGTGATACATAAAAAAAGAAATACAAAGGTACCGGGAAAAATGCCATAAAAATGCAACGCAGTATTCAACATGCGAGAAACGTAATGAGTTTTCATATAGTTCACGAAAATTGGCTGCGATATGTAATGAAAGCAATGGCACAATGAAGCTCACTCCAAAATTTAATCACGCAAGGAGACTTAAATGCATTCTTTGTAGCATAAATGTGTAGCCGCACGGTAATAATTCAATGTGTAGTGCTATTATAATTGGGCTAATATCTGCACGAAAAACTGCGGAGTATACTGTCAGTGTGCATTGCACATCGCAATGTCTGTGTGATCAATTTGATTTGCTTTGCGGTTGTCCTCCAGTTCATCTCTCTTTATTGACGGTCGGCAGGCTAGAATATGTACTGAGGACAATGAAAAGAAGGATGATGAATATTTATAGTTGTCCGCATCAGTGGTACAGTGGATATCATGCTTGGCTGCTGACCCGAAAGTTCGCGGCTTCGACCCCTGCTGCGGCAGTCACATTTGAATGGACGCGAAATGCTAGAGGCCCGTGTACCGTACGGTGCCAGCGCATGCATGCTACACCAGATGGACGGAATTTCCGGTGCCCTACACTATGGCATGACTCATAATCATACACTTAATTAAAACCAGCAGATAATAAAGCCGAGAATGGTATAAGGGGCGTAATTAAGTTTTCTTTTCTCCCACTTTCTTCACATCTATATCACAAATATTACAATACACTTAAAAAACTCCAACTGACGTCCCCTATACCTACCTTGACTTCATTATCTGCTGGTTTGCATTAAGGTTGTGTCAAACAAAAAAATAAGCCCTCCGGAAAAATTCCCTTCCTTCATTCATAATGATATCCTCGTTTTGGCCCGTAAAATGCCAAATGTGATCATTATATTTGTAGTTAAGAAAAGATGTTCGCAAAATTGTACAGTGATCAGTCATCTCAATACTATTTCTCTTTCACGAATACCAGGTTGTCTGCATCAGCAGCCTCTTCAAGGGTGGACCGCTGACACTCGGAGCCTACGTGTATCCTCTATGGGTGCACGTCATCGGTGCGATACTTGTCGCACTGCCCGTCTGTGCCATGTTGATTGGCGGTCTCGTACACTTCGTCCAAGTGCCAGGGGGTAAGTTACCAGCCGTCATCGAACAGTAAAAGTGTCCAATACCACGTGAGAGCGTGAGTGGTTCTAATATTCTGTAGATACGTATGCTGCGTGACGTTTAATTTGTCCTCGCACGCCGCGGAAACGGACTTTAGAGAATTTTAGTTGGCCCGCAGACGTCGTACCGTTTCAGCTGTATTCCCAGGGCGGACCAAATCGCGACTTAAGCACATGAATTGCGTATTACGTCACCGTGCGTCAGCCGTTCCCGCGTTCCCGCTTTGGTCTGCGCTATGCGATTCGTGGAACGAAGGAGGCCCAAATCATCGTTAGGATCCCCGGGGAGCAATGCCGAAATCCTCGCTTCCAGCAGGAATTCTCCCCTGACGTGTGCATGCCGGCTGTGGAGAGATCCCAATCACGTCATATGTCAAGTGACTAATTCATCCTCGGTCACGGCTATTGTATGAATACAGCTTTACTGGGTGAGGGTTATCGGATATATCTGGGGCAGGCACCCGCCACTGCGGCATTGTGGTTGTGCTGCACGACAGCCTTGCCGAAGGTAGCGGGATCGAATGCCGAGTGCGGCGGTCGCACTTCGATGGAGGCGAATTGCTAGACGCCCGTCTATTTGTATCTAGGTGCACGTTAAAGAACACAGGGTCAAATTTTTCGGAACCTCCAGTACGGCTTCCCTCGCGACCACATTGTGGGATTTTGGACGTAAGACTCCAGCAATTCTCATCTTTGTCTGGGGCAGGAGAAACGCTAGTGGCGCCATCTGATGATGCAGAGCCTAACCAGAAGCACACAGAGCTAATACTGTGGTAACTTACATGTTCTACCTAAATGCTATTGTAGAACACTGGCACTGAGATAATAGTTAACTCACTGCACTTGCATTATCATTCATTCAAGAGAACGCTGGTGAAACTGAATGTTTTTCAGACGTATAGTGAGTGAATAAAATGATGTGGCTACCAGTCTTGACACTGCCGTGAATGACTCCAGAAACTGTACTGCTCTGCCATCCATAAGAAGTTTACAGGACAAACGAAAATTCTCAATTAGAGTCTTTTAGTCGAGTTGTAGACTTCAATTTGCGAGACCATTTGGGGGTACGGGATGACCTGATTCCTTGATTGCAGTGGCAAAGCTGGCAGTGCTTTTGCTTTTGAGTGAAACGAAAATGCAAAGCAGTAGTTTCATCGTCACAACGCCATATACTGTGCCCAGGACCAGCCCACTTGTGACTACGCTTTCCTCATGACTAGCTTATGTTCTCGCATATGTCCAGAATCGGAGCATTTATTCCGCAAGAAGTCGGCTGTCACATACATATTAAAAATTGAAAAGAAGATACACAGATATCTTCCCACTGTTTACAAGTATTATGTATAGATCCACGCTCCTTTTATACGGACTGTTTCTTGATAAAGCCTAAATTCGGGGGAAACAGTCAGTATGATCACCGGCATATACAGGGTGGCCCAAATATCACGCAGCACGATCTAAAAAAAAAAAAAAGAACGTCGTTACGTGAAACGCACATGGTGTATATTTTTCTCAGTATACTGTAGCAGCCACTACTAAAATTTTCGTTAATTAGGTTTAGTTAGTCCTACTTATGTTTCTCACTAGACAATTAAATACTCACCTAATCATTAAAATGTCAATGAGGCATATGCAGGCATGTTCAAATGACATCTAACTGCGCTGTTTTCAACAACGTACTAATTGCGTGTTCGCCTTTTTTTTTTTTTTGCTATTAAAGAAACCCCGCGAAATCTAAAAAAAAAAAAGAATGGCACGTCACTAGACTACAGCGTGCATCAAAAAGCAGCGCCCACAAAGAGGATCACTGTGAGGTATAGCAAGTCAAGACTACGCTCCCACTTTTTGTGGGTGGCAGAAAATAGCGCAGTTAATTGTCATTTAAGCATGCCTACATATCACTCATTGGTATTTTGATGATTAGGTGAGTACTTGTCGTCACTAATTAGGTTTAGTTAATTAGAAACATAATTAGGATTAATTAACTAGCCCTCATTAGGAAAAAATTTAGTGGTGGCTACTACACTATACTGCGAAAAGCACGCACATGGTGCGCTTCGCATTACGACGCTGTTCTTTTTTTTTAATCGTTCTGCGTGATATTTGGGACACCCTGTAAATATTTGCTGTAATGTATTCGGCAGAACATTGTGGACACCGGTCAGTGACGTACAGTAGGCTTCGCCCGGAGGAATCTTCGCGTGAATCATAAAGAGGCCCTTGAATTCAGATACACACATTGAGAGTGATCGAACAAACAAGGATCTTACGGCATAATTGAAGACGCAGAGGTGAACCAGTAGCGACCTTTTATTTCAGTCTCTGCATGCCGCAATGGACCTTTTCCGGATCTCAACAGTGCATCCAATGATGATCGCCGAAATCGGAAGTGGTGTCCCTTGGCCTCCGAAATCCTCCGCCAAGTGCCTGTAGGGAGTCTCGGAGGTCTGCATTCGCAACTCCTTTGGGGGGTGGAAGGGGGAGATTCGCAAGTTTGCTGCGCCAGGTGTCACTCGGTCCGCACTTGCCGGCGTACTTTGGCCACCGAAAAACATGGCGGGCGCCTCGTCGACGCCACGGCGCATGCGCAGGCTACCCATCCGGGAAAGAGGTCATGTTACCGCTATCTTACCGTTAATGCCCGACTCGCATATAGACCGACAATCAGTGGCCTCTGATTATTGTTGCCTTCGCGCCATTGCCCTAATATTACCGTTTTAATACCCTCACTGCTGCATTCACAAAGGCAGATGGCAGACATCTCTGCCATAATCGCTGAGATGGACAATCAGTGGCCTTAGAAACTGTCACTGTCGCGTCACAATCGCTTATCTCATTTATGTCACCTTACGTTACCGACGTCTTACCGTCACTGTCGCAATCGCTGGTGTGTATACAATCCAAAGCACTTTATTAGCTCATTGCCACGTCACAGATGCCACGTTGCCATCGCTTCCGCAATCGCCGAGAAGGAAGGCAGTGGCTCTTTATTAGCGTCACCATCACAACACTCATGACGGCCAGCGCAAATAAGAAAACACGAACAAAGGACTGAAGAAAATACACGACACAAACGCAGTTATCGACTGAAAATTTGATCAAAAGCGTGGAGTATTTGAACAGAAAGGGAGGCACTGACAATATCTTAACACTCCAGATTTCGCATCTCTTGACGCACGTTGTAGGTACAACAAATCGGTATCGGTGTGAGCAATCGTCAGAAACTAAATATGTAGTGATAAGGCTTTGTCAGTGCCTCTGTTTCGGTTCACATATTCCAGGCCTTTTATTAGCTTTACAATCGACAGCCAGCGCGTTTGTCATGCACCTTCCTTCTGTCACTTGTTTGCGCTGGCTGTCATGAGTGTATTCCAACTATCCCGATTGGCTACCTCACAAAACAGCCATCGCATCAGCATCCCTGCGGCGTTTGCAGAGTTGGTCCGAGGCTGCGCAGCCACAGCCCGACTGGGGACCCAAGGATTCGGAGACCCTAACGCGATATCAACTCCTCCTCCTCGATCGAGCCGCGTCGCCATCAGACAAGGCGCCGGTCGAACAGCGGCCCATCAAGAAGATGTTGCCTGCGTTGGAACCTCCAAAGGAGCCGCCTCCTGCTGGTGCCCCCCGAAGCCCAGCCGCTGCAAGATGCGCAGCCACCCCCGGGTCCTTCACGAAACGCCGGCGGAGCTGCGTAGGAGTAGCCATAAAGGCAACCGACCAGAATGAAGAAAGCACACGTCCGCCTCGTAGCTATTGCTCGTTATTTTATTCAATTAAGAAAAATATTCAGTCTACGTACACTTTCGTTTGTTGTGTTGTTTCTTATTTTAATGCGAAAACTTAGATGCCGCATGAAACGCGGAAAATTGACCGAAATTCCACGTCGTCGGCGCCAGCACAAGTGATGGAAAAAGATCATCATCATCATCACGTTATGACGACCCCATACGACGCCATCGTGACGTGACAGATCGCGGAAATTTGTGATGTCGCATCAGGACATCATCACACAACATCGTCGCATGGTCAAAGGTGAGGTGCAGGAAACTCGCGGAGGTAGTGCAAAACCAGTGCGAATCACGGAGGCAATGTAAAACCAGGTGAGGGGCAGAAAACTTCCCTCCGATCACGGAGGCCAGTGTAAAACCACCTTAGTTGCGGGAAGATTTCAGTGGGTGGCGGGGCAGGATCAGTTATGTCGACTGAGAAGAAAATTTCGCCTTTGAGTCATCCTTTTATTTATTACAGAGGGGGGTTAGGCACAAAATACATACATACATACATACATACATACGTACGTACGTACGTACGTACGTACATACATACATACATACATACATACATACATACATACATACATACATACATACATACATACATACATACATACATACATACATACATACATACATACATACATACATACATACATACATACATACATACATACATACATACATACATACATACATACATACATACATACATACATACATACATACATACATACATACATACATACATACATACATACATACATACATACATACATACATACATACATACATACATACATACATACATACATACATACATACATACATACATACATACATACATACATACATACATACATACATACATACATACATACATACATACATACATACATACATACATACATACATACATACATACATACATACATACATACTGTCACGATGTTCAGAAGGGCCCGGCAAGTTTTGTTCGAGTCAGCGGGATGTACTGAAGAAAGGGACAGAGTTGTGGCTAACACACAACCTTCATTTCAACACATATATAAATACCAGTGTTGTATGCGTTACCGAAAAAAAGTAACTAAATACGTTACTCGTTACTCTGACAAAAAGGGAACGCGTTACCGCCCTACGTTACCTTTAAAAAAAGGTAACGCGTTACCGTTACCGAAAAAAAGTAACGTTACCGAAAAAAAGTACCTCTGCCGTTACTCCGCAATTATAAGTTTTAATCAATGTGTTTTTGCTGCAGTAACCGACAATAACATTTTTTTCAATCTCAAGTTCATGTTAAACGTAAAACGTCTAACCCAAACAAGGATTATACCCAAAATGATCAATTAACGAGAATTATTTGTACAAATTTTAATCTACAGGACCTTAGCAATGTTATAGTAGCTTAAAAATGCCTGTAGAGTTACATGTGATAGATTATGACTCTAGAAAAGAAGTGTAAATTTAAGGGCTAGTTTTCTTTGTTCTCATTATAGTTCTGATTATCATTAGCTTCTGAGACTCTGTGGCACATGGTGAGGCCATTGCTCTCAATGTGACATTACACACAATGCAAGATTTAATCATCCACGCTACCCGCAAAGAAAGCATCACTGAATTCTCAAGAAATTTACAATAATCGGCCTTTTCTGGGTCCGAACTGCACCTCGAGTGGAGATCGTCGAAATTGAAACTGGTGGTCTTTGGCCTTTGAAATAGCCCGCTGCGCGACAGTAGGCAATCACGGAGGCCTGCATTGGCGCCTTTTTCGAGGGGGGAAACATTTTTACGTTTGTGACACCAGTTGTCCCTTAGTCCGCACCTGTCCCCGCGTTTTGGCCACCACAGATCATGCGCATGCGCAGACTACTACGCGGAAAAGGCCCATTCTGACTGCTTGCTTGTACTAGCAAAATAGATGCGCAAATATTGTTGTAGTAAAGAAATGCTATAATGGCCTAGCCAGGGAAAAAATATCTGTGCATAAACATTTTTTGTTCACTTTAACCTCTACAAGTACAGCAAAAGTTTGCTAGCGTTTATGTCAGAGTGTTCAAGATCAGCCTCGCTCGCTCAGGTGCTCAATAACCAGAAACGTAGCTGCCGCTGCAGAGACAACGAAGCAAAATTTGTTTTCAAAACAAAGTTAATGGATGGATTGATGCAAAACTTTATTGTGAGTCCTGAGGTGCACGACTCAAGTCTGATCAATTTTGTAGCAGCTATTATGCAGCAACTATCATAAAATGTCGCATATTTATATATTTTTGAAAAGTACTTTTCCTCGCTCTAGAAGTTTCAGACAATGTTACCTTATTCTTTGTTTTATACACGAAATGCCTTCTTTGTAACGGTAATATTTGTGTGTTACACCCTCATGAACTTTCGAGATCGACGGGTAATGAAATTGGTCCCTCCGTGTTGAATATGTTCGATAGTCCTTGCCTCCTGAATTATGCACTTAAAAGGAAAACTAAGTTCCTTTTTGGGCTACTGGGTGGTATGTGCACAAAATATAAGATACTCAGTAAGACTGATAGCTGGGCAAGTTGGTATGTATCCATATTTAAACTTTTTTAGTGCACACAAAAGACAAGGACAAGGAAGATAGACACACGAGCGCTAGCTCGTGTGTCTATCTTTCTTGTCTATCTTCCTTCATTGTGTGTCTATCTTCTTTGTCCTTGTCTATTGTGCGCGCTAAGAAAGTTTAAATAAGATACTCAGTCAAATCTAAATTATCCATTTTCGGATCCATGTCGATCTCTCATGGAATCACCCGTTTGCGATTACCACGCTTAGGAGACTAACTGCGGTTATGTCTGCCGCGCAGTTACCTGTAACCGTGGTTAGCCCGTAGCGTTCGTATGACAGCGGTATTAATGGGCTTTAGTTGAAATAGAGGGACGCCAATCAAGGTAGCGAGTAATTTTTTTTTTTTTTTTTTTTGCGCTGCAAGAAAGAAATTCGACGTTTCGCGTCCCACTCGCATTTTGTAAAGGCTTTTTCTTGCTTCCTGCCATGAGGTCACGCTTATTCTCCATGATGTGCGAAATTCCGCTGAGGCAGACTCTCGATCGGCAGCACACCTGTAGACCAGCTGAAGTTAGCGGCTGTGTACTGGAAGAGCCAGGATTCCACAAAAAGTCACTTACGGCGTCTAAGTCGAGAACGCCGGACTTGTCAAATTGTATGCGGTGGTCATTCACTACCCTGAGCTCAGCGAGTGTACTCCTTTTTTCACTGGACGCCTCTTTTACGTTGCCGCAGTCTCTCGGGGACGAACCTGCTTGGGCCTTGCTGTCGGTTTTTCATTTCGGCTGCACCTGTTTTGCACTGTATCCTTGCGTGCCTCAGTCCCCTTCCATGTCCACTGACCTCTAGAAAGACAGTACGGCTGGCGTACTTTTGTGTTCGCCTTCATTCTTATCTAAAGCCACCAGCACTGTATCAGGAAAACCGGCCCGACAAGATTTGTACGTCATTTCCGGCGCTGCTACCCTCTCGTGCAGACGCCTCGCCACGTTTCTTCGTGCAGTCACATCATTCCGAGGGACAAGCTGCAAAACCACCATCGCAACGCCGCCATGCCTCAACCCGTACGTAGCGCTCTGCACCGCGTGTGCGACACTGTCAGCGGCGTCAACTGGCGCCCGACGCGGTTCGCCGACGAGCTGACCACGACCCGTTACGCCTGCCACGTCTGCCACGTCGTTCCGAGCACGACGATCGTGCTTCCTTGTGCTCACGGCATGTGCGAGCTCTGCCACGTTGGTTCTCCGATGCAAGATGGCAGACGTGTATGTCCACTGGATGGCAAGTCGTTCGGCGAAGGCGAATGCCAAAAGTGCCAGCTGCCTGTCAAAAAGGAAGACCTAGAGGTTAGTACACGCACGTATGTCGGTATTTGTCACATCTGGATATTGATATGAGTATTTAGTCTCCCTTCCCACTGGCAGTGGGGTGTCTCACCCTTAACCTATTTAGAAGTGTACGCGTTTTAGTATCTTAAGAAGTTCGTGTGTGAAGTGTGTGTGCGCAAACGTTATAAATCATACTGGTCGGGAAACAGTAGCAACTTTCTGTAGCCGTGTCCGCAACAAAGGGCAGGATTTTTCACCGTATCCGAGGTGTTCACTTACCATGACCAGAACACGGACTCCTTTATATAAAAGTCGCGGTGTTGTGAAGACAAATACCACAATCACAGTAGAGAACAGCAGGAAGAACAGAGAAAGTGCCTCGGACAGGCTGGCCGATGTTTCGATAGGCGGACCTATCTTTGTCAAAGGCGCCTTGTCATCCCTGGCGTGTTAGTTCTAAGGGGGGTTATTATTGACGTCATCTCCTGTGGTGGCGCGTGTCCGGGCTGGAAATCGCAGTCTGGAAAGACTACGATTACCACACTTCCATCTTGATTGTAGAGAACAGAGTAATACAACGATGACAAGATAGATAAAACAGGACCTGCGCTGAAAATGATTCCGCTGTTAGAATATTGTTCTTACTGCGGTCACTGGCGATCGTTTATACAGCGGCTGGTCTGTCTTATGTTTCGCTTATGCTGCATAAGACAGACTACGGGAACATTTTGACGTTATTTTTACAACTAATACAGGTTGCGATTTTGCAATGCATTCTGCTGAGTGGGGTAGCACCCCAGACTTCCACCAGGCGCGCATTCTCCTCGGTTATTGAAATGACCGCGCCCGCGAGAAATATCAAGCCTTTGCCATCCATTTTGCAGATCGTTCGTGTATCAGTTCCCCGTCAATCACACAAACAGACAAATAGATAAAAGTATCTCCGCAGTTGAGTTTCACGCTATTTGACAAATCAGGGCATCCGCGCATCAGCTGGCACGATCGGCACCGGGATAACTACGCGGCGCAGTTGCCTGTTTGTACTTCCAAAAGAAAGGACGAGAAGCAACTACGATATCATTTACGTGTCCAAACAAAGATACGACAACGAGGCGCTCAGCAGGGGTGACTTCAATTTTCTTTTTTTTTTTTTTGGGGGGGGGGGGGGGCGAAGCTCCTTAGGGGTGTGGGTCTGTCCCTCCTCTGTAGTCGTAGTAGTAGTACTAGTAGGTAGGTAGGTAGGTAGCCACTTGTAGTGGAATGTACCCACTCCACGTGATAAAGATGACGATGACGCAGTATAGTGGAATGTACAAACTACACGTGATAACGATGAAGTATAAGCGCGTTCCAGTATAGTGGAATGTACCCACTACACATGATAAAGATGACGATGACGCAGTATAGTGGAATGTACCCCCTACACGTGATAACGATGAAGTATAGGGGGGTATGCACTCGACGTCATCCGCGAGGATCGCTAGCGTCGGGGTCGCCATTTTGGAGGTCCGCGCGCTCGCCGCATGCGCATAAAACTCGCTGCACGCGCTGTGTCCGAGATCCGTACGGCAACTTGGATGTCTAGAGACCTCCGGAACATCCCCTGCACGCCGAAGCACGACAGCAAGACGGCGCGTACGAACGGACCTTCAAAATGGCGCGGCGATGGTGTTGCCCCCTTGTGGATCAAGGCTCAGTGCATACCCCCCTATAAGCGCGTTCCAGTATAGTGGAATGTACCCACTACACGTGATAAAGATGACGATGACGCCTGATGACCATGAAGTATAAGCGCGTTCCAGACCACACATTCTCTTTCTGCCATGGATGAAAACGATCGAGCTTCGCCCACTCATCATCATTCACTTCGTGGATATGGCGTGATTTTTTTTTAACAGCGAAAGCTGTCATGAGATCACAACAACAGCCGATTCTGGCGCCGTAGTTGTCCTTCGCCGTCACCGGTGTCCGTAACCACTATAGCGCGAAATAAGAAGAAAAAAAACTAACTAAATGAAAAATACCGAAGAAAGAATAAGAATCGAACCCGCCGTTCTTTTTTTTTTTTAATGCATGGGAATAACCCCATCAACTCTTGCTCTCTACTTCAATAGAATTCATCCCTTTAGAATTACACTCACATACAAACATGATAACAATATCTGAGGTTTTACGTCCAAAATCAAGAAAGGATTATGAGCGATGCCGTAGTGGAGGGCTCCGGAAATTTCGACCATCTGGTGTCCTTTAAAGGGATACTGAACAAAAATTTGAGAAACTGACGAAAGCATCGAAATTCTACTCGGAAGACGCCACTGTTCCGATAAACAGAGTTTATTTCACGTATTTTTGAACAGTTGGCTGTATTTTTGGTGGATTGCCAGCGCGCGGCGGCTGCGCGCGAGCCGTGACGTCAAATTCTTCCTGGGGCATGCAGGGTGCACGTGCTCCTGTCCTCTTCCTTTTCTCCACCTCTCCTTTCATTCCACTCTCTCCCTTCCACAAAAGCACTGATGCCTTACCCCCAGCCGGGAGCATTGTTCACTCCCGTACTGGTTCTGGAAAACGTAGTGCGAGCTGAGCGGGTTGAGAGACGTGGGCGACGGCTGGCATTGCTGGGATTCCTGTTTCCGGCGAGTTTCACGTCACACCCTCTAGTTCTCGGCGCGGCCGCTAGACGCGGCGGTTTGTGAAAAACTCATTAAATTCATTATTTTCCTCTAGTTTCTGCCTGAAATGAAGGTTGTGTCCATCGATTTCAACCCCAAATCTTTCATTTTGGTGGCAAAATTTTGTTCAGTATCCCTTTAAGGTGCACTGACATCGCACAGTACACGGGCCTGTACCATTCCGCCTCTACCGAAATGCGACCGCCGCAGCCGGGATCGAACCCGCGACCTTCGGATCAGCAGCCAGCACCCAAGCCACTGATTCACCGAGCGGCACACATGCACTTTGAAACTCCGTTGCAAACTAACCCTCTGCAAGTGTCATGTGGGGTAAGGAATCACGTTAACATGTGTTATAAAGAGTTTTAGAACAGTAAAAATAACAACCAGGTGTCCCACAGTGTGAATTGCGTAACGAGTGGGTCGTTGAATGCTCCAACTTATTACAAAAGCCTCAGGCATAATTATTCATCGTCGTCAGCCACAACATTAACAAACTGCACATAATGCCTTACAGGTGTGTAGCGGGCACCGCGCTTTTCTGAAGAATGACGAATAATGGCATAATGTACGCTTTCCCACTACACAAAAATTATGATGATTTATGGCGTAGTGGGTACCATGGATAGGTGCTTGTAGTAGCTGGCCCAAGAGTGTTTAAAAAAAGTTACACCATTTCCCGCTAAAGGGAACCATGTGTAGATGTGAAGCAGCGGGCGCTAACGCTTACATTGGCGGTGGCGTTGACGCTGGTGCTCATCGCAGCGTTGCGCAGGAGAAAAAACTGGGGAGGCGCAAAGCACGCAGTGATGGAGCGGTGTTTCCTACTGGAACATGCCAATCGCTGCTAATGGGCAATGAGAGACAGAAGACTCCGACTGGACACAGAGACCCGCAGTCCGCTTTTAGTTGACGCGCACGCTGCGAATTTTTATTGTTCAACAACGCCCAGGAGAAATCTCCCACCGGCACCACCTTGCAGGTCAAGATCCATTGCCATATATACGGGGTGGCCACTGAACGGTTGTGCAGCGCGAGCAGTCGGTTTTTTCAACCAAGAAACTGGCTAGCAGACGCTGCCTGCGTCGGCGTCGCGAGGCGAGAGAGGGGGGGGGGAGTGTAGGAGAGGAGAGAGAGGGGGGACGCGCATGCGCAGTGGGAGTGTGGACGCCGCGGGCAGGGATGCCTAGAGGAGAGAGGGGGGAGCGTAGGAGAGAGAGGGGGGACGCGCATGTGCAGTGGGAGTATGGACGCCGCGGGCAGGGATGCCTAGAGGAGAGAGGGGGGGGAACGTAGGAGGGTAGAGAGGAGGGGAGGCGCATGCGCAGTGAGGGTGTGGTTGCCGCGGGGAGGGATGCCTAGAGGGGGGAGAGGAGGTTTTTATTTTTATTTTTGAAAGGTTTGCGCATGCGCAGTAAGGGTGGTCACGCCGCACACCACCACCACCGGATTAAGCTTCGCCATAAGATGCTTCACATCTAAAAAGGCTCTAGAAACGCCGCTCTAACAGCTTTCGCTGTGCGTTCCGTGCAGGCCTGGCGGCTTTTTTAAAGACGATAGTCTTTCTTGGGATACTTTAACGCAAAAATTTTGGTCTGTATGTCTGTCCTGTCTGTTTGTCTGTCAGTAACCCGATTCAGCTTCTCGGCCAAACTTTAACTTCTTTCTGAACGCCCAGCCATCTTGAACTGGTGTTCGCGTTCATATTTGTGAACATATTCGATCAAAAAGCAAATACTACGCATTCCTGAGGCTCCACATTAATATGTAAGTGTCAGTACGTGTGTTCTTTATTAGAAAATACGTAGGTACGCAATTCTAAAGACCCTAGTGTTTTTTAGGCTGTCTCAGGCAAGGCAAAACATAGTAGTACGGCCGGCACAAGACTATCGTCTTTCGACGACATTTGCAGCGAAGCACGCAGATACGCGGCCAATTTTTTTTTTTTTAATACAGAATAAAGGTGAGCCCGTGGCTGATCTTTCATTTTTTGCCTCCCTCTAATAGTGGTCGCAGTGGGCGGGAATCGAACCTACCTCCTCGAACTTTGCTGGGGAGCACTTTACCTGCTAAGCTACCACAACAACATGTTCGCTCTGAACAGCTGAGGGCCCTAAAGGATGTCATTAAATTAGTTGTTATTCAGTATCCGTATTATCTCCCCAGTTCCACTGCCTGCACTGTTTGTTCAGTTTTGCTGCTGTTATCGGTGCTGGGCTGAATCAGCTTTGAGTGATGAAAAATTCCCTCTCAACTCTACGTATTTCTCTTCATTTCGCTATAATAGCTTGATTGCGGTGAAGTTCAGACTAAACGTTTATCCCGTTATCTTACTTCTACACTTGGTCGCAGCTGTATCAGATTGATGACTCTACAAGCAACACGTCGTAGATTTTCCTTACGTGTTTCTATTGGAAAACCATGTCACTGAAAATTGCCTCATTTATGCGACACACCACTGTCAGTTTTCTCTTTGATGTGTGATACGAAGTACGTTTTTTTTCTCAGAGAACGTGAGTTGATTTGAACATTTAAATAATAATACAGCACACATTCGTTTGTGAACAAGCTTTGATCTATCCGCTTTGTTTTTTCTGTGTTTTTTTAAGGCATACTGCTGGAACGAAGAACACGGCTGCGACTTTGTGGGACCGCTGTTTAAGGTCCTTCGCCACTTCGAGAAGGAATGCACCTTCCGCGTGTTGCCCTGCGAACGGTGCGGTGAGAACGTACCCCACGGAACGCTGTCGGCGCACTACGCAAGCGGGTGCAAAAGCTTCCCCGTCAACACCGACGAAGTAGGTGCGACCCCGCGACCTTGCCGAGGCGTCACCGGCAGGATGCTGCGAGGTGATGCCGGCCCTTGGGAGCAACGTGAACGACCTAGCCGAGGAAACCAGGGTCGTCGACGAGCAGCTGCAAGAGCTCAACTCTGGATTAACAAGTAGCGCGGAGACTATCCGAAAATTGTTGAAAAGGATCGAGGAAGTGCGCCTGGTGCAAGAGCGCACGCGCGCTGTTTTGAAAGGCGGGGACACGTCTACACTGTCTTGCGCAGAAGCCCACGCTGGCCTGCCGGCGACGCTGCACCGGCAGATGAGGAGAAATGTCTAAGAAATTGCAAAGCAGTGCCACCTCGACCCCCAAGTTTGGTAAACGGTTTCAACTGCGCCTTCACCAGGTATTTCAAACCTGCCATCAACCTGTCCCGGGTCCTGAGAACGTGGGACGAAGCTAGTCGTTTTGGACGGCACCGGCGTGAGGTATTCTAGCCAAAGGTGACGAAGTGATTTACTACATGTGTGTAACGCACATCGACTGGGCCCTCGTTTCAGACCGCCTTAGCGCTTCGTGTTTGTTGTACCAGCGGAACGACTGGTTCGAAGTGAGCGTCCTTGTGGAGTCTACGCTGAAGAGTTCGTCACTCAAGCTTGACGTGATCTTCAATTGGGATTACGCGCCGGGAGAACGCAGGAGCTTTCCAGAGGTGGCTAGAGTGGCGATCGTGAGCTCGGACGGTTGTTTCGATTTGATCCAGATCCGGCGAGAGTGGCCGCCTGAACCCAGTGATGTTCCACACACCGAATTGGAAGAAAGACTACAATGACGAAGGGCACCTGACGTTAGTGATTATCATAAAGCCCGAATAATAGAGGTCCTGCCAGTGCACCCTGAACTGAGTCTGCGCACGTCAACTGCTTTTGGGCCCCTTGCTCTTTGTACAGCATTCATTCCACTTAATCTAAATAATAAACTAATTTACAATTAATAATTAAGGCTATGAAATCACCATTTTCTCTCAAACGTATGTTTTAGCTCAGATTTACGTTCGTTAATATGGATGATGTTTTAACCTTTTGTGCGAAACTTTAGCAGTCAATAAAATATATTTGTTTACAAATCATCCTTCATTCCCGTTTGGGGACCATTCTCAGGACCTGTACGCGATTTAATCAAGCTTTTATTTTTTCTGAATGCCTTAACCTACTGTGGCTCTTCGTACACTGTGTAAACCATTTGTTTTTGCTAGTTTTGTCGGACTAGTGGCTAAGAAAGAGCGTGATACATTGTGATTTGGATTAATTGAACCTCCTGCTTCATAGATGTGTCTTCATTTGACTTCATTTTGCAGTGTACAGGTTGCATATAATCACTTTGCTGAAAGTACTACCGCGTTCGATGTATCACATTCCGTGAGCCACATCCACAGTATAATTTTTCTTGGCAGGAAATGAACATAACCGAAAAACAAATTTGAACTACATTTCTGAGGTTATATGTGATTCTGTTTATGCAAAAACAGAGCATATATGACTAAGGTAAATATATATTTATTTACAATTTAATGAAGATTAACTATTATAAAACACGTAAATAGACGTATTGTGATGTTTTTCTGCATTATTTTATTGGGGGGCGTTGAGATAATTTTTAAGCATTACGTGTTGTAAGCACGGCGTGTAAGCATGACGTAAGGTGCTTAATTTCCGTAAGTCATCTGGGCGCCGCCATCTTGGGCTGTTAAGCCGATGTTTTCTTGTTCTTGTATATCGCGACAGGAATTAATAAAGCCATGGAACATCGTATGCACCAACCCAATCGTTTTCATCCGCATTTGTCTACCGGAACACTGTTCGTTTGGTTGTTAAAGATACAAAACACAAAGGTTAACAGCCCAGTATGGCGGCGCTGAAACCCATCCGTAAAATAGTCTGTACGCGCGCGAAAACTTTTGCAGCACTCGTGCGGGTTCAGTACATTTAGCTTTAGTCAAAGTGTTTTATTGCGATGGCAGTTATATGGACACTTTCGGCTGGTTTTCGCCGTCGGCATCGGCATCGCCGTCATGGCCCGTATATGTATATGTGTCTATATATTTATAAAAACCTCAAAGAATTTCTTTTTCTTGGATGACCGAATTCTTTTGTATAGCTTCACCGGCCTTTGGGATAGCCCGCTTCTTAACTGCAAATCTGTCTGCATGCCGGCGCACTTAAAAGTGACAACTTTACCGCGCATGTTTCGCACCCCGATTCGGAGCGCCTGGCACGAAACACGGTCGCTGAGTTTTCTTCATTTTGTAGACTTCATTCCTCTCAAGGGACACTAACACAAAGAACTCGTAAAACCACCTGGAACGCCGACGAAGCTGATAAGCTTCCGCCGCAAGGGGCCGACACTGCCGTCTCCAGGCTACAAGGGGCTTTACCCCATGCTAACAGTATAGTGGCACTATACTGGCAGGCAGCGCCTCCGACTGTCGCGCAACATCTCGGCCTATCGGAGATATCGCGCAAAGTGGCACCTCCGCGCCACAATGCTGCTACGAAAAGAGTCCTCAGTCACGCTGATCTTTTTAGAACGCCTCGGGAACCACGAAACAATCAAAAACACGTGCAGTTCGCGTGCAGAGCACGTGCGGCGTGCGTGTAAAGCAACGGGAACTGAAGGCGGCGTGAAGTGGAGAGCGGATAGGTAGCGAACTTTCTCACCACTCTCGGGGCAGTAAGCAGATGGCCTCCGTTGTTATACGTCGTTGTGCGTGTGTTTCCGCGTTGTTCGCGTTTCCTTAATGAAATAGACAACGTTCGTCGTATTTGTGGTGGCCGAAACTTCAAGGGATGTCTAATAATAATGGCTGTGGAGTGGGGTACTCATACACCTACAAAAAAGAAAGCCGGCGGATCCCACGCACTGTGGGAATCGATGTAATGAGAAGCAGCCAGGAAGGAGCAAATCATGCTTTACATAATTTGCATGTCATGTTTTACATGTTACGACCTGTCATTTATGATCGTCATAGTCATGCCACTCAATACCAAATTTGGTGTATATCAAGCTAACGAAACGGCCGCGAGCGCGCCATGAGCGTGGAATGCAAGTCATGTCACTCATGAAGTCATGATTTCCATATTACCACTTGCCATTTATGTTCGTCATACAGTCATGTCACTCATTGCCAAATTTGGTGTATTTCAAGCTAACGAAACGGCCGCGAGCGCGCCATGAGCGTGGCATGCAAGTCATGTCGCACATGACAAGTCATGATTTCCATATTACGACTTGTCATTTATGTTCGTCATACACTCATGTCACTCAAAACCAAATTTGGTGTATATCAAGCTAGCGAAACGGCCGCGAGCACGCCATGAGCGCGGCATGCAAGTCATGTCGCACATGACAAGTCATGATTTCCATATTACCACTTGTCATTTATGTTCGTCATAGAGTCATGTCACTCAATACCAAATTTGGTGTATATCAAGCTAACGAAACGGCCGCGAGCGCGCCATGAGCGTGGTATGCAAGTCATGTCGCTCATGAAGTCATGATTTTCATATTACCACTTGTCATTTATGTTCGTCATACAGTCATGTCACTCAATCCCAAATTTGGTGTATATCAAGCTAACGAAACGGCTGCGAGCGCGCCATGAGCGTGGCACGTAAATCATATTTTTCATGACAAGTTTTCATGATTTTCATGATATGACCAACCATTTATGTTCGTCATACAGTCATGTTATGCCATACCAAATTTGGTATAAATCCCATTAACGATACGGCCAGGAGAGCACAAAGTCGTAGGCGGCTAGATAGATAGATAGATAGATAGATAGATAGATAGATAGATAGATAGATAGATAGATAGATAGATAGATAGATAGATAGATAGATAGATAGATAGATAGATAGATAGATAGATAGATAGATAGATAGATAGATAGATAGATAGATAGATAGATAGATAGATAGATAGATAGATAGATAGATAGATAGATAGATACGCTCAAAGTCGCCGAAGTTCGCTAAGAAATGCTTCGCATTTAAAAACTCGCCCGCGACACGGTTTTACTCATTTACCGAAAGGCCTCACGAGCAAGAGGACGGAAGTAATGAATCGCCGCCGTTCGTTGGGAAAGGCGAGCTGCTCCGTGATTGTGCGAGTTAATGTATCGCTTCTTAATTGTTCCCATGCTTTCGTTCAGCCATATCGATCGGTGCTCATTGGATGCACTCGATCATGTTGACAAGGGTAGGCGACGAAAGTTATCGCATCCTGAGCATGCGTTGGTTCGGTTCAACAGCCATGCAACGGCACTTCGCTCAAACGTTTTGTATTCATCATTTACAGAAACAGCAATGCAGCAATTATTGACTTCAGGAAGAACGAGACGTAATTGAGACGTCGTATTTGTAAACAAAACAAAACGGATGTTCACCGCGAACTGCACCTCGTAGCTGGGCACTGTTACCATGGAGGAAGAAAATACAAAGGAGGGAGCATTACGTCACGCAGCCAGCGCCCGTTTTGAAGCCAGCAGTGTCGGCCCAACACGTGACCTTTTGCGCCAGGATCACGCAAGCAACGAGACTTGCCGAGACTTCGGGGTATGCCGCCCGGTAGCTTTTAACCGAAGCGCGCTTGTTCGGCGCAGACCAGCCGATTCATGCAGGAGGTTCAAAAGCGGAACACCACCGAGAGTACCAAAACGTACCGCGCCCTCTGACGTTTTGATGACGTGTTGGACCGACTCGGTAGGCTTCACTCGTGTGACGTAATGCTCCCTCCTTTCTTTTTCCTTCCTCCATGACTGTTACGCTGGTCTCCGCGACCAGGGTTGCCGTTGGTGGCTACTTTGCGCCAAATTGGCTACTTTTCGACCCCGTCTATCGACAAAAATTTTCAGTTGGCGCCATGGCTATTTTCTGGCTACTTTTAAAGTGATGATTTGGCGCATTAAGTAGCCACTTTTTCTCATTTTTGCAGACGAAACACATTGTTTTTAAGCTTTTCTCTCGCTTCAGCGGATGCGCACGGTCGTCCTCCACCCACCAGTAGGCTGGTGCGCATCGATGCACCCTTACGCGACGCTTAGCGCGTCTCTAAATACGGAGTGGCGATGTTGCGTACATGGTGACGAACACGAGGCCAGCTCGGTGCTCAAGCTTCCCGCCATCTATTGTGATGCTACGCTCAAGTTTTACGAATAATTCTGATGCGCAGTGCGTTTTCTCGTGTAAACTTGAGAAAATAGACATCTGCAACAAAATTTAGCTGGCCTGTTCATCTACAACTAGAATTTGGTCTGCAGCTTCAACGAAAATCTGTTTCAACTTATACATGTTCCTTCTGACTTGCTGGCTGGAATATTCTAATATAACTTTGTGTCTGACAAGAACTCATATTTTCTACATAAAATAACTGCACCCGTAATTAATTTATCATAATTCGTTCACCTAATTTATTTCCAACTTACCGGTGGCTTTCTATGCTCTTACTTATTCAAAATGGTATTATTTATTGATCAATACTAAAGAATCTGCTCATAATACCACTTCTGTTCCACTTGGCTACAAATTTGGCGATGATATTAAATGGCATGGCTACTTTGGCTACTCTTGGGTTGAGTTCTGGCTCCTTTTCAAGTCCGTCCAACGGCAACCCTGTCCGTGACGCAGCTTTCATATTCACCGGTTTCACGATTCACTCCACGTAGACAGTAGCGCTGACGGTTCGTTCTCATTCGCAGTCGGTCACCATATGTCTCCTCGGCGACCCTCTTCAAAACTTGTCAGTGCTCCTACGGCATCATCTCTTGACACGTCAAAGTCGGACTGACCGCACTACATCGTCAAGCAACACGTCTTCTCTGGTGGAGCGAACCACGCTATCACTTGAACAACAAACTTCTTCACTAACTGACCCTCCGTCGCTGCGCTGGCCGAACGATTGGGTCCGAGAAGGTTCTACATGATTGATGTATGTGCGTAGCACAGCGAACGCTACAGAGAAACGGCTGCATCCTTCTCACAGATTCGTCTGCGGAATCGGACGAGGCCGCTATGATTTCTCGAATTCTCCCGAACTTGCGCAGGCGCGTTGGCGCGTTCTGCGGAGGGGTGAGGGTCGCCCTTTCGGCGCCTTTTGATAACTTGTTTTTTTAGTGCGCGCGAACCGTCAGCGCGGGTTTTCGTGCCGTCATTTGAAATCGGCGACGCGTGCTTAGTTAAGCGCTCGTTTGTGACAAACACCGTGCTCAAGTCCACTTTCGTAGAGCCCCGCGCCTTTCCTGCAGCTGCCAGCGCAGAATTAGTTGTCTGGCACCAGAAAGAAGGGGAAATCGTAGCCGCGAACTTCATCCATCCCCTCACAGCAAAGCTGTGCAAAGCGTTGTCGTCTGCTCGGCTCCCCGAGTGTACTGTCGCCGGCGCCCGCTAGGTGGCTTTCAGTGGCGCCTCTGTAGTCGGTGCACTAGGCGTATAGACTATTTCACGGATGGGTTTGAGCGCCACCATATTGGGCTGTTAACATTTGTGTTTTGTATCTTCAACAACTACACGAACAGTGTTACGGTAAACGCATACGCATGAAAATGGTTGGGTTAGTGCATACGATGTTTCAAGGCCTTATTAATTCACGTCGGGATATACAAACACAAGAAAACATCGGCTTAACAGCCCAAGATGGCGGCGTCCAGATGTGTTATGGAAAATAGTCTATAGCGGTCACACCACGTCCAGATGTATAAAAAGTTTTTTTTTTTTTTACATTCTGTGTTCATGCCACATCATAAGGTTGCCAAACACTAAATTAGGTTTTTTTTTTATACATGCTCCAAACTCAGTTCATCATTAACAGTGCAGCGTTTCGCAGCAGCTGCAGGATAAACGTAATTTAACTCGACTAGTTATTCATTCCCGAGCATAGCCCAACCGTGACATATTTTAAGGTCAAGTTTCACGTTTCCGCGGGGAGTATAATTTCACGCTTAAGCTTTACGCTTAGGCCTTCGTTAGGAAGCTGCCTCGATATTAAGAAAGCGCTTTCTGAAAGCCTCGCAAAATGAGAACCACGGAAGCATGCAATTTAGATTACGAACGTTCCGCCTTAATTCGTGCTCGGATTTCACGTCGCGATGGTTTTACCTCATATTTCTAGACGTTCAAATGAAAACAGAAATAAAGCGATAAAGCGAAACGCACTAATTTGTGAAGTGTTACCTGAGCGCGCCGTGTAATTGCGAATCCTGTAATAGAAAACTCAGTTCGCGTGAGCGCGAAGAAGAAGAAGAAAAAAAAAAGATTTGCTGACCTCCTTCGCTTTACTAGAAGGAAAGTAATTAAAGACGGTTACATGTACTTTCGCGGAGCCGTTTTTGATTATGCATTCCCACGGTATCTAATTTCGAAAATCTATGCAGTGACGTAGTTTTTTGTAGACGTATAAACCTTTTCCTCGCTTAGGCCTGTCATGGAGTGGATTTATATTGCTCACTTTTTTATGCTTTCGTAGACATTCTTAGTTTTGCGAGAAATGAGTGACACTCTCGTTTCCATTCTAAGCACTTCCGGTCCAACCCCTACTTCCGGTTTTCCGGATATTGAGAAAAAGAAAGTCATGTAAAAAAATATAAATCGTACGAAGCAATAGTTATGGTGCAGGAGTTATTTTCGACACACGTAAAAAAAGAACCGTTTGTCAGAAGTCGCCAGTATGTGGCCTTGTACGAGATCCTGTTGCCAAGCTAAGGACTTTGATCAGCGCTAAACAGCCTGTCATAAATGTGTAATGTCTTTACAATAGTGACAGGCCACCGGTGGTATATCGGGTTAACAGTTATCATCGTGAGGTTTCATGAAAGAAATGATATAAAACTGCCCCGGTCTCCTCATAAATATCAAACGGGATTAAAGCAATAAAAATATTAAATGAATATGCATCAGTGAATTAAACGAAATAAATCTTGACATATCAGAAAACGAATTTCATCAAACAGCAAAAGAAGAAAAGAAACAGCAAAAGAAAGAGGGGCGGGGTTGGGAGTGACCTGCCATCAGGGGCGAAACCACAGCCACGCTGTCGGTTGAAAATCAGGACCGAATCGGAACCGAACACACGCCGTACGTATGCAACCGAAAAACCAACTACAGTGGCATGGTCGGCACGTATCCTCTGAGTAGACATCATGGTTGCCGTTGGGCAGACTTGAAAAGGAGCCAGATATCAGGCTAGCGGTAGCCAAAAGTAGCCATCATTTTTAAGGTTATCACCGAATTCATAGCCAAACCAAACGGAAGCATTCAAATGACCGGAATTCTCATTATCAAGCAATGAAAAGTATCATTTTGAATAAGCAAATACGTAAAAATAGAAGCACAATATTTTCCCGCTTGCTTAGCCTTCAGGCGAGACGTGAGCCGGAAATAAGTTATTTATTTATTTATTTATTTATTTACCCACGGCTTCGGGCATTAAGAAGTTGAGGGGTGAAGCGCGCGCGCGCGTACACACACGCACACGCACACACACTCACTCACGCACACGCACGCACGCACGCGCGCGCGTGCACACACAAACACAGCATATAGTGAGTGAAAAAAATTTACACCATCCTCCCAAAGGGAACCCTGATTGGATGCGAAGCAGCAACGTTGCGCACGGGTGGCGTCACGGGTTGAACGGCGCTAACGCGGGTGCTGCGGTGAGCGCTGGAAGATTCGTTTGAAGCGATGGCTGGCGTAGGTCTTGTCGTTGCGCGTCAGGCGGCAGCTGCGGCCGCTCCGGCGAGCGCGCGGCAGGCGAGGGAGAGTGACGTCAGCGCGCACTGCGAGGGGAGCGTGACGTCAACGCGCAGCTGCGGCGTGACCTACTTGGCACCGCTCCAACACCTGCGGCGAGGGGCGCGCGTTCGTCCGTACGCACGGAGGGACAGCGTTACACAGCCTAGTCAAATAGCTGCTTCGCATCTAAAAAGTCACAGTTTCGCCGCAAGGGCGAAGCAATGAATGCGATAGCGAGAAATCGGAATGTCACGTAAAGATTGACGGGCAGCTCGATACTTGCAGTTTGCCGCGGAAGCACAAAGACGGACGCTCGAAAAGGACGCGCAGGTATACACAGGGCAAGCGTGAACTAACAACTATCATAGTTGTTAAGCCATTGTGTTTAAGCAACGCGAGCGTCGACAACGCAGTACCCGATGCTCGTACATATATCTTCTTTTAAAGTGCGGTGCGCCGAACGACCTTGTCGCGCGGTGGCGTCTCACGCAAGGTGTGAACGGTGTCCTTTTTTCTTTTTCGTTCTACATCATATGTGGGTACAGAAAGGGCCCCTTTTTCGTGCACGTATCAAGGGCAGTTTTCAAATTGAAAGAAAATGTCGGAGCTTTCAGTGAGAGAGAGAGAGAATAAACTTTATTTCAAAGTGACAGTCCGTGGTTAATCCCGGGTGCTGCCCTCTTGTAGAGCCCCACTGGCCGCGGCGGCTCGCCGGGCCTGGTCTAGGGTCACCAGTTGGCTCCCCAGTGCCAGCTCGGAATGCCGTGCCTCCCAAGACCACGTTGTGAGTGTTTGTCGTGAGCGCACCAGCCTAGATACTGCTTGGGCTGGCCGCTCTGTACATTGGTAAGTCATGTGTGTAAGTGTGGCTGTGTGGTCACTACACCAAGGGCATGTCCCTGTTGTGTATACCTGAGGAAAAATAGCGTGTAGTCTTGATATGTGTGGGTACGTGTTCGTTTGGAGGCGGCGCCAGCCCCTGGCTTGCTGGCTGCTTAAGTTGGAATGCGGAGGGGCGTACTTCCGTCTTGTAAGACGTTGGTTTTCCATAAAACACACTCAAGCTCCTGCGAGATCTGCATACCGCCAGCTGTAAATGGTATCTATAAATAGCTTGCCGTTATTACGTGGGCGATAAATGGCGTGGTGGCTCAGTGGTCTAACGCAGCGCGCTGCGGAGCGAGGGGTCGCTGGTTCGTATCCCCCTGGTCGGGTGCCTTGGAATTTTTTTGCGTCCGAGTTAATTTTTCTTTGTGCCTTTTTATATATAAACATATATATATATATATATACATATATATATATATATATATATATATATATATACATATCCGGGACATGACGGCGACGGCGAAGGCAAAAATCAGCCGAGAGTGTCCATATAGTTGCTATCGCAATAGTAACAACGAAATGTCAAAAAGGCTAGAAAACAGTGATTACTGTCTCGCGAACACGCCTATCACCAATGGATGCTATCTCAGCCGAAAGGAAGGTGATTCCACTCAATTCTTGTGCGCCATAGAAGAGACTCAGGACATATTTTGCTTTTACAAAAGGAATTCCCTACGTCATAGCGATGGTCAATATGATGGCACTGTGATGACATAGGCGTTCTGGATGACAAAACCAGTCTGCTGGAGGCTGTGGACATGCTCGTGCATCGATTGACACGACGAAAATGCTTGGAAATAATGGGTAGCGTTTAGGATTGCGTGTTAATTTATGGGAGAATAGTGAGTAAATTGGCTACAAAATGCGCCAATATAGGAGGTCAGAAGTAGCCAAAACGTAGCCGTGGAGTCAATCGCAAATTTTTCGTCACCAGACGTGGTCGAAAATTAGCCAATCTGTCGTCAAGTAGCCACCAACGGCAACCCTGGTAGACACGCTCGAAACACGCCACACTTATGAAATAGCTCACATCGCTTTGGATAGGCATCATGCTTACGTCACCTATACTTCCGTCTTACTAAGGACGTCATCACTTTACACTGCCGCCAAGCATAAGCGCGCGCAAAGTTGCACCTTTCCAGTGACACCGCGGGCGGCGGTGCAGTACCAGTGCGCGCAAAGCTCAGCGCATTTACACTCCGCAACCACGCAAGTATGTCCATGTCACCTCCGTGGTTATTCCTGCGTGAACAGGGCATGCGTGCGTGCGTGCGTGTCGACACAGCGCGTCGTGGGCACACGCGCGGAACGTATGCGTGATTAAATTAGGGCCGGCGCCGGTTCTCACTCAGGTCGCCGTGACGACCGCAACGAACCGTGTTAGAGCAGACCTCAGAGAAGCGTGGTGCCGAAGACGCGAAGTCCTCGAGCTGATTAATTATGCAGAGGCGCTGACCCAGGCCTGCGACCGCTGTATACTTGACGCCGCCTTGAAGCAGCGAAGCGTCAAGAGAGGCTCGGCGTATGCTGCGCGTGCACCGTCTTGTAATGCGATCGCTCGGTTAATGCGTACGTGCGACAAAGAAAGAAACGTTAGAAGCTTCTGAAAGCTGAGTGGTCAAAGTGAGCTAGAGCGACGCGGGGTCAGTTGAAGTTGCGAAAGAGGTCGGGTAAAACGCAATTCTGGAAGTTAATCCTGGACATCGTTAGCGAGTATAAGAAAAGCGGCTGCGTCGCGGTGGATATGCTGCGTAACGATGAAGAGTAGGTACGTGACCTCAAGGCTGTTAGTACTTGCGTTTGTAAGCTTCTTTAATGAGGAAGCAGTGAAGCACATTGAGAGGCAGGTTACCAAGCGAAAAAAGACGACAAATGCGGCGTACCGGTCAAGGTAAAGAGGAGCTATTAAAAGCGGCAATGGTTGGTGCGATCATAACGACATCACAACAGTGATTGCGACATTCTCGTATTGCAAAGTTTCCAGTTACACAAATAAACTTGTGGTCACCGGAAACTATCACAATACACACTAAACCGTCCGCGCATGCTTCGAAAGAATAACGTGGGCTTGAAAAAAATGTAGACGCGCAAACGTTCAGACATCAGGTTCACCTGTTCCGAAGTGCAGTGTTGTGTATTCATTGAACGGAGACTTCGCAGCTGTGGTCGCGGTGCCTTTGTAGGAGACACAGCACTCTATATACAAAGAGGGTGCGCTGATTTCGAAATCTCGGCGACAACCTCGAAGTGGGAGGACTAGTACGATACGACTGTTAACGTTGCGGCAACGAAAGTTACTTCTATGGCGTCCACAGCGCGCTTAGCGAAATTTCCCACATCGTGGCGATCATATTGCAGCGTACGAAGTAGTTACGCAGCTTGGGTAGCTAACGGTACGCTAGCGGTGAACACTGGTGTCGCGAAGTCGAGAGGAGGTTATGGGATGCGCCGGTGTGACAAGTGTTGCTGTGTTGCCTAGACAACTGGCTTCTACGGGCAGAACCATGATACATCAAACATGAGAGCAGCAGCGAAAAAAAGAAAACGGGGAAAACATTTGTGGCTTGAACGACACATAATCGAATTAGTTGCGGTGCAATCCTGACGATAAATCCACATGATGTCCCGCTGCCTTAAACGCTTGCTGAAGCAGGTGAATGCTCTTCGTAGAGTATAGGTGCAACAGATGGCATACAGCCAAAACACTCATGCAGAAGTCCTTAGACGTCACAGCTTCTGAAGCTACGCGGTAGACGAGCGTTCGCTGTAAAAGTTTAGACAGTATATACGACAAATTGTTCAAACTGGACGCGAGCCATCGTGGTTTATTGACACTGGGCTTCAGAGGGAAAGTCGATAAACGTCAAGGGTTCAGCGTCGAAGAGCGGCGGACGTCAAGCAGCCAAAATCCCGGCAAGCAAGCGCCCGAGACCAGTGCTACTATTGGCACTGAGGTCTTGCTGGCTTGCTCGTGTGCTTCGTCGTCGTCCTCTCTTCATTACAAAACACATTTATGCAGATGTCACCCAACGTCAGGACCTCTCGAAGCCACCGCAAGCGCGTGAGCACCCTGTTGTGAATAGCGCGTAGCAAATGATAAACACGTCGAACACAGATGCACAAATTCGGTGACGTCACGCTCCTTGAAGCTGCCCGAAAGCACAGACTTTTCGTAGAGTGCGCGTACTAGACGGCATAGAGTTCAAGCAATTGTGCAGACTTCCTCAGACGTCACGACTATTGACACTGCCGGAAGCCCACGAACACCCTTTGTAGAAAGTGCGTATCAGACGAGAAACAGTTCAAACAGTGGTGCAGAAGTCCTGCGACGTCACGGCTTTTGGCACCATCTGAAGCACACGAACAACCTTTTGTCGACAGCGCGTATGGGAACATACACGTCAAACACCCTGCGCATACTCTTTCCCCTGCGCATACTCTTTCGCAGCCTGGGCACACATTCAGTGGGTCAACACGCGCGAGCAGTCCTGGCAGGTGTGAAAGCGCTGTGATAGTGCACTTGCGCAAGCATACAGAAACACCCGAACGTAACGCCGAGATTAGACAGCACCATCGCATCGTCCCAGACTAAAGTTTCGTAGACGGTTCTCCTGATTAAGGAAGAACACTTCATGTTCAGATAAGGCCAAGCGAAGGGGAGCTGATACATGTGATGGCCAGCTCTTGCTATACAATGCACTTCTATCATTTCTCGACTGATTTGTGACGGGTGCTTTTTTACCACTTCACGTTGATCAAACGAAGGGGAACATCTACAATCGCGGCAGTGAATTCCAATGTGTTCCGGATTGCTTTGTGCACATTGTAATGGTGCTCTTTTAGCCTTTCACTTAAGGCAGCGCCCCGTTTGGCCGGTACGACGAACCAACTAGCGCAATCTTCAACATTGTGGTCGCAGCAGGCGGCTTAAGTTCGCTTTCTGCGGTAGGGGAACAACAAGCACTGGTGTCGGCGGAGAAACTTGAGCGGGTCTCCTCTGAATGAATATTGATGCTATCAAGAAGGGCCCGCCTTTACAAAAACGTCTAAAGCTAAAAATTTTCGTAAGGGAATATTTCAGCCAATCCCAATGTGGGGCATATAATTGGCGAAGCTAGCCGACCAACCAGGAAATGCATTTACGAAAAAAAGATGGTTAGTGTATTCGGCCCCATGAGCTCTGATGCTTTCATAGATTGTGTTGTTGAACAAAAGTACAGGAAAATCTATTGCAAGTTTGTTTGTTCTTTTAGTAAAGACACCCCCCATTTCGATATGCGGAGCTCTTGTTCGCAAATGCATTTCCCAAGCTCTGGGTTCTCCAAGAAAACTGCCAGTCTGAAGCCACGTCATCTTCTCATTAACGTGCACACACAAACACCGTCGTGACACTTAGTAATCTAGTCAATCATAGGTGGCTCTACGACTGCAAGTTTAAGTTACATCATCCTAGCAGCAAGATTTTCGTATTCGTTCTCTAAATAATTGACCAGTAAATGTTCGACTGGCATTGCTGCCACGGGCTTAGTGATCGGCGCCAGTGAACGGAAAGCTAATTTCCGGCACACGTCGCGGGTAATCGTCGTCTTCTGTGTCTTCCGAGCTCCGCGGCTCTGATTAATGGGGAAAAAACCTGCGTCCAGAGTTAAGCCACGTCTAGGCGCTGGTGGCTGAACTGATGGTTCTTTGGTAAAGAAAGGAAGTAAGCCGGTGATTAAGACGACGTGCGGCCTTTGCTACATCCGGGTCAGTAATCACTGTCACAGCATGGCTTTATCTCTGCGCCTCACAGTACGCAAGTACAGACCCGCAGAAATAAACACGCCGCTATAAATAAACACACGAAGACGCACAAACACACTTACGTCGTAACGGGTACGCAAAGACAAAATGCGTAAACGAGCGTCGCAAAAACGTGCAGAGACCCACACATAAACACACCAAGCACACACACACATACGCGCATGCGTAAACACAAACATACGCGAGCGCGCTATAGAGAAATACATGAACATCGCCGCCAACAAACACACAAGCTCGCCCACAAGCGTCTCATCTCGGCAGCTCTTTCGGTTTTTATCGCGCCCAGCTTTGCGGAACCTCTCATCCGAGACCTTCCCCGTTCTGGTATCTTCCCGTTTCATCTAGGCCTGCGGGTACGGAAGCTCAGAAACAGTCGTTTCTTTGTCTGGCGGCGGAAAAAGTAATTTCCTTAATGACTTCCTTAATGAATTCCTTAATTGCCCAGCCCTGCAGTTCGGTACAGTTGTACTCACTTTTTTCTTTTACAAGACTATTATTCCATTTGAGTCGTTTCTGTTTTTTTGTTTGTGTTACGTGGAGCCTGTCTTTGTAGCCGCGTCAGCCTCACTTCTTGCAGGAAGCTACGCGGGGGTTCCACGATGTGTACGAGGCTCGGTTGTGTTTATTGGCAGCGGGACAACAATCTCTTTTATACAAACGCTGTACGTACATTTGCTTCGGGGTACTGTCGGACTTAATAGACTAAAACCAGACTACGCCTCAGCGAAAGTGCTTTTCTATAGTGCTACGCGTCTCAAGCTTAACAGGTATGTCATGGAAGCTATATAGTAGTAACTAAGCAATCTGAGGAAGCGGGAAACACCAGAATAGATGTATCGCCATATATGCACACCCGAATAAGTGAAGCCTGCGCTATTAAATGTAGCGCAGGCTTCCCGGTGTATCACCATAGCCCCTGCAGGCGCGAATTATGGTCGAATGCCTGCAAATGTGTCAAATTCTCACAACATAATTCTAAGGTCCTGCATATATTACATTACAAGAAAGAAAATGAAGCAACATGTCGTTTTGTGCGAGTTTTAGCAATTAATCATAATTAGGCCTACCCTTGCAACTCGACGCTTAATTATTCTGCCGTCTGTCACGTTCTATTTTCGCATACGAAGAATAATCGGCTAAAAATGCGTACGCGATTTGTTTTTGCTTGTACTCATTAGGATAAAAGATAAATACTACATTTTAACGTTAGTCCTGTGACAGGGCATGTCGATACCCACCGAACGCCGCAGTGCCTTCACCAAAGGTCTCAGCGGCAGTTATACGCAGCACAATGCGTTTAATGGAAAGACGCAGTGATTATGCAGAAAGTTCAATTCATCTTAAGCACACTGTATCCTGCTCTTTCTGGACCACTAGTCCCCACTGGCTAAAAAGAAAGTTGCGTCTACATGAGTGGACGTTTTGCATCAAGAGGATAAGCGTGCTCGCTTCCCAGGAACACTTCAATCCTATCCCTCCGCTATTCAACAAGCCGCGCTGCAGAGTAACTTTTCCACTTAGGTATCCACAAATCAATCAATCAATCAATAATTCAACCAACCAACCAACCAACCAATCCATAAATCAATCAATCAATCAATCAATCAATCAATCCGATTTATTTCACCAGAATATTTTAGACAGGCTTCAGGCATTAAAGCGGCTCTAGGCCGCTTGATTGGGTCTCTGAAGATATTTACATTACATAAAACACTACGGCAGCAACAAAATTTCGTCTACATGATTGGACGTTTTGCATAAAGAGGATCAGCGTCCTCGCTTCCCAGAAACACTTCAATCCTATCCCTCCGCTATTCAACAAGCCGCGCTGCAGAGTAACTTTTCCACTTAGGTATCCACAAATCAATCAATCAATCAATAATTCAACCAACCAATCCATAAATCAATCAATCAATCAATCAATCAATCAATCAATCAATCAATCAATCAATCAATCAATCAATCCGATTTCTTTCACCAGAATATTTTAGATGGGCTTCAGGCATTAAAGCTGCTCTACGCGGCTTTATTGGGTCTCTGAAGATCTTTACATCACATAAAACACTACGGCACCAACAGAAGTCGCTCCATCGTCATCCTTCATGCAGAACACAATGGAAGGAGGCGCGCCATCTCACAATGGGTTGGAACTAAGCTACCCACAACCCCCCTTCCGCCAACACCTCGTCAATCCTAGCTGGCAATGAAACGTCCTTGGCCGACAAGGAGCTTGACGTCTCTGAATGGGTTTGGCCTCGATTGGCTTCGTATTCGACATCTTTCACGCACTCGAACCGGATATAGACACATCCTAGGCCCAGCTCCTCGCAAAAATAGAGAAAAAATGAAAAAAAAAAAGAAAAGAAAGAGATTGAAGAGCTAGGGCATTCTGTCGAAAGGTTCCGTAAGACCTCATTTCCGCCTTCTCTGGCGTATGCGCTGATCAGACGCACCGGAAGAAGCTACTTCCGGTAGTCATCTTAGGCACTCTCTCTCGGACGCCCCACAATTGCTTCCAGCAACGAAGTTTCCCCTTTCGCAGAAGATGTCGCTCGGCATGTTCGTCTTTTACCGACTCTGCGGTGGCAAGATAATCGACTAGGGATTACGGTGCCTTGGTGGGCTTAGGTGGTGGCGAACGCTGGGACGTCCTACTGGGAATAATGGTTGCAATCTTCATCGTTTGCTTCTTTTCCACTACAGCTCTACAAATTGCAATAGCACTTGACGTACGTGGCGACAGAATGAGGTAGACCATGAGGCGGCAGATTCATCTAGCGAGTGTGCGGATGAAGGAAATGCATTAAGAACATCCGAGATGCTCTCGCCTAAGAAGTGAATAGACGTAGCACCGAAAACCTGATTCAGATATAGAATCTTAAATGGACACTCAAGGCAAATAATTCATGTCCGAGTGAAAGGTCAGCGTTTGAGCTGCTAATCGAGAAATTATGGTAAATGTAGGACACGATATGCGCCAGCAGTGGGACATTTTGGAATGAGCCCGATGACGTCAAGAGTCCCGATTACAATTGACCACTAGTACTCTAACCACTTATAATAAAAAAACAACATTCCGAGTATTACAGGACGGAATAAAATCCTGCTTCTGCGTTTCTCTTGGTTTCATGGAACAAGGAATTGGCGTTACCATGGCGAGCGACGCAGGTGGTTAAATAGTTCAGTTTTCGCCTGGATGCGCTCCACTCACGAAGTCCCTTCCATTCTCATGGTACTTTTCGTGAACCGTCCCTCTCTGCGCCTCAAAGGCCGAAAGAGTGGTATGACGCCTTCTACACGACTGCTCGGAGGGAATGAACATTAGTCCTACATGGAATCACACAAGTTAAGGCTGCGCATACAGGTTTGATCATGCCGCATTGCGGTGGTGAGGCGTTAATGGACTGTACACGTGCTTTCCGCACAGCCGCACCGCATGTGGCGGGACACCTGCCGCACGGAAGCGGAGGGCGAAAGAGCGTCGCCGATACGCTCATTCGCCCTCCGCTTGCGTGCGGCATGTGTACCGCCACGTGCGATGTGACTGTGCGGAAAGCGCGTGTATACATTCCCTAAGAGCAGCGTAAACAGAGGCTCACCGAACGGCGCCAGCAAAAATACAAACACGCACATGGGGCGCCCGTATTCCCGCACTGACGGCCCGATTGCATGCAGCTTCCGGACACTACACTGCAGTTTCCTAGTATCAGGCGCTTTCGCGGAAAACAACGCATTACAAGTGCAAGCAGCAGTGGCCAGCTAAACAAGCTTAACATCAAGTATTCTCTATTACGTTACCGGTGGAGGCGCGGTGTTGCCAGATAAATGGTACTACGTAGCGCCCGTTAAAAACGGCGTTGGGGAATTCTTACGGCACGAGTCCTTGAGAGCCGGGTGGTTTGGATAGCGCTGATACTATATGGACCATTAAAGCGTGATTTTCTTTCAAACTAAGCATTTCCTCTGGCTCGAAACAAGCGCTACGACGTTTCTGGAATGGTATTTCTAAAGTCCTTGTCGAATGGCATTTTGCCTTTAGTGTCCTTTCAAAAGTAGAAAAGCACAGGACAGGCCCAACTTCATGTTTTCTTGTACTCGACAATAGGGGTAAACGAAGATACGAAATGAAATGAACGATTTGTGTAACGATAAGGACAGACTTTAAAGATGCTAAGTACACGATCTCTCAGCACTGCTGATTGAACGGACTACACTTTGATGGGTCAATGTTACCGCATAACATTTTAAAGGACCCCTAAACTACCTTCGACAATTCTTTAACACTTCAAGTAAACGCTTGCATCGAGTCAGAATGGCGTCATGTTCAGCAATGCCACACACGGCAGCGCTACGAGCCGCCGACGCCCCACAAATTCGAAAAAAAAAATAAATAAAAAGAAACGATCCCTTCCCCTCTCCGGGCCTTTCGGTAATCCTCAGTCCCTCAGCGTTCACCATGACGTCAACATTGACGTCATGACGAAATATGGCCAGATACATAGTATGTCATAATTAGTTTTCGAAGTATCCTAATGTCACTAAATGATTTCAATGTGTTCATTTATTGATTTGCTGTTTGATATTCTCTTCTTACACGCTATCTTACATATCTTTGTTCTTTTGCCTTTTTTTCCTGCCCACTCATTTGATCAGTCGCCAAACTCTGTAAAAACGTCATGTTATAATCAGTTTTCCAAGTGTTATAATTCTAGTAAAATATTTGTGTATGCTTCTTTTTTTGATCAGTGGCATGCCTTTTTTCATAATTACTTCAGAATGAATCCGATACCGTTTCCTGGGCGTAATAAAAGATCGAGACTTGTCCTGGAGCCCTCACATCGCCTACATGAAAAAGAAACTCACCATGATCACCCACGTCCTAAGGTTTCTTGCGGGAAAATCCTGGGGTGCATCTGTACGAGCGATGCTTCAACTATGTACTGTACTTTTCCTCGGCTTCATGCGCTACAGCCTACCTGTACTGGGCAGGGCCCGAAGAACAAACGTAGGCGTCCTCCAGTCGATACAGGCTCAAGCACTGAGAGTATGCCTTGGACTTCCGAGATGCGCATCCTCAGCAGCGACTGTTGCCATCGCTCGTGAACACCCTATCGCAACATATATTCGCGTCGATGCTTTAAGAACGCACATAAGACAGGCCACCCGGATTCCATCGCACCACCTCGCCTCCCTTACAACTTCCAGGCCACACTCTGCGTTCAGCACTATTATTGCTTCGTATCGCATGGTGATTCCCGAGAATTTCACGCCCGCAGCAAGACCACCGTTACCGTTGTGGTCTCTACATCCACTGGAAGCCCTGACAACCATTCCTGGAATACAAAAGAAAAAGCAGTCGTCAATTTTGGCCCTAATACAAGCCACACTACTGTTCCTGCATGAAAAACACAGCGGACGCATTCACATTTACACGGACGGTTCAGTTTCTTCTGCAAGCTCAGCAGGGGCAGTGGTCATTCCCGAGAAATCCGTAACCTTAAAATTCAAAACATCGCATTTGACATCATCAACGGCTGCCGAACTCACCGCCATCCGTGCTGCTCTAGAGTTCGTAGTTGAAGAACCGCCACAGGCATGGTCAGTCTTTTCCGACTCCAAAGCAGCCCTTCAGTGCATTATGTCGCCATATCGTCATGGACCAAACGAACAGTTAGTCGCTGACATAAGACTACTTCATCACCAGGCTGTAGAGAAGCAGCACAATATAACCTATCAGTGGATACCGGGCCATTGCGGTATTTACGGAAATGACCTTCCAGATGAAGACGCCCGATCTGCTCATGATGCTCTCCAATGTGCAGCTATACCATTATCGAGAACGGACGCCGCTACGAGGCTTCGTTCACTTGCACGGGAACTGACACTGACACAGTGGAACTCCACGGAATTCACCAACACCCGTCTTCACAACTTGGACCCAAATCTACAGCTCCGTCTTCCGTCAGGAATCACCAGAGCCGAGGAGACGCTCTTGTGCCACCTGTGGCTCGGGGTGGCCTTTACGAATGCTTATTCGTTTCGAATCGGAATGGCGAGCAGCCCGACATGTGACAACTGTGGCTGCGAGGAGACCATCGCCCATCTTCTCTGTGACTGTCCTCGCTTCAGTGCGCCAAGAGAAGAACTTAAAAAGGTGCTAGATGGACTGGACAATCGCCCATTGTTGGAGGAACGGGTCTTAGGACACTGGCCGAGACCGTCCTCGCCACGCAAGGCATTGAGAGCTTTGTTGCGCTTCTTGCGGGCAACTGGTCTCAGAGACAGACTCTAAGCAGTGTCGTTTATCGTATTAGTGTTTTTTTCTTTTTTTTTCTTCTTTTTATAACATCTCTTTTTCTCTCATCTTTTATTCCCCTTACCCCCTTCCCCAGCACAGGGTAGCCAGCCAGTCTGAGAACTGGCTAACCTCCCTGTCCTTCATTTTCTCCTCTTCCTCCTCCTCCTCCTCCAACTATCCTTAGCTAGGGATTCAGATGCATTAATTACAATATTGTATTTTTGTAAATTATTTTACGTCAATAAACTCAAATCAATTCAATTCAAGTGTCAGTTACTCATGACATCCACAAAGAGAGCCTGCTCGTCTGCAGGCAGGCAGACGTGCTCCTCCTCGCGTGGCGAGGAGGAGAGGAGGAGCACTCGGCCACGATGAGAGACGAGCCCACGAACAGAGTACAGCGAAGGAACTATCGAAACGAGCGGGGGCCTCTTCTGTATCATAGAACGCGTGTAACTCCGCTATTACGGCACCAATTCGAAAAGAAACATTCTCACGGCTACATTTCCGTTGTAGAGTCATGCACATCTGCAGCACCACAACTAAATTTTCACATCTAAGTTGTGTAAGGGCTCTTTAACAGCGAAGCTGTTCTTAGTCGAGGTTGCTGGAAACGAGTTCTTGCGGCATGGAGAGAATGAGACTCGGTAGGGGAGCAGGCGCTGCGGCACAGAAGGGGCGTGTCAAGGCTCGGTAGGAAGAGTAAACCAATGAGAGGCGCACCAATATGGGTGAGGTTGAGCCTCACGAAGGAGGGCAGCAGCTTCGCTGCTTCGACAGGGTTCGCTAAGTGTAACTGGCCGCACTTTTACAGTGAAATCTGTTATAAGTCACAACAAAGGTGCCGTAGTTGTCCGCCGCCGCTGCCGCCGCCGGTGTCCGTAACCGCTATTGCGCAAAATAAGAAAAAGAAACGACATAAAAAAATCCAGGATGGAACGGGGTTCGAACCTGGGCCCTCTCCGTGGCAGCACAATGTTCTGCCACAGAGCGCACCACACGGCTCGGTTTATCCCACTGACGGAAAGGGTAATAATAATAATAATAATAATAATAATAATAATAATAATAATAATAATAATAATAATAATAATAATAGTTCAGGTTTGTTGTCCCAAAAAGCCATATCATTATGAGGGTGCGCCGTGGTGCAGGACAACGGAAATTTCGACCTCCTGGAGTTCTGTAACCTGAACATAATATAAGTACACGGGCCTCGAGCACTTCCGCCGCCTTTGAAAATGTGGCTGCCGCGGCCAGGAGTCAATACCATGACCTGCGGGTCAGCAGTCGAGTGCCATGACCGCTATACAAGTGTTGCGGGTGACGGAAAGGGCGACTTTTCGTCTACTCTAATTCCTTTCAGTTTAGGTCAATATCGTATTACACTACACTTCAAAAAACAACAAATAGTGTGCTTCGCTTATCTTTGCTTGGATTATATAATATACGCTTGGCTTATACTGTAAATTATGCATTTTTATATATTAGGCTTGCATTTCCTTAGCAATAATATGTTTTTCTCTGCTTAATTGTCTGTTCGTTTTCATTAACTGTCCCCAAAAGACACTTGCGATTGTATCGCGCGGCTTTCAGCCGCCTTAAGGAGGACAGCCACGAACCTTCCTGCTCTTGCTTTTACTGTGGGGTGAAGAAAATGCGGCGTCTAGTGGGGATGTTGAAGCGTGCTTTTGTCCAGTGTCAGAGTGATAAAGAAAGCTTCTTTCACTCCTGAAAGGCGTATAGTCCGCGTTTCCGTGGCAAAAATCGAACGCGCCGAGACCGCTATGGCGTCCTCGGCTGACTCGCACGTGCATGTTTCGAGCTCCTCTTCAATGTGAAGAGCAGCCGATAACGATCGGTCTTGCCCTGATGGGGCCGTCCGTCGGCCCCTTTGTTCGATGTCCTTACGACCAGAGAACGCCTCCCGAATATCGGCTTTTGTGCTGGAAAAGGCCGTGAAAAGAGCTAAGTACGGAGCGAAGAATGAAAGAAGGGCTCTTCATTGTGCTCTCGAAGGATGATCTCATAACAAGAAAGAGCACAAGCTGCGCGATAACTGGAATCCGGGTCAAGAGGCGGATGGACCCTGTCAACAAAAGCCAATACAAGGCGCCGTGATCGGTACACAAAACGTAGCTTGAATAAAGCGGAAGGCAGGAACTTTCGTTTGATCAATCGATGCAAAGGTCGGACTCGATCGTCTGATTTTAGGGCCGTAGCACATTAGGGTCTGGTCTTGTCCGTTGTGTAATGTCCGTGCTCATGGCACAGCACATGCAAGGTAGCCACTATACGCCATGACGATGACTAATATCAATCATAGTTGTGACAGAACAATATAAAACACCTAGAAGCACAGACCCTTTGTAGTATGTACTAGTCGGCGACTTCAACGTAGACATTATGGACCTTAGGACCTAGCTTCGCCCACTCGTCATCATTCACTTCGTGGAGATGCGTGGCTTTTTTCTGAAGCTTTTGCCCGCTGTAACGCATCTCTAGGGTAACAGACCTCCCCGCGATTTGTGAACGAGCGGTAAAATGATGGAGAAGTCCTTGTCTATGGCATTCAGCTAAAGTCGTTGCTCGGGCAAGTTGGTACGACATACATCGGATAAAAACAGCGCAAAAAACACAGAGGACCAGTAAAAGAAAGACACAGACTGCAAGGCTTACTTACAACAAGGTTTATTAGTCACACCCATATGTGAAATTTGTCAACAACAAAAACAAATAACAATAACAAAGTTTATTTGCCACAGCTGATACGCGAAATTTATGAGGCTTCAAAAATGGCTAGACTGTAGGTAAAGTGTGCGTCAGTATTCCTTCGATAGCTCTGTAATATAAAGAAACTGATTTTCTTCAGCCCGTTTGTACGCGTAGTGTTCATGGCGCGCTGCCATGATGATTATGTGTGGCTTTGTCTTTTATCATTTTTGTCATTGCTTCTTTTTTGCTATATACTGCACATGCATGTATTGCATTGTTAGGACAAATAAACTTTGTTCTAAGTCAGCGCTGGCGACTGTGTCTTTATTTCACTGGTCCTCTCTAATCTGGGGTTGTTTTATGTGCGGACCACTTTAGGGGGCCGGGCTGTCATGTGCTGTCGTGTGCTGTAGCGTGCTGTAGTATGATGTCTCCATCGCTTGGCACTACACTCCCTGTGTAGCATATTGAGCGCGCGCTCGCGCCGAGAAGTCTTCTTCCTAACTCTGCATACACGCCACACATAATTGACAAATGGCAGCAAGCTAACCGACCTTCGAGTGCCCATACTCCTACGCGATGCGCACACTGTCAGACGCTGTGCCGAGCAGATTTAGAACATCTCATTTGGACATGCGCAGCTTTCTCAAAAGGCAGACGCGCATTCAACATCTGCTGCATGGCGACATGACCGCTCTACGGAATTTAATAAACTAACGCCGCTTGTATCCCACACCAGCGAAGGGACTCTCGAAAACGGAGGAGCGCGTCCTGCGGCGCCTACAGACAAACACGCTGCTCTGTCCAGCCGTACTGAAACATTACGACCCGAAAATAAGTGGACAGTGCCAGTACTGTGGTGAAGTGGCCGACACTTACCATATGGTCTGGGCCTGCCAACTGAACCCAAAATTAACCCCAAACCCCAACCCCACCAAACAGGACTGGGAGGCGACCTTGCTCAATAGCTCAGAACTAGAGGCACAGCGAACTCTGGTCCAGCGGGCTCGGGCGGCGGCTTCGACTAATGACGTCCCAGACTAGGGATGTCGACCAGCCCGGTGGGGATAAGGGCTCTCTGGAATCGCCAGTTCCAATAAAGGTTTTTTCCTCCTCCTCCTCCGACCATGAAGCACAGAAAGCTCTGATAATATACGGTAGTCAAAGTAGTCTGTTTAGAGTGCTGTAGGAGAGGTCGCCTGACCCGTGCGAAGGCGTGACATGAAGCTGTTCATCACCTTTTATTCCCCTTACCCATTTCCCACCTCATCCCCAACAGCGACCAAGAGTCGTCCTTTCCTTGAATAAAGATCATATTCATTCATTCCTCTTGTTCTTCGCGCGCCTTGATGATGGTCACTTGTCATCAGAAACAATAATAAAGTGAAACAAAAAAACAAGGGCGCTTGGTGTAACGCAGGCAAAGCCACGTATAAAAATAGCAAAAAAAAGGAAGGAAGCACGAAATCGAAAAAGAGAGAAAGGGAAAAACTAGGGAGAAAAAATTGGCCGCGTATCTGCGTGCTTCGCTGCAAATGTCGTCGAAAGACGATAGTCTTGTGCCGACTGCACTGCATGAGCGGCATGAGTACCACAATTTAATAGCCGGGCTAGCCGCTGGGCTCGTTTTTCGGACGTTTTCCGGGCGCGCTTAGACGGACGCCGGCGTTTCTCCGCTGAAATTTGGTCGTCGGTCTTTTCTCTGCGTTCTCTGATCATGTCTTGTAGAGTGGGTCGTATTTCATCAAGCGGCCATATATGTTTTGCCTTGCCTGAGACAGCGCTCTTCTACGATGAATCAGCCGCATCTGGCTGGCATTGATAAAACAGAAGAGGACGCCATCTACAGCGCTACCGGGGAACATCGGCTTGTGTTGAACAATGCTGCTGCCAGGTGGCAGCACCACAGCCAGCCACAGCGTCGAAGTTAAATCACTGGGCGGAGACTTGTTTTGTACACAGCAGCGCCGCGTAATAAACACTAGGATCTTTATAATTAGGTATCTATAGATTTTGTTTTAAAGGAACACTGTGAATAGTACTAAGGTATTGATGTTGTGCCTCAGGTATGCGTAATATTTGATTTTTAATTGCCCACGCTCACCCGTATGAACACATGCTTCTTGGTCATGATTGGAGGTCGTAAGGCAGGGGGTTAAAGTTTGGCCAACTAGCTCAATCGTGTGACGTGCCGACAAACAGACAGACAGACCAAAATTTCTCCGTTTAGGTATCCCAAGAAAGACTATCGTCTTTAAAATAGAAAGACCAAGAAAGAGAAATGGATAAAAAGGAGACAGAAAAAAATGGAAAGGGAGAAGAATGAAGAAAGGTAGGAGGAAAGAAAGAGAAAACCGAAGAGACACCAAGAAGGCTGCCCAGCTCCGCACTTCCTTGAGGCTTCGCACCCCTAGTGCGAGACTGCCTTAACTTTTTAGGAGCTTGCTCGGCAAGCTTTTAAATGCGAATGCATTTCTTAGCCGGGCTATGTCAGGCGCCGTTGTCCGGCGTTGTCCGCGGGGAGGAGGATAGATCGAGGAGGTGTCCGCGCGCCGGCAGGTGTTATCTGCCGGCGCGCGTGGTGTGGTGCGAGAGAGTGTAGGAGAGGGTAGGTGCAGTGTTTCGCCGCTCCTTCTCTCACCGTTCGCTCTCTCTCCTCCCTGCGCCCCACTCTCCCGTCCGCTCGCGCCTCACTCTCGACCGTTCGCTGGCTGGGCGCCTCTCAAGGCGATGGCAGTAGTCGGTGTCGGCGCAAGAAATGCATTCGAATTTCCTCACGATTCCCTTCGGGGAGGTGGGGGGCATTTTTTTTTATGCTCGCGCCTTCTCCAACGGCGGCGGCGGCGGCGGCGGCGTGTACACATCTCCGGTGATTCCAATAATGCTCACTAGATGGCACGCCACCGCTCAAGGCGCCGGCTTTCCGATGATTTCAAGAATGCTCACTAGATGGCTGCGCCACTCAAGGCGACACACACCACTCTCGGCACGTGCGCTTCCTTTCTCTTCACCGGGAGCTCACGCAGTGAAATACTCTTTGTTACCGCTCGGCCGCATGAACACCGCAGGAACCAAGGCAGCAGCGCGCCAGGCTCGCAGCAGCAGCTCGGGCTCGCGGCCAAGAACCGGCGGTGACAGCCCGGGAGGCCGATGCGAAGAGGGCTCGCCGTCAAGCAAACCCGGAGCTGCGGGCCAGCGAAGAGGGCTCGCCGTCATGTATATATAACAACGTTGTCACGTCTATATATGATGGTAGGAGATGTGTACGGAGGATTCGCAGGTTACCTGATCATCTCCGAGCAAGCTCCTCTAACATCATTCACTTTGTGGATATGGCGGTGCTTTTTTTTATGTGAACTACGGTAATTTATACGGATGAATTGACACTTAGGAGGGAACATTACGTCACGCAGCCAGCCTCGGTAGGTGAACGCTCCGCGAAGCCAGCAGTTTCGGCCCAACACGTGACGTTGAAAACCGGACTGGCGATCGTGGTACTGTACAGTGCAGGAGACAGCCGTTCTAAAGCGGAGCTCTATAAAGCTAGGCAACACCGACTTTCATCCGTCCTACGTACGCAAAAACTACAGGCGATTTGTGCCACGGAAATTGGGCAAGTCCCACTACTTACCACTGGTCCGCTTAAAGTGAGGAAGGCACCATGCAGGTGGCAAAGACCAATTAAGATTTCTGGACAAACATAACCAATAATTGAGAAAAAGCTTAAGGCATCGTCGGGATTAAACCAGGAATAAACACGGGGACCGGACGCTTTAGCTTCGCTGGCGAACCCGCGAAGTTTGTCGGAGTGCTTAAGCGCTGAATATTGTCGACCAGTGCTCTTTCGTAGTAGAGTACACGTAGTACGTCAATCATTTTTCCAAACAACAACACACGATGAGTGGTCGTTGGACTCAACCCTGAGACCTATAAAAGTAATGCTTCTGCTCATCAGAAAGCTGCACCATGGTGACTCGTTACAAAAAAAAAAAAAAAAAGTCACAGTTTCACCACTGCGGCGAAGCAATGAATGCGATAGCAAGAAATTAGTCACACGAAGAACGACAAGCAACTCGATACTTGCAACGCGCCGCCGCAGCACAAAGAAGGACGCTCGAAAAGGACGCATAGGTATACACAGGACAAGCGTGAACTAACAACTGTCGCAGTTGTTACATATTTGTATTTGAGCGACGCGCTGCGAGTGTCCACAATGCAGAAGCCGATACTGTTGTTGCTGTTGCCTCTGAGATGGCTCATACCCACTCAGGGGGGATTGGCCAAGGATTGATTATATGGCTTTTCGACGCTGTTTGATACTTCTTTTTTTTTACACTGCGGCACGTGGAATGACCCCTCTGCGTCTCCTGCCACGCGCTGGCGTCCGACGCGTGCCCGGTGTTCTTTTGTTTCATTCTACATCATGAGTGGTACAGAAGGGAGCCACGTTTTCGTGCGCATCTAAAGGGCAGTTTTCAATTTGAAAGAAACTGTAAAAGCGTTGCGTGATAGAAAACACGCTCAAGCTGTTCCGAGATTTGCGTACCGCGAGTGGCAAATGGTGCATATGAATAGCTCGCCGTTATATCGCTGGCATGAGCATGGCATGTGGCTGTGTTGGCTAGCAGGCTGTGGAGCGAGGGATCGCTGGTTCGAACCCCCGTTAGGTGGTCTGGAATGACGGCGTCGACAGACCGCGACGGCGAAAATGAGCCGAGAGTGTCCATATAACTGCTATCGCAATAAAAAAAACCGGCAGATCCCACGCACTGTGGGAATCGATGTAATGCGAAGCAGCCAGCAAGGAGCAAATCATGCTGTACGTGATATGCATGTCATTAGTTACATCTAGGGCCTGTCATTTGTGTTCGTCGTGCAGTCACGTCGCGCAATACAAATTTTGGTGTATACCAAGCTAGCGTACTGGACGCAAGCGCGCCATGAGCGTGGCATTGTAGATGACATGCATGCCAAGATTTTCGTGTTACCACCTGCCACTTATGTTCGCTTAATTTTTTAACTCGAATCGCAGCGAGACGCGACACCAATCTGCCTCCGCTTGGCATGCGTTCGTATTCTCGCGCTTTGCGCATTGTGCAGACGCCGTCCGCGTTCCAGCGTTTAAATTGACGGACACTGTCAATTCCAAGGCGCGTTCCTCCAACGCATGTGCCCACTGAGACGGGGTCGGTCAGAATGGAACGTCATGCGCGCGTCTCCCTCCTTGCATGATTTAGAGACGCTGGGCACAGCACGTTACGTAAGCAAAGCGCGAGCACTGTATAGTCCGACGCGACCGGCGTCCGTTTGCGCGCCCCGGCGCCCAACTGGCACCGTGCCAGGGCACGGCTGGAGGGAGGGACGGACGGACGGACGGACGTGAGCATGAGACAATTAAGGCGTATGCCTTAAAGATTTGACGTATATCAAGCTAGCGAAACGGCCACGAGAATGACATCCGCGTGGCATGCAAGTCATGTTGCACATGACATTTCCTGATTTCCATATTACCACCTGTCATTTGTGCTCTTCATACAGTCACGTCACTCAATACCAAATTTGGTGTATATCAAGCTAGTGAAACGGCCCCGAGAGTGTCATGAGCGTAGCATGCAAGTCATGTTGCACATGACATGTCATGATTTCCATATTACCACTTGTCATTAATGCTCGTCATACAGTCACGTCGTTCAATACCAAATTTGGTGTATATCAAGCTAGTGAAACGGCCCCGAGAGTGTCATGAGCATAGCATGCAAGTCATGTTGCACATGACATGTCATGATTTCCATAGTACCACTTGTCATTTATGCTCATCATACGATCACGTCGCTCAATACAAAATTTGGTGTATATCAAACCAGCGGAACGGCCGCGAGCGTGCTATGAGCGTGGCATGCAAGTCATGCTTCACATGACATGTCATGATTTCCATATGCCCACTTGGTATTTATGTTCGTCATACACTCACGTCACGCAATACCAAATTTGGTGTATATCAAGCTAGCGAAGCGGCCATCAGCTCGCCATGAGCGTGGCATGTAAATCATGTTGTACATGACATGCAGGTCATGATTTTCATATTACCACAAGTCATTTATGTTGATCATGGAGAAATGTCTCATCGTACCAATTTTTAGATAGATCAAGTTAAGAAAACGGCCTCAGGAGCACTATGGCCATGGCATGTAAATCATACTTTTCATGACAAGTTATTCATGATTTTCATGATATGACCAGCCATTCATGTTTGTCATACAGTCATGTTATGTCATACCAATTTTGGTATAAGTCCCATTAACGATACGGCCAGGAGAGCACAAAGTCGTAGGCGGCTAGATAGATAGATAGATAGATAGATAGATACGCTCAAAGTCGCCGAAGTTCGCTAAGAAATGCTTCGCATTTAAAAAAAAGAAAATTATCCAAGCAGCTATGGACTGTACCTGGACTGACTGAAGAGACAGAATAAAGAAGGAACAAGCATTTGTCTCTTTTCAATAACACTCATTCAGTCCCTCTCGCCGTGCAAACAGCCACTAACGAACAAGGGATGCAGACTTATGCTACAAAAAGGACAGTCTGACGGGATAGATAGTAGGCCACAATTCACGCAGTAGCGCAATGGACCACATGAACGGCGAAAGGGCAAGCGCCGTGTCCCGTCTTGCTCTACATCGCAGTCGACGTGGTTCATTTGCGCTACTGCGTGAATTACATCTGCTACCCCAATAACTCAAACAACAGACGCGTCAGTTCGATTGCGACATCGCATTCAGATCTGACAGTTGTCTTCTTTTTTCCCTTTTTCATCGTGAAGCTGACAAGTTTGTTCCTGTGATAAAAACCACGCTCCGAGCAGGGTTGCTAACATGTCCGACATGGACCGGGGGGACACGTAGCGCACCCTGGAGAACAAATTGTGGCCGGCTTGGTAACAACCCCGCCACCGTCTGCCAGTTTATTTCTATTGCTGTGGGGATGGCGGGCACGAGAGCAGAGACTCGTTTGTCTTGCCGGAAGTAAGAGAGAGAGAGAGAGAAAGAGGAAGAGGGTGAAAGGGAAGCTAGGCAGGGGAGCGGCCTTCCCTACGTTCCCCGCAAGCTCCCATCTATCGCTCCCCAGGCCGCTTCGTTAAGGCGCCGTCACCCTCGGCTCGCCTTAACCGTGCAGTACGGATTGAAGGTACAGGCTGGCTGTCTGCGGCTGCGCAGTTCACACGAGAGAGTAGGTCCAGGTGGGAATGTGCAGTTCCTTGCCACTTTTCCCAGCAGATCATCGTCGTAAGCAACGCGTGCAGTATGTACCTTTCCCGAACAAAAAACAACGCCAATCTCCTTTTGAACTCCGAGTTTGTTTTTTGGGGGGGGGGGAATAGAAAATCGTTATTCCTTCATCGCCCTATGGTCCCAGCATCGGCATTGAAAGCTATTGGGGCTTTATATTTTTAGAAATACTCACGTTACCCTCTATTTCATGCTTCTTTCTTCATTAGCGTATCTCAGAATAGATGACGGCAAATCATGAAGGAAGAACAGAGACGATATTCTGTGTCCCCTTCCAACTTTCCTATTCGTATTTTTGAGTCATTCTAATATGCGCTGAGCGGAACCAAAGGACGTAAGATACGAACTTACTGTAACTGCTGCTTTTATGGCCTCAGCCACGTTCTCCCGCCCTTGTGACCCTACAGTGGAGCTTCCATGAAAGTGGGCTGCATACTTTTTCAGTCTTTGGGATCAGATCACTTTTAAAGAAAACAACCAAACACACATTCTAAAGTCTATGAAAGTAAACAATAAAACAAAGAAACAGCTTCGCATCAAGAAACAAATTGTGCGCTTCAGTGTACATTTTAGTTATGCTCAATTTGATTGCTCCATAGAACCTTTCCATAGAAGATATAACTGTTTTGATGCACATGCATCACTCATGTACAGGCATCTGATGGCATGAGGCGCGTGGCGGTTACCATGGAGATGAACAAGCGGATAGGATGACATTACGACGGTTGCACCTTCTACTGGGCACCACTCACTCACTCACTCACTCACTCACTCACTCACTCACTCACTCACTCACTCACTCACTCACTCACTCACTCATTCACTCACTCACTCACTCACTCACTCACTCACTCACTCACTCACTCACTCACCTCACTCACTCACTCACTCACTCACTCACTCACTCACTCACTCACTCACTCACTCACTCACTCACTCACTCACTCACTTCAGCCCTCTGACTCTCCCCTCACATTTCGGTCAATAGGCTGCTTTAAAAAACACCACCGCCAGTCAACACCGGCGGAAACTTGGACAGCTGGAAACAAGCTAACGTTTAAACAAGTGCATTTGAAAACTTCAAAACTTTTGAAGTCAGTCAACATGGACTGGCTATGTATCAAGATCAAAACAGGCATTATTTGCAGTCGCATCGCACACTTGGTCGTAGCACTGCGCGCAATTTATCGCGACGCCGACGCCGTACGCGTGTAGAAAAGACAGAGGGGCCGTTCGCCAGAGAAGATTGCGTCTCATCTCTCGATAGTAACCTCCTTCTAAGACCACCGTGGAATCGGCTCCCTTGCTCCAGCGGAGATGCTGTGTGCGAACGGAAAGGAAGGCCTGCCCACGTTTATTGATGGCTGCCGGCTGTCTTGGGAACCCGGCATCGTTTGCACGGCAGCCGTTTCACTGGCAGCGTATTTCTTGGCCGGTGCTACTCACGTGTCGTCTTTTCTTTTTGTTTTACTTAATGATAATGTCTTTAAGAGTTATTGGTTCTTTGTAATGCTGCTGTCTACTCCTCTTCCTTTGAGAAACTTAACTCAAAAGCACGCAGGAAAAGAAATTTCAGTGCGGGAAAGCGCAGTAGACAGTACGAAACATTTAAAAAGCTTCGCGCATGTGTAAATAAAGACGCTTAATAGATTCATAATGATCATGGTGATAATTATCATCATCAGTCTGACTACGCCCACTGCAGGGCAAAGGCGCCTATCTCAGGGTTCGTCAACCAACCCAGTCCAGTGCTGAACGAAAATTTTAAGTGGGCATTGTCCTGGAGCCGACGTTTCGACAAGCACACTGGTCTTCTTCAAGGCTGCTACAACTTTCCTTAGCGCTTGCGTGTATATGCTTCGTACCCTCTCCTCCAATCCAAGCAAAGGAGGAGAAGAGCACAACTGCGATAGCGGGGAAGAGAATGAGTGAGTGAGTGAGTGAGTGAGTGAGTGAGTGAGTGAGTGAGTGAGTGAGTGAGTGAGTGAGTGAGGTGAGTGAGTGGAGTGAGTGAGTGAGTGAGTGAGTGAGTGAGTGAGTGAGTGAGTGAGTGAGTGAGTGAGTGAGTGAGTGAGTGAGTGAGTGAGTGAGTGAGTGAGTGAGTGAGTGAGTGAGTGGTATTCCGTGAAGAAGAAAGAATGCAAAGGGGGGCGGGGGGAGGTGTAGACGTTTCGCTGAAGTGTGGTTATCAGAAAGAACCACTTTACAATGGTAGGCTACAAAGTCCCTAGAAAAAGGGCTCAACCCTCAATAGTTTTTAGTGGTGTATGTGTCATACCTGATGGATTCAATAGGGCCCCCCTTACAAACTTTTATACCTGCTGGCTGGAGAGTATGAAACTTGTGAGTATGGTATCACTCTATATATTTTCTGTCTCTTGGAGACCGGAAGCTTTCACTGAAGCATGTCTGACTTTGACTTAAGTATGTCTGACTTTGACTGAAGTTTGAGATCGTCCAAGTTGTGACCTACTATTTCGAATTGGTGTGCCACTGATTTCGGTTATTTCTTCATTGATAACTGGCTGGTGCATCACAGATAACGCATGCCATAATTGAGGACAGGTCGCAAAACGAGAAAAAGAAAAAACGAAATAAATATATAACAGAAATGACAGGTATAACAATCTTAAAAGAACAACAAACGTACTAGAGAGACGACGTATCACACTGAGCAAAGTGCTTGAACCGTGGTCGGGCCCTGACAACCAATGCCGTGCAGTGAGCTCACTTCGTGATTTCTCAGCTTGCACAAACCTACAATGAACTGTCTTTAATCGACTGTAATGTTTCCTTTTGTCATGTTATATTAGCTGATATAGCTTATGGTTATTTTGCCTGTAAGCGCACTAAAAATGCTCGCTTTCGTTCTACACCTCGGTAAACTGCGCGACCGCCATATAGGTTTTCGACTCGGCACTCAAGGGCTTACCTGGCGAATTGTACAGCCGCCTAAATCTTAAACTATCGTGCGCAGCGGTGCTTTTCTGTCAGTCAGCGCCATATGACGGAACTAAGCTGCAAAAAAATTGTTTTGTGGGCGTGTGCTTTTGCGGGCGAGCATTCGTTCTCACCCTTTTTGGAACTTAATTCAGTCATATGGCGAAGCTACAAAGAAAAAAAAACTGTCGTTAGTGCGCGATAGTTGAACATTTGGGAGGATGCACATGTACAGAGGGGTTCACTGTTAAAGGGAACACCGGAGCGCGTGTCGTCTGCTCGGCGCCACCGCCGGCCGGCTGCGGCAACTAGTTTCGCGCAGGAGCAGTGAGCGCTGTGGGCGGCGCTCGTTTGTCGTCTGCTACAGCTGCGGCCGCGCTTCAGCTCGTCACGAAGCGCGGCCGAAGTCGCAAAATTTTGAAAATAGTCGCTTTTCTTCGAGCTAGAAGGAAAATGACGGGAATGATCTATAATCAGATAAATGTCACCTAACACATCAGCCGGATTGCCGTCTTTCATTCGCCTTCTCGTTAGATAAAGAGTTGCCCGCTTTGGGAAAGCTTTCTTGTGGGCGTCGATTGCTGCGATTCCACGATGGCTCGAGTGCCACACGATGAGAGGCAGCGTCTTGCTGAATTGTCGCTACGAAATTACGCGCTATTGCAAAATTAACGCACAGGCCACTTAAAACAGTGAACCGCATTGTTCAAGCGTACAAGGTCGACCGACGGATAACGGACGCTCCTCGGAAGCCACGGCGTCGAGCCACGAGCCATGAGGAAGACCTTGCCATCGTAGCTGCTGTGGCGAACAACCCTAGTTGTTCTTCTCAAGAGATTAAGGTAAATCTTGGACTGAACGTTTCGAAGAGCACTGTGAAGCACCGCCTGTATCAGGCAGGTCTGAAAAGCTGAGCAACGGCACAGAAGGTCCTCCTACGGACCGCCAACAAGAACAAGCGCCTTCAGTTTGCGCAGCGTCACGAACGCTGTGCCAGAAAGAGACGTCCGTAAAGAAGTAATGCTTCTTTAAAAGAACGAACAAAAATATCAGTGAGGTAGTATTTTACATAATATAACTGCCTTTCAGGTTTGCCACAGCTTTCCATCTGAGCGTGGCCATGCAGCCCGCGGACAAATTTCAAAGCGCGGGGAAGCGCCATCGATTTTGGCGGCGTTCTCTTTCATTTTGTCTTCTTCGATCTCCATTTACTTTATACTCGCGGACAACTTTTCTTGGCAATGAAGTAAAAGCTTCGGGGGCGCAGCCTATGCACATGTTATCTTACGTGAAGTAGTTCGGTACGGCGCGTATTCCGCACCGCCGTGGAAAGTGATGGCTGTGCGCAATCAGCGTTTTCTGTCGACGCAGACGCCACTTGGCGTTCGAGCTACACGTGAAAGGCGCGACTTTCTCGTGCGTATTAAAACACAGTCCACATGAATAACGTTATATCACTCATAAAAGTCTCTCAATCACTCGACACTCATCTTGTGTTTCATCTTGGTATCCTTTCAAGGAGTCCAGCCTGTCATCTTGACAAAGAAGATCCCTTATAACAACAGATAGACCACTCCCGAGGCTTTGCAAGAAAATACGTCGAAAACTCTGTACCGAAGCAACGATCTTTATACAGCGATGTCGGTTATGTAAAGACGTAAGCAATATGACAGGGAACACCGAATTCGTATTTGGTTCACGATTACTTGTAACGTAATGATATGAATATGACGTATTGTAGTGCAGGAGGTGCCTTTCCGTTTGAGCAATCAGTGTTATGAACACTTTGGCGCTTGCTAATGCTAATTGGGTCTGGCCGCTCTAATTTGTAATAGGTATTTTCAGTGCTTCCTCTCAAATCGCGCACGACTGTAAATCTAAAGGCCTGACCACACATACCCGTTGCAGCGTGTCAGCGCGCGTCTTTTTGACGCGGCGCCGCGCCCTCTCCTTTTATGGAGAGAGAGGGCGCGAAGCTTCGCGTAGCCACGTGCCCTCTCTCTCCATAGGGAGAGGGCGCGGCGCCGCGTCAAAAAGCCACGCGCCGACTTGCTGCAACGGGTACGTGTGGTCAGGCCTTTAATCTCGTTCTCAACGCACGCACGCACGCACACACACGCACACACACACACACACACACACACACACACACACACACACACACACAGGCGTGCGCATGGGGGGGGGGGGGGGGGGCAGGGGGGGCGAGAAGGGGGGGGGCGCGAAGCCAGCCCCATACATTGACATAATAGGTAGGTGGGGGGGGATAGGGGGGGGCGCAAAGTGAACCCCTTACATTGACATAATAGGGAGGGGGGGGGGGCGGCGCTGCGACGAACCTTCGTCCCCCCCCTGAAGGGCAACCTTGCGCCGGCTTATGCACACACACACGCACACACTCACACACACGCGCGCACGCACACACACACACACACACACACGCACACACGCACGCACGCACACACACACACACACACACACACACACACGCAGGCACACACACGCGCGCACGCACACACACACACACACACGCGCGCACGCACACACACGCGCGCACGCACACACACACACACACACACACACACAAACACACACACACACACGCACGCACGCACGCACGCACACACACAAAAGCTGAAGAAGGCTCCGTGATGCGATGTCCGTGCTGACAAGCGAAGGCCCAAAACAAGGAGCTGCGAGGAACGAATGCGAGGGCGCGCTGGAGGTTATGTGGGAATGGCGTGACATGCTTCGTACGTCGCCTCATATGACAGCGGCGCGTTTGAGCGGAATCTGCGAGCTGCATATATACGAGAGGAAGGAAATAACAAAAGAGAAGACGCAATATCGGATAGCACGAAAGGACGAGACTTCCGAGAAAAGCGCGGTTCTCCGTGCGATGTCACGGTGCGATGGCTTCTGTCACGCCAACTTAGACGGAGCCCCGTCAAACGCTTTCTTTCATCTTTCTGTGTCCGTTTCCCTCTCCCTTTCTGTCCTTTTATCTTTCCTCGATCACGGGGGAGGCAACGCAAAATACGATGGCCCGAGAAATGAATTAAACGAAAAGAGAAGTACAGGGGGGGGGGGGGGGAGGATGTGGCATGACACCATGGCTGACGTTCTCAGTGTCCGTGGCGTTGCTGGCGCGTCGTATTACTGTCGCCGATTCTGAAGCACGCCGGACCACGCCTAGAACACTTCCTTTCTCGTAGCGACATCTGGCGTAGTGAGGCTCGGCGAATCGATCATTGTACTTCGCATGCTTTTATCTCGTGACACGCTCTTTTAGACAAATATGGAAGGGGGGATGCTGAATAGATTTGTGCTTAAATAGCTTACTTTCGGAAATTTCTGCCCCGGCGGCCGCATTTTCGATAGAGGCGACAATGCTTGAGGCCCGTGTGCTTAGATTTAGGTGCACGTTAAACAACCCCAGGTGGTCGAAATTTTCGGACCCCTCCACTGCGGCGTCTCTCATAACGATCGTGGCTTTGGAACGTTAAAGCCAACAATTATTATTGTATTGCTTTGAGAAACCTCTACATGACGCCTGAACTGTAAAACATGAATTTCCGAAGCTGATGCTAATGTATTGTTTCCCTTTTTTGATATCTTTATTGCGTTTATACTAGATTTGGTTATGCTTAAGTGTTGTCACGTAACTCCTGCGCCGGCAATACGCGGATAAATGTGGACTGCGTGTCGCTGCTGGCCGCGTGGGGACGCCGATGCGCGGAACACCACCACACTTTAGGGCCTAGAATAAGTCTAGAATATTCTAGGCACTAGAGTATCCTAGACATATATTCTAGGCACTAGGATATCCTAGACATATTCTAGGAGTTATAACCGCGACATGCTTTTCGCGGTGGTTGTTGCTACAGCTCGACAAGCTTTCTGTACACGCGTTTGTCCATCTGCGCATGCGTGGAAATATGAACGCCACCACTTCCCCTGTAGTCCCAACTTTCCCCCTAAGACCCTCCTCTCGGCCTTTCTCCATCTCCCTCCGTAGCACGCATTACCATGGTTTACACAGGATTCTGTCGTCACGGAAAGGCATTACTCGGGCCTCACAGTCGGCAGAATTACTGTACATACTACCTTTAGGTAGCATATAAGCGCGTCTGCTTTCGAAACACCTCTAGCAAACCGTGCATTGCGAAGAAGCTGATACGAAGGAGGATGTTTGTACTCCCCGCCGCTACTGCCGCGAACTGGATCAACCCTACTTATATACCTTTACAGGGAAGGCTCCGTGGGCGCCGCCATAATCCCCTTAATAGTTGTTACCCCCTAAAAGTTGTCCTGCCGAGGCTGTGACACCAGCCCTTGTACTCCCGTGGTACAATCTAGCACTGATGTGTTTCTTGGATGACACGCCAGGCAAGTTTATCTGCGACAGGCTTGAAGGACCCATGACAGCGACAGCTTTGTTTGCAACTTTTTTAGTGTAACTTGCAGCTTTTTGTATGGTAATGCTGAAAGTGAATCGTAAATGCTTTAACGCAGCGTATACTATAGCGTCCTTAATTAAGAATAATTTTGCCCCAGTTCGGAACGCCCGCCTAAATACCGTAAGAAATTAGCGCCCCACAGCGGGCGGGCGCCTAAGGTCACGTGCACTCAAGCTTTGGTGTCGTTGAAAGCTCAGTTTCGAAACCGGTGCTCCGCGCTCAGTACAGGAATGAAACTATTGCGGGTGGTTTGGTATGTTAAGCGCGTGTGCCCCCCCCCCCCTTCCACCCTTCTTCAGGAAAAGTAAAAGAACATTCCTGGCTGAAGCAGCCAGGACTGCGTTAGCCACCATAAGTGCGTTGAGAGTAGCACGAGAACAGAGCGATAGGGGTGACGAACAATAGTGATCGACGATTGCCAGTCGTGTAAATTTTTTCTGACGTCGACAACACCCGCTTTACTCGGGAAACACGGTATACGTCGTAGCAGTGGCGATGTCGCGAGGTGCTGCAAATTAAGACGAGCACTCACGCTTACTTTAAAACCGAATTAAGCTATATTAAATTTAACGTCCGGCACTAATGATCAGTCGGAAGTGCCCTCGTGTACACTAACATCAATGAACACAAGCATCTTGAGGTTTCAATTCCGTTGTCAGGGGTACTTTAAGCATGTTGCCTGTGATAACAGAGTGCGCCTTCATTGCATAAGTGTTATTGCTAGCTGAATCTATAAGCGCAACTCTGCTACCTGAAGGTAGCACATACAGTAAATTTAACAGCCTGCACAGCTTAACGCCACCACGCTATTAGCACAGAAACGGCATGGCCTGTTTTCTAAACTGCCACTATATCCACTGATTCTGCTTCGGAACTCTGACGTACTCTGTGCAGGCGGATTTGGCGTTTAAAGCTCTGGCCTTTGTAGGAGTTGGTTAGTTCAGCATCAAAAGCAGCCAATTTATTTATTTATTTATTTATTTATTTATTTATTTATTTATTTATTTATTTATTTATTTATTTATTTGTGGTCAGAAAACTGCCACTCGGGACAGAACTTAACCTTTATGCATTTGGTGTCACATTATGTATTCAAGCCAAGCAGATTTAGTGAAATCTCAACCCATTTTCTACATGTCCACTGCTGACGAATTGACAACTCGCAAAGCCTCTATCCCCGTGATTATATCCGCGAAAAAAAGAGGATAGTTATTCATCAGCTGGATTTTATTCTCCGCGCATTGCGCGATGAAAATCAGTTTCATGGCTTGTGAACCGAGGAAAAAAACAACTGCCTCGTCGTACAGCTTGCGTGTGGGTGTAGTCAGCGAAGCGATACACTTGGCAGACCCTTTATTTCCTGCTGCAGATCTCCGAATAACTTTTGTTTTTGCGCATCTATCAATTTTGCCTGAAAAAAAAAAAACGCATTTACCGCTGTCGGCAAACTATAGACGCGCATCAACCAGTGGATGCTGTTGAACAGTGTGCCGTCATCTGCGGGCAGAGCGAATGTGATAGCACGCATGATCTGCGCGTCACCTGCAATTTCTTTAGGTCAAACATCTTCACTGTTTCAAGAAAAGAAGGGAACGCTATATTGCTAGATTCTAGACGAGGAACCGGCAACTGGAGGACAACACATGTTGCTGATCTTCGACGGCCCCCCAGTTCGTGTGTACTCTACAACTGGCTAACAGTTGGTGAACGCAACTGCTTTTTTTTCTTTTATGTTTTGAAGAGCGTCGCAAGATCATCAGTCGGGAATCGTCTGATATCTGAAATACTTGAATCTGCCCGTACTGCCTCTTCAAAACTGCAGCCTATTTTTTCTTCGATCCGTCTCTGAAACAGTTTCGGAGGCGGCACTTCAGCTCCGCTCGTCATGTGATTGCTTCTTGACGTGGCGCGATCATGCACGAACAGTATGCGTAGCGCGCGTTGCCGGGATTGATTGCGCCTTGCGACGAAACCGTACATGTGACATCACTCCGGCGATTAGCAACGCTTCGTGGCCAACGGAAGTAGGAAGACTGGTATGCTACGAATGCCCAGATCGTGTTTCGGTGTTTCCTTCGACGAGCTTGAGCTTACCGCAGTGTCGATGCCCGATGAGCGAAGTATGTTGCCCTGGTGAAAACGTTGGAAAGGTGATCTTCTAGACCGTGTCCTTGGGTGTGTGTCCGTTGCCTTGTTTCACTGGAACCTTCGACAGCCGCTGGAGAGTTCATCTATCTTCAACAGTGAGTGATCGAACACCAGGATTATGTGGCCGCTCTTCGTGTTACTCCACGTCGCTTCAATCAAGGGTGAGCCCATAACAATTATAAGTTGATTCATTTGAAGGGAAAAAATGCAGAACTCTTGTTACTACACAGTGTCGCGTCTCCGACGCCGTTGTACCACAATACGTTTCTTTCTTAAAAAAAGATAGCAGAACTGCTTGTGTTGGGGTTAGTTCGAATAACATCGACGAAATAGGCAACGCTGCAAAGTTCATTAAGACGACGGACTAGAACGACACAGACGAAGCGCTTCGTCTATGTCGTTCTAGTCCGCCGTCTAAGTAAATTTTCAAGGGCTGCCTATTTCATCAAAAATATTGTTACTCACCACGGTGGTTTATGGGTTATGATGCTCCAATGCTCGCCCGAAGGTCACGGGACCGAATCCCGGCCGCGGCGGCAACGTTCAATTCTATGCTAAAGGGTCGTAGATTTATGCGGACATTAAAGAACCTCTGTTACGCAAAATTTCCAGAGCCCTCCACTACGGCGTTTCTTACTCGTATCGTGGTTTCAGGACGTGAAGCTCTTGCAATCATTGTATTTTTAAATGAAACCTCCCACATAAACGCCTATTTAATAATTTGCGGCATTTTACGTGCCAAGAACAGCGGTGCAATTATGAAGCGTGCCGTAGGAGGGTGCTCTAGATTAACTTATCGATAGATTGCACGTGACGTCACGAATGCAAAGCAGGGCTCCTACGTGCAGGCTTAAATGAGGTCAAGGCACAATAATCACGGGTCGATTTTCATGCTTCAGTGTGATAACGGCGTCAAGTGAAGGTTATTGGGCCTCCGTGCATTTAAAGCGAAGCAACCAGCATACGATGTACTGATAATACTTACGTGACATCACAAAGTTTTCGCCCGACTATAGGAATAAAATTATGTTCGTCTTCTGCACATACGTAACATCTTAAATCCTCGCAACCGACGCGTATTATTGGTCCCTTGAACATTGCAAACCCGCACGCAAGTGTTGATAAAACAAATATTTTACCAGCACGGGTTTTTCTGACTTGCCATGCGCACATATGCACTTGCCATACGCACTTGCCATGCGCATAAATACTTGCCATGCGCACAAAATATGACACACCAGTGTTCTTGCGTTCCCCATTTACTTAAATGAAACCAAAAGATCGACTGCGCCCCCTCGGTTTCTGCAAAAGTATGCCACAACTGCGTAGTACGTACATAATGCAACACGCTCTTTTAGACGCAGCAGGGTCGAGTCAAGGAAGAAACACAGTTGCGTTTGCACAGCTTGCAATTCCAGCGGTGAATGAACCGTCACGTTGGCAATGATTTGTGGTAAACTGTGTAAAACCCAATAGCGTGTGGTACTAACTTATCGCTTGACGGAAATTGTACACGGATGCAGGACAGCGCGGTTGCGTGACCAGGAGCGCGTGGGAGCCATTTCGAATCGCTTGGCTAGCCAACCGTGTCGAATTGGGCAACCACGAGTGTTGGGCTTTCAATCCGTTTTGACTTTCCTGTTGTTTTCGGTCTCGATCACTTCTCTCCATGAATATTCGCTCCCCCCGGACAAGGCGACCGCATTTAATTGTGAACAATATGCCCCCCCCTCTTCCCCACACACAGCAAAAAAAAAAAAGTATGTATATATATATATATATATATATATATATATATATATATATATATATATATGTGAAAGAAAGTCAGTGAAATACATTTATTCTGAGCTTTCGGTCGCCTTTATCAAAGATCTTTGATAAAGGCCGGTCCCCGGCCGAAAGCTCAGAATAAATGTTATGTTTTTCACTGTGACTCTTTCATATATTTTAACCAGTTAGCCAGGCATATTCTCTTGAAAAAAATTATATATATATATATATATATATATATATATATATATATATATATATATATATATATATATATATATATATTGGGTTTGAATATCGATGGTTCCGGCTCGGAATGTGATTGAAGAAAAGGATGCACGTGCGAAATATTTTATTTACGTTTCGGCTGGTGGACCAGCCTTCGTCAGAATGAGATAAATGTTATGTTTTTCACTGTGACTTTCTTTCATATATTTCAACCAGTTAGCCAAAAATATTCCGATGCTCTACCACCGTAGCTCAGTGGTAGAGCATCGGACGCGTTATTCGAAGGTCGCAGGTTCGGATCCCTGCCGGTGGCATGTTATCTTTTCGTCCACTTCTCTTTCTCCACATTTACATTACAATTACTTCTAATAACGTTCCCCTATACTTTCCTTGGCATCATTGTCTGTTAGTTCTCATTAATAATGTGTTTAACAAAGCAAACGAGCCCTTAAGTTCACATTCCTTTCCTTAGTTCATAACGAGGGTCTCGTTCTGGCAGACTTGTTGCCTTCAGGTGGTATGCGAGGGATTATTAGTCAGCTGCCAGCTCGTAATAAGATCACGTGCTACGTGACGCACGCCTACTGGCAAAAAGAGTGTTTCACACTCGCCGTAATGGCAACAGGCGGCGCTGACTGACGCTCCCACGTTTAATGAACATATATACCCTATAAAGTGGACGGGGGGGGATGACAGCCACCGTAGCTCAGTGGTAGAGCATCGGACGCGTTATTCGAAGGTCGCAGGTTCGGATTCCTGCCGGTGGCATGTTATCTTTTCGTCCACTTCTCTTTCTTCACATTTACATTACAATTACTTCTAATAACGTCCCCTATACTTTCCTTGGCATCATTGTCTGTTAGTTCTCATTAATAATGTGTTTAACAAAGCAAACGAGCCCTTAAGTTCACATTCCTTTCCTTATATATATATATATATATATATATATATATATATATATATATATATATATATATATATATATATATATATATATATATATATATATATATATGGGCCATTCGATATCAAGTGTAACAGGCAAATTTTCGACCATCTCCAATTATGCTGAAAAAAATCGTGCTAGTATATATGTGAGTGTGAAAAGTAGTTATTGAGGCGTTATATTTCGCGAAAAAATTGTGTTGCCTAGAGGGCGCTTCGAACTTGGGGCACCGAACTGAAACTGTGTCGCACTAAATTTATATAATAATACTCGTCTGAGCAATTACTACGAAACAATTTTTTCCTTATACCAAGGCACTGTCCTTTCATGACTATATATTTTGTTAAATTTTTTGTTTTAACTTTTATTATTTTTGACCGTGACGAAAAATTGCAATAAGCTACATGTTTAGCTTTTTTTATAAAAAGCACTGATTTTTTCGCGAGTAATATATTCGCATTTTGCGTTTGATAGATTCCTATAGTAAATGATCAAAGTACTTCGGAAGCGAATGAAGCAAAAACACTGCCAGAATATTGTGACAAAGTTGGGGAAAAATAGCATTCTGACTCATATTGCGGCTTCATTTTCGCAATGTAGCGGTCAAAGTAAAAATATGGCTTATATATAATTGCTTTGTATGCTTTGTTGGCAAGGCATACAGAAAGTTTCAAAAGAGTTGTTTTTGTTTTCAGCGAGAAAAAATTTTTCCTACTGAACAACCACAAGGTAGTAGGAAGTTTGCCTTTGCCTCGTTCAGTGAAGCCAGAGTGCAGATAAGACAGAGACCACAGAAAGAGGTCGGGACGTGCGCTCTTTCTGTGGTCGCTGTCTTATCCGCGCTATGGCTTCATTGAACTAACAAACCAACCAGCCCAAAAGTCTGTTCTCTTGCCTTTGCCTCACCTTCACTGCACAGCACGTCAGCACAAGATTCCAGCGGGGGGTTTTTCGGGAGCAAATAATGCAAGTCATACAACTGCTTGTCACTTGTTTGCGTAATACTGTAATATAGAACGTCAAAAAAGGGACAATAGTGCTAAAACTATGGAACGGTATCTTCCCCCCTTAGACCACCAAAGGGCAGGTTGTATAGAAACCGCTTCATAGACCCAAGAGGCAGAATTATAATGTAGATGACGGCCTGCAGGACAATTGTAGGGCTTTGTGATTGGCTTCGGATAATTAGTACGCATGATCTCAATTAATGAATCACGGCATAATTAAAGTATAGCTTGCTTATGTTGTTGTTACGATGTTTAAGGTATAGGCCGATGCGTGACCGCTTACCACTGGTTTGCATGGTGAAATGATGTATCCTAGGTGTACACGTTGAAGATGATTACCATATCGCGTCCATAAATGACGCTTACTTCAGTCGCCATTTTCGGACTGGTTTTAACATTTTCATCGCCCCCTGTTTCTTAATGGTTAATATATATGTCTATATATATTGTCGCGACGTGAAGATAGAGATCGTGATGCACAGAGAAAGACAGCAGCAGCAGGTCGGTCTTTCAATACCGCGCGCCAGAGCGTTCTTCTTCTTTCTCGTTTCTGCTTAAGCATAAGCGCGTCTGCGCTGTCGTCTTCGTCTTCCTCGCAGCACGCATGTGACAATATATATATATATATATATATATATATATATATATATATATATATATATATATATATATATATATATATATATATATATATATATATATATATATATATATATATATATATATATATATATATATATACACGTCAGGCGTCCCACAGGGATCTGTGTTGGGGCCTCTGCGCCTTATAATTTTTATTAGTGAGATTAGCGTAGGCATCAGCTCAAATATACGGCTCTTTGCTGATGATTGTGTTATTTACAGAAAAATTCAGAATGAACAAGATGTCCCTGAATTACAGGCTGATCTTTATTGTATTCATCAATGGTGTCTCAAGTGGCAAGTGAATTTCAACGCGAATGCGTGTTTTACAAACAAGAAAAAAAATAAATGATAGAATTTATCATTTAAGAGGAAATAAATTAGATAAGAAATGTAGGTACAAATATTTGGGTGTGTTACTGTCGCATGATTGTTCTCGGAATGCGCATGTGTATTATGTGGTTTCCAAAGCCGCAGTAGCATTGAATTTTATTGAAAGGAATTTTAAATGCGCAGATTCTCACCTTAGAAGCACGGCTTACCTCACTTGTATTCAACGAATTTTAGAATATGCTTGTACTCTTTGGAACCCATCACAAGTAGGTTTGATTAATAAATTAGAGAAAATTCAAAACAGAGCACCCAGGTTTGTCTTGGGCCGGTATGGAAAAGATCAGTTGTACCGAAACGGAAAAGGAGTTAAACTGGGAGTCACTGTCGTCCCGTCGGAAAAAGTTGCATTAGAAGATGTTATATCAGATATTTCATAAAAAATCTGGAACTGACAGAGACATTTACGCAAAACAGCCAGATTATATATCTGAACGCACAGATCCACAAATACAAAGTAAGGCCATGCCGGGCTAGGACAAACCTATACGCATATTTCGTTTTTTGTCAAAACTATTAACCAGTGGAATTGTCGAATGACTGATCAAGTGTGCAGTGTTAACTAAGACGTATTCTTTTCAAGCTTGTAACCCCCCCCCCCTGCTGTAACGTCTTTGGGCAAAGCGGTGATATGAATGAATAAAGAATAAAGGGTAGCCTACCGGGCTCAGCCCAAGTTAACCTCCCTGCCTTTCTTCTGTTCTTTTCTTATTCTCTCCCTCTCTTTCTCTCTCTCAGCCACCACGAGGGTGGTGCGCGATCTTCGCGCCAAGCTAAATGCACGTATCGACCCCTAGCGCCACTGCCTGGGACCAATTCCAGCGCTTCACTGCATCGTTGCAAGGGGGCGCTCGCATCTCGCTTTGAATCTTGCTCTGGAAGCTAGCAGCAACATAGAACTTCATGAAGCGATTGGGAGAAATGAAGGAGAAGCTTTGGGCAAGGAAAGATTTAAGCTACCTGCACATGAGCCATGTCCATACAAAATGGAGGAAGCAAACCAGAAAATGGTCCACTAAATATAACTAGACAATAATTTACTCTTTTGGGATGTTGTGAAATCACTCTTGAATTAACGAATGTATGTACTAAGCGTCTTGGAAAATGTATTTACTGAACCATACTTATGTTTCTGCTGATAACGTCACAGTCATCTTTGTGTATGTCTGAATATACGTATCTGCACGCGTTCCTTCTTTAATGATTTCGTTTTTGTTCCACCCCCTACGTAATGCCTCAGTGCGATGTTGCTAATCACTAAATAAATAAATAAATAAATAAATAAATAAATAAATAAATAAATAAATAAATAAATAAATAAATAAATAAATAAATAAATAAATAAATCCTTAGACAACAGAAGCAGACTAAGCGAAATAGAATTATCGGTCAAGAAAAAGGGTAAAAAAACGGGAGAGGAGCCTGTGGAAAATAGGGATGCTCACGAAATCAGCGCTGGAAACGTAGAGAACTTTCAAGCAGGAAATTTCGAAAGATCTACGATAAATCTCGGGGTTGCTTCTCGTTGTTTGAAGCGACTAATGCGTACCGAGTGAAGCATGAATGCATAGACGCATTATGCGGTGCGTGTTGAGAGGAGGAGGAAATGGCTGAAAACCGGATGGTTTTCTCCGGTAGACCATTCCATGGTTGGAATGGTCTACCGGACAATGTTGTCATGCCGCCAGCCAATTCATTTGGCGGTGCCCTGGCTGAATTCTTGTTTCAATAGATATCGCAGGACATTTATGCAGCATTGAACGCTTGCCTATCCATCTGTAATTTCTTTTTCTTTTTTTTTTCTTTGCCTTTATAGTAACGTTCTGTTCATGGCTACCGCCTTGTTATTAAACTTTGGTGTATTATGTTTTGTTCAGAGTGTAGATATGTCATGTTATCTGCTATCTTAACCGTATTATTGATCTTGATGATGTTGCTCTTGATGTTGTACTATACTACCTGTAATGTTTTCTTTTATTTTTGCTTTCCCCCCTACAATTATGCCCGTTGGGCGCTGTAGGTAGCTGAATGATTAAATAAATAAATAAATATGGCTTCATCCTACAATCCAAGGTAATGGGGCTGAACTTTTCTGTGCACTGGGGTTTAGCGACAGCGAAGGCAAAATAGACAAAGCAGTTGGAAATATCAAAGAGGAGGTAGTCTGATTGGTGGCTACAATCGAGGAAGGAGAGAAATTTAGTGTTTCACCACATAGAGTTCCTGCTTCATTGTGAGTTAAAGCTAGGTGGCGCGAGCAGCCGCCCGATCAATAGGGTAGAGCCCCATCTATCCATTCATTCATCCATCCATCCATCCATCCATCCCATCAAATCAACATGGGTATTTGGGGCGTCTCCGTGGCACTGCCGAAACGTAAGGCATAAAAGTATTGCTCTTTCGTACGTGTACCCGTTTTTTTCTTCATATATATATATATATATATATATATATATATGTGTGTGTGTGTGTGTGTGTGTGTGTGTGTGTGTGTGTGTGTGTGTGTGTGTGTGTGTATGTATATGTATGTAGGAAGCCTATTTGAGACACGATGTACGTTCTAGCACAGTTTAATCCCACGTTTTGGCCGTGAGGCCGACCTTCGAAACGTCGGAGTAAACTGTGCTAATATTGTGTCTCAAATACCTACAATATCAGGACCTGCGTGATACTTCGTGTAGTCCCAATATATATATATATATATATATATATATATATATATATATATATATATATATATATAATATCATAACCTAACATAACATAACGTCATAGTAACGTCATTAGTATTAGAAATTTGTGGTGCCATGGTGACTTCACATGAAGATGTCATCATGTGATGATGATTTCTTGTATTGCTTGTGCTGACGCCGCCGACGGTTAATTTTCGCATTGTTTGATGAGGCAGCTAAGGCTTTCGCTTTGAAACTGCTATAGGGAGCGATGAAAAGCATAAACATTCTAATGCCTAGAAAAATGAGGCTCGTAACTAAGTAAAAGTCATGACAAACTAACAGAAATGCAAGAGTGGCAGCGAGCAAACAACGTGCACAACACAGGCCTCATTTTGCCTAGATACCCTAAGAAACAGTCTTTGCAGGCCGGAAAACAAGCTCATTGCTGGCATACGTTGTATTGACGGTGTTGTTGGAAAAAAAAAACTGACTCTAGTGCTCGTGGTTTTGTACGCCATCCAACTGTGCACCACTTTCCAGCCTCTAACAAAAACAAAAACAAAAAAACAAGAAAAAAAAATAAGGAGCGGGTTTGCATTTATAGCACGCGCGTGTTCGTGACATCCGGTTTGCACAGGATGCTGCTGCCGGTAAATGTTGATATTAATGCGCATATGGGTGGCAAACGGAGGAAGTTAACCCAGAATATTCAGGTTTGAACGGTGGTTACGAAAAAAGGGTACGGTAAAGAAGGTGGCATGTCTCCTTTTTTTCATTTTTTTTAAAGTTTGCCACCAATATTCGGTTCTAAATTCGATACACTATGGTAAACAGCGTATGCAAACGACAGCGGAGCAGCTGTCTTAGAAAGGCAGCTTCGGACGCATTCTGGCTTTAGGCGATAGAGCAAGCGCCTGTTTTCGGCAGCTGAGGAAAAAATGTCAAGCCACGCAGCTTTGCACTAGTGATACCAAGTCTGAAGGAACAATGCAGCTGGGCGGCCTTCCTTGTTCCTATTTATTTTTCCATTTCTTTCTTCCTCTTTCTTTCTCTTTCTCTGTTTTTTCTTCTTTCTGTCTCTGTTTCTTTCTATTTCTTTCTCTCTGCATCTGGCTATTTGTATCTTTTTCACTTTCTCTGTTGCTCGCTCCCTCTCAATTTTTTCTATCTCTTTTTCTGGCTAGCTCTTCTTATATTTCTTTCTATAGTCTGTTTCTATTTCTATCTATCCCTGTCTATTTCTCTGTCCTTTTAGGTCTTTCTTCTCTTTCTCTCTATTTATATTTTCTCTGTTTTTTCCATCTCTCTCTTTCTCTGTTTCTTTCTGTCTGTTTCTGCAATTTTCTCTTTCTTTCTTTCTCGCTGTGCTCGTTCTCTCGCCAAGCCGAGCATTGCATCCCACTCCGTTCAAATCGGCGCAGCGGGAGAGAGCGCGCTAAGCGCAGGTGTTCGGGGAGCGGAGCGGAACATGAAGAAGAGGGTGAAGAGAGCGCGCACCGGCCGAGTCACTGCCAGAGTCCTTCAATATTTAGGACTCTGTCATTGTGTTGCACACGCTAGGTGAAGCTACAACCAGGTGGTTGCCAGGCAACGCGCAGTTACGTCATAGCTAGGCGCAGTTTTGCGAACGCCACCGCACCACGTTCAAACTTAAACAGCTCTGGCTGTTTAAAAAAGTTCTTTTTTGTCTGACTCATTGGCGAAGCTAAAATAATGTTCGAGGCCTTCCTTTCTCTAGCCATTTGGCATTTGTCTCAACCTGCCCCAATAATGCAGTGAACAAATATCCGCACTTTTATTGTCACCGCGCATAAAATTTTTAGACCAACTACCTTTTTGCTGTAAAGCGCATCTACCGCCTTTGCAAAGTGCTGTGAGACACACTATTTGGTGTTCTTACGAAGCTGCTGCCCTCATGCTATATTTAAACGAAAATTTTCAATCATACTTCCAGAATTCCGCACCAAGAGCAATTATTTGCTCGGATAAACCTAATGTGTCCCGACTTATTTTTCTATTTGCATTTCTTTCGACTGTGTAAAAATAAGCCCATTTGCGCAAGCTCAGGCGTTGACTTAGCGAAGACTCCATTGTCGGGCTGAAAGCGTGCTCCATCATCGTCTTGGCGCAACTGATGTCGTTTAATGATTTTCATCTATTTGTCTAGATTGTTAGTATTCGTCAGCGCATCTCTGTATATTCTGCATGTGCCTTTTCTTCTGTTTTAACGTTATCTGGTATGCTTTAAACGTGCAAGCTCAAATTGAATTTTCTTACCTGTGTGCTGGATCTACACTGTTTGCCCGTGCTTCTCCTGCACTTACACAAGCGCTGTAAGCCTTACTGCTGTGTCAACGTTATCCGCTTATACTTTGAATTTTCAAGGTAAGAATACATTTTAAGTCTTGTTGAATCGGATCGCCAATCCGGGTGTTTGTGTTTTGAGCTTTTGTCACGCGCGCGGTAAATCTTTGTTCCGATACCCGACTCCTTGATTGTATGATTTCGATACCGTCGGTAAACATGAAGCCGGTAAGACATTCATTTAATCGAGCTCATGGTGCGATCGAGCTTGACATTGAGATACGCTACTGAGGTTGAGAAAGAGGAGGTGTTGTAAGAAGAAATAAAAAAAAAGAAAATTGCCTACGACAAGCAGCAGCGGAACGCCCGAGCGACATTTCCAAGCGTAGCGTGCCAATTATGCAAATCTGTTTATCCAAGACTTGCGTTCCAACAAATCGCTTTTCGTCTCACCGATTCCAAGCGCACGCATTCCAGCACTCATCATCCTCTTTAAGCTCTCCCACCTCCTTTATTTGTTGATGATTTCGTAAGAGCTGATATGATTTGTGTTTAGGCAAGAATGTTTTCGGAGTGAAGTCCCAGTTGCGAACAAACAACGCGTCGTTGTTTGCGCAAGTAAGGACGATCTTCCAAGCACAATTCAATTACTTCCGCTATGTTGCTTCTGTTTTTTATTTCAGTTTAAACCGCCTAAAGGCTGGATGTTTGTAACATCTGTCGATTGTTGAGATGATGCGGTAAATTGTTCTTGACCTCTGCTACTCATCCTACTTGGAGGAATCGGTAATGAATGATTAACGTACACTACTGAAGTGATCTTGGGAAAGTTCACCTTGCCAAGGTGGCCTAGTGGTAATGGTACTCGACTACTACTCACCTTGAAGGTAACGGAATCTAAGGCCGACTGCGGCGGCCGCAATTTTGATCGAAGGCGAAAATGCTTGAGGCCCTGTGCGCTTCAATTTAGGTGCTCGTTAAAGAACACTAGGTGGTCGAAATTTATTGAGCCCCCCTCACTACGGCCGTCTCTCATAACCATATCGTGGTTTTAGGACGTTTAGCCTCCACACCTATGATTAATGAGAAATTCAAATATAGAGCAAGAGCGTCTATTATTCTCGCTAAGAAGCCTTTGGCAACTCCTAACTACACGTCGAGTACACCTGGTTGTTAGAGTATATGACGTAGGCCACGGTACATTGCCTGCGAAATTATTTTCATCCTAGTTTCTATAACTCTGCGCACGCCGGGCTTACGTTAGAGCCGCCAGATGCCCCCACCTATCCGGCTTCTCGCGTTTACGGCCACGGTGACCAGGTATTACGTTGACACAAAAAAGCACGCGGAAAAACTAAAATTCTCTCAAGTTGATATACCTCATTTCTGAACGGAGGCACATTCTTACATCAAGCATCCAAACTAGCCAAGCTGAATCTACAGCATGTGGCAAAGAATTCAGGCTTTGCATTAGCTCACCAGTAAATGCGTCTACCGCGCCGAGTTCTCGATTCGTGCGAAGCGCCTGAGACTGTATTAATCACGTACCTACTGCGTGCCTCGAATACGACGGTTAAGGGCAGGCATTTCCATATTCTCTAGTGACAAATGAAAATGAACCTCAAATAAATAATAATGCGCTCTTGCACGTGGTAAAAACCGCATTAACAGCGTTGTACAAATCTTCACAGTCATAATAAAAATATGAATAAACATAAGCCTTCATTTCAGACATGAACATGCATATGAGCAGCTGGAATTTATCGTCCATAATTCTGAAATCGGAATGGATAATTCTTGTTTGTTTTTACCTTTCTGAATTATTAGCCTACCTTTCGTTTTTAATGAGACCACCTTATGAAGTGTTTTGCGGCCTTTATGTCGTATGTCTCTTCCTTTGGAAAACGCTTCATATAAACCGTAGGTTATCTTCTACATATTGTTCCCCAGTGCAAGGGTAGCAAACCAGATATTAGTTTTACTGTTAACCTCCCTGTCCTTGCGCATCACATCTCTCTTTATCTTCTGCATATTCTTGTTTAGGTCGTCGTGTACAGCCAGCGTCGAAAGTTTAGAGACCACGGGATTGAAGGAAAAGCTGAATATCCCCGCTGCTAGGGCAGGCAGTGTTGAATTTACATTCCCGCCCTCTATAAGCGAAAAGATGTATGTGCAGTTCGGCCCAACACACCCGCAAATGGCTGAAAAATTCTGTTTTTTAGACCTGGTGGTAAACCTCTAAGCTTCTGGCGCCAACATTACGTTGAGGTCACTTTAGGTAACCCTTCTTGTTATTAGTTCTATCTCAAGTTTTACGAAGGTAATATCAACCCTCAACCTTTCTTGTCCTTCAAGTTTCGAAACTTAACAATGACAGACTATATTTGTCACGGAGTGTTTTGTTCGTGTACAGTAATGGTTAACTAGCGTGCGCACGTTTTAACCAGGTATGCTTGCGGTTCTCGCTAAAACCGGGCGTGCCCCGATTGAGTTAGTGAGCCACTTGCCACTCACATGCGTTTTGACGTGCTTAAATAAACTTTTTCATTTGAGGTATAAGGTTGGACGAGCTGGTGATTCATTGTTGGGTACAGCGCAGAGAACACAGGACGCAAACGAGTGAACAGGGCGAGAACTTAATGGCGTGTTGTGTGAAGCGCAGTCTTGTGTATGTGCTGACATAGAAGCAAGAAACTTTTTTTTTTCGTACAGCCTCGTACAGCCCTAGAAAGTTCTCGTACAGCCTTAGAAAAACTTGAGGCTCTTTTTTTTTTCAGCCAGTTCAAAAATCTTCTGCAAACTTTTCCAGAACACGCGCATTCTACAATTACGAGATCGCAGAGGGGAAAAAAATATGGTTAATGTCTTGGAGCAAAGTTTTGCATGACTGGTGCGAGATATGAAAAAGGGTCATACAAGCAAACAAGTTGTACTGGTGTTTATTATTCCCTGTGTTAAGTAGTCCGTTAAGAACCAGCTTTAACCTCACCAGCCTCTCAAAATACAAAAAACAAGCGCATTTTTCTCTCCTGGCGTTTCTCGTCTTTCTTGCACACTTTCGTGACGCAGACAGTGCTTGCCGTGACGTATATAGTATACATGCTCTCGATTGGTCCATCTACGCGTAATATCAGATGTGAATTGTCTGCTGCACTGCTTTGCCATGCAGCCACCCATCCGTTCTTTCTTGTCTCGCATTACTATCGAACGCGATCAACGGATTTCACTTCATTTTGTGTGTTTCCGGCTGCGCAAGCTGCGATAACAGCGTGTAGCCGAGCAGCGCGAAATCCTGATAGGCTCGAGTGCTTAGTGCCGACATTGTTCACGTGCTCTCAAGAAATAAGTCCAAACTTCCGGAGCCCTCCACTAGGGCGTGCGTCGTAATCAATCATGGTTTGGTCACGTGAAAACACCACACATTTTACGAATTCACTTTTTGCGCACATTGTGCACGTAAAGTCAACGTCAAATGTTAAGGGACGCTGAGACACAAGAAAAAGCTAAATATCCCAGGCTGCTTCAGCAGGTAGCTTTCAGCTTAGATTTCCGGCATGCTCTGCAACTCGAAAACACGACGTGTAATTTGTGATTGTGTTCGACCGAACGCAGACACAAATTGCTGTGAAATTCAAAGTTTTCTCAGACTTAGAGGCCTCCAAACTTCTGAAGACTACTGCACAGTAAGATTCATAAAGCTTCATTAGGAAGTACCACTAACGTAAAAAAAAAGGACGGGCAATGTAATATAGACTGAGCTGTGCGTGCGGCGTGTGAACGTGGCAAGGGGGGCCAGGGGGGGGGGGGGGGTAGAGTGGAGTGTGTGTGTGTTAACCCTTTGTAGGTCGTCCTATATTTTTGACATGGATAATATAAAAACCGGCTGTGCTTTATTGATATAAACTAGAATGAAATAGTATGAAACAAATTTCATCAAAATCAAGCCAGTAGTTTGCTGAAAAAAAAGTGGGACGTATATGTCCCACTGGCTCAAGAGAGTGTTTTCAAAAAGTGGGAAAACACTGTCCCACTGCCTCATGAAGGCACCATCTCGCGATTGCGTCAACGGGAATTTTGGGATGAAACGGCCGATGCAAGTGGCACAGAGTATCACTTCTAAAGTTGTGAAGAGAAAAGTTGTGCGGACCTCATTTGAGCAGGAGAACGCCGGCTGCAGTTGCGTCTCTTGAGCCTTCAAAGCACTGTGGTATGTCCCTGTAAAGCTTACTTCACCGCATGCATCGTCCACTTTATTTATTTATTTATTTTTTTTTTTGTTCATTTGGCTGTCCTAGCTTTTGCTGTTGAAATTTTCGAGTCCAGATGTTATCCCTGAATATGTGGCTACATTTCAAGAGGTATATAATATCGAGAAAAATATTTCCACGCATTATTATCCGCAATTGCGCTGCGCGATTAGCGGGATAATTTTGAAGGGTATCGTTCCGATGCATTTATTGGGCAAGTTATTTCGCAAATTTGCAAAAACACGTGATGACTGGAAGCTAAGATCGCCTCTCTCAAAAACCAGAAAAAGAGGAAATTATCCGGCATTATGATTGGTAGGTTCTATGTATCTCAAGAAGAGGAAAATTCAGAAGCGATCATAAAAATTTCACCGAAATTCAACGCTATTGTAACACTACATCCGCCCTTCGAAAGCGTGGTAACATATTTTTTTTCGAGATTACGAAGGCTTAGGTAAAATATGAATGACTTAGTGTTGCGCTAATTGCAACGGGTGATGTGGGAGAAAATTTTTTTCTGTAGACGGAAAAGTGGGACGTATGTGTCCCATTGTCGCATAAAGGGTTAACGTGCCATTCAAGGTTTTCCCTGAACGCTAACTAGCGTAATGAATAAGTCTGAGTGCAAAGTTACGATTCGCGAAAGTTTTTTGGAGAATCCAAGTTCCTACAATTATGGCTGAAAGTTCTGTGTCTAAACTTCGCACTGTAATTGCGACTGCTAGATTAGTTTCATGAGTAAGGAGCCATTTAGTTGCTGAAGCTATATAACGGCACACTCTGAATGGCGTTCCTTAATTAAAGCTGACAAAGGTAAGGAGCTGTGAAGAAAGGCGACTCATTTATATTGCACCCATTCATCAAGAATAGCGTATTTCTCTTACTCTCTGTTCTCTGTTCTCTAACTGCCAACTTAAGTTTAAGTAAGCTTTAATATATTTAACCTGTGGAGGAGTGGCTGGGGGGGGGGGGGGGGGGGGTTCTTTATTCGTTTTATTAGTTTTTTTCTTTGTTACCACAATTCTTCGGATATTCTAATATAAAAAGACACGAAGAATGAAGCCGGCGATAATAAAGCAATATTTCAGAGCTACCAGGTGTACTTAATCACTTAGAATTAATGTTCTAGAAATATCTTAGGTGAAGTCAGCCAATGCTCTTACGTATTTGTTATATTCCTTATATAAGCTGCTTATATAAGAGATATGTTCATATCGGAAACGGTAAATACGAATAAAATAGTCGCCGCTATTCACACAAAAACTTCACTACCCAAAGTTTTCCAACATTCTATTCGTTTGACTGTATTTATATCAAAGGGATACGGCTATCTCGCGAAAAACAAAAAGCAAAAACGAAACATGCATTTCAGGCAAACTTCAATTTAATTTTCAACAGCGCAGGGGTCCCTCATATAGGAGTGGCTGGCTTTTTTAAGCAACCTGCACAAAGATCGCTTTCCGCATATTATGTGGCCTATTTCACCCCGTTCACACGCCAGTAAAACAATGCGCATTGCAGCAGTACAACTGAGTCTTTCTTCAATAGAACACTTTCACGCTACTGTCGATAGTGTAATGATAATGGTCCACCGAATAAGAAAAACGCGGTTTTTTACACGCAATATCTCGAATAATCCGATACTGTGCTATGTGCGGTTAAGTAATTGTTAAGGCTAACGGAGATAGGGTAAGGAGGGTAAGGCGGGGCAAAATGAGACACGGGGCAAAACGCGACATTTTGGCTTTGCCGACCTCTATAGCTTATACAGAAAGCACATTTCTTTGTTTCTATATTTCAGCGAGAGGTGCTGGTAGTTGTCCACCTTTTTATGTGTAAAAGTTGATGATTGCTCACAGCGTTCGCGTGGGAAAAATTACGCGGCTGGTGTCAGTGTGTTCGTGACCCGTCAAAAAGGGGGCGAAATTCTGCTCGGCCAAATTTTCGGATCCGTGCATGAAGCTACTCTGGCGTCAGTACAACAACGTAAGTATTTATATTGTTACTATATACTACTAGCTACATACCACCAAAATTTCAGTTCACTTGGTGTGCGGGGCCAAAGCGGAAATTTTTTTTGAATTTGGGCATGTGAGGGGGGGGCAAAACGAGACAAAAAGGCATTGAATTGCCTTAGAGAGTGTCTCATTAAGTGAACCATTTACTTACACTCATTATATATTATATTTTATTGTTTAGGAAGGTTCGGACGCACAAGAGAATATCATATAAAGCTTCCTGGGAGGAGAACGACGTGAAAAAGCACTGACTGCTGTTCAGGACACCCACTCCATTCGTGCTGCATCGAGATTTTTCCGCGTTCCCAAGGATGGTCTTAAGAGGCGAACGCAAATTCGGAAGAATCTCCAAGTCAAGCCGTTCACAAACACGCCTCGCCATCGAGTTTTCCTTCAATACCAAATTTGTGCTAGAAAATTTGAATCTAGCACAGTTTTAAATTCATCGCCTCACGAAGCCCGGCTGACGAAGCTGAAAGCCACAAAACGCCCGTGCAGTTCTGCACCAAAACGGCAAAAGGAGGCGAAGAAGATGCGTCAGATTATATCTAGCGTCCAATCGTTGAATAATCCAATGAAGTGCAAGCTTTCAACAAAATACAACAATAGCACAAAGAAAGACTGGTGGTGTTTGATCTGCAAGGAGTTTTGGAGCAAAACAGCACCGGATTTTGTCTGGATTCAATGCGTGGAGTGCAAGGACTGGGGTCATGAAGGCTGCGTGAGGGCCCACGGAGTTTAATTTCAAGTGCTTCTAGTGCAAAAACTGAAGGGTTAAATTTTTTTTCACACTGTCTCGTTTTTCCCCGTTGGTTGGGGCAAAATGAGACATCTGGTGCATGTTTTATTTCTTTTTAAAATAAACTTTTTAACAGTGGCAACATGGTCATATTTATGTAGCACATACCTTGTACCCAAAGGAAAGTTTCTGCATTGTCGTTTAAGGGTAAAGAGTGAAATAAAAATAAATATTCACTATTTTCAAATTTTTGTCTCATTTTGCCCCACCTTACCCTACCACTTGCCATGGTGGTGTTGCGGTTATAGGGCTTTACTGCTGACCCGAAGGTGACGGGATCGAATCCCGGCATCGGCGGCCCCATTTCTATGAAGGCCGAATTGGTAGAGGCCCGTGTGCTTAGATTTAGGTGCACGTTAAATATCCTCAGGTGGTCTAAATTTCCGGAGCGCTCCGCTACAGCGTCTCCCTTAATCATATCGTGGTTTTGGTCATATCCAATGCGACTACTGCTAGTTGAAAACTTTTCCCACTGGGACGTAAAACCCCCATTATTATTATTATTATTAATATTATTATTATTATTATTATTACAAAGACCTCACGGTTGTTCCTGGGCACATTAAATAAACGTTTGATTGATTGATTATTATTATTATTATTATTATTATTATTATTATTATTATTATTATTATTATTATTATTATTATTATTATTATTATTATTATTATTATTACTGTTATTATTACAAGCCTTACCATAGATTCCATTAATGGTGAGACAAAATATGGCGGAATAGCGTTTCCTTAACCGCACAAAACAGGAACTCCAACCACCTACTCCCTCTCGCGTTCACATATCTCTTGTTAGGCTCAGTATTTTTTATTTTTTTTTTGTCAAGGTACACATCTAGCGCAGTTCCATTACGGTTTATCCTTCACATTTAGGACAACCTTCATTTCTTCGAGACGCAGGGCATTACGGTTAGGTTCTCGGTATCCCACGAAATGCGAAACGAACGTCCCCTACCTTGTGTGAGAAGAGCTATTTGCGACGCACTTACTTGCGCGAATTATTTTTTCTTTGTCGGAATCAAGTTTCCTTTTTCGTCTCTTCTGTTTACTCTTAGAACTGAAGAGTTGTATTAGGATTACTTGTTTGTGTTCCATTACTTCACGTCTGTTGACACTGCGTCGGCGTGCCGTGTTTTCTTTGCCCCCCCGGGGGGAGGGCGCAGCGAACGAAAGTGTGGTTTTTAGCTTCCTCCAATTCGCCCGTTAGTAGTGTTTGCGCATGTTTTCTTTTTTCCTCCTTTTCATGAATGCCGCGTGTGTATGAAACCCCGTGGAGAAGGGTGTCCTTAAACTGAGAGCGTGCGCAAACAAGGGTAAAACTCACCGCATCCCTTTCGCTTCTTGTTTGAGTTAACTTCACTTCCTGCGATGGTTAGGAATCGACATCCTGGTTAAAGGGAACTAGACAGTCGTGGTTAAAAGTTCCTGTGAACATTACTCGGGCCATCACTCGCAAAAAGAAAGAGAAATGAAAGCTACAGATAACTTTAACAGCTATGTCTATGGGGGACATGCTATGCAGTGCTCACGGATTGGAAGGCGACATCATTTTAAAGGCGAAAGCTTTATATTAGTCGTCAAACGCGACATTTGATCGTCGGCGGCGTCTTGCGTGCCGCGGCGTCGTGTCACGATGATGTCACAAATAACAAAATTCTGTGACGTAATTATGACGTCACGGTGACATCACGTGACGTAACGTGATGACGTCATCACATCGCATCGTAGCTTGGTCATAGGTGATCCGATCATGGAGGCAATGCAAAATCAGGTAACATGTCTCCGATCTTGGAAGCTGTGCAATATTACGTTAGGCACAAAAGGCCTTTCAAAGGGTGGCGTGGCAGCATCTATACATCAAATGAGAGGAAAAAGATGGCTTTTGCTTTCGAGCCGTCTTAAGTGAATGCATAAGCAACCCTGGGTTTTTTAATTTTTTTTTTGCCTTGGATGGCTTCTGGTTTTGTCCATCGACGTAGCATGCTAGCATTGGCAGGCGTTTAGCCAAATACCTGAAATAAATCTTTTTCAAAGGGTAATATTTAGCGCAGTGTAACACAAGGACGAGAGAGGAGGGCACAATACGTGCGTTAACTTTCGACAAAATGGTTTATTACAACGGAAGCACGAATATATACAGTGGTGATGCTCGAATATATACAGTGGCAAGTTAGCGCACGTGTTGTGCCCTTCATTATCGTCCGTGTGTTACATTGCGCTTGATATTACCTAATGTCTTATGAACAAGGCCTAATTTCTCCTCTTGTGCAGTTCTTCTAAGGTATACACAAGATTTTATTAGGTACTATTGAATGCTAAGCGCCTTGCTTATTTGAAAACGTAAAAAGAGTCTTTCCTTATTCTGAGACAACGTAGTTTCCGCTTCGGTATTAGAGTATGATAAATGAAGTGAGCGAAAGTTTTTTTGGGACACAACGCTTGCTGCTTTTATCGCAATCACGAAACCGTCTGTAACGATTGCTCTGAGAAATTTCAAGTGATAACCGCTTGACGCCGCTGAAATTCTAGCTTCTAAATGTAATGTTGGCTCTGGTGTAAGTGTATTAGTCAAAATTACTCCAATATGATACGAACTGTACACGCTGGAGCCGAAAGTTCGAGCATTAGAACTAAAAATTGGAGTTTCACTTTGTCAGTCGGTAGTTATTGGCTTGCTAGTGCCGAATAATAATGTTACGAGCAGCGGGTTTAATAATCTGTATACGATGTACAGCGCAAGGTGGACAAGATGGCGCCAGTCCAGCAACAACGAAAAGTGACGTCATCTTCCTCCTCTTTCATGCAGCCACGTTGTGGCGGCTGTACTGTATCATTATACAACTGAATCAGATAGGTTATCTTCGTATCTATAGTTCAGTTTTATTACTTAGAGTAGTGTGCTATTTCGCTCATTCTTCCGATAGAACGGTAGCAATGAGGAAATTTATACATTTTCATTATTTTTGTATATATTGCGTCATATATTGGGCTGTTAACGTTGTCCTTTTGTATCGTTAACGACTAAGCGTGTGGAGTTCCTTGTGGCTTCGTGCAGCGAAACGGGTGGTTGTCGGTTTCTCTTTATTAACTCAGTGAACAGCGGTATACGGTAGACGCATGAAAACAGTTGGGTCTGTGCATTCGACATTTCATTATCTCGTGAGTTTCACGTCACAACATACAAAGATAAAAAAAAGAAATTAAGGCGGCTTCGACACTCGTGGTGCCCAAGCCTGGAGGAAGTGCGGAGCTGGGCAGCTTATTTGTTTCTCTTCGGTTTTCTCTTTCTTTCCTGCTATCTTTACTTCTTTTTCTCTTTACCGTTTTTTTAGCTCTCTTAATTTCTATTATTTATTTCTATTTCCCTTCCTATAGCAGCATGATGGCAAGTTGGGCCAGTTGGTTTACGTTCATGTTTCCAAATTTGGTTGAAGCGCACCAAAACACAAAGTAGAAGCAGACAGGACAGCGCTTACACTGACAACTGAAGTTTTATTAATCAGAAAACGTATATATAAGCAGATACGTGGCTCTTCGCGCATGTGTAACAGAGCAGGGTGCAACAAAAAAGGACTCGTATCGGGATTACAAGAATTTCTGCGTTGCATATCATTAATTAGATATTGAATCACTACAATTGTGGCTTGACTAACACAGTCATGTCTCCTCTTCCCTTCCTATACTTTGTATTCCTATTTTCTGAAATTTTTATACGTGGTTTTGCCTGTGTTACGCCAAGCGACGACAGCATACGACAGCCTGGGTCCCTAGATTGTTACGCGCTTAAAAGAGAGGCAATGAACCATTACGAAGAGGCCCTGCTTACCACGCTTATTCAAGAAAGCAGTCGTTTAACAGACCAAGATGGCAGCGCCCATGCGTCGAGATTAAAAAAGTATGTGCTTCGCGTTCCCAGAGCTACTGTTGTCACCTCAAACACAAGGCAACTTCCCCTTGAATTGTCATAAGAGATTTGTCTTACAGAATGTGCACTCTCTAGTGGTCGCTGTACAGTTATTCTCTTTTAATGTTAAAGAACTCGTTTCGCAAATATTCCGGCGTCGGCGGCGGCGTCGTAAATTGTGAGCGAAAAATCATCATCTTGTCCGTGACCGAAAAATCGAGAAAAATGAGAAATAAAATAAATAATAACAATTTCCGGGTCCGAATGAGAATCGAACCCAGGCCATCTGCGTGGCAAGCAGGTGTTCTACCACACAGCCGCGCTTGTGCTTGGGATTACATTGAAAATAACTTCCCCTGCTTTTACATGCAGTGAAAATAACTTTCATGCTTTACAAACACACGCGTCCTGTATACAGGCGTCACAATACAACATGTAATATCGCAGAAATATTGCGTGGTACAAGCGTACATTGCCATCGGGCGTCAGAAGATGTGAATATCATAACGACATTGTGGTTCAAAGCCGTCCACCCATTACAAAAGGCATACACGTTAGTATACGCGTATTCCCTTAAGACCACGTAGTGGGCGCATAGCAAGTTCGAAAACATCTGCCGCATTTCCCGCGCACAATTGTTCTACAAAGAACTGCGCGAAAAAACTCGCCCTGCGATCCATTCTTCTAACATAATTGCTCGTGGTTTAAACCATGCTATCCATTACATAGTATGCACTAAGGGATTGAAGTACGCTATAGGGACAGGATATCGCTATCGCGTTCAACTCTTAAAGGCGAAGCTTAAGGGTCCCCCAATTTTTAGAAGCTGGCGTTGTGCTAACACGTTTAATCGAAATAGATTCGTAAATAATGTGTATCTTACTTTAAAAAAATTGCGCAGTTTTTTCTCGCGCAGTTCACGGGGCTTTACATTTGGAGGACGACGGTTTAGCTAAAGGATATTGGTATTTTTTTTCACAGAGACGGTCTTTCCTTTTCATTTTAGTGTAGTTCCTACAGCAGTTTCCAGCGCTGCCCTAGTGTCGAAATTCTCCAAACTCAATCAGCGCCCATTCGGGACATCGGATCTCGCTTCTCCGTAATCCCGGATTCTGCCGAGCGCTCACCGATTCGTTATCTCACCATGGTGTCCGGGCTGCAGTCTTTGTTCTTCTAATTAGTCATCACTCTGAGATGTCGTAAAACAAGAAGGAGCAACAAAAAACAGAACCGAAAAGAAGTGCGAGGCACGCTTTCCTTATTTTTCTTTCTTTAAGATCTCGTTTTCGTGCAAGTACTTGGCTACTGCTAAAATTTAACTTTCTTTGCAGATTGGGTGTAAGCAGGGACATGAAAGCAACCTCGTCGACAAAAAAAAAAAAAAGAAGAAGAAGAAAAGAAAAGAAAAACACAGAGATAGAGAGAGAGAAACAAACGAACTTACATTCCTAAACTGGTCCCGCTGAACCGCATTTCTGAAAATCCTTACAGAACGGCTTTAGCATGGAAATCCGCACCCCGTAATGAGAGCGGCTAATCGGAGTAAATGCTAAAAGACATATAAGAGCGCGTAAAATGAGAAGTCGGTTACTATAGCTCTATATCCTCAAACAGGGGCCGCCATGGGATAGGAGAAGAAAACGGGGGGGAGGGGGGGTGGCTGTTCGGTAGCTTTGCATATCTCGTATTCTTAACTCTAAGGTGGTTCTGTGGAGCGCTGTGGTGACCAGCAAACCGTGACTAATTGAATGTATTATTCGAGGTCGTGTTCACATAAGATCTCCGTTTCCCGCTGCGAAAGGAAAACGGCGCTGGAAATCACGAAATCCTGCATAGAAGGTTAGTGAAGCAAAATTAATTATTCTTCCGTAATATATATATAATACAGAGCAGTTAAATAGAAAGATTAATAAAAAGCAGCGATACAACATATCTGAACGACTTGCAAAACATAGCATTGTGATAGACAGCCTGATGGAGGGAAGGCCAACAAGCTTGGCTGTTTCATCAGTGTCCGCGAAGCGGAGTTGGTTAGCTTTTTTCCTGCAAAAGTGCATGCGCCTTACTTTTAAGAGAAACGAAACGCGCCACGAATGGTTTCGGTGTAAAGAGTACAAATAAAAAAGTCACAGTTTCACCGCAAGGGTGAAGCAATGAATGCGATAGCAAAAAATTGTAATGTTATACGAAGTGAGGCTGGCAGCTAACTCTTTTTGGATCCGATCTCACGCAACTCTAGAAAACGCTTGTTTAAGAGAATTCTCTTCGCGTTGAGAGCGCAGCACGTAGAAGGGTACGCCGGCCCGGCCGCCGAGAAGGGGAGATGAGAAGGGGAGATAAAGCGCGCGCCCGCGCCCGCGCTCGTAAGATCGAACGTCGCCCCCCCCCCCCCCCCCCCCGCCCGCTGTCGGCCGCCGAGAAGGGGAGATAACGCGCGCCCCCGCTCGTAAAATCGAAGGTCGCTCGAGAGAACCCCCCCCCCTCGCGTCTTTTCACGCTCACGAACGGACGGGCGGGCCCGGTTATATATATACATATACATATACGGCAAATGACGCCGACGCCGACGGCGAAAACCAGCCGCGAGTGTCCATATAATTGCTATCGCAATAAAATGATATAACAGTTGAATATACTCCAGCGTGGACTTGTTTAGCGACGAAGCATCACCCATGCGCCTCCGCGAAATTACACCCGAAACTTCGCCAGGGTAAAATGTGCGTAAAGTTGTGAAGTTTCTCATTTTCTTCGTAAGTTTATGCAGCGTGATCGCAATAATGTTTAATGAGGAAACCAAGTCGTTATTCCGATTTTCATTCTGCCTCGGCGAACCAAATTCTATCCTGCGCCCAATAGGTGAATTTCTCACTGAGTTCCTTACGGAAGACGTTTGTATTTACTATTTGTATTTACTGTATTTACAGCGCTCGTATTGTCTTCTTCGTGTGCTCCGTCCACTGTTCACGCTGAAAAATTTTTTAGAATGCATCCTTTCCAACTCGTCCACCTCTCTACTTTACTGTCTTTACTAGATTACATTACTTCACACAGAAACAAAAAGGAATGCAGAGAATAAAATGGACGTGGGCGACGCCATTGTACCAGGTGAACAGAACCTCCCTTGTGGATACGAAGACTTCTACGTCGTTAGTCTGATTGCTTCCGCACTGAAGGAAGACACACAATGGGAGACTCCCCCCACGGCGGTCATTCCGCTTAAATCGAGAGAAAGCTGCCGCATTGCATGGCCTTCCAAGCAGAATATATGGAGCCAGAACCTCTGAAGCATGTAAGAATCTGCTCCTTTGTGCGACATATCTGTTTTGGGAAGGACCCTTACTCTCTGGCTGCATACGAAAGAAGGTTATCTTTAAGAGAAAATGAAACAATGCGATCATTCTCCCTCCTCCCTCCATAGCGTTCTGATTTTTTTGTATCGTATGTCTTTTCTTAGACATTGTGTGGCACTCAAACATGGGCCTGAGAGTCTCTTATCTAAAGGTTGTTTCTAGCCCCACTATAGGATATCAAGTAGATTAGTGAGCGAATCACACGCTGCCTATTTCCATCTGGGCTTTAATTCGTACCCGAATGGGACAATTTTGGCGTAAAAAAAAACTTGACGTAATAATAAAGGGTGACTATTTGTTTCTTTATCGCGTTTATTGTTGCTCAGATTAAGTTCAGCAGCTTGGAAGTTGGAACCACTTTTTCTCTGTCAAAGAGTTTCTTTCGAATCAAGTGAGGCCACATTTCCGAGATCAGCATGGCTACCCATCAATGAGCGCCAGTTAAAGATGCTGCTCTCCACATCAAAAAAAAAAAGAATACTCACGGAGTTCTTTATGAATTCACCTAAGACGACTCGAAGGCGAAAGCCATCCTCTTTTTCTTCTAAGTCAATGTGTTGACGCTCCCCCCCACACCTCTGAGATATTTCTGCACTTAACGTGGTTTTGCACTGCCTCGAAGATCGGTGACATTGCAAGCTGTCTGACCTCACCTGGTTTTGCATGGCCTCCGTGATCGGCCCACCTTTGACCAAGCGACGATATGTCATTGAATGACGTCATCATGCGACGTCACGTTATGTGAAGTCACAGTGACTTCATGATTGAGTCACATGTAGACGTCATCACGTGACGATAATATTTTGCATGACTCGTGTTCACGCCGACGGTCAATTTTCGCGTTTGAGGAGCCATGACAGACTTTAGACTTAAAAAAATAAAACCGACGGGTGATTGTATGGACACCGGGAATCGAACCATGTACCTCTGGGTTTGGAGGCTTACGCGGTGCATCGGGATCACCGCTGCTGTGGGCTAACAGATGGGCGCTTTTCTTACAGCCACCGGAACACATTCCCCGGAACTGCTTCTTTCCTTGTCAGCAGCCTTACCCTGTGGTCGCGCTTCCGGACCCCTCGCCTTAGAAAACAGCTCTCGCGAGATATACACTGAAAGAAATCAAAGAAAGTGAAAACAGGCTTTAGGTCCTTGATGAGCGCATATTTGTCTTGGGTGTCTTCCTCGTCAGACTGTATACTGTATACATTTGGTATCGCCGGAGCAGACGCACTTAATACGCGGTCTCTTTGCTACGTGTATCAAAGAGATACGCTGGCTCGTAGAAACCGGATACGGAAGTAAACCAAGAGCGGAAGTGCTTGCTCGGCACCGGCTATGCAAACTTTGCTGGCACCGCTTTAGACGCGCTTATCTGAACACAGGCGAAAGGCCCCTTCGCGTCTTCGTTCTCAACAAGCAACCACAGCTGGGGTCCGTGTGAGATGGGAAGTTTGGATGAAGTTCTTCGCTAACCGGGCCAAAATTTGTTTCGAGTTTTGTTCCTCTAGTCTTTTTTATAATATTGTGGACTCGAGAAGAAGGTAGCACATAAAAAAAAAGCAAATAAGTTTTCAGGCACCCTTGAGCAATGCCTGCTCTATAAAAAAAGAAGTTTCAACTGGTACATCGGGGGTGCATTTTTTCTTTTTATCGCCCATTGCGATAGGGTGATGACCTACACTAATTGTATACGTCCAGTATGAGAACTCGCCGGAATTTTCGCTTCGCAAAGTAGTTGTAGCCTAAAAGGCATAAGTACGGTATACCAATCATATCTAATATGATGTATTTGAACGAAATTTTGTGGTTGCGCTGTGTAAAATATTTAATGAATAATTTACGCTTTCTGTATCTATTCTCATTCCAATGCGCTCTTACCTTATATATTGTACCGATTCGAGCTTTCTATTTCTTTGGATTGATTTTTTGCGGTAAAAAGTAAACTAGAAGGTTATTGATTCCTCATATGCTTTAGGCTTCCTTAATGCAATAGGTTGCGTTAACGTGACATGCACTAACATGACATTAACGTTATCATGACATGCGATGTACTATCAGGCGTCATATGAAACCCGAGCAGCGCCAAGCATTAGCGATGGTATAGTGCGCGTCGTCCAGCCATCACCATTTTCAGGTGCGCAGCACTCTAGTTTGGTAGCACTGCGCATGTGTACGGTGATGACTGGACGGCGCGCACTATTCCACCGCTAATGCTTGCTGCTGTTCGGGTTTCATTTGACACCGATTGTACACAGCGTGCCATGCGATAATATAATAATAATATGTCGGGTTTTACGTCCCAAAAGGTTTTACGTCCGGAAATTTTTACCATCTGGTGTTTTTTAACGTGCACCGACATCACACAGTACACTGGACTATACCATTTCGAACGTGCCATGTGAAGCGTGTGTTCGCGATATAATCCCTCTTCTTCATCCGTCCCGAGATGTCCAGTGCAGTCACGATGCGCGCAGCCACCAGGAAGCAATGTCCACTTCCCACTGTGTCACTCATTTTTTTTTCCCAACCGTTTCCACGTTCTCTCCACCCCTACCCCCCCCTTCCTGCTATCTTTAACCTTAGTTGCATGTCCTTATCTCTGCTTCCCCTCGGTCACCGTACCAGAAACAAGATACCGGAAGTGCGCATGACCAATCGCCACTCCATTTCCTGTCGTGATGTAAGGGACCGTTTGGGAAGTACCAGCTATATGTACTGTAGGGCGGGGTCCTGTCATTCGTGTCCGGTAGCGCCGCTGTCCACCCCGAACCCCGTCTATCTTTCCGCAAGTACACAAGTATTGAAGATTGGGCGAGTTGGTTCGTCGTATTTGAACTGGTATAGCGCATTATGGTAAAGAAGAAACGGCCCAGCAGACCGACACAAGAGGACAGAGCGCTCTGTCCTCTTGTGTCGGTCTGCTCGGCCGTTTCTCCTTCAACATAATGCGCTATACCAGTTCAAATTTCCGCTAGTAGTTGCATCCCTTGTGTCGATACCAGGCGCCTGATGGGAACGGTTGCTACTGCTTTGACGCTGTCATTCACTTGCCCGTTTCCCTCATCACCCGTCTGCCCCCTCTTTGTTCCATCCCGAATTCACGATTCAGCTTGGGGTGTGCTCCCACGTGCTCTGTATCTTCTGTCCGCAAAACAAAAGCATGTCGCAGATTTTATGCCGCGCTTGCATTTAGGGCAGCGCGAACAATGATTTTTAGAACAATCGAACACGAAGCCAACAGCGCCTGAAAACGAGTCGAATAGAGACTATCTTTCTTGATATCATCATTTTTATTTTTGATTGCGTATGTTTTTTTATTGTACTGCACTCGATTTTGCGTGGCATTGCTTTGTATATTGTATTTCGCATTTTGCATTCTATTTACTTATATTCGTATTATTTCATCTCTAAATTCTGTTGGTCTTGCGTGTGAATTACCTCCTAATGTTCTGCCAATTTTAGAATTCCAATTCTGTTGTAATTTCTAACTGAGGTACCATATTCAGTATTTACATAGTAGGGCCTCATCTGTAAACAAGTATTTTGTAACTGATGCCTGCTTTACCGATAAATGAAACTGAAATATTCGGAAGGTCGTATTATAATATCTTAAGTTCACTCCGGAGCCAAAGATGACCCCATTTAATTCCATTTGCGATTCTTTCTAACGATCACATCCAACACTTTCTTTATCCCTATTACGACTCACCCTAAAGTTCTAGCTCTCTATGGAAACGACATTCACTTTAGTGGCCGTGTTGCTTGCCATAGGTCGCCGGTTTAATCTGTACACAACGCGGTTCTTTGCTCGATGCAAGATGGTAGCGCAATTTTTGTGAACATTCCTTCCTGAGAAAAATCTTCAAATTAAGCTCCTGAACACTGGCAGTTAACTGGATGGTTAATAAGACGTTACTAGTAGGTTAGTGGGTTGACTAGTGGGTTAGTGCGTTGATTAGAGGGCCGCTGGGTTGGTTAGCGGGTCGACGAGCTGACTGGACAAACTACAAACCGATTGTCCGGATAATAAAAATGACGATGCATAGGACACGAACCATAATAGTTCGAGAAAGTTTCCTGAAAATCTATGTATGGAAAAAGGCAAAATTATGGATAGCTTGAACTGACGTCACTGAAACTTCCATGCTGGTGTACGAAGATGGCGGGACGCAAAGTTTGTGACGTCACATTAGTGTTATTAGTACATATCACATGTAGATCCTTTTGTTATTGGCGCACAGAGGCCAATAACATTGCGGCCGTGTCGTTCGTTACCTTATCGAAGCAGGTTAACCGCAACGTGATCATGCTGTCTTTACGTCATCAAAGTCACCATGTTGGAGAAGCGCTACGTCATGAAGCTGCTTCCATTACGTCACGTGCAAGCTATTTACTGCAAGCAAACCAGCAATCGTAAGAAATGTCTGGCTTTTTTCGTCTGTTGCAAACTCAGGAATAAGGAATGCGGAAGCGATTAGCGAATGCAGGAAATCACGATACCTCGCGTTGACTTCAACAACATGGCGCCTCAACGAAACGCAGGTCATATCGAACGCATGCAAAGCAAATGCACGCGGATTCACGTAGGCGGGCAAAGCAAAGCTGGCCAGTAAAGCCAAAACAACGCAGTAAGCGAGGAGGTGCTAGGACATTACGGAAAATGAAGGCACGTACGTACATATATGATGGGAGTGGCGGCAACATTTGCCCATTCTCTGTCACCCGGGATTCCGGAAAAGAAATGAGTGCTGGGCTCACCTCCTTCGCCTGTGGACCTATCAGCATCGGCTGTAGCTCAAATGATTTTCTTTTTGTTGCTATATTTCCCTGTATTCTTTTCTTCGGTGTTTCAAATGTAAACTTCCCGAAAGGTCGTCATGCTTCTCACGTAGCATTTCCATTATGGCCCCACTCTTTCCTATTCACCCATTTCTGCTATTGCGTAACACGGACTGCAAGGCCTCGCTCTTAGCAGAGTATTACGTTGAGCGAGTTGGTGCATAGCTTAACGGCCTCAAATTGAGAATCATGGAAGAAGCACGAAGAAGATCTGGCGTCCTATCCTGTCTTCTTGTTTGGTTCTTGGTACTCAGTTTGCGACACAATTATTTCGCTTCTCTCTTAACTTTGTTTAAGCCAGATTGGTGAAAGTTCCTTTGATCGCTGCTATTTCGACATCCTGGTACATGAAAATATTAGTTTCTCTATTCAATCATCTCATTTTATTATGTTTTGTGCGTTCGGCTAAGAATATTAAGAGTTCATATCATGGTTTTAGGACGTAGAACCCCAGATATTATTATTATTATTATTATTATTATTATTATTATTATTATTATTATTATTATTATTATTATTATTATTATTATTATTATTATCATTAAGAATATTAAGAGTGGAAACCTTTCCATGGGTTTTCGGCCCATTTTACTGTGAATATTAAATCGAGCGGGAAAAGAATGCGATGAGCATAGCCTGCAAGAATAGAAAAGAAAAAAGAATAAAAGGAGAACGTCAGTCGTCAGATTTTTTTTAAATTTTTTTTTACATTTATTTTCTCACTCTCTGTTACGATTGGCGTGAAGAAAAGGCTTAACCCTTTCAGTCCCTGTGATTCCAATTGGAATCATAAATTATGTAGGTCAGTCAGCAAGCATCTGGTAAAGATAAAGCTTTGTTCTTCCTCAAGAGCCCGTATTTAGCATCTGCCCTACATGTGGTGTCAACATGGTACATATAATAAAGGCAGGTCACGTCTGAGCGAAGAAATTACAGAAGCGGTCGTGCTGCTCGCGCATTTCGCTGAGGCAGCGTCTTCTTTCACCGTGCAGAGATAGGGCATTAATTTTAGTTCTGTGTCGGAAATTTGAATTTTGGCTATTGGACAATATGCTATCCTATGTAAATAATATTTTATGTAGTAAATGAAGCAAAAATTATGGAATGATTATTAAATAATAATTATTTGTTAAATTAGTTGACACGTTAATTACTCTTCTCTGAAAAGTATGAGCGAATAGTTTTTCAGTTTTTTAGGACTACCACGATCATGCTCATCTCAAAATGTAAGAGCTAGTTGCTTACATTGAAAATATTTAATTCCGGACTGAAAGGGTTAAATATAGCCTGCAGACGGCATAGCGCCGATGACAAGAATTATGAGCAAAATAATAAAAATCTCGTGGTTTTGAGACATTTATCTTCATGCACTTTGTCGCCGCCCACGCACAGAAAAGGCTTAAATAGCGCTGGCAGAAGACGTGCCAGGCCAAAATAAATAAATAAATAAAATAAAATAAGAACGAAAATAAAACCATCCTACACTTGCTGACCCCGTTTTTGCAGTTGCTTCCTGTATGTCGCCGACGTGAGTGGACAGCTCGAGCAATCCCAAAGGGCGCACGGAAGTGTTTAATTGCGTCGCGCCGTGTCAAGAGCCACAACGAATCCGCTTCTTTTGCGCCTGCGTTGTTTTACTTGTGTTTGCTCGCTACAACGCTACGCCCTCAGTGAGTTATATAATCTCTTTAGATCCTTATTTATCTCTTCTCTTTCTCACCCCTCCATTTCCGTTCACACCTGCATTAAAGCTGCCGCTATCCTGCCTTTGACAAATCAGGGCCCTTTTCCACTTCACCAGGAGCGCGAAGTGTCGGACCGGGATGGATAGTTCGGTGCAGTGAAGTGAAAGCCAGCTAGCTACTTTGAATCCTACTGAAGGAACAGACATGACTGCATGACACGACTGACACGAAATGCGTGAATTCACACGATGGGACAGATAAAACTAATTAAACTCACATCTTTCCTTATGCATTCGACCAATATGACGCGTAAGTGAAAGCCATGATCCATTTTTTTTTCTTCTCAGTCGATGCATTGATTCAGCCTGCAACCCTCCGAAAACTTTCTGTAAATAACGTGGGTTTGTACTACGTCAAAGGATCGGAAGGCATTGCAAGCTTCCTGCACCTAACATGCTCTGGCCGTGCCTGCGCAATCAGGCCACTTTTGACCAAGCAACAATGCGTGTCATGGTGTCATACTGCCGTCATGACGACGCCAGAACGACGTCCCAAGTTCTGGTGATCTCTTTTGTCATGATGACGTCATAAGGTGGCGTCATCACATGATTTCTTGCATCAGTCGTGTTCACGCCGACGGTCAATTACATGTTTGATGAATCATGCAGGCTTTCATCTTAATAAAAACAAAATAAGCTAGAAACGTACTATTTACTTGACTGCAATGCGTAGTCTAGCTGCACTATCACTATGCTAAGGCAGGCTTCGGCTAAACTTTACTTCTCATACTTGCGAAATGGAGCTGCGGTAACGGGAACAATGACAGTTTTTTTTTTAATATTTAATGTACAAAAGACTATATTTCAGCTCTTTAAGCTACACCAAGTGATTAGAATTAATCCAGAGTCACCCGATGTATGGTCTGCCTCTTAAAAGTACCTATGTTTCGACAAGTAGAATTCTTGGATAACCGCCATGGTGGTCTAGGGGCTATGGTGCTCGGCTGCTGGCCCACAAGGTCGCGGGATTGAATGCCCGCCGCGGCGGCCACATTTTCGATGGAGGAGAAAATGCTTTAATCACATGTGCTTAGTTTTATGTGCACGTTAAAGAATCGCAGGTGGTCGAAATTTCCGGAGCCTTCCACTACGGCGTCTCTCATAATCACATTGTTGTGTTGCGGCGTTAGATCCCAACAATTATTATATTAATTATTATATTAATTATTGGAATTCTTGGATGTGATGAATGACCGTAGATTTATTTGCCCGTCCCAGTTGCAAGTGGTGACGTTGATGTGCGGATGTTCGATCAAAAAGGCTTTCTTCCGAAAATACCAACGAGGAAGGAATTCGTAAAATTGCATAGCTTGAACTCTTACAGTCTATTATCACGCGAAGCTATAGCATGCCAAAGGCGAAGATAAGAAGGAATTAAATACGCATCTTCCTCCCGATGTCACAGAGCCACTTTTTCTGGCTTTCGTATAGCATCAAATGACACTATCTTCTTCGAAGCTTCTATTCTGACACATTGTAACGGCAATATGCCCTTCAGGCTGAAATGTGTCACTTTTTAATTGTTTTTCTTTTTCATTTTGTCATTTTTCTAATTTTTTACGTACATTTTTGTAGCTGCCATCCGCCGGTTTTAGTCATGTTTGTAATATGTTTTTTTTTTGTTCTGCTTTTTAGCGCTTCACAAATTGGAATGTTCTGTGTTGTTTTTTCACCATAAGATGATGGATTGTACGTAAGCGCTCCTGGCCACGTGGAAGCCCATGGAAAAAAAAAAGACTCAAAAAATTGCAATTTTCTGAACCCCCGTTAACTGAAAAGTGCGCTGAACGGCAACGTCAGCTAGAGTCAGCCACGTCACTCTGACGTGCCTTCGGGAGGCCAGACAACTGCAATCACTCATGTCGTCTGCCGGCAACGGAGACGGCATCCATTAACGTTTCAGCAGGCGGGCTTACCCGCACACTAACTCTTTGTGAGGGAGAAGCACCCTTTCAGTGTCAGCAGGACTTCGGGTATGAATTCGCGTTTTCTGGGCAGACCCCGCCAAAGAAATAATAAAGGATAAATACACTACAAAGAAGGCCGTGCCATGGAAAGTTAATCTTTATCGTTCGTCCACCGGAAGTGGTCCGTGATCCCGAGCGTGCAGTGGAGAAACAAAGAGAGATTAGCGACGACAGCGTGCAATATAGTTGAGGCCAGGAAAGGCGTAGTTTGGTGTGTGGCCCACAACGTTGAACCCTATCTGTAAGCACTAATGCGCGCAAACTCGCGGAGAACAATGTAATGGCCGTAGGGGGCATGCTCGTGGGTCGAAGTTGCGTGCATTGTGGCGAACAAATGACGCCGCGTTTTTCTTGTCATTACGCGAAAGCGTATTCTTGATGTTCTTAAGCCTTTTTACAATGATCTAGAAGACTGGCTTATCGATATTTGCGACACTTGGTTTTGCTGACCTTGGAAATAACATTTGCAGTAATATATCTTCAGGCTAATGTTTGAAAAAAAATTACACCATCTCCCGCTAAAGGGAACCATGTGTAGATGTGAAGCAGCGGGCGCTAACGCTTACACTGGCGGTGGCGTTGACGCTGGCCCTATCGCAGCGTTGCGCAGGAGAGAAAACTGAGGAGGCGCAAAGCACGCAGTGGAGCGGTGTTTCCTACTGGAACATGCCAATCGCTGCTAATGGGCAATGAGAGACAGAAGACTCCGACGGGACACAGAGACCCGCACTCCGCTTTTAGTTAACGCGCACGCTGCGAATTTTGATTGTTCAACAACGCACAGGATAAATCTTCCACCGGCACCACCTTGGAGGTCAAGATCCATTGCCATATATACGGGATGGCCAGTGAACGGTTGTGCAGCGCGAGCAGTCGGTTTTTTCAACCAAGAAACTCGCTAGCAGACGCTGCCTGCGTCGGCGTCGCGAGGCGAGAGAGGGGGAAGCGGAGGAGAGGAGAGAGAGGGGGTGACACGCATGCGCAGTGGGGAGTGTGAACGTCGTGGGCAGGGATGCGTAGAGGAGAGAGGGGGGGGGACGCGCATGCGCAGGGGGGAGTTAGACGCCGCGGGCAGGGATGGAGAGAGCGGGGAGTGTAAGAGGGGAGACAGGAAGGGAGGCGCATGCGCAGTGAGGGTGTGGTTGCCGTGGGGAGGGATGCCTAGAGGAGAGAGAGAGGGGGGAGAAGAGGTTTTTTATTTTTATTTTTTTCTTTAACTGTTTGCGCATGCGCAGTAAGGGTGGGCACGCGGCACACCACCACCACCACCACCGGATTAAGCTTCGCCATAAGATGCTTCACATCTAAAAGAAATATAGTTTCCTTCTAGGCTTTCAAGCGCGGTTAACCAAGTGAGATGCTCTCCCCAATTTTTATCTATATTTCTGAAGTCCGCCGGTGCTCATGACCAAGTTTATTTCGCAATACTTATTCTAAATTATCACCAAACAATACTGCGCACGTACGTTAAATCCTCACTTTCGAGGTGAGCTACTAGTAGAAATTTTTATGATCTAAGAGACGTGTGAAACTAAAACGGAACGCTATCTTCGTCATTTTCCGTGTCACGTAAGTTCCTCGATCTGCCGGTCGTTGTGGCGCTAAAAAGGCCAGCAAAGCATCCTTCTAAAGTCACAGCTACTGCGTGACGGACGCCTGCGATCTATCATTTCAAGCGATACGAAGCGGCGGAAATGTGCATTGGCACTCATTTACGCTGTGTGTTGAGGGCAACATCTTCAACATCTCGACGTGAACCCTCCAGAATCGAGCATAAATTCAGTCAAAAAATGATAGCAATGATAAAGTTCGGTGCATCTTGGGACAAACATTGGCTAGCCTTTCCTAAATTAGCACACGATTAGTACACGTAAATTAGAGTCGACAGTTTGGGGCGCACTGCACGCATGTTTCCCACGGATGATTGCAGCTTAGTGGCGGAGTGCATTAATCGCGAGAATGAGGAGGACGCAGTGAGATCGTGTGGGCGAATGATGACGTGCGCCGACACGTCACTCCTACAGCTCTAACGCGAGCCAGTAGTGATTGATGAGAAACCACGTGACTCGACTTTCTCGCAAGGCATGCAAGTAGATTCGTGTACACCACTGGCTTTTAGCGCCTCGTCGCTGTGTTTTCTTGCTGCCTGTGTTGCTCAACGACACTGGTCTCGTAAGCCCAACACGCTGAAGGTTAACGCCGGTTTCTCAGAAAAGGAAGTGGTGTTCTCGGTTTGCTTGACAATTCCACTCACTCGCTAGCGCTTTTTTTTCGTGTTTTACTTTCCTGCCGGCCCTTCTAGACACGAGTTGCAGAAAGACTGATGCCACACCACGCCTGGCGTTGTTAATGAGCGCATTTTGCAATGTATGACTAATTTGCAGTGGACGTGAAAGCAGATAAAAAAACTCGTACTGGCTGTATACAGCTTAGTTGTGGCCTGAACTTATTGTTGGTCTCGAGGAATGTCTGTTACGAAAGTTTATTGTCTATTTCGCAATATACTACAGAGATTAGTGAGAACGAAGTGCCTGACGAGTACGCTAACTATCGCTGTTTCGCAAACACGACCGCTAATTACCGGGCTGTGATTTATTTCCCTGTCGTAGTTATTATATATAGTACAAAGACCTTTCCTCCGCCATAATGCCTCGAATTTTTTTCGAAAGCTCATGAACGCGTAAGTTGCGTGAAGTAGCCAGTGGGAAGACGTATGTGGTTAAAATGAGCAGATGTGTTTCGTGTACCGTTTGCGTGACACTTGCGAGAACAGTGAAAAATGAGAAATGGAGCTTGGTGTAGTTTGTAGCGGTGATTAATTACTGAACAAGAAAGGCTCATTTGCACGAACTGGTGGTTGCGGAGAGGAGGTTGACCAAGAGAGAAATTCGGAAGCAACTTAGTTCCCCCCTTTTTATATGTTTCAGTTTTCGAAACAGGAGCTGCGTGTACACTAATGCATAGAGTCACTAGTACTTGAAGGGTCTTAGAATGAATGAATGAATGAATGAATGAATGAATGAATGAATGAATGAATGAACTAATTAATAGTGGGACATTACAAATTTTGACACCGAGTGAAAATATATATGAGGTGACTACCACAACACAAGGCTCCGGGGAAAATTAAAACTAAAGATTACAGCAGAGGTACATGAAAGGAGCCTTAGGACGTTTAACCTTTGGCAGAGGAAAACATCCGCGCTGTGAGCGCGATTGAACGTGGTGTTGTGATTAATCGGTAAGCAATTAAGCCACGGACGAGGAAAACTTTTAATTAGATTGGCGAAGGGAGCGCTCGCTTTGAAGCTCGGCTTAACCGCGTTGACTTCGTTTTGATAGGTTCGAGGGGTAATGTAAACAAACTAGAAAATCTAACAAACAATTTTCGTTCGTAGGAATAACAGTGAAGTTCGGCTCTAATTTGAAACAGTGACACGCCGTTAGAAGGGCAAGGGGGGGAGAGGAGGGATGGGGAGGAAAGGGGTGAAAGAACTGATCGAAAGGCCCGCGTTTGCTTTGGAAGATTAATTGGACGGCTAACCTTGAAAGTCAACAGGGGAGATTCGGGTAAGTTAAAAGGAGGTGGGGGGGTGTAAACGTGTTGGTGGAGCAGAGTCAGTATTTTGGTCTAGGAGGATTGAGGGAGGGGGGGCTTTCATGGCGGTTGCAGCCAATGTTTTTGGCCACCACCGGCTTCCCCCGAGCTGTTCTTCTTCGGCCTGTGGTGGTTCGATAACGAGTTTCTAATTAGGTAAAAGCGTAAACAGGTTACACGCTCAAGTAAACTGAGGACTTGGAGGAAGTAGTGTGGTTGTAGAATGCCACAACTACTGGAGGCGAAAGTGTGTTTAAGCTAAGGCCAACCTTAAAGATACGCAAGGATTCCTCAGAGTGTTTGTGAGAAAACAAACTTTAATGAAAGCAGGAATGAGGAGTTTAGCGAGAAGTTTGTACGTATGATGGGTTGTGGTGGGGTTCAACGATTCTGACTAGGGGAGAGTGTTTTTTAAGAGCGGAGCAGTCAAAGCCTGGCGTAATGTGTCTGCTAATCCCGAAACTATCGTCATCATGAACATAGGCGTGCGCAGGGTTCCCCTTCAGGGGGGGGGGAGGGCGAAGGCTCGTCGCAGCGCCCCCCCTTCCCTATTAAGTGAATGTATGGGGCAGACTTTGCGCCCTCCCTTCTTAGGTGACTAGCGGGGGCGGCCGCCCCCTCTGCCCTCCTCATGCGCACGCCTATGATCATGAACCAGCACGCGCTCTATACGTGCTCTGTCTTCGCCTTCATTATCGTCGTCATCATCGTCTTCGCTCCCAGAACACGTGCCATGACGTCGCTCTCAGGAACACGTGCGCAAGGGCGCAGCTGCTGTGACGTCACGCACCGCTACCCGACAGGCACGCACTCTCTTCGACCTCTTCTACATCCTCGTCGTCTTCTTCTTCTTCAGCTTCGCCCTCAAAACACATGCGCCTATTTTTCCTGGCGTGGGATGAAATAACTGATGGGCGAGACCACAATAGAGACAGAGAAAGAAAGAGAGAGAGAAGGAGCGATGCGTCGGTGATGCATCTCTATGCGGGCGTAAAAGGCTACTAAGAAAAGCAGTCGGTGACGCGGTCGAAAATGTCATCAGGTGGAAACGGTGGCTACAGGTACGAAGTTTGTCGGGTAGTGCTGCACAACTTTGCCTTAATATGAAGGCTCAGGAAGAGCATGGAGGCTTGAAGAGATGAAAAATATTTGGAACAGAGGGCGTAGCAGGCTCCTGGCTACACGCCCTGTTCAAGGATTTTTTACCTTTGCTTAATGTAACTCGGCTGTCACCTGGTCGTGACGTTCACGAAGGAAGCAGTCGGCGTGTTCAGGGTGAAACTCTTTATTAGGGCGAACCTGTGCCCGGGAAACCAAGAACTCAGACTGTACACTGTACATTGATACGAGCTGTTCATTGGACAAACTGTAAACTAGCTGATAGCGGCGAACAGAGCGTCGGCCGTCAATGTAGTGATCTGGGGTGAGTTGTGTCGGCATTTGTACATGCGGCATGGAACATTCGAGGGCCTTATCACGGGTGCTCGCGTAAGCTCTAGAATATAATTTTGGCTGTGGCTTGAACTCAGTTGTGCCTGAGTGTGCGTAGTGAGAGGTACGGTCAATCTTATTGTTTAACTTGGTTCTCTGTGTGGTTACGCTTCTCGAGGCGTGCGGCTCGTTCTTCCTCCGTCTCCTCGGCTCGCTGCCTCCTCTTGGTTTCGCTCCGACGACGAAGCCTGGGTTCTTTCAGTCTCTCCCCGCTCACTTTCCATATCTGCCGATGAATTCCTCTGAGCCGCCCCTTATACTATGCAACGCCGGCTCCTCCTCTGTTGTTGCAACGCGGTTTCACCGGCTCCTCCTCTGACGTCATGCCGGATGACGCGGCTAGCGGCGCTGCCAGCTGCGGCGGTTGCTAGGCAACGGGTCATCTCGCGATGTGGCCACCGGCCACAGCGAAACGGCGAGAATACGGCCAATGTAGTTCTCGATACAAAACTTGACTATTCGCGTCCTGCGCGTTAATCTTAACAGAATAATCTTGGACAGTCCCGGAGCGTCTCAAAGATTCGCGGCGTGGTCTGCGCTGATCATTGCTGAGAGTCTTTGGGCTAAAACCTCATACATGAAGATAAAATTCATAAACGCGCGTGGCCGTACTATCTGTTGGGCTAGTCCGTGCATCTGCGGTATCAGCAGTAGACCGCCTCGAATATGATTATGAGAGACCTCGTAGTGGAGGACTACGGAAATTTCGACCACCTATGGTTACTTAAAAGGCCTTCTGCAACACTTCTTCATGTAATCATTGAATGACTTCATTATAGAAGTTTATTGCACCATGAATCGGCTGCCACAAAAACTCTCAGGAATGTATCCTGTACGGTCGAAGATTGCAAGGATTTGTCGCACACCTTAAGCGCTTTCTTTCTCCTTTCGTGCCGGCGTGCGCGTTGGAAGCTACGCTGGAAGATGAATTGGGAAAAAAATGCTACGTCCGTTTGTCAGCGCGAGTCATGACCTTGGTCACTTGATTTGTTCTTTTTTTTAAATTTCAGTGTGATCGCGACCGCGCAGCGCAGGGCACGCCACGACATCCCACGTTGCCCACGGTAACTACGCAACGCACGATGCTTGAGTCCACAAATAACCGCGTACTTTGGGTTTATTATGTACTCATTCGGGTTTACGGCATCATTTGTCGAGAGAAGAGCGAGTGATCTCTAGCTGTCTTTGAATATTAATTGTGAATTCCGGGCCGTGTTCTGCGACACGTTTGGCTCAGATGTTCTTAGGAGCCTCCGTTACTGACAGTATACTACTAGCGCGGGAACACACGGACAAGAAAGAGGACTGATCGGCAGCGTTTACTGACTGTGCTCCAAAAAGTGTTGCAGAGCCTCTTTAACGTGCAGCTAAATCACACGGGCCTCTAGCATTCTGCTTTCATCGAAATGCGGCCGCCGTTGCCGGGATTCGATCCCGCGACCATCCGGTCAGCATTGACGCGCCACAACCAAAGACAACCGTGGTGAGGGCCATAAGGACGCACAAACACGGTATGAACGGTCGTCTTGAGAACACAAGCAAGGACGGGACCGAACTCTTGTATGTGTCATTTTGTGGTTGTGTTTTTAGCGCTTACAATTTATCTTCGCTTGGTGGGGCTATAGCTATTTAGCTGTAATAGTCTTTACTGGCTTATATTGCCGAAAAAAAAGTGTATGTTTATGGCCCCACGCGAGATGTACGTACTTTTCTAAATCGAATGCACCCAAACGCGTCGTACCGTGGAAAGCCACGGAATCTTTTGCATACGAATGGTGCGCGTGTTAAACCACATCGGACATCAATGGGACTCAACCCGGAAGTTGTTTCTTGCCAACGAAAGCAGCACCACCGACCACGAAACGGCAGTTTGCGAAATGCTTTGCAGAGCTGTGGCGGCGGCACAGGAGAACGCATCTGGGACACAAATCGTGCTCCCTTTGACACGGCAATTTGAATGCGCCGCTATAATGAGCTCATCGGCACACACCAGCACATTTGAGGTCGTAATATGCGGCCTCCCGCGTGAGCTGCTTACATCTGTACCGACTCTGCTGCATACACATTTACTTTTCACTGCAGATGGCGTTAATGGCGAAGCCTTTTGCTGGAATCGATTTCGTACTAAAGGACGAAAGAGCGGTCGCCGGTTTTTTAGTGGCACTAGTATCCAGTAACATCCTTGTTTCTTTTATAAGCAAATTCAACATACTTCTGGTTTTCCGAATGTGCATAAGAAGTTTTCTAAAACAAAGAACTCTATCCTCCTCAGACCCAAGAAGGTGGAGGTGAAATAAACTTTATTTGGTCCTGGAGAACCCCGATCATGTAGTAGGATTTCACACAATTACCAGGAAGGCAATTCCAAGTCAATTTACTTCAAACTGGTTTATTTTGCTCTTGAGCATACAGGAACACGGGAAAAAATTTATTTCAGGATGAACAACGAGAAAAAACTGGCGAAATTTAACTATTTTTACCAATTAAATCTAAATAAAATTTAGCTATTTAACTTAAACAACTGGTTAACTGCAATTCAGAACGCATATTGTGCGTTAAAATTGATTACAACTTCATTGGAGACCACTCAGCAGTGCTGTCACACCATACTTGGGTAAAAATAAACTACGGAAAATTCTATTCACGCGCCGCGAGGACGCAAAAGATGACGTTTCTGGAAAACGCCATCTTCAAACCTGTCGTGCGTCACAGATACCCGACATGGAGCGCCATCTCGTTGAGCTTAAGTAAGGTAACGTCCTTCCACGCGAGAAATTTAAGTATTTGCTTCGTAATTAACTACGCTTGCTCGAAGCAATGGCCCCAAGTAAGGGTCACAAGGACTGAAGAGGATGTAGTTGTAGTTAACCCTTTCAGTCCCGAATTAACTATTTTCAATGTAAGCAACTAGTTTTTACATTTCGAGATGCACATGATCGTGGTAGTCCGAAAAAACTGAAAAAATCTTTGCTCACACTTTCCAGTGAAGAGTAATTAATGGGACAATTAATTTAATAAATAATTATTATTTAATAATATTTCCACAATTTTTACTTCATTTATTACTTAAAATGTTATTTAGACAGGATAGCATAATGTCCAATAGCCAAAATTCAAATTTCCGGCACAGAACTAAAATAAATGCCCTATCTCTACATAGTGAAAGAAGACGCTGCCTCAGCAAAATGCGCGAACAGCACAACTGCTTCTGTAATTTCTTCATTCAGACGTGACGTCGCATTATTGTGTGTGCCATGTTGACACCACATGTAGGGCAGATGCTAAATACGGGCTCTTGAGGAAGAACAACGCTTTATCTTTACCAGATGCTTGCTGACTGACCTACATAATTTATGATTCCAATTGGAATCACTGGGACTGAAAGGGTTAAAGCGCTTTATTGTATACATATAAGGTTAGACCGTAACGTTGTTTGAGGTAAGGGCCAACCAGTGGTCAGTATAATTAATGAGCATTAATTCGTTCAGTTGATGGAAAAACAAAACGTGAGCAGTTGGGATCATTGCGGCACTTTGCGGAGAGAATCTCAATTACGCGCTTCTTTCTACTAAGCCTGAGAGATCCTTTTCGGGAGAGCGGCGAAACACTAAGATGACCCAAGGAAGCCACCATGGCACACGAACACCACGTGCGAGTGCGACTGCAAGACAACTGCGTCAGTAATTATGGACGCTTCCAGAAATTTATACCTCTTTTATCTTTCTCATTCAAACTGGCGAAAATGCAAAGAATGTTAGTCAACATGAGAGGGAGGAGAGCAACAAATCCCAAGAAAGGTAAGTAAGGTCGCCCGAAGTTCTTGATGGTTCTGACATCTTCGGGTAAATGACCAACTACCAATTCGCCCAGATCGCCGCATTAGTTCTGACTTCATTCGCACGTTCCTCGACGCCCACGATGACGACAAAGCTATTCAAAGCTTATTAAGCTACGAGTCTCAAGCCATCATTCTCGTACAAAGAAACGTGAAACAGAGCAAGACCAGCGACTTTTTAAAATAAATTTTAGTATTGCGAAGTAATTGGTGTGTCTACTTTTCTGTTTTCGCGACAATGACATTCTAATGAGAAAGAAAAAAAATTGCTTCCCCAGCGATTTTGTTATTGGGGGGGGTTTGACTGTACAGCTGCCACCTTTTATAACCTACAAGGTATCACGTGACAGGGTGCGACTATGGTAACGCGCACGTCATTTGTTGGGCCAACTGTTGTCTTGTTTCTTCCTATTTAGTGGAAGTATTTTGTAGTGGGATTTACTCAATTTCTGTGGCACATACGCGTTTATGATGATGATAGTTTTATGACAGGCTGCGCCGATAACTGTGTCACATGCCCGCTATTAAACTCTCGTTGTTAAGCTTTGAGCTTGTAGTATAGTCACCACCTTTTATAACCACAAATTATCACGGGACAGTGGTGTGCCTATGGCAACGCGCACGCCATTTGTTGTGCTAACTGTTGCCTTCTTCCGTTTTAGTGGAAGTTGTGGGCAGTAGGATTTATGAAATTTCTGTGGCACATACACGTTTATGATGATGAGAATTTTCTGTCAGGCCGCACAGATTCCTGTGGCAGATGCCTGTTTGTTGGGCGAAATGTTGCCTTCATTTCTAGTGGACGAGTGTTGAGTAGTGAGAATCACCCAATATCAAACACTAACAATATCAAACAATTCATTGGTTCGAGCTCATCTGAAACACCAAGTTTCGCTGGACCTCACATCGTTGTTTACTGTGTATGAAACGCAAAGTGCTTCATTCGCATTCGAAAGTGGGTAGCCTTGTAGAAGCATTTTTATTTAGGCAACCGAGAGTGATTGTGCGGAATTTCCGAATATTTGGAGCTGTTCTGTGTATTGAAGATACTTCACGATTCACAGAACCAGGTAGTCTACCCATCGGAAAGTGGTGAGCTGGCCCTAAAGGCAAAGTAGGCGAACTTTAAATTGTGCAAAACATGGATTTTATGCTGTATAAATAGTGAATACAGTGAAAGACAGGCTGATGACGATAAATAGTGAATAACTGGATGAACTCCTAGAGCACGCCGCGTCCGCATTCTCATACAAAGACATCTCGGTGTCACTGGTTTTGGATGGAAAACTTGAACGCCCCGACAAATTTTTATGAGAAATTCTGAACTCGCTACTCAGCCGAGGGTAAAATATCAGTCACGCATGACAAACTTTTATTTTCCACTATTCGTGATATTTACATTAGCCTAGAGAATGTACTCGCGCTTCGAATGAAAACCAGCAGGTGCGAATTTCCTGCGATGGAGACGATAGGCGAACCGTAGTTTTGTAAGAGGCGAAGGAGGAGCGTACAAGTTTATTGACACCGTGAAATTGGTCAGGTTGAGGGGGGGGGTGTTGAGGGAAGAGAAAGACGATGGGCCCTCAGGCCACTCTAGGTGGCCGAAATTCCTTGCGCTTCAGCGACCCCGATGGCCCAGCATACGCTTCGTAGTTGGTCGACCGGTCGTGAGCTGTGCAAAGCAGCCTCCCGTTGGTCCTGTCTCTCAGCCCCTGCAAAAATGGGGTTCGGTTTCTTTGGACAGTACGATACACGGGAATAAAGTCGGCTCGCCTACTCGAGCAGAGGCAACAATGGGGCAAGGCGTCACCCTGATGAATTGGGAATCGATGAAGTGGAAAATCAAATTGCCCGTTTGGCACCGGCGCAAAAGGATTTTCTCATTGTGGGACAGTGACCAATGGGCTGATCTGTAGATCATGCGGGAATTGCGGTAATGTAAAGTAATTTCATGGTAGGTCCGTAGGCATCCCCGCGCGATGGCAAAGGAAGGCAGACCGTCCACTGCCCGGTCGACGAGTGCTCGGGCCTGCTGATGGGCGGCTGTATTCTTGGAATGTCCACAATGCGCCGATCACGGAGGCTGTGCAAAACAACATGATGTTGAGAAATCACGTAATGCCACCGATCCTGGAGGAGATCCTGAGCATCAAGTTCATAAAGCCTTCGGAGACGCGGGGGCTAGGATGAATACATCGACTGAGGAGAAAAAAGACAAAGATGGCGTTCGCCTTCGGGTCGTCTTAGGCGAATGCATAATAGAGCGTGTGAGTTTTTACCAAAATAGGTTGCGACCCATTTTAGTAATACGGGGCTGTTCCGGTTATTATAAGAAGTACCGTTAAGTGATCGTTTGGTCCTTCGGTACATGGAGCCATCCATCAACACAAAGCCAGCGTGACCACGCAGCGTCATCAGCAGCTGGCAGGAAACAGTGTTTGAAAGAGCCGTGACCGAAAGGGTAACGATGATTAGCCCTCGTCAAATTATTAGCACCGCACGTTCATTCAGGGAGATAAAGAGAGAGTAAAAGAAAACGCAGGGCCGTCAGTAATATTAGACCCTAGCTTGTTACCATCGATACGTACACATTACACATAGATACCAAATCATGAACATTTAGGAAAATGCTACTGGCCCGTTCTTTCGAATCGCACTTCTTCGTTTCGCACGCTCCTTAGTCCCTGGACTTCACCTTTGATGACTGATGTTGCCCACCCTTCTGTTATCCTTCCTTTTTCTTTCAGAACATTTAACAAGACATGTACATAAAAACAGTCTTAGGTATTCAGCTAATGCTCTCACCTGATTTCTACGAGAAAAGCTTGAAAAAAGCTCTAAGAAGTTATAAGAAGAATCTTAATCATTTGAAACGAACCAATGCACCAGAGTCAGCTGCCGTTTTTGTCCTAAACCGCGGCACTCTTATAAGAGTCAATGATGACTTGCTCGTTATACCATATCGCATACACACTGCCGTAGTTGCAGGTCTACACTGCTTCGGGGTTGTGACTTTGGGCCACCATGTCAGTCTGTTAATGTCCCTATTTTGTATCTGCAACCACAACAAGCTCAGTACTACGGCAGGTATGACATTCAATCCCTCTGCAGATGCAATAGGCGTTTCATGGTTGCGTGAATTTGACGTCAGGGCACACAAAAGTGACACATAATTCGTGTAAAAATCCAAGATGGCGACGCTCATGAATCGAAGATTGCGTCGTCCACATCTGGTGCACAGCATCTTCGAATACGTTTGGGAAATACGCTGTGAAATTTGTTCACGGCCCGCACTACGAAAATCGCCAACACATCTCTTCAAGAGCGCTTATCAACGTAGGCTGATGAGCGCTCCTGAAGAGCACAGATATCTTTCGCCAGCTATGAATCCGAAAGCGTGTTCCCCGAGAACTGCGATATCCTTCTTCAAGTCTCGGTGTCATCAGTTATGCTGAACCAGCCGCCGCGGTGGTACCAGTTAGTGTGCTCGGCTGCTGACCGAAAGGTCGCGGGTTTGAGTCCGGCTGAGACAGTTTCATTTCGTTGGAGGCAGAATGTTTTAAATGTCCGTTTACTTAGATACAGGTGTGCCTTAAATAGCAGCAGGTGGTACAAATTTTCGGACTTCTCCGATACGGCGTGTCTCATAAGCATATAGTAGCCTTGGTAGGTAAAACCCCATATAATAATATTAATATTATTAATTAGGGACCTCATAGACGTGCGCAGAGTTTGCCGTTAGGGTGAGCGAACATTAACCACAGCACTCCACTTACACCCCCCCCACCCCTTCCATACCTGCCCCAACTGATAAAGCGTTATGATGATGATGAAAACATTTTATTTAAATGCAAAGAAAACGGGGAGGGTCTCTATTCCGGGACACCTATGACAACCTCTGCGAAAGAGATAATGATTCGCAATAGATGCATAAATGACATTGCAGCGCTGACTAGCTTCTCACAAATGCGTGCCTTGAGGTACCTGGCTTTCAGAGGTAACGGTAGAAAGCAAACAGTTCTTCCCAGGCAACATGAGCGGTACTCGGCTGCCGTCACTCTAAAGAAAACTTCATGGCCATAACCCTGCAGTTAGACAGTAACGGTAAAGGTCCGACAGAAGAGATGTATGAGGCAGACGTGCCACCCCCCTCCCCCCACCTGCCCTCCCCCCGACAAGGGGGGGGGGGAGGGGGGCGCTACTTCAGCGCGCACGCCTTTGCTCAAAGCTTTTGCAAGACGTTTACGCCATCGAACTTCTTGGTCTCGAAATCCTAAACGTACGCCGTTGTGCGTCAGATATCTATCGTCGCTAGAACTTTCGCAAGTTTACTTGCGTTGAACGTGCACACGTTGCTACTGCGATAAGTTAAAATATCAAGAAACACGGAGGGGTGCGAACCGGAGTCAAGTGTTTCTCGCACGGGTTGCACCGAAAGCTTAGCCTGCAACCGCTTAGTAAATGTAGTTGCCCGTCGCTGCTTCGGCCAACGCCCGTGTATTTTTTGGATTTTTTTTTTCTCTTAGACTACACGTCTACGATGGCGGTAATGCCTTCAACAGCGGCAAGAACTATATATGGGACGGTATTTGAGGTTTCCCATTCACTGCTGTGTGGGGATCGCGCCATATTTCACAGCCGTTGCGCAAGCCACGTCGATTCAAGTGTGAACCAGACGAGTGTGAAGCGTTGAGAAGCTGGCCGACCACTTTGATTCGAACCTGCTCGACTGACCGAAATTGTAGACGTCGCTGAATTTCATGTATGGAAGAATGTAGCTGTTTGTTTTGTCGCTTTTCTTAGAACCTTACTGGCTTGTAGCAACATCTGCATCGTTAATGTCATTCACAAATCTATCTTTACTCAACATACTTATCTTTTTTTTTCTCTCACTACGGGCCCATTATGAGGTAAGGAGAAGGAGCCTGTCTACCATCAGCCTGTCTACGCCCACTGCAGGGCAAAGGCCTCTCCCATGTTTCGCCAATCAACCCGGTCCTGTGCTTTCTGCTGCCACGTTATACCTGCAAACTTCTTAATCTCATCTGCCCACCTAATTTTCTGTCTCCCCCCTCACGCGTTTGCCATCTCTTGGAATCCAGTCAGTTACCCTTAGTGACCAGCGGTTATCCTGCCGACGTGCTACGTGCCCGGCCCATATCCATTTCTTCTTCCTGATTTCAACTATGATATCCTTAACCCCCGTTTGTTCCCTGACCCTCTCTGCTCTCTTCCTGTCTCTTAAGGTTACGCCTATCATTTTCCTTTCCATCGCTCGCTGCGTCGTCCTCAGTTTAAGTTGAACCCTCTTTGTAAGTCTCCAGGTTTCTGCTCCGTAAGGAAGTACCGGTAAGATGCAGCTGTTATATACCTTCATCTTGAGGGATAGAGGTAGACTACCATTCATGATTTGATAATGCTTGCCGAATGAGCCCCATCCCATCCTTATTCTTCTAGTTATTTCACTCTCATGGTTTGGCTCCGCGGTTACTACCTGTCCTAAGTAGACGTACTCCTTTACAACTTCCAGTGTCTCGCCACCTATCTCAAAGCGCTGTTCTCTGCCAAGATTGTTCCACATTACTTTAGTTTTATGCATATTAATTTTCAGACCTACTCTTCTACTTTCCATATCCAGTTCAGTAATCATAAGCTGTAATTCGTCTCCCGCGTTACTCATCAATGCAATGTCATCAGCGAATCGCAGGTTACTGAGATACTCTCCATTAACTCTTATCCCTAACTCTTCCCAATCGAGGGAAGAGTTAGGGATACATGCTTAACATGTAATACCATGTAATAACATGTAGGCAAGTGTTAGGGATACATGCAGTTACATGCTTAACATGTAATATCCTAGTAATATTTCGTCGTACAAGCATACATTGCCATCGGGCGTCTGAAGATGTGACTATCATAACGATTTCGTAGTTTCAAGCCGGCATCTTACTGCGCGTATTTACTTAACACCACGTAGCGGGTGCATAGCAAGTATGCACTAAGTGGCTGAAGTACGCGCTCGGAACAGGATATCGCTATCGCGTTCAACTCTTAAAGGCGAAGCTTAAGGCTCCCAAAATTTTTGTATTATTTTTGTCTGACTTTGATGTATACTATATATAGACATATACGGGACATGACGGCGGAAATCCGCAGAGATTGTTTATGTAAAATCTGCCGCAATATAAATCTGAGTGCCTGAGCTATCAGTCACGCCTGACATTAGGCTGCGAAAAGTAACACTTCCAGAACCATTGAGGAATCCCTTATTGTAGGGTGTGAAGTGAACGATTCTGAATGTACTATGGGAGAGCTGTATGCCGTCCCTGTCAGATTCGCAACACAGCATGTCAACCGCCCATGAGTACTGCTGCAGGAGCCAGAATACGGACGTCGTAGCTTACATCTTATCCAAAACAGCCGGATGAAGGGCTCCAGGGAATCCTGTTGGCTTTTCTCAAATACTTGGTTAACAACTTTAAAATTGCATACGCTACTATAGCCTTGCTAAGATTTCCTTCCATAAATACGGTTATTTTTAATTAAATCTTAATAGACGCGCGTTCCAAGGGAGAAATCCCGCAATGCTATGGCGACGTTTCGCTAGAGCGAGTGTGTGAAAACTTTTTCTATACTGCAAGTTCCTCTGGCCTGTGTCTGTGCAAAGCCTTGGTGCAAAGCGAATGTACTTGATGCACATTCGGTTTGCTGTGACCGGACTTGTACACGTCACAGGAAATAGGTAGCCGATTACAATTACAATTACTCCCTATAAAATTTAATTAGTTACAGTGGTCATAGACAGCCCCAGAGAAGTACCCGAGGAATTACAGAAATGATATCGATTACCTCTGCATTACATTCCTTCAAAACGTTGGTTGCCGTAACCCAAGACAAGTTTAAGTTCACTCTTACTAAAACGAAGTGCCGGTGGCTTGTATGGTAGAGAGAAGTTTGGAGGCTCGCATGGGGGCTGCAAGGCTTACTGTGGCTTCTGTGATATGGTGTTACACGTTACTAACTTTCAAACGAAGTTGGTTTTTCAAGGTTGTCGTCCCACCCCTAAAGAAAAGCACAATGGCGAAAAAGGGAGACAGGAACCTGAGTCCCGTCTAGATACATCTTCAGGGATAACGTGAAACGGTGGCAAACACGCTGACCGCTTCCCTCGTGGCGTTGTAAAACAGGTAAGTTTTTCGAGGTGTCTTTCTGTGGAAGCCCGGGGATATAAGCCTCTCGAGAATCAATGGAGCGCTTCCGACCACCGCAGGCTGATGTACTTTCTTTGTTAAAGCGAAGCTTTATGTGGCTAGGCGAAAGAAAAATTACAGTCTAAACCCGGTAACCTTCACGAAAACTATACGTTTTATTAAATCCACCTATTTTCTCAATTGTATATTCCACGTTGGTATACGACTTCATCTGAATAACTAAACCTGCTTTAGATCGCATGCGCACATTTTAACACCGAAGCTGCTAAAGCCAGCCGTAAAATGTCGACCCTGCTGCAAGAAATATCATCATCGTGAACATAGTATGTATCACCATAGGCGTGCGCACGAGGGGGGCAGAGGGGGCGGCCGCCCCCCCCCCCCTAGTCACCTGAGAGAGGGGGGTGCAAAGTCTGCCCCATACATTGACTTAATAGGGAGGGGGGCGCTGCGACGAACCTTCGCCCCCCCCCTGCCCCCCCCCCCTGAAGTGGAAGCCTGCGCACGCCTATGTGTACCACCGAATTTGGGCGAATCCCACAACTCACCGCTACCACGTGGTTTGTAATAACTCTGATGGGTGATAGAACGAGTAAGAAATAGAAAGAGGAAAACGCTTACCGAAAAAAATACTATTCACGAGGTAGGATTCGAACCTCCGAAGGCGAGCGTCCTAACCATTCGGCTATCCAGGCACGCTACCAGAGCGCAGCATAGCCTTGTATAGGATAGCGTAGCAAGAGGGTTGGAAAGGGTTGTGAGCGTGAGGATGAGAGATGTGATGGGAAGGAGGAGGGAATGGTGGAGAGGAGAGAGTAGAGCGTAGCACAGGAAGAACGAGACAGAGAGAAATGCAGAAATGAAAGAGAGATAAAGAACATCATTGAATAGAGAAAGAAGTAGAGAGAGAAAAAATTGGCCGCGTATCTGCGTGCTTCGCTGCAAATGTCGTCGAAAGACGATAGTCTTGTGCCGACTGCACTGCATGAGCGGCATGAGTACCACAATTTAATAGCTGGGCTGCCGCTGGGCTCGTTTTTCGGACGTTTTCCGGGCGCGCTTAGACGGACGCCGGCGTTTCTCCGCTGAAATTTGGTCGTCGGTCTCTTCTCTGCGTTCTCTGATCATGTCTTGTAGAGTGGGTCGTATTTCATCAAGCGGCCATATATGTTTTGCCTTGCCTGAGACAGCGCTCTTCTACGATGAACCAGCCGCATCTGGCTGGCATTGATAAAACAGAAGAGGACGCCATCTACAGCGCTACCGGGGAACATCGGCTTGTGTTGATGTTCCCCGGTAGCGCGTGATGGCACTACCGTATGACCACAGCCAGCCACAGCATCGAAGTTAAATCACTGGGCGGAGACTTGTTTTGTACACAGCAGCGCCGCGTAATAAACACTAGGATCTTTATAATTACGTATCTATAGATGTTGTTTTAAAGGAGCACTGTGAGTACTAAGGTATTGATGTTGTGCCTCAGGTATGCGTAATATTTGATTTTTAATTGCCCACGCTCACCCGTATGAACACATGCTCCTTGGTCAAGATTGGAGGTCGTAAGGCAGGTGGTTAAAGTTTGGCCAGCTAGCTGAATCGTGTGACGTGCCGACAAACAGACAAACAGACAGACAGACAGATAGACGGACAGACAGACAGACAGACAGACCAAAATTTTTCCGTTTAGGTATCCCAAGAAAGACTATCGTCTTTAAAAAAAGAAAGAAAACGGAAGCAACCATCGCGTCATCTAGCGACCATATACCGCACCACCTGGCCAAGCCGCGGATACGCACTAGCTAAGCCACGCCCACCAAGGGAGACATCAAGCGCAACCTCCGCTCTATACTCCACACTCTGGCTGCCCCCCGATTGTGTCCACAGAGCCATGGGGCGCCCTAAGAAAGTACGCACTCCCGAGTAGGAAGCCGAGCATCTCGAAGCTAGACGGGTCGGTCGACGTTGAGTACGTGTGGTGACGAGCCGGTGCTTCGCTGTGCCAAGCCTTGCGTGACTTGGTTCAAACTGTCCGCATTTCTTTACTTATCATTGCGAAGATTTTTGTGCGCGTAGACATCTTTGACAACACACAGTAAACGCACTGTACTGTGGCAGAGCTGTAAGATGTCGTGAACACAGGACGACCGCTCTAGCGGTCGTCCTGTGTGCATCTTTTAAAGACGATAGTCTTTCTTGGGATACTTAAACGCATAAATTTTGGTCTGTCTGTCTGTCTGTCTGTCTGTCTGTTTGTCTGTCCGTGACCTGATTCAACTTGCTACAGGGCCAAAGTTTACCTAATTTCTGAACGCCCAGCCATCTTGAACTGGTATTTGCTTTCATACTTGGGAACATATTCGATCAAAAAGCAAATACTACGCATACTTGAGGCCCAACATTAATATGTAAGTATCCGGGCGTGTGTTCTTTTATTAGAAAATACACAGATACGTAATTCTAAAGACCCTAGTGTCTTTTAGGCTGTGCTGAAAATGCATGAACTGCAACGCTTTGCGCGAAAAAGCGCTTTGCCGACGATGAAGTCCAGCCGCTGGCAGTGGCCCTTGGTTGAGCACAAGCTCATGTTTTTCGATGGCGTCCATATCTCGCGCAGCGTCGCCTCTATTTTATCAATGCCAGCCAGATGCGGTCAATTCAACGTAGAGTAGGCGCTGTCTGAGGCAAGGCAAAACATAGGAGTACGGCCGGCACAAGACTATCGTCTTTCGACGACATTTGCAGCGAAGCACGCAGATACGCGGCCAATTTTTTGTGTCCTTGTTTTGTTCCGCTATATTATGTATTTAAGTGAAAACCAACTACCCCAAATTTCTGCGTTAACAGAAAATACGTACACAAAATAAAATTAGGAAAAAGTGCAATTCACAGTAATTCTTATTCTACTCTGAAAGACCCACAAAATCCCGTGACAAAGGAAAACTCGACAGCGTGAACGTAACCACTCCCTATCCACGTATTCTTACTCAACTTTATCATGAAAAGACATCTCTGTGTTACAGGTTTTACACCGAATACTTGAACATCCTGACATATTTTATCACCACTAGTAATCTCAATAATCGGCCGTGGTTAATATTTTAATCTTCAAGAGAAACCTTTATTTTCCAATTCTGGTTCTTGCCATGCATCACCCAGGTTCCTTAGCCGCCATTATCGTCAAAACATACATTGCAGTGACCCTGCACCTAAAAGGGACACTAACGTTAAACATCAACTCAGTTTACAGGGATAAATTAATGAATCGGAAATATTAATTTAGGCACGATAGGTTAGAGGAAATCAAGGTCACAAGTATCATCTGAGAATTTCGTTCCGAAACTTCAACACGTGAACGTCACGACGACGTCGCAAATTTTAGTCATTTTGCGTAGTCTGGCCACATCTGCTCAGCTTAATTTTTGCGAAGGTTGCTATATGCTATGACTTATATGCTATATATATATATATATATATATATATATATATATATATATATATATATAGATATATATATAGTCTTCCGCACTCGCCGTAACCTGGTTAACCTCCCTGCCTTTCCTTTGCCTCTCTTTCTCTCTGTATACCCTATGGGGTGGACGGGGTATGACCGCCACCGTAGCTCAGTGGTAGAGCATCGGACGCGTTATTCGAAGGTCGCAGGTTCGGTCCCTGCCGGTGGCAAGTTATCCTTTCGTCCACTTTCCTTTCTTCACATTAACATTACAATTACTTCTGATAGCTTCCCCTATACTTTCCTTGGCATCTTTGTCTGTTAGTTCTCATTAATACTGTGTTTAACAAAGCAAACGAGCCCTTAACCCTAGTGAAAAAATCCCTATGTACGGAAGATACGGATCCGTACATATGGAATTATGGTATTGCGGATCCGCATGATACGGATCCGTATGATACGGATCCGCATGATACGGATCCGCATGATACGGATCCGCATGGTACGGATCCACATAATCCATATATATATGGATTATACGGATCCGTATCCTCCGTATATACGGCTTCCATATATACGGAAAGGTGGTATTATGGATGCCTTAATACCATAGTCATTTTGGTTTAGCGAGTCCATACAATGCAGGCAAGGTCTTCCATTAAGTCAGAACTTGTTTGAGGACAGCTTAATCGAGAGATCAAAGTAAACTGAATAATGTTTATTCTGCACATGTACGCGCAGAACAAGCCTAAACAATGTGCACTGTCAGATGACAACACCCTCGCATGCACCACGCAGAATAACCACAAACAATGCGCACTGTAAGACAAGACGACACCCTGGTACACATCACCACACACACACTTGTTCACGTCTGCCCCCACTGGTTATGCTCCATGTGTCGAGAATGTAGAAACAGCGGCAGTTCTCACACGCAGAGTAAGCATAAACAATGAGCACTGTCAGGCGACACGACACCCGGGCTCACACCAATCAGAATAAGCATAAACAATGCACACTGTCAGATGACACGACACCCTGGCACACGCCACAACACATGCACTTGTTCACACTTGCCGCCATTGACCATGCCAGATATGACGAGAATGTAGAAACAGCAGCAGATCTCACGCGGCACTGCAAACGGAATGGCACTAATCTTCCACCCTTATCTACAATGAAGGCCTGGCATTCACACTGGCAATAAAACTGAACCTTTCTTCTGTACGCGTACCTACGCATGCAGAATAAGTACAGACAATATGCATTGTATGCGAAATGACACGACACCACTGTACTGGCACGCACCACCACATACGCACTTCTTCACGTCTGCCACCACTGACCATGCTAAATATTATGAGGCTGTAGAAATAGCACAATCTCTCGCACAGGTCCTGCCATTGCGAGGTAATCGCATTGACCAGCCATCCTTAACTGCAATGAAGTCATGGCATTCTCACTGGCGGGTAAACCTTCGAAGCTGTAATGCCAAGCAAGCGGGAAACGTGGTCGAGCAAGCAAAGTCCATGGTGACACAAAAATAGGTGGTTCTCCGATGTAACTAGCGTTGTGGCACGTCGCGTCATGCACCTCCGGGTTCCCAAGGCGTTACGAGATCCTGCAGATTATAAACCTTTCCTGCAGGCACACACACACACACGCGGCAGCGTCCGATACACTGGCAGGAGCGCCTCAAGCCACGAAAGACAAGCCCAACGTAGGTGGCGCCGCGCCGCGGTGGAATGTAGCGTAATACCATGGTGGGTGAGAGGGAAAGACGACGGTCGCCGAGGGAGCGTTTGACGGGCACAGAATTGTATAGAGGAGGCTATGAGGGAGGGCGGCCCCCTCCCTCTTAAGTGACAAGAGGGAAAAGGGGGCGCCCCTCCCCCCGCCCCCCGTGCGCTCGCCTATGGTCATGGTTTCACGTAGAACACCATGCTTTCCGTATACTACTATTGCCACGTGGATCTTTCCGCATAGCCCATACGGATTCCGTTTGTTCTTTCCGTATATTCCGTATCGCCGTATGAGTCTATCCGTATAACAGATATGGCATCCGCATGTTCCTTATGGCCACATCCGTACGCCCATACGGAATTCCTTATGTACCATATGATGCTTCCGTACGTTCCTTACAATTTCCGTAAGCATCAGTATACGTCCGTACAAAATCCATATATTTTATACGGAAAATATGCGGAATCCGTATGTTTTCCGTATGACGGTATGCGGATTTTTTCAGTAGGGAAGTTTATAATTCTTTCCTTCATATATATATATATATTTACGTATATATATATATATATATATATATATATATATATATATATATATATATATATATATACATACATATTTGCGACAGACCGTTGCGTATTCACTTATAGACACCGTCAAGATACATGCCGTCATGGCGAGTTGACGTGGAAACTTGCGGGCGGCGTCACAACGTGTATTCTTTTTTTCTGTGGGTATTCTCGCTCACCAGACATTGCCGCGGTAATAGTGTTGTTCTCGCTATTGTGGAATTTCAATTTACTAAAACGAGACAGATCGTTTTCCTCTTTAGTGTCCCTTTAACTAGCGGCGGAATTGGTCCGGCTGGGTAGAGGTTAATGGCCGACTTGGCACCCCCCTCCCCCGTTTCATTTAACTAGGTGAGAGGGAAGGGGGGGGGGGGGGCCTCATTCAGCACGCACGCTTATGCTCAAAGATTGTGCAAGACGTTGACGCCGTTGCACTGCTTTCTGTGGAAATCCTTCAACGTATGCCGTTGGGGTTCGGGCATCTATCGTCGAGAGAGCTTTCGTAAGTTCACTTACGTTAAACGCGCGCACGTTGCTACTGCAGTCAGCTCAAACATCAAGAAACGCGGTGCTTTCTAAACCATAATCTGAAGTGTTTTGTGCACGGGTTCCACCGACATCCTAGCCTGCAACCGCTTAGTAAGAGTAGTTGCCCGTCTCTGCTGTGGCCTGCGCACGTATTTTCGAGGACTCTTTTTTTGTCTCGCGAACTCCGTCTGTGGTGGCGGTAACGCCTTGAACTTTCGCAAGAGCTCTTGGGCAGGATTTGAGATTTACCATTTCGCTGTATCGCGAGAACCACGCCGTAGTTCGCTGTGGTTGCGCCAGCCACGTCAGCTAATGTGCGAACCGGTTAAGCGTGAAATGTCGATTGCGTGGCCGTCCGCTTCGTTCCATATTTCTTCGCCGGGCCTAAACAAGAGGCGTCGCTGGAATTCGCTCTGTGGAAGGATGTATACTCAAAGAAAAAGAAATCCACGCATATCCACGGAGTGAATGATGATGAGTGGGCGAAGCTCCGGAGGTTCATCGGTAAAAACCGTGAATCTTTCGGGAATCTTGCCCAGTACATCATCAAAGACGTGAAAAACACTGTTGTATATATTAAGAAATGTTATTTATTCGTCAGCCGTGATTTACCGTTTTCATACTGGAGCCGTGTTTTCTTCGTTGGTCGTGAGCCGTGGTGGTTACTGTTTACATAAGCCGTGGCTTCCGTTCCGCCTTCATTATAACGGGTTATAACGGGTTTATGGTCGGTGAAGTGGAGGGATAGGGGTTCTTGGATGGGTTGTAGCGGGAAGTTTGCAAAGACGAGATCGATGCAGGTTCCTCGGATGGTTGTGGGTTGCATGTGGTCGATCACTAGATGGCACCGCAGCGCCATCTAGTGATCATTCTGAGACCTAGAGGTGGCTACGACGCTTATTCTTCATCGTTATCAGCGTCATCGTTATGACGCATAGTGCACAGCACATTCCATGTGCTGTGCCGTGATGGCAGCGTCATCGTCATCGTCATGGTATCTACTACAACGACAACGACGCGGGACTAGCCTATGCCCTAAGGAGCTTCGCCCCTAAAAGAAGTATGCGTGACTCTTTTCGATGAGTCCTCATTGTCCCGCATATGACTCTCTTTAAAGAGGCACGTTAACTCTCTTGTGTTCCACGACTGTCCGAAGAGAGTATAATGATCTCCAAAGAGCGTTGACTTGTCTCTTTGAGAAACAATGAATTTTATTGTTATCCGTACTAAGGTTACATAGTCATAATACACAAAAGGTAGTCATGACGTTACAAGCCAGAACTCTAAAAAAAGAGTCAAAGGACTTTTTTTTTTAGCGTTTAGAGCTTTTTTAGTGGCCCGAGCTCGAGCGTCACTCTTGTCACTCTCTCAAGCACTTCCTGTGGAGCCCCTACTTCCGGTTTACCGAATATTCAGAAAATGTTTCTTAGAGCCACAACTGTTATGAAATTGGTGGTTCCGGTTGCTGTTTTGTATGATACATAGGATATCAGAAAATAAATTCACATGAGGGCCACTTACCTGCCAGCACAAACGAAGAAACTTAATTGAGTGAGTGCATTTTAATAGCAGATGGTTTTCTTGTGAGCGGCTGGGAGCGTTGCCGAATCTGGTGGAGCAGATCTCAACCACGCGCATATTTTTATGTGACGTCGGTTAACCCATAGAAAACATCAGGTCACATAAACGCGGACTAGGGAGTGCCTCTATCAGATGCCCAAGCCAACGAATAGGGTCGCCTCCAATATTTTCATCCACCCACCGCGGTGGTCTAGTGGTTATGGTGCTCGACTTCTGTCTCGGAGGTCACGGGATCGAATCTCGGCCACTGCGGCCGCATTTTCGATGGAGGTGAAAATGCTCGAGGCCCGTATGCTGAGGTTGAGGTGCGCGCTAAAGAATTTAAGGTGGCTGAAATTTGCGGAGCCCTCCATTACGGCGTTCCTCATAGCCATATCGTGGTTTTGGGACATAAATGACCTGCAATTATTGTTATTACTATTCTTAACGCTTTCCTTGGGGCCATACCGACCAGTAGCAGCATTTGCCTTGTTAATGAGATTTACAAGTGTTTTTTTTTTTCTCAATAAAGGTGCATCTCGAGATAACGAGGAGATAGAACATAAACACATAAAGACTCCATGAAAGGTGTACAAAACGAACTGGAATGGGTTTGAGTTGGTTGCTGAAATGACGCAGTCAAAACGATTCACTAAACAGGCATTCAACAATAGAGTTATTGAGAGACAGTTGATCTAAGCGAACGAAAAATAAAAACAAAGAAAAATGCCATGTCAAGATGGCAAGCCGGCGTTTATTGGTCACATCGCCTGCACGTTACAACGAGCTTTAGCCTTTTATAATCCAAGTTTGTTTTCTCTTTGTTTTTCTCTTTTTTATTTTTATTTATTTTTTAAGCGAGTGTGCAGGGTGTACCGGAATACGCAGACACATTCACGCACTTCACGCAATAAGACGAGCATGCAGTCACGAATTTGTGTTCGCGTGATGCCAGTGGCATTACGACGATTGAATGTCGTTACTGACGCCGACACAGGGTTTCTTTCTTTCTTTCTTTCTTTCTTTCTTTCTTTCTTTCTTTCTTCTTTCTTTCTTTCTTTCTTTCTTTCTTTCTTTCTTTCTTTCTTTCTTTCTTTCTTTCTTTCTTTCTTTCTTTCTTTCTTTCTTTCTTTCTTTCTTTCTTTCTTTCTTTGTTTGTTTGTTTGTTTGTTTCTTTCTTTCTTTCTTTCTTTCTTTCTTTCTTTCTTTCTTTCTTTCTTTCTTTCTTTCTTTCTTTCTTTCTTTCTTTCTTTCTTTCTTTCTTTCTTTCTTTCTTTCCGTTTCTTTCCTTCTTTTTCTCGCTCGTTAACTCATTCATATTTTCTTTTCTTTCGCTCCATCCTTCATTCTTCCTCACGTTTTTTGTTACACGTCTTGTGCCGCAGTTGGACGTTATGATTCCTTCTTTGGCATGCCCGCATCTTTATTATTCTTTAACCTCTCTGTAGTGTATACACGTAAAACGTTACCCCTAGTTGTTTTGTTGATGTTGTTGTCTACCGTTACACTCGTGAGCTCTCCTATCCCGTGCATCGCAAATCAGGACATCTATCATGCAAAAGCGTTTTTCATCTACATCTCAATGCACCGCATCCCCGAGACGCAAGGAGATTACCTCTTTTTTGCCCGTGCTCACAAGTTCAGCTATACGTGTCGCTGAGTTCATGGGTTTAAGATAGGTTTAGAGAATCTCAACTTTCGGCAGACTTTTCCTTTTCTTTGTTCCTTGCGCGTGTCCCTCGTGCAAACATTGCCCACTGCGCAGTTTGGATGGTTTGGAACGGGTTAGGCTCGTTCCGGTTTGTTCATTGCGGGCGTCGTAGTGCTGTTCAGAACTTTAAGGAATAAAAAAAATTGGGGAACTCTTAAGCTTCGCCTTTAAGAGTTGAACGCGATAGCGATATATTGTCCCTAGTGCGTACTTCAATCACTTAGTGCATACTGTGTAATGGGTAGCATGCTTGAAACCACGAGCAATTATGCCGCAGGAAATGTCTTCGAACCTGCTATGCACTTACTACATGGTCTTAAGGGAATAAGCGCAGCAACGTGTGTGCCTTTTGTAATGGGTAGAGGGCTTTGAACCACAATGTAGTTATGATATTCACATGTTCTGACGCCCGATCGCAATTTACGCCTGTACCACGCAATATTACTGCGATATTACGTGTTGTATTGTGACGCCTGTATACAGGACACGTGTCTTTGTAAAGCATGAAAGTTATTTTCAGTGGATTTCCAAGCAGAGGAAGTTATTTTCAACGTAATCCCAAGCAGAAGCATGGCTGTGTGGCAGAGCACATGCTTGCCACGCAGACGGCCTGGGTTCGATCCTCAAACGGACCCGGAAATTTTTATTATTTATTTTATTTCCATCTTTCTCGATTTTTCAGTCACTGACAAGATGATGATTTTTCGCTCACAACCAACGACGACGACGCCGGAATTTCTGCGAAACGAACTCTTTAACGCTGTCGCGTTAAAACAAACAGAATGTCACTGCCGGCAGTTCTTAGCCTTTGGTTCTCATGCCTGAGAATATGCATGTATAACGTTTCGTCCCAGTCTTAATCAACCAGAATTGACCTCAATTAGCTACAATAAGCAAGGACTAATCAGGCTAATGCACCTCTGGCGACTTTTTGTCGTGGTCTCAACTGAAAGCGTATGCTACAATCGCTGTCATATCGGTTTCGTCACGACTACCATGACGATATTCCACAAAAAGCGGTAAATCAGTACGACTGACCCAAAACATCCTGCTGCGTAGGAATTCTCAAGCTTCATGCTCTGCGTACAAACCGTTGCGAATATGTCCAACTGACGCTTTTCGATCAACGAGCTCAGAGCTCTCATAATACTACTTCACACTTTCCTACGAGTAGAGGCATGCCAGCTTTTTTTTTGTTTTTTTTTTTTTTGTTTTTAGGTGCGATGCACCTAAGGGGCGAGGTTTGTCCATCTGTCTGGCGTCCGTGCACACGGCACAGCATATCACAATGCAAGCTGCCTGGTAAATACGCGAGAGGGCCCCTAAAAAGGTTTCACAATAGACTTCAACGTAGACATAGGCTAAATATAAGGTAAGAGATCGCTGTTCCCGGCGAATATAACCTGTCAAGAAGGGTATTGATGAGTTGATTTCTACTAAAATATGCCTCGATGTTGAGGCTTCTCAAGGACACCTGTAACACAATCGTACACGTCGAGCACAATATGTCCCAACAAATTACCCATAGTAAAATGGTATCTTGCCACCGGTAAGATGGCGGGTTCTTGTATTCACTTTCGAGGCATATCCTCCCCTGCATCAATTTTCTAAATCCTCCTTGAATTGCCTAAGACGACTGGAAGGCGAAATAAATTTACATTTCTATATACATTTTGTGTCGCTCAATTTACATCATATGGACACCTAACGATCCCCAGGTGCTTCGCCCACTCGTCATAATTCCCTTAGTGGAGATGCGTGGATTTTTTTTTTTTTCGTTTTGTTTTTGTGGTTGTGGAAAGGAAAAGGGTGGCTATTGATTGCTTGGATTCCTCTCCGACAGTCTAAACAACAGACTGCGGGATCAATTCTCTGTCGCTATCTTTATGAGCTGGAAAGGAAACACACACTCAAAATGGCGTGTTAGGAGGGAAAGCATTGGTAATAAGTAAGCAGTGCAACTGCAATTCAAATGGTGAACAGAGGACAGTGCCCGAAGCGGTCCGCGAGGGTTCGCGTTTCTTTTTACAGCGCCACTCTTTCGAAGCCCAAACCCTCTTGTCTTCTTTACATACTTTTTTTTCGCCCAGTTTTTATAGACAGCTGTGAATAACATGCGATGGTTGCAGCCTATGAGGCCGGCGTCTCTGAGCCCGCAAGCGGCATGTGCTTTCTGCCATCGGTGTCTCTGTTAACTGCTTTCGTTTTTCGCTTGGAATGGGTCAGTAGAAACCCTCTAAGCACAGCATCACAATAAATAAATAAATAAATAAATAAATAAATAAATAAATAAATAAATAAATAAATAAATAAATAAATAAATAAATAAATAAATAAATAAATAAATAAATAAATAAAAACCCAACGAGACAGAGAAAATAGAGATATAACAAAAAAAAATCTAAGACGCTCTCCCGTCTGTGGAAAAGTGGAAAGATAATTGAGCAACCGTCTTTATCGTGCCTGCACTCATGCGCGAAACTTAGTGATTCATTTATTGTGGATGGCATCGTCTTACATTTGTGGTGTCATACTGAACGACCATAGTTCCTTACACTTTCCTAGTGATGATTTCCTTTTGTGTGTGTGTGTGTGATCTTTTTTTATTCTGGGTTACAAGCGACATGAATTATTCAGTGCCGCCATAAAGGCGCGGAATTCCTCTATTCATGATTTCGATAGTAAATTAAAAAATCATAATGCAGCTAATTAAAAAAATAACAGCGCTCAATTTCTTTCTTAACAATAAAGTCATTACGAGGTAATTGATGCAATTTCCCCGATGATAGAATAATTTATCAGTCTCGATTCACTGAGCATTCCTCAATTAGTGGTCTTGCAGGGACGTTTTGACAGGTTCTGCTACTGGTTATAGATACGACGACGTTTTGAGAACATATGGAAAACAGTGGAAAAGGGCAGCGAACACTGCTGAAAGAAGCGTGTGTGTTGGAAAGCGCACATCAGCATGATTGGTCATCGGGCACGTAGTAATCAGGTTGCCTAGACTGGCGCGATGTATCGATTGCACTTCCGTTTCGCAAATATGCTGTGAGACCACCTGGTGCCGCCTGCCGGGCTTTCATTGCAAGCGACATCCATCAGGAACCGGTCCACGGCAATCCCTCCCCCCACTCCTTTTTCTCTTTCATCGGTACATATGTGAGCTCTTGCCTGTGTTCATAGAACGGCAGCTAAAGCAACGTCTTCGCAAGTGTACGCGCACATTGCAGTGTTTGTTTTGGACCAACGCACCAGAGGTCATATTTACACTCTCTTCTGTTAGCTCGTTCGCTTTCCTCTGCGCCTAAAACTAAGAGAACGAAACGTTGACTTACGCCGCGGAGTTGCCCCTCGAAGGCGAGTTTCACCTGCAGAGATATTCGCGTGCTTACTGAGTGAATGTGTGCGAGAAGGACTGGGAAGCGATGGAGTGGGGTTTGGTGAGCCGGTTGTAAGAAGACGAGACCCATGGAGGCATGAGTTCGTTTCTTCATTAAGTGGCTCTCGTCGGCGGGCTCTTTGAGGAAGCAATTGACCTTTAAGCCCGGAGGTAAGGTTCTGAAAGAGCGATCAAGCGAAATGGAACGGAAGCTGCGATGTGTTCGCTAGTGTTAAGACGACGGGCTTTCTTTCTTTCTTTCTTTCTTTCTTTCTTTCTTTCTTTCTTTCTTTCTTTCTTTCTTTCTTTCTTTCTTTCTTTCTTTCTTTCTTTCTTTCTTTCTTTCTTTCTTTCTTTCTTTCTTTCTTTCTTTCTTTCTTTCTATCTATCTATCTATCTATCTATCTATCTATCTATCTATCTATCTATCTATCTATCTATCTATCTATCTATCTATCTATCTATCTATCTATCTATCTATCTATCTATCTATCTATCTATCTATCTATCTATCTATCTATCTATCTATCTATCTATCTATCTATCTATCTATCTATCTATCTATCTATCTATCTATCTATCTATCTATCTATCTATCCGATTCGTGGGTATTAACCCAAGACTGGCTTGAGATCTGCACATGCGCACTTGCTTCTCGCAAATTTCTTGGGTTGCCAAGCCTCTCACATCCCCATGTCTCTTGGGTCATCCTGCGTCATTTGCTCCAGCGCTAAACACCCAGGTATGTGGACAAAGTGCCGTTAACATATTCATTAAAACGAATCGCCAAACTTTGCCTGGCTTTTTACTAAAGGCACTTCGTTGCCGGTCCTACTCTTCGCTATGACTCCTTCGCTCACGTCGAGGATGAGGCTGTGAAGTAAATATTTGTCGCAAACTAAGAAACGTTACCGGGGCGACTGCGCAAGTTCGCAAGGGTAACGCGTAGCGTCACGCAGTGCAATTTGCGGCTTCGAAAACGGTGCACTGATTGCCAAATCGTTTGTGTACACTTGTTCAATAAACTTTCCTTTGCCTCCGGTAAATCATTATTCACAGGAACTCTTACGTGTATTTCGGCACACGAACACGCTTGAAAAGCTATAGACGATTTTCCGCAGTGGGTTTGTTTAATAAAACTAGAGGGCCTCCACCACCGCACCGTGGCCGTTTTCATGCCGTGGCCTTTGCCAGGTACCTTGCACAGGCTGTATTTTGCGGTCGCATTTGGTACCTTTCACACGTGGTGCAACCGCCTTTGCGTATCGTGCGATCATTGCAGTCCGCTTTGTGTTCTTTTAAATGCGAATGCATTTCATAGTCGGGCTATGTCAGGCATCCGGCGTTGGCGTTGGCGTTGTCCGCGGAGGAGGAGCAGGAGGATAGGTTGAGGAGGTGTGCGCGCCGGCAGGTGTTAGATGTGAAGCATCTTATGGCGAAGCTTAATCCGGTGGTGGTGGTGTGCGGCGTGACCACCCTTACTGCGCATGCGCAAACCCTTTCAAAAAAAAATAAAAAACCTCCTCTCTCCCTCCTCTAGGCATCCCTCCCCACGGCAACCACACCCTCACTGCGCATGCGCCTCCCCTCCTCTCTCCCCTGCTACGCTCCCCCCTCTCTCCTCTAGGCATCCCTGCCCGCGCCGTCCACACTCCCACTGCGCATGCGCGTCCCACCTCTCTTCTCCTCTCCTACGCTCCCCCCCTCTCTTCTCTAGGCATCTCTGCCCGCAGCGTTCACACTCCCACTGCGCATGCGCGCCCCCCCCTCTCTCTCTCCTCTCCTACGCTCCCCCCTCTCCCTCTCTCGCCTCGCGACGCCGACACAGGCAGCGTCTGCTAGCGAGTTTCTTGGTTGAAAAAACCGACTGCTCGCGCTGCACAACCGTTCACTGGCCACCCCGTATATATGGCAATGAATCTTGACCTCCAAGGTGGTGCTGGTGGGAGGTTTCTCCTGTGCGTTGTTGAACAATAAAAATTCGCAGCGTGCGCGTTAACTAAAAGCGGACTGCGGCGGAGCTCGGCGGAGCTATATATGAAAAAAAAATTAAAAAAATAAATAAAAAAAATTAAAAAAAACAAGAAAAAAGAAAAAAAAGGCTCTGCGCAGTGCTCCCGACCGGGCTGCAGAAATTAGGCGCCTTTTCCTTCTTCGAACCACAACCACCATATATAATTGGAGTGAAGCACGCGCGAAATGCATTCGCATTTCCTCACGATTCCCTTCGGGGAGGTGGGGGGCATTTTTTTTTTTTTTTATCAGGTGGTACTGAGTTGGTCTCTCGTGCGGCACTAGGACAGCAGCGTTCCCAGGGAGGCTTTGCTTTCCCTTCGGTGTCCATACGCTGCAGGCTACTGGCCCTGCGCTTCCTGTTGCGCCTTGTACAAGGACAGGAATCCCCCCGCGCGAACTCTCGCATATTATTTTCTAGGCACTCACCTCCGGCATTTGATGCCTAATGTGCATCTTAACAGGGGCCCACAGTCAGTAACACTTCCTTCATTTTATGCAACAGCTGTTGCATTTTTTCGCCATGTCCAGTCGACCTGTCCTGGGGTTGATGTGTTGAACAATCCTATTGTTGACACAACAGCTGCTTTGTTGCTGCCGTTAGTTCCTCCGGCCCGCCGCGCTCGCTCTAGTTGTGTGTCTTGGAGCGCATTGACACCATCTTTTCTGCCTGGCCACCTCCGGGACTTCATGTGGCGGCTGTGATGGGGTGTGCTCCCTACTCTCAACCGCCTCGAGAGGTGAAGAATGGTCCAGTCAGCAACATGTCCGAACTGCTCCCTACAGGAAACAAACTAGCATGTTCTCAGGCAATGCGTCATTGCTCGTGTTTTCTGGAAGGCCGTGCATGTTGGATTTCGCGGTCTCGGCGTAAATCGCTTCGTTTCTTCTGGGCGTTGTTCTCGAGGCCGCTTTGCCTGCCTTCTCATTGTTGCCGGTGCTTTCTGTCTCTGGCGCAACCGCTGCGAGGCGGTTGCAGCAGGCCGTCACCGTCGCACTCTCTTCCCGATTTGTACTCGGAGCTACTATCTGTTTTGTCGGAGGAGCTCTTCTTTCTTGGTGAAGAGGAATTCCTTCGGCACTGGTCTTGTCGGTTTGTGTCGGTCTACAACAGACGCGTAAAACTTGTCTTTCGGCCTGCCTGGTTTGGTAGGTTATGTGTCGATTGGTGTCAGCAAAAACGCCATGTAAATACACAAAATGTACATATTCATGTTTTATTGTGCTTTTTGTTCACCATGTAATGTACATATGTGTACCTATGTTTTTGTAAAAACATTTTTGCGTGTCTGTGCATGTTCTGCTCTGTTGAAATGTTATTCATTTTCATAGTATGTGTTAATAAATTTCTCTAAACACACACACTTGTTCAATAAACTTTCCTTTGCCTCCGGTAAATCATTATTCACAGGAACTCTTACGTGCATTTCGGCCCACAAACACGCTTGAAAAGCTATAGACAATTTTCCGCAGTAGGTTTGTTTAATAAACTACATGGCCTCCACCACCGCACCGTGGCCGTCTTCATGCCGTGGCTGGCCGTGGCCTTTGCCAGCGCTGCTCAGCAAGTCTCCGTCCGCGTCGCGTCGTCTGCTCAGCGTCCCCATAGCGTCTGTGCGCACGCGAATAAAAGCGAGCAGACGGCAGCGCCGGAAAAGTCAACATGGCGGCACCTCTGGATGCAGTTTCCTTCCGCCTCGAACTTATCACGTCGTCGACCTGCGCTGTGTGGCCCGTAAGTTCGCAACCTACGCACTTATTAGCTTTATATTTGCATCGCGAAGCTTAGAGAGCAATGTATTCGTCGGTATTTTGCGGTGTTTCCGAGATTCAATCTCAAGTTCTCGGAGATAAGGCTTAGCAGGCATGGCTAAATAAACACACCTAATCTCAATAATGAAGACACAGCATACCTAATGCTTTGTCCCCAGCATGAGATGACACAAAGCGATAGCCGATTTCCCCATTTATTTTTTGCTTTGAAGGCATGAAGGCAGTGGGGAGTAGCAAGCGCGAGTTTGGATCGAAGCGGGCGCTCGCGTCTGCATGGGTGCGGCCATGTTGGCTTCTAACCCCACCTACTGGCGCTTACGGCCACGGCCGCTTCGCTGGCCCAATGCGTTGGCTGGGACAACTGGCTGGGGGAAGGCCAGTTATGGTCACGTGATCAAACATGGCAGCAACTGTAGGCCGCTGCGGAAAATCGTCTATAGAAGGCTGACCGGCGCTCGGTGTACCACCCGTAGAATCAGGCCACCTAATACGTCGGGGTGGATTCCGCTGCCACTCGCGAAGGCCGCGTTTTTGATGGAACCTGTACGCGTAATCGTTAGCTGACTAAGGCTCACGTTGAAGAACATCGGGTGGCTGAAATCAACCCAGCCAATGAAAGTATGGGCGTCATACGGAAGCTTCAGGCGCGATGCTGAAGAGCGAGTTGCTCCTTTTCACGTTATCCAATGGGGCCCTACTTAGCTATTTAATGACGTCAACTCCCTCGCTGAGGCGCATTTCACGAGGAATGTACCAGTCTCGAGTAATTTGTCGAGAAACCAGCGCCCACACTAAACTAAGAGTTTCGCTTTGTATTTCACATATACAAGTAACGAGATATTCCAAGAGAACATTTTAGCAATTCTGAAGGTACTTGAACAACTGGATAAAAACGACCGGATAACTGTTTCGTTTTTGTTGTTCCTGCAATGTAGTACCGTTTCAGAGTGGATTATCGACTACCCCGCATCTTGCAATATTGTACAACCGACACACTCGTTCCTTAATTGGAGTTCGCCTCGCACAACATCTTCCAACGAACTCGTGAATTGAGTTTACGAGCCGTCTGCCCCTCCTAAATCCCTGCAAATCCAGCCTGCAAAATCCACTAGAAGCAACTTTTTTGTGCAGTCGAAGTCTGCAATGGCAAAGAACGGTTTTCTCAAACAAAAGCTCCATTGCACACCACCGCCACCAGCAGCGCTACTGCATGTTTAAGGGTGAACAACGATGCAGTATCATTGTCAATTCCTTTATTCGTCTTGCCTATTGTACTACTTGCACCCAGCCAAGCAAAGTTTACACAGGCTATTTTGAAAAACCCGGAAGTGCTAACCCACATGGCACTCGACTGCTGCTGCTGTACGCAACTGCGGCGCCAAAGAAAGAACTTCGGCTCGGCGTCCGAATTATGGCCCCGTGTTAGCTCCCTCGCGTGCAGTTTTAGCGACCACGCCTCGCTGAGCCGCCATCAATGATTCAGGTGTGGGCTCCGTTGTGCCCCGCAAAGCGAAAACTTCCCCTTTTCCCCCCATGTTTTCTGTTTTAGGACGACTCTTTCTCTTTCCCTCTGCCTGCATTTCCCCACGACCTCCCCACATCCGATCCCTAACTCATCCCGACCGCGGCCAGACATTTCCCTATTTCCGTATCTCTTCACCGTCTTCGACACTACCCTCCTCCCTATTTCTTATTGTAGTATGTGCGTTCCGTGTTAGCAGGGAAGGCTTTGAAATCACCTCGATTCCCGCTTATATATTACTTCATCTACGCCTATTCTGCCCCAGCAGGGACGCATTTAAAAGTCTGAAAAACCTAACAGTTACTTAAACCTAAACTTTACGCGCCTCCTGCATATCTAACCTTCGAGTAAGGCCTCCCTCCTTTACGGCAATTACGTTTATCGTCGTCCAGAACTTTTTAAGCTTCGTTCTTGGCTCGCATTTCGTAGTTCTCGCCTAAAGGAATAAGGCGCACTTTAAACGGGGAGGAAAGGGAGCCAGACAATGGACAACATATTGCCGCAGGAGCAACGAAACGTGAACCTATTCAGTGGCACAGCAAGCTCGTCCCATTTTATTGTCATTTCCTCCATCGCTTTCTTCCTTTAAAGGGGCCATGACACGGTCACCCAATAATTTGTGGTTTTCAGCGAAAACTACAAGTCTATTATGCCTATACAGATATGAAAAGTGGGCCGTAAAAGAATATTTCAGTGCAGAACAGGCCCTAGAAGTCGCCGGCTGTAAATCCCGCCCGCAGCCGGCGACCGCCATTTTCCCCATGGCGCCTGTGACGCCACGTGCAGCAAGGAGTGGTGGCGTCGGCTTCTACCGCAGTTTCATCCGCAGCAACTAGCTCAATTCAGTGCTAAGCAGAAGAAAGCTCAAATATCTCGATTTCACGCTCAGCTGACGACGAAACAATATCGTTCGCCGGAATGCAGACGCTCGCACATCCAGCTGCTTGTTACGTCACGGCTTGTGAGTGCGCCAGTGTTGCCCGACTCTCAGGCCCACTCACGTGTTTGTAAAAATGTTCAATAGTAAATTAAGTAATCGACCAAATGCACTAAAACTCCGCCCGCTTATTTGTGAATGCTTACGGATTAATCCCCATAACACAGATTATGACCGAAAATTGGGTGTCATGGCCCCTTTAATGAGATGTGCTGCAGCTTCCAGTTGTGTGTGTATATGCGGCTGAGTTTGCGCGAGAGCTTAGAACGGGGCTAAATCTGTAGTTCTAATGTTAAAGAAAATTTGTGGATGTTTATATCATCACCACCACCGCCATCATCGTCGCCGTCGTTGTTGTCGTCGTCATCATTCCACTGCAGGGCAAAGGCCTCTCCCGTGTTCTGCTAATAAACCCGCTCCTGTGGTTGCTTTGTTAAAGTTATACCCGCTAACTTCTTAATCACATCTGCCCACCTTACTTTCTGTCTCCGGCTCCCGCGTTTGTGTCTGTTGGAATCCAATGAGATCCCCTTAATGACCAGCAGATATCTTTCCCTTGGAAAACAGGCTGGCTGAAAAGGTGATGCTGTCTAAGAAATGGAAAGAAAAGGAAGGCATTCTTGCGAAGTGAACAATTACGATATTTTACCTACGACTTCCCGTAACTGCTTGAAGCTAATAATAAATAGGTCAGCATTTATTTCACCAAGGTAAATGAGAATATTATCAGTAAACTTAAGTAATATTTTTGGCGCAGTAGCAGGCATGTGCTTCGGTTCTCTAGCTTCCACAGTGCTGTCAAGAAAAGTTGTGGCCGAGTATTGTAGTAGCTGGCGTCAGGCAGGTCACGTGACCAGAGGGGGGGGGGCGAACAAATAAATAAATAAAACGAAATGATGATGAGAACACTCGCAATGATGGTGCTAAATGACGGTGAGGATGATGATGATAACCCCCCCGATCTCGTTGGGCAATCACATACAGTTGCGCACTTCCAGCTTCGCAGTCCGAAGGTATTCACGGCGCGAAATGGGCTGAACTTTCTTTTTCGACCCTCCTTCTACGTCATACGATGCATCGGCAATAACTTTTGCCTTCCTCGTCTTACGGCTTCTTCCCCACAGCCGTATAGTCGTTCGCGCTGGACTACTGTTGCTCTTCAAGTCACGGTTCGACCATATTTTTCCCCACAGCGCCCATCATTCTTTCCGTTCGCTCCCGAAATTCCCGCGCTTCCTCAATTACTTTCGCGCTCTTTTCTTCCTTTCCAGCAAGCTATGGCTCTTCCTGTATTGCCGGGGTGCCTTCTGGCTTTCAAGTGCTCACGTCCGAGTCGTACGTCACGTGCCATTCCCCCCTTTCCCTCTGTTTTCTTCAGCTTGTGCCTAGTTTTAGCAGAACCATGCAGGAAGGCATTCGTTTGATGCATAACTAGGAACGTTCAGCGCAATAATGCGGGGGGCACAAGAAAGAGATGCAGACAACACAAGCGCTAACAAACCACAGCTCGTTGAAAGGTGCGCCGTCGTCCCATTTGGCCTTGCATAGCCGTCAGTGTGGCTGCAGTCCGATGTTGGAAAAAACCTCTGTGCTATTTCGTCACAGGGAGAGAGTAACCCGCGAAATAACTGAGGCTTACGTTATCCAAAGACAAGGCTCTAAGTGCGTGAGCCAACCGTCAGTGCTCCTTCATGATAAAGAATTTTCATTCCTTACATGCCTTCGTAGTTCCGCATTCGACGGATTAAGGTTATTTTTTGCGCAGCCGGCATGGTTTCGTCATTTCGGGTTTTTTTCCGTATATTCGTCAGATGGGCGTGCGTGATGTGTTTTAATTTCGTTTGTATGTTTGATTTACTGGATTTTTTCTGTATGTTTTGTCATTGCTGGATAACACGTGCGGGATTCCCTGTTTAGTTGATGATTGTAGGCGTGTTCTTGATAAAACGCCATGTTTTTTGTAGAACTATATTTGTAAGAGAGTGAGGCATGAGATTGCTGCGATTAGAGTTGGTATATATTCATGTGTGTTCCCAAATAAACGTGGTTTGAAGTTAGCGCTTGCGTTGTCTGCATCTCTTTCTTGTGCCCCCGTATTGCGCTGAACGTTCCTAGTTATGCATCTTTACCAACCCGCCCAACTCGCCGCACTTGTTCGTTTGATTTCGGTTCATTGAACTGTACGCCCTTTTCCCTTCTCCGTTGTGGTCGGGCTTCAGCAAGGAAGGAAATACGTGCTTCCTACGGCTTCCTACGGCCTACGGGAAGCTGCTTTTGAAAGGCAGGCCATTCCGATCATACGGTAACGTTGGTAATATCGGCAATTAACTTTTATGTAAATCGGTGTCGGACAGGTTCATCTGCCTGCTTAAATTGGCAAGAGGTGAAAAAAAATGTCACGAATGTTTTTCAGAGTAGCTCTCGCATCTTTCAAAGGTAGCTTTGGGTGGGAAACATGTGCATACCGAGCACGCGTGTATCTATTTATGATGTTGCTAAAAGAGCTGGAAAGCCAGCGCTAGTCTTCATTAATCCAAAGCCTCATAATAACACTATGATCTCCGTTACAAAACCGTAATGTGATTACGAGACACGCTGTATAGTGGAGTGCCCTGGCAAGCGCCGCCAGAGCAACGCTCTCGACAGTAGAAGGCTCGCCATTAGACTACAGAGACAGTACTTTCACCGCGCGCTCGGGGGGTCTAGGATATTTTGTGGCCGACTGTACATTGGTAGCGGTAGGTGGCGGGCGCGATCGTGCCTAGGTAAGGTACCGAAGCACGAATATCGTTTGAATTTTTCGGTGGGTCTTGTTAAGTTCAGGTGCAGCGGTGAGTATGTTCATCAAGTGTTGGACGAAAAAGTGCGGCCGCATAAAAAAAGTATCTAAACACAGCTAGTCCGTTCATGTTTTACTATTTAACCCTTTATTTTGTTAAATCGGAAGGCACAGGGACGACCCATAGGGAGTGCATTGTTCAATATCGATTTCCTTTCTTGCTCTCGCACCATAATCCCGGCCTGGCCCTGATGTCGTTCAGGGACGTCAGGTCGAATCCCACCGGACTCGGGACTCGCTGTAGTACCACCGCAAGCGTTGCATACATGAATGTGAAAGCGGTTTTCGATCATCGCAGCCTCGAAGCACAGAAAGGAGGGCCGAAGGAAGTGTTTGGCGGCATTCCAGAGTGGCTCGAGAGCATGTCGTGAGGCTTTATTATTTTTTTCTTTTCGTTCAGCGTAAGAACGTGACAATGTGAAGGGTATGGTCAAGTTAGGGGAAATAATTTTCATTGCTGTAGCATTATAAAAATAAGAAAAGGTCACAGTTTCACCGCAAGGGTGAAGCAATGAATGCGATAGCAACAAATTGTAATGCTATACGAAGTGACGCTGGCAGCTAAGTCTTTTGGATTCGATCTCACGCAACTCTACAAAACGCTTGTTTAAGAATTCTCTTCGCGTTGAGAGCGCAGCACGTAGAAGGGTACACCGGCCGCCCGCGGCCGGCTACCGAAATGGGGAGATAAGGTGCGCGCCCGCGACGACCGCGGTCGTAAAATCGAAGGTCGCTCGAGGGACCCCCACCCCCCCCCTCGCGTCTTTTCACGCTCGCGAACGACGGGCGGGGCCGGTTGAACAGTTGGGGGGATCTTATCGCATGCGCCTCGGAGCGACGGAGATGGCCGGCTCGTTTGATCGCCGCTTCAGCCGCGTTCACCACTCCCGCTCGCCCGCTATTACCCGCTTCTGGTAGAACGTACGATGCGCAGGGGGTTCTTATCAATTTGTACTTCATACGTGACATGACGGCGACGGCAACGGCGACGGCGACGGCAAAACCCGTCGAGACTGTCCGTATAATTGCTATCGCAGTAAAAGAAAACGAGAGTGAATGGTTTTGAAGATGCTACCCTGGAATACATCTTGAAGAACATAGGCGGGGTATAGACAAGTTTGGAAGGATAAAAAAGTAGATAGGGGAAATCGATTGATTTTGGAAAATCAATGCGCCCCGCTAGGATTTTACGTCCTAACATTACGATATGATTATGAGGGAACGCCGTAGTGGAGGGCTCTGAAAAGTTTCACCATGGGGTGTTCTTTAACGGGCACCTCAACGGGGGCTGCGCCAGCGGGGGGCTGGAGCCTTTCCCAAAACTTTCGCCTGCCCTTCTTTGACCCCCCCCTCCCCCCCAAAAGCAAGCATAGTCAAAACACAACGCATAAGTTCCCTGCCTCCCCCGCCCCCCTGAAAGACCTCGCTTGTCGCCGGTGACCCCCCCCCCCCCCACCAATAAAAAAATCCTGGCGCCGCTTCTGCACCTCAACACGAAAAGTGACTGTTGGAGGCGACGACACAACACGTGATGCAAATACATCATCATCACGTGATTGTGGGAAAGGTTTAAGCATGCAACTCAAAGAAGAAATAACACGAATGTAGCTGTTTCACTGAACGCCGACGCCGCAAGACCCCCAATGGCAATGTCATCAAGCCCGCACCTCAATGGCGAGCTGCGGATATGAAAGTCGCGGAGCTCTTGCGAGAGATCTGGGAAGAGAAATGCCCAAAAAGAGCCACAATCAGTCACAAGATGTCCTCCTTCCCTTTCTCTTTCCCTCCCTTTCTCTTCCTCTTCTTCCTTCTTACCTCGACGCACAAACACTGCGTCTTTGGTAGACACCTCAGCAATCGCGTTGAGTCCTTCGAGAGCAATGTGTCAAGGGTTGCACCTAATGATCAGGTCGACACGACGTGCACCTTTCCAAACGAACACGGCATACCACTCTAAGGAGATCACTAAAGGGATCAGGAAATCCACACAGCCTAAGGCGTTTCGCGAACCTTTTAAATGCGAATGCATTACATAGTCGGGCTATGTCAGGCATCCGGCGTTGTGCGCCGTTGGCGTTGTGCGGGGTTGGCGTTGTCCGCGGCAGGTGTTTTCTCTCCGCTCTGAGGGCGTGGAGAGGAGGAGCGCGCTCTGACGAGTGAGGGCGCGCATCGCGGGAGCTCGGCGGAGCTATATATGAAAAAAAAAATTTCCTAAAAAAAAAGAGAGTGAGTGGAGAGGAGGAGCGCGCTCTGACGCGTGACGGCGCTCGCATCGCGGGAGCTCGGCGGAGCTATATATGAAAAAAAAAACTTAAAAAAAAAAGAAAAAAATAAAAAAAAACACAAAAAAGGCAAAAAAAAAAGGCGCTGCGCCGTGCTCCCGACCGGGCTGCGGAAATTAGGCGCCTTTTCCTTCTTCGAACCACAACCACCTATATATAAATGGAGAAGCGCCACGCGAAATGCATTCGCATTTCTCACGATTCCCTTCGGGGGAGGTGGGGGCATTTTTTTTTATCAAGATCTTTCGTCTTGGTCTTGGTCTTCGCTTCGTATCGTGATGTCCTTACTACCGATTTTCCATTGGCCAGCGCCTGACAATGAATGGGCCTCATGTTCATAGCAGGATCAGATAAAAAAAAAGATAACAAAGAAGAAGAGAGTGGGATCTTCTTTCTTTCGCTGATGATATACCTCCGTGTCACCTTTTATGTCGCAACGATTGTTTTACCGAGAAAGGCCGCATTTATTTCTTAACATTCAGCTCATCATCGATTAATCAGAAAGCCCGTTGAAACTTGTGAACTGATGATAATGAATATTTCATAAACGAATAATATTTACTCTTACGAGAAATCACCTGAGAAAGTCCCCTAAGGAGAAATCTTTATTCGAGCCCACCAAAAACAGGATATCAGATTTGAACCTGTAGGCAGTGAAAGGGAAAACAAGTATTTTAAAAACTCCATGAGCACGCTACAATGTTCAGCGTGCTCCTTTACCGATTGCGCATGTTGTTGCCAATACCCAGCAGATCAAGCGCTTATCTGAAGTGCGTTTTCCTTAGCTCCACTGCGTTGTCATTCTCCTGACATTAGGCCTCCACCGCAATCTCCTGACATTAGGCCTATCGTTCTCTATTAAGGCAGTGAACGTTATGACTGTCTCGCGAGTTGGCGTCGACGCGCTATACGCGCGTCGACGCCAACTCGCGAGACAGTCATAACGTTCTCCATGGCATGCGCCTTTTTACGGTCCCACGTTAACAGTGGGACTCGGCAGGATGAACCGCGGCAAAGTACGCGACAGTTTTTCGCTACGACCGTCGCACAGTTCCCAGAATGACGTTGTTTCCTTTAATTCTTTGACCAAAGGCGAACGGGAAGTCTTCCCTAAAGTTGTATGGCTCCCACCGACAAAAGGAACGGTCTGTTGCTAAGCAGGATTTACGATATATGTAGCACAGAAGGGAAGAAAGAAAACTTATAAAAAAACACAGAGAGAACATCTACAAGCCTTGAGCACACTACGCGACAGTGAACAGTGAAAGTCCCCTAACGGGTCACTATACGACAATGACTATACATGCCTGTCGGTTTTTACTCTTTATAGGGAAATCTCCTCCTTTCTTTCTGTATTGCTATTTCCTATATTTAGTTTCTTTATTTTCCTTTCATTTAAAGGAACCTTACTTTGCGCATTCTCACTTTCACGAGCTGTACCTCCGACGTTCGCTTAGTGTTGTGCGGTTGGTTTCCTTGGGGACCCTGGAGGTGGCTTTAAAACCTGGCATGCAATAAAGAGAGACCCACTAGCATGTGCTTTCTCTGAGTAAAAATTGCACCCTGGCTTACAGTTTTTGTTTTGCTGAATAGTTTGGAAATATTGAGTTACCGTGAGCGGCTTCGACTTGGAAGTATACGACGCGTCCGATTTGAGTTATTAGTAATTATGTGTATGAAAAGCAGTCTTGCAGCTTAACTTAACACGCTGCCTTTACCAGTACGAGATTCTTGTTAAGGCGAAAGCATTAGAGGTCTCATCAAAAGCGCAAAGTGGCCGTCAGCGTCAACACAAAAGATGCAAAAAAAACGTCATTGTGTGATGACGTCATTCTTTGGCGTCATCATGACGTCACAATTAGCCAGAATTTGTGACGTCATCATGGTGCAGTCACGTGATGACGTCATAGCACGACATTCGTTGCTTGGTAAAAAATGGGCCGATCCCTGGGGATTTGCACGACCCACGTGACGTACACGTGACGTTCCACGTGGCGTGCACTTGACGTGCACGTGGTGTCCCACGTGACGTTTTTTCCACGTGACGTGCATAAAGTTTCCAATGCTTTGATCCCGGAGGCTATGCGAAACCATGTCGGGTGCAGGAAGCAGAAAACATTCCTGGTTGGGGGGGGTGGGGTGCGATCATTGGCAGTTCGCAGAATGTTATCTCTTTCTAACGCACGGCGTCTTACGATTCCATTAACACATTCTTTTCTTTCCTGCTGATTAATACCGTGCATTCTTGTTCGTGAAACAATACAGAATATCTTGCCTTAAGCCCGATCCTATTGCAATCATTTGCATAATTACGATATTTGCATTTATTTACGATCCCCTCCGGTTTGGCGCTCTGTGTTCTGATTCTCTAACGGCTACCAATACCGCGTGGTATTTTGAGTATTACAATTTGTGATGTCCTTTTTATGCCTAAATATGTTACGGTAATCTGTACAATTAATTTGCATTCATTAGCGCCGGCGCTTCCTGCTTATTTTTTGTATAATCCAAGATACTTTACAACTAGCCGTAGCACACGGTACACTGTTTTAATTAATTTCCCCACGTTTGAAACTGTGCATCATTAATTTACTTTATAAATGACTGACGCCTGCTTCTCTGAGTAATCATAATGAATCTCGAGGGTCAATTAGATTAATCCCTGTTTGTGCTCTCGTCTCGGCTCGCCTAACCAAACTGATATTACATTGTCACGCAAGACTCAGGGTTTTCCTTTACGCTGCATGCAACTACCATTCTGCAAGCCAAACACTCCGGCTCTCTCTTCCCATTTCTTGTCTACGTGACGTACGATAACTTAGGTATTTCCGTGCCGAAGTTGCGCAGAATTCAGCCACTGGGATTTCCTGGTTCCACTGTCGTTTTTGGTCCTGTTTGTACAAGCAACAATGCCAGAATTCGTGCATTGTTTCGCCTACAGTTCAGGTGTTGCGGCAATAAAAGAGGCACTACGGGTGGCTGCGGCGTAGCTCAGATATATGGCGCACAAGGGAGCGCGGTGATTGGGAAGAAGTTTCTCGCTCATCGAAACGTGCTTTGGCGTGCCCTCTGAGCTTAAGAATTCCGCCGCGTGCGATAGGACGCGGGAACATCGTCCGTCTTCGTTTGCTCTGTCGCGTGTGAGATAACTCAACAAAACCAAACTAAACTGCGAGACGCGAGGATGTTTTAACTGTGGGCCTAGGAATAAAAACTACGAGGCGAAGTTTCTTAGCCGCCTGAATATTCTGGATTATTCACGACGTGGACCCTAAGGTCTCGTCGCTGTAAACAAGACAAAACTGCGAAAGCAGTGCCACATGAATTCTGGGAGCGATTAAAGTGAATTAAGGTGGTGAATTTGATGGCACGGTTTATTTTTTCTCACAATTTATTTTTCTCGATAGCTTTTTTTTTTTTTTACGTTAGCGAGATTGCCTGTAAACCGACTGACATATTTCGGTAAGTTCAGGGGGGGGTCGTGTCTGTCACTAGATGGATGTTAAATAGTATGGATAAAAGTGTGCAAGTCATAGGAAGTTTTAAACTTTGTATACTTAGGCTTGAATAATAATAATAATAATAATAATAATAATAATAATAATAATAGTAATAATAGTAATAATAACAATAATAATAACAATAATAATAATAATAATAACAATAATTATAATAATAATAATAATAATAATAATAATAATAATAATAATAATAATAATAACAACAACAACAACCCGGGGAACCATTTTTAGCAATATTCATATGTAATGCGAGACATCTCTGCTCTCAGGAAGTGAGAGAAATGGCTTACAATATGTTTTCATAGTGGACGACCAGGGCTTGTTGGTCGCCTGCCACTCTTCCGCAAAGAAAAAAGAAAACATATCCGAGTGAATGATATGTATTAAGCAGCGCAACTGCGATATTCACCTTTGGCACTATACCTAGCGGCTAGAGGGATGCTAGAGGGCTAGAGTAATGTTTCGATTAACAGTGCGCAAGCTCGTTCTTAACTGCGCATTGCAGAGTAAACGTTCTCAATTTCCCAAGTGACACTTCAGGACATCCGTGTCGCGGTTGAGTGTTCAGGTGCACGAACTGCATGGTCACTTCCTCTTTGCGTCGTTTACGTCAAAAAAAATCACGCCATATCCGCGAAGTGAATGATGATGAGTGGGCGAAGCTCGATCGTTTTCATCCATGGCAGAAAGAGAATGTGTGGTCTGGAACGCGCTTATATTTCATGGTCATCAGCGTCATCGTCATCGTTATCACGTGTAGTGGGTACATTCCACTATACTGCGTCATCTTTATCACGTGTAGTGGGTACATTCCACTATACTGGAACGCGCTTATACTTCATCGTTATCACGTGTAGTGGGTACATTCCACTATACTGCGTCATCGTCATCTTTATCACGTGGAGTGGGTACATTCCACTACACGTGGCTACCTACCTACTACTACTACTACTACTACGACTACAGAGGAGGGACAGACCCACACCCTAAGGAGCTTCGCCCCTAAAAAATGTGCTGATATAACCGCTCCGGGATGGCTTTTGCCTTCGATTAATGTTAGGCGAATCCATAAGGAGGCCTCCCTGTGAGTTCTTTTTTTTTTCCTTTTTGTACGAAAGTGGTGATGCCGTAGGCCACGTGCCATAATGCTGCCACGGCTTTTTCGTAACAGCGGTGTCGCACGGAGACTAAAATAATGCTCAGGCACTTACAAAAATCAAAAAAGTACGTGTGCGAAACCCATAAGCTCGCTTACATGTACGCGCCGTTTATCACATAAAAGTAGAGGACACTGCGACATGAAAGGGCGTAACAAACAGGAGCAGGGAAATCTGAAGCGCCTTGGAATCTTCACCAACACCCTCGCTCCATATCTTTTACGCAGGTCCACATCCTGCAGCTGCACTACGCACTTGCGAATATCGTAATAACATTTAAAGGCACCTCTGTCGGAAACGTAAAGAAAAAACTCAATAGAAAGATGGCAGAATGTTCAAGAAGACCTTTGAAGGCATGAGAAGCTGTCGTCCATGGTGCGTGTTTATAGTCAAAATAGTGCTCTATCGCGGTCTAATGCGGATACGTCGAATTATCGTTTAATTGAAACGCTACCGTACTTGCACCAATCGCTTAAAATTACGCATGGTGAAGAAGACTATGCGTGTCACTCTGCGAAAGGTCTTCATCATGTCACAATTTTCAAGCACCCCGGAACCGCCTGAAACGACACTTCGGTTGGGCACGCGGAGCACATCCTTGGCCGAATGGATACAAGTGTCCATAATAGCCAATAGTCGTAGGCCAGTCATGACTGGTCTGTGATCGTGCGGTCAAGGCGCCAGGTGCGGCGAGACCTGTGCATGCTTCGCGCGGGCATGTCGTCGTTTGCTTCAGTGTCACAGTCGAAGAACACAACAGCTGTATTCAGCCGCAGGTTCAGAGGTCATTATGGCACTGTACGTAGCCGACGTCGCAACCGTCCAGGAAGGAAGATCATCGTGCAAGAAGGGCTGCTTGTAGCACAGAGGAAAGAAGAGGGGAGAGGGGTCGTATAGCAAGGCGAGTTGGCGAGAGTCGTTATTCCGAGGGGAGGTGCATTGTCACATGTCTGGGGTCACGATTGTGGACTTAGCAACGTCGACCTCGTTCGGCGTGCTCTATTATGGTAGGGGCTACGCGACCGGGTGCGCCTGCTATTCTTGTTACGGCTTGATGGTTGCTCGAATCCTTTCAGTTCCGACTGTTCGGTTTTATTGCGAAGGCCCTAGATGCTTCACCATGCGGGAAAAGTTACCATTGGCGTAGGCGTCAACACGACTGATGAAACAAAAAATCTTCATGTAATGACGCCACCCTACGACCCAATCATGACGCCACAGATCACCAAAATGTGTACCGTAGTCATGATGTCTTTATGACGCGACATCCTGACGGGAAAGTTGGGGGGGGGGGGGGGGGGGGGCGGGGGGTAATAAGTCGATTGGGGAAAAAAGACTGGCCTTTGAGTCGCACTAGGCAAATGCATTAAGCACTGAGTGACTTTTCTGGTAAGGTCGCGCTGTACACAGGGGGCTTCTAAAGTTCAGAAAAGAGGAAAGTTACAGTTAGTTCAGGCAGAGCCGTTTTTGCAAGGGGGTTTCTCTCACTTTAGATGGCGGAAATAACGACAATTTGACACTGCACGCCGGGAGGTATACATATGAGATATGCATCATTGAGCAGTTTTGTGTTGCAGAGTTATTACAGTGTTAACGACTGCACGCACTGTCAGTTTGGTGTTTTCAAAAGGCCGGAATGCACCGACAAAAACTAGGTTCAAGGCGAATACGAAGTCCTAATTACTCCGCTGCTTTGAACAAACGATACAGCGAAGTAAATATGGATAAAAAATTGAAGTAGCTTTACTTACGTAACATCGCGAATACTGCTTAAACAGCAGAGCTCGGTAACATCATTTTGCTATTTCATTGCATGACTTAGCTCTATAGTATTCTTGCCATCCATCCACACGGTTTAGCTGGTCTTCGCAATGTGAAGTCAGTAAAGCTGCATATTTGAATAGCGCAAAAAAGACTCAGGGACACAGGCGAGAAAGACGATACAGGCGTGCTACTTCAGTAGAGCTGCTTCAAAGTCCTAATGTTTAGTGGACCGGAGTTGAATAGTAGGGCTCGCTCAATTTCTATGGCACATACTCGCTGGGAGCTGCGTTACGCTCCGCAGGGGAGCGTAACGCAAGGAGCGTATCTCGATCTTGAACAGCTGCGCTGTTAAAATAATTTAGTGGGAGCGCGTTGTTACTGAACCGTTGCCCAACCGTTTCCTGTTGTTTGAATATTCCATTTTTTTAAGATAGGAAACTGCAAATACCCAGTAATGTACTGCCGTGCGGAGTTTGTCCCCGAGAGAGATAAAGAAAGGAAAAGACCGAACCACCATGAGGTACAATGGGCTTAGCCCTTTCAGTCCCAGTGATTCCAATTGGAATCATAAATTATGTAGGTCAGTCAGCAAGCATCTGGTAAAGATAAAGCGTTGTTCTTCCTCAAGAGCCCGTATTTAGCATCTGCCCTACATGTGTTGTCAACATGGTACACACAATACAGCGAGGTCACGTCTGAACGAAGAAATTACAGAAGCGGTCATGCTGTTCGCGCATTTCGCTGAGGCAGCGTCTTCTTTCACCGTGCAGAGATAGGGCATTTATTTTAGTTCTGCGCCAGAAATTTGAATTTCGGCTATTGGACATTATGCTATCCTATCTAGATAACATTTTAAGTAATAAATGAACTAAAAATTATGGAATTATTATTAAATAAAAATTATTTATTAAATTAATTGGCACATTAATTACTCTTCACTGAAAAGTGTGAACAAAGAGTTTGTCAGTTTTTTTGGACTGCCACGATCATGTGCATCTCCAAATGTGAAAACTAGTTGCTTACATTGAAAATAGTTAATTCGGGACTGAAAGGGTTAGGCAAAAAAAAAAAAAGACTAGAGGAATATTGTGGGAGACATGTAAAGTTCGCTTTGGCGTCGCCATGAAATATAAAACGCAGTTTATTTATGAAAATAATACGTTAATGAAGAAAGTCTGTCTAGCTATTAATCCCAGGAAAAGAGCTAAAACTCAGAAAGAACATGTTGCTCGGTTTTTAAATCGCGCGATGCGCATTGTTTTCTCGAACCACAGCACACCGGAGCATATTGGTCGGCCTTCCCGCAACCAGCAAAGGGGTATTGCCAGAAGCATTTACGTTGCTGGTCATCATCATCATCATCAATCATCAGCCTGATTGCGCCCACTGCGGGGCAAAGGCCTCTCCCATGTTCCGCCAATCAACCCGGTCCTGTGCTTTCTGCTGCCACATTGTACCTGCACACTTCTTAATCTCATCTGCCCATCCTAATTTTCTGTCTCCTCCTGACGCGTTCCCTTCTCTTGAAATCCAGTCAGTTACCCTTAATAACCAGCGGTTATCCGGCCGACGTGCTACGTGGCCGGCCCATGTTCATTTCTTCTTCTTGATTTCAACGGCGATATCCTTAACCCCCGGTTGTCCAGAGCAGAGTGGGTCAGGGAACGTTGCTGGTACGAAAGAGCAAATACGAAATCTATAAAACAAAACAGGAGCGCATAACACGGGTACCAGGTGGAATGTGGAAAGACGAGGAAGGGGAAACCGGAAGGCGGGCGAGGGGGGGGGGGGGCAACCAGGGGGTGCTGGGGGGGTGCTGACGGGAGGGGGGGGGGGTGATGTGTGGTATGCGACTATGCGGTTTCTGTCGTTCCTGTACCGTGATTTGGTTCGCGCTTCGTGTCACGGACCGCTCTCCAACCCCAACACACCGACCGCCGGTGGCACCGCAATCGGGAAACCCGGAATCTACGCGGTCGTTCACACCTGCACCATTCTGTTTCTGTTTCTTTATTTTTTATTCTCTCATTGTTTTTTCGACGTCCGCTTGCTATACGCTTTTGGTTTTCTTTTTTGTTGCATTGTCTATATGGCTTTGTATCGGGAAGCGAATAAGTGGTAGGGATCGATGAAAGCAGATGGGCGTCGGCCATGGATGCTCGACACTGGACAAAAATACAAATTTCGTGGCTGCCCGGTTATGCCGGTGTCGAAGGCGGGTACGTGAGAAACCAAACAAGGTCATAGACGAAATAGAAATGTTATTGCATCTGAATCAACGAATATGATGTCGCATATAATTTTATAGTCTTCGACGTATTAGCCGCAAATTCATCAGATTGTTGAGATTGAAACAGGATGGCGAGTTGGGTTAGATGATTAACTTTATCACTCTTTAGATTGAAGCATACGAAGAAGCTGACAGCCGATGGCGTTTTTCTACAACTTCTGCCAGTGGCATCTGCAAGTGTGCTCAGCATATGATATTACATAAATATGGCTGTTTGTTACTGTTCTGGCCACCTTAAAAATGTTCTGTCACCCCTCTTGGGGCAATGATGATAAGCACCGCGGTTTTAATTAAACAACGCTTGTTTTTCTCGTTACCATTCAAGTACACTTACAAGTGCTCGAGAAATATGCTTCATCTTCGTTTTCCAAGTGCTCTAGACTTTCAACATTCCTAATTAACATTGACATTCCCATCACCATCGCGTTCATCCTCCGTCTTTAACGTAAAGGCTAAACCCAACTCTGCCTTTTTAATTTCTCCGAAAGAGCACTTTTCACTTAGTGTTTTAATCAGACTTTCCGGATCTGCACGATCAAAAACTCCTGGCAAGTTTAAAGAGGAATACCCGAGGTAAACGCAATTAGAATTTTTTTTCTTAAAAATGCAAACGAATATTTCCGTCCACTCTGTTCCTCTTATCCCTTCCCCTCTTTCTCATTCCGTCTCTCTGCTCTCTTTCATTTTTGTAATCATCCACAGACCACGCGATGAGCCAACTTCTATCTTTACAATCTAAATAGGCCGTGTGCAGTCGTTTTAGTTTTTTCGAAATAAAAGAGGTTCTACGCCAACCCATACTAAAGATCTACGTATTAAACGAAATGACTTGGTCTTGGGGCCATAGAAGGCTTGTCTTTTACGCTAAATTAACTGAAATGGGCTTCGTCCCTGGAACGATTCGCTTCGCTTGCCGTTTACGAGGACCAAGCGCCCAGCAGAAAAAGCCTCGCGGAAGCAGCTAAGTGACGGCTCACGAGCTCTTGTCGGGAATGAATACGACGCTTCAAAGCAAAACGATAAAGCAAGGAAAAAAAAATAAGATACACCGTGTCTGCGGAAAGTTTTAGATTCCTTGAAATCTCAGCGAATCGCCATCCTTCTGAAAGCATTGTTGGGTTTCATTTTACTTTTTGTTCATTTAGTCACGATTTTGACCCTTCCTCTATAATTTCAAAAAAAAAAAAAAAAAAAAAAAAAAAAAAAAAAAAAGGGAGCTATAAACTTGTACACAGGAGGCTGACTTTGTGGCTAGAATGATTTTCAGTATATGGGCCATTTTTCATGGTGGCACGTCGCTGGCAGCAACCCAGGCACAAGCTTCCGAACTCCGTGTTATGGAGCGAAGGGCCGCACTCAAGATCTCGGGGCGGATGAGTGATGTCACAGGATGAACTGTGCCCTTTCACGACTGACTGACTGACTGACTGACTCACTCACTCACTCACTCACTCACTCACTCACTCACTCACTCACTCACTCACTCACTCACTCACTCACTCACTCACTCACTCACTCACTCACTCACTCACTCACTCACTCACTCACTCACTCACTCACTCACTCACTCACTCACTCACTCACTCACTCACATGTATGCACGCACGCACAGAGAGGGAGAGAGAGTGAGTAACCTTTAACGCGCTCATGTAGATCGTTAACCACCAAGGTGATCAATATAAGTGAGTAGGGGCGTGCTTTATACACATGGTGCTTCGTCGTAAGAGCGACAACACAAATCCTGTAAAGTGCGGGCGGCGGGTTTGAACAAAGTTAGCCTTGGTTTAGAAATTCGGGGCATTGGCCCTTTCACACAATACAAAATAAGCAGTTACCCGCCCCAGCGGTCTTTCCCTAATGGATTCCCGTCCACCGCGAACAAAGGAAGGTCGTTCCTTCCGGTTTAAAAACACCAGCGACCTCGCCAAACTGCGTTACCAGGAAGCTTTGTTCTTTTGTGAAGTGCTATAGCGTGGTTTCGTACACGCACTTCTGCTTAACCTTATATTCATTAAACAAGTTTAAGGAACCAGGCAATACTTTTGCCTTTCTCTAAATATGCACTTCGGAGAAGCTCATTAGGCTATATACCACGAACAAAGCGATGGCCTCAAGGAAAAGCACAACTATGAGGAACATAACTTGACCTTACCCTAATATGTACATATGCCTGCCTTCTTTTTTAAAAAAAAAGTTTATTTCGGTTTTACGCGCCAAAACCGCGATACGATCATAAGGCACGGCGTGGTAGAAGGTTACATATGAGTGATACCACCTTAGGTTCTTTAACGTGCAGCTAAATCCAAGTACACGGGCCTCTAGCATATCGCCTTCATAGAAATGCGGCTGGGATTCGACCACGCGACCTTTATTTAGGTCAAGAACAAGAACGGAAATCTGGGCTAGTTGGATATGGTTCATTTTTGATCAGCTTGCAGCGCAAGAAAAGACGAGGACGTAGACCAAGGATGTGACTTCACGAGCGCTGTATTTAGGTCATCAATCAAGCATCATAACCGGTAATCCACCGCGGAGGTTGCTCCGTGAGTTTTCAAAGACCGGCGTATTAATAAATCTGCGCTTTCGAAGGATTTTTTTTTCTCAGCTTTAACTTACCTCCCGATGCATCCTACTGTTCTTTTTTTAGGGGCGAAGCTCCTTGGGGTGTGGGTCTGTCCCTCCTCTGTAGTGGTCGTAGTAGTAGTAGGTAGGTAGGTAGGTAGGTAGCCACGTGTAGTGGAATGTACCCACTCCACGTGATAAATATGACGATTACGCAGTATAGTGGAATGTACCCGTTACACGTGATAACGATGAAGTATAAGCGCGTTTCAGTATAGTGGAATGTACCCACTACACGTGATAAAGATGACGATGACGCAGTATAGTGGAAATGTACCCACTACACGTGATAACGATGAAGTATAAGCGCGTTCCAGTATAGTGGATTGTACCCACTACACATGATAACGATGACGCTGATGACCATGAAGTATAAGCGCGTTCAAGACCACACATTCTCTTTCTGCCATGGATGAAAACGATCGAGCTTCGCCCACTCATCATCATTCACTTCGTGGATATGGCGTGATTTTTTTAGGGGCGAAGCTCCTTATCCCGTGGGTCGTGCGTCCCATGTTTGTAGTAGTAGCCACCTGCTGATGACGATGACGATCGCGATGCCATACAACACGTCAGCGTGCCATACAACACATCAGCGTCATAACGATGACGCTGATGACGGTGACGATCACGATGCCACCACATGGAATGTACCCACTATGCGTCATAACGATGACGCTGATGACGATGACGATCGCGATGCCATACAAAACATGGCATCGCGATATGGTCTCACATGCATATCGTTTGACCACATGCAACCAACCACCGTCACGTCTTTGATGATGTACCTCCGGAGTTTCGCCCACTCATCATCATTCACTCCGCGGATATGCTGTGATTTTTTTTTTATTGTCTACGACTTTATCGCGGGCTTTTTATGCAGCTTCAGCAGGCCACTCGACTTGGTGCGCCTGAATTTTAGCGAGACGACTTTCCGAGGCTTCCACCGGCTCGATACGCACAGTGACCTACTTTCTGGAAAAAGCAACTGATACCCTCAAACTGATCTTTATGCACCCGTGCGATCTCGCGCAGGCTGTTGTTTCTTGGAACAACAATAGCACCCGGTCAACATCAATGCCGGTGCAAGTGTGTGTCTGTCGTATACTAATGGAGCTCAGACACGCATCGCTCGATCTGTCGCTGTTCTCATAGATGGGCCGTCCGAATGCGCAATTCATTTCATTGGTAATTTAAGCAGTACGTTTGCGAGCACAGTCAGCTGGCGAGGTAAACTTGGACGCCGCGCGTGTACTTTAGAGTTGCATGCAGCACTCGCTCAATCGAAGATTTGCTTGAGGTATTAAAAGTGCATGTTACTACTTAATGACTTTCCCTACATGCATCCACTTAACTTATTGACGACCTTCGTTAAGCGAAAGAGGGGGAACGGGCCACATCTGACACCGTCACTTTGAAGTTACGGTTTATTCAAGGCCACAATGACCGTGTTGTTTGCCCTCGCATGTATAATAATACCCAATTGTCTTTCTTGTGTGACCAGGTCTTTGCCTTTGCAGGTCGTGTTGGCGTACGTGGTTATACCGCATGAACAAGTAGTAAAATAAATGTAATGCGCTACGAAACTCCACCTTCATGTGAAGTCTGCAAGTACGACGGAGTTGTTGCTCCAGAAGGACCGCTTACACCCAGAACTCACATACATGCACGCATACGTACGCACACGCACGCGTACACACACATGCACGCACACACGCACGTGTAACTACACAAGCCCACGCACACGCACGAACGCCTCCGCTCACCTGTAGGCCTGCCACTAAAACTATTTCTATGGGGTCGCTCGGGTGGCGCTTACCACTCAAGCGAACGTGGGGCACTTTCGCGGCCGAATAACGCACGACTGCTGCAGCGTTCTCAGGACGAGAATCAAACCCCCCCTCCCTCCTTCTCCCTCTTTTGCCATCCACACTTCCCTCGACCTTCTTTCGCTTAGCGGTGATGTGAACGGGGCTGAAGGAATCCTTAATTAACACCGCAGTGAGCGTTCCACTGAGCGGCACTAATTTGCAATGGCACGCACTCTCGGAACGCCCCAACGCAGAGAGAAGGCCGCGGCGAGCGGCACGTATTAAGCGGGCAAACGAAATAAAGATATATTAGATAAAAGATATAAGCAGCCTTAATTGATCGTGTACAAAGTTCTCGCGGACTAGTCAACACACCTCCGAACGAATACCAGAGCGAATGATTCAACACGTCGGCAGATTCGGTTTCGTATGTAGGCGAGCTCGCTTAAATGTAAACTGATATTTTGTTGTTTGCGAATAGCCAAGTCGGTGAATTAAGCTCCATTGACCGAGAAACGCTTCCTGGGATGCACGCGGGGGGCATCACATCTCAAGGTGGACTGAGCATCAGAAAGTCCTGACAAGGTAAAAGACTAGCATTTCAAACCTTCGCCAAAAACAAAACATATGGACGCAGAACCGATAAAAATTGACGAATAGACATCACAGGAACAAAATTCCGGGAGAATTTGTGGTACAAGAAGAATTTTTAATTGAAACGTACAAAATAAGCGATGCATCTAGTTCTTTACTGACCGATTATACGAAGGAAAAAAAACCAGTTTAATTGATTTTATCAAAAAGAACCTGAACTTTGCATCAAACATCACTACATGACCAGAACTTCTGACCGGAGAACAGTGCACAAATATACTTAAATAGAACTTCGAAGGTTATATGGCACGCCCGGAATAATAATTTGCGATGATAGAATGCATGAGTTTTCACTTTGCCGAGGATTGGGCATGTTCGCAATAGCTAGCTTTCAGAAAAACTCAAGCTGCAGGAGCCGCTTCACAAAAGACTCTCCTTTACCGCTTCATCCTGGAGCTGAAATTGGCCCTAATTCTTGATTAAGCCTAAGCGTCTGGATTGAACTCTCGCCCCAGGGTACGCCGTATTATTTGTAAGGACGAGTGATAAGAGCAACTGAGGTGAAGTGGGTGGGGCACGAAGTGGTGTGTAGTAATATCTCCGATCTTTTCGATATTTTTTAAGTGACAGCAACAACATTAAATGCCTCATCAAACGTAAAAATTCGAAGTCCTTTTAGTCTCGACTGACCTATGTCGAGACTAAAAGAGTGTGTTACTTGTGAAAATGTGTGAAATGGTTTTAATGTGTTATATAGTTTTATTTCATAATTGCCTCAGTGTGACATTATGATGACGTCATCAATCAGAAAGTTGCTCTGTCAATAACATCTGTGCCCGTGTCGCACGAGTACAACTTTCTAATAACTTAACCCAAAACCGAGCTCGGCCGAACCAATTCCAAAGTGCAATCGAAGTTTAATTTTATGACTGCGCACAACCTGAAAAAAAACTCAATATCTTTCAGCAGGAATCCTCTATCTGTCTCAGCGGCTTGTATTGTTTGACTTGCGGCTTTCAGCTGGGAGACCAAGTCAATATCTTCATAAAATACACATTTCTTTTATTTCCATTTTCCTCCTCTCTGTGCCGATATTACATTTCAGAGTTCGGGCACTTCCTTCACTCAAGCAGCTGCATAAGCGAAACAAAGCAAGCAGTCAGCTATACCAGACCGTAAACCAGGCCACCAACCACAAAGCACCGATTCTCCACCACAGATATCTTCATACAACCAACCTTTCGATTCCCAGTCACATTTTTCTTTCTCTTCTTTCGTCGCTCTCACTTTACTCCTGGTCTAAGAGCATCCCGTTTTTGTTTCTTTCGCCCTCTGTCGTTGGCACGTCGATCGATTCATAAAGGCCCTGATTTCTCTCCTTTCTTCAGCGACGGCAATAGAAGCACCACGCAGCCACTTTAGAACATGACATTGCTCTGCCGTCGTCGACTGTCGATGGCGTACTTATCCTTTCGTAAAGGGGACACTATTTTTTTCAAACAGTCTCCGTCGGAAGTGCTTTAGGAAAGGCGATATTAGTTATCCCTTCCTCTTTTCCTCCATCTCAGTAATCAAGTCATCCAACTACGTAAGGAATCTACGAGAACTTATCGCAAATAACACCGGTGATTGTAGTTTCCGATCTGCAGTTCACATGTTTCGTGAATTCCTTCAAAGAATACCACAGTTCTCTTATCAATCTAACTGGAGAAGAAAGAGTGCCACTGTAGCGGTGCCTCGGCAGGAAAGAGACGGGGGGGGGGGGGGAGGGGGGGAGAAAGCTTCCTGTTGAAGCTAAGTTTGAGACGACGGTGATTTAAACTGTGTTTTCATTTCAGTGTTGCAGAAAATCAGCTTTTCTGCCGACAAGTTTCTACACTTCTTTCTAGTTTCAATGCTTCAATGAGAAGCCCTTCAAGTCCCATTTCATATGTGGTACACCGACACGCACACAAACACGCACTCGCCAAAGCGCACACACACTCACAATCTGTTTGAAGTTGAGAACAGTAAGATATAAAGTACAAGAAAAAGAATACAACTTGCGTTGGTGGCAGTCGAAACTGCAGGTTTAATGCTATGTGTTTGCCTATATATATATATATATATATATATATATATATATGTATAATTTTCTCATGTGCAATGCTCACGGGAACAAGCGCGTCGGCATGGTTTTCTGTATAACAAGCGGTTCGAGTGATGGCCAGAAGTGACCACGTCCTGTTGCTGCGCTTCTATCACTAAAGGTGATGTTGGCCGGTAAGTTTTCGTAGCAATATCGCACGTGGATGACACTAGCTTAGGGAGGTAAAAACTAAAGTACGCCCACGACTTAGCTTTAAATTGATTTGTCCCATTGTGCGAATCACAAGTCTGCGTTCTACGTAGGAAACATTTACGTACAGCCTCACTGACATCATGTAGTTTGATCTTTGTATGCTTACGCTGAAAGCTGCACTTGTCACAAACTATCCTTCCTCTCTTTCATTCTTTTACACCCCCTTTTCCACTTCCCAAGTACAGGGTAGCAAACCGGAGTCTTCCTCTGGTTAACCTCCCTGTCTTTCCTTTATATTTATCTTTCTCTTTGCACTTGTGATACATCTGCAGGAATTATCCTGTTCATACAGTGTGTACAGTAGTATTCATTGGACTGCTCACTGCCATTTATTGTGGAATTCCATAATCAGTTCATCATTCCTTCATCCTTTTAATCGCTTTCACCTTAACCATTCACCTGAGTTGTGAAGTAGCATGCTAGAGAAAAACTTCTCAGGCCCACATTTTCGTCTTTCTACGCATTAAAAGTATCTCTGTCGCTCTCTCTCTCTCTCTGTGTATCTCCCGATGATACGTGTTATCGGCTGTGTTCTCAGTGACGTAGCAGGGTTCTCAATGATGTCAAGTGTGGCGTTTTCGTATGGTTCTGCTTTGAAGTGAAACTTTTTGTAAGTGTTTAACAGCCTTATGAATTGCCGCCGGTTGACTTTCATTTCCGAGAAGTGTCTGGCTGAGTCTCTGGAACTCCTAAAATATATACGCTACTATATAAACAAGAAAAAGCTTGGTTTTTTCACGTCATTCCAGAACCGTTACTCCCCCCGACCACGCTTTTCAAAGCTGCTTCGATTCTAACGCTGTCTTTTTCACCCGTCCCAGAATCACCCCGTCTCTATCCTGCGAAAAATTGCTCGGTGTAATCTCCTCGCGGGTACTGCTGTATAAGTATTTTCTTTTAAATTTCGCTCCAATAGTAATCGAATGTGTAACGCTTCGTTGTTTCTTTTGCGCTATCACACTACAAAGTCGCGCTTCCCCCCTGTTGCACAAATCCGGAACGGTGCAATCGAGTCCAAGCTTTTGATCCAGAGGATCTGTACACACACACAACCCTCCGTGAGAGTCACTTCCCCTCCCAACACGGATAAAAACGGATTAAAGATTGAAGCCACGCTGGAAAATAACTCCCACCATTGCCTCTTTTGCTCCTTGCTTTACCAGCTTCGCCTCAGTAACGTTGTTCAGTGCGGCGAAGGCTACATCTTGGGTCGCCCAAACGGCAAGGATCGCAGGCTGGTGCGTTACGGAGTTACAGAGAAGCAAACAGTAGAGCTAGTTCAATGAACCGTACAAATCCTTCAGTGAAGCTTCCCATTAAGACTGCGCCTTTGTGGACGGAAAATTTAAGTAAGGGAATGGATGGGTTCGGTTCTTTCGGTTACTCCGCATTTATTTTGTTTTTGTTTTATTGCATGATCACCCTGTATAATAGCCTTAGTAGCACTGCACGGTTTTTTCCAGTATATACCCCCTTTTCCACTAGCTGAACACCTCTTCTACTCCAGCAAAGTAGATTATGAGTCGAGCACTCTTGTCCTTCTCAGCGAATCAGTGATCGACACGAAGGCAGTATAGAGTGGATGTAAGCGTAGAGACACTCTGTATTACAGACGGACTGACGCTGTATTCTTGCGGCCTGTCAAAGACGACTGGGAAGATCGAAATATACAAGAAGTGTAACGAGGGAAATAAATTTGGGGGTTTTTCTTTCTCTTATTCCGGTATTGGGATCAGATCCACCAAGCTCCTTCGAGGGGTGATTTGAACACGTCGTGTTGTCGCTGTGACTTGGAGATAAATGCCGGTCCATGTGCGGGTGTTAGTAGGTCGCGTCAGGGTTTAGGTGGCTGTTGCTGGCTGTAGATGGTGATGGAGGGAAGCATTCAATACATGACAGCGGATTCACATCCACGGCCCACGGGAAAGGTGACATATTTCTCCTGTTGGAAATGTCGCTGCCGGACTTGTTGGGGAATCCGTTGAAAACTGTCGAAAATCCACTGGCTGCGGTTGTTTGTGCGACTTCAAATCAATCCATCAGTTCGTTGACTTGATTTAAGTACGACTCGCTCGAAGTTTTAGAGCTCGTTGAAACTTCTTTGGCAATTTTTCAAAAGCTCGAGTGACCGAATCACTTTAAAGGCATGATGTGACCCAGCAAACAGGCAAGCAAGTCAAGCCGCTTTGCCGAGAGGCGTTCTGCAGCTGCGAGTTTATTTAAGGTCTCTAATGTCGCGGCTTTTAAGGTCTCTAATGTCACGCCAATTACTTGGAGCTTGATGGGGTATCTCAAAAAAGCTCATTTCTGGCAATGCTTTATTCTGTATAGTGCCTTCTTTGACTTGTGCTCTCGCATTCTGAGCTGCTTTATGTATGAACTTTCACCAGCTCACCCAGTCCTACATACTTTTACAGCCCAAACCACATTGCGCTACCACCACTCGAACAATGCGCAGGTCGTTTAGACGTCTTCGGTGCGTCGCGCATTTTTTCTAGGCCTCCCACCCCAAAATGCCCCAGAAGTCTGCTTGCTTACTGCGGGTTCAGTGAACCGGGCTTCACTGAACCTGCACTGATGCAAATCCTCAGCTACCCCAGATCTATCGTATAGACCCCTCTCCCGTCCCACCCCGTACATTTTCCCACTGGCGCTTCCATACCGTGACTTTCCTTTTAGCGACACACCGCACTGCTGATGGATTGTCGCCCCGGCCCCCTCCTGCACTACTCCATTTACAGCTCACCAAGCCGCGATGCGCATTTGAATGAAAATGCGCTACCGGGAGCGCTGGGTCTTGCGGCTTGGGATGATAGGTGCGGAAAGAGATGGAGGGGTAGGAGGCGTGGAAGACTGTGCGGGGAATACGAATCAATGCAGACGATTTTGGGGTTGACGACACGCATGGAAGAGCGCACGTGCTCTCTCTTTGTGGCATTTATATGCTGTTCTTTTTCATGCTAGAGGCAAGAAACACTGTGTATAGAAAAGATGCCGGCAACTGCTTCCTATCAAGGCACTCACCCTCTGTTAGGTCCGTCTATATATGTCTGGCTTCAGCCAATAGCAAGCCTATACTCCTAAAAACGTATTTCTGTTTTTACGTTTACGACGAGCTGAGCCATATCGATTGGTGGGGACAATTACCACGTAGGCAATGGTGTGTGCAGGTACGTTGGTTTTGTCGAAGTTTGGACTGAATTTGTAATTCGGTGCAAGTTTAATTGGGCTCCTTTAATGCCCGAGTTGAATTGGACTCCCTTTAAGCTCGAGTGCCACTCTACATCGAGGAAAATTGGAAGGAATGGTTCTCTTTTCGGTCATAGAGAGCACATCGGTACGCTCCTAAAAATGCATCAGTGTCCCTTTCGGTGAAACCTCTAAAGTTGTAGTAAATAACTAGTGATTCATTTGATAAACTGTCCAAAGCTTAGCCTGCATTCCAGTATATTGAAGATGCAACGGTGGGCTTCGTATAAGGTTTTCCGTGCCTAAGTCTGCATCTTGTTGCATCGAACTCGGTGTAGCGTTTATGATAAACTGGGCATTATAGGATATCATTTTTATTGATTGATTGATCGATCGATTGATTGATTAATTGATTGATTTCTTGAACTATACGTGCCAAGGCGAAAGCACCACAACCTCACTTCAAGGGAGGTTGCTGTGAAGGTGTAGAAAAATGTGGGAGCATTTTGATCTGGCGAACCACCGACCATACAGAAAAGAACGAATTGGCAAAAAATGTATATATATAGCAAAAAGGAAGTGGGGCTTTAATTGCTAAAACGTCCCTTTGAATAAACAAAAACGTACGGGTAGGCAAAATCTTCAACTTCCCAAGACGGTTTTAGGGACAAATATGTCGTTTCATTAGAAACATGGACAACGGTAAAATCCAGGAGGTATTGAAAAAAAAAAATAAACATGGCTGATCCCTCCTATCATAGGAATCGGTATAACACGAAAGTGAAACGTGTCTTCAGAGAAGTAGTGCTTATTGTGTAGTGATATATGAGAACTTGTACAATATCCATCGGTGTTTGGCAACTATAGCACATTGGACGTGGATGCATTCCACGTTGACGCCTAGTGGCACATCTCCACACCGACGATTAACATTAACTCCCATGATCATGATTTAGCCGTTGCGGTAGCAGAAGTTGTTAACCTCTACCTCTACACACCATATCGTGAATCCCGCGCAAAGATGCACTTACTATGAGCAGGGGGTCGAGAGGTTTTTCGAGAGGTCAAAGGAAGTTGGTAGAGGGAATGGCTTACACCCCACAGAACGGTGAGGGCGAAGCTGAAACACTTCAATCTCATTTGCTACGGCTTAGATGGCGCAAAACCTAGGGAGGGATTTTAGACAAAGCGTTCACCGTGTTATGAGGTATTCCCAGGCAAGTTTCAGGCAGCACTACTTTTCGCTCGCGGAATGACTAACATTCATGTCCTGGTGAGATTTACACGCCTAGAGGGTACTCCAAAAAGGTTATACTTCTTGGGGTACTCTAACCTCCTTGGGGTACTCTAACTTCCCTCTTTTAGGCGGGAAGTTAGAGAATTTCAGGCGAAACTTAATCGGAAAATCTCCCGCAAGAACAAAAGAATAATTTCGTACACTCTGTTCCTCTTATATCATCTCCTCTTTCCCACTCTTCCTGCGACCCCCTTTCATTTTCGTAAGCATCAACCAACCGCGTGAGGCGCCGGTTTCTGTTTTCAAGGCATGAAAACGCTTTGTGGCAGTTGTTTTGGTTCTTCCAAATAAAAGTCGTATTACGCGGGTCTATACTAAAGATGTACGTATAAAACGAAATAATTTCGCCCCCGCGTCATGAGAAGGCTGTCTTTTACACTAAATTAACCGAAATCGGCTGCACCCGGAACGACTCACTTCTCCGGCCGTTACGAAGACCAGGCACCCAACAGAAAGAGGCTCGCAGAAGAAGCTAAGTGCTGGCTGACGAGGCCTTATCGGGAATGAATACGACGCTTCAAGCTAAGAAATAAATACAGAAAAAAAATACGTATACAGGGCTTCCGCGGAAAAGTTTTAGCGAACTTCACATCCTAGCGAATAGCCTTGATTTTGCCATAGTTCATTTTGTCGAGAGTTTTGCCAATCCCCTAATTTCTGAACAGGTCATGAAGTTGTGGATAGGCGGGTAAGATTGTCGCTGGAGAGGTCTTCAGGAGCTCGGCCGTATTCCCTTGCGGCATGGAGGTGACGGCAAGCCAGGTCACACAAATTACAGTTGAATGTAAGAACAGCGCCACAGACAAAGATTGACGAAGATAACACACATGGCGCTGACTTTCAACGAAGTTTAATAGCGAAGCGATGTACATATAAATGTGAGAAAAGTAGGCATGCGTAGAAGGTGTTATCTTCGTCAATCTTTGTCTGTAACGCTGTTCTTATATTCAGTTATGCCCTACCAACTTACCCAAGTTTCCACGCTACACAAATTACACCCCGGAGAATCATGTTACGGAGCGAAGTGCCGCACCGGAGATCTCGGGGATGACGAGTGATGTCACAACCTGAACGGAGCTCGCTCGCTCGCTCGCTCGCTCGCTCACTCACTCACTCACTCACTCACTCACTCACTCACTCACTCACTCACTCACTCACTCACCACTCACTCACTCACTCACTCACTCACTCACTCACTCACTCACTCACTCACTCACTCACTCACTCACTCACTCACTCACTCACTCACTCACTCACTCACTCACTCACTCACTCACTCACTCACTCACTCACTCACTCACTCTCGCGAGCAACATACACAAGCACACACATGTCCGCTACCGTGGATCAGTGGTTACGGTGCTCGGCTGCTGACCCGAAGGTCGCGGGTTCGATCCCGGCCGCGGCGGTCGCATTTCGATGGAGGCGAAATGGTAGAGGCCCGTGTACTGTGCGATGTCAGTGCACGTTAAAGAACACCTGATGGTCGAAATTTCCGAAGCTCTTCACTACGGCGTCTCTCATAATCATAGCGTGGTTTTGGGACGTAATACCCCACATATTATTATTATTATTATTATTATTATTATTATTATTATTATTATTATTATTATTATTATTACACAAGCGCACACGTAGTGAAAGAGATTTGTTGACGTGCACATGACGACCGTCAACCACCAAGGTGGTGAATGTGCGTGAATAGGGGCGTGCTTTATATTATGGTGATTCGTTATCAAGAGCGATAAAATAAAGCCTGTAAAGCGGGGGGCACCGTGCTTAAAGAAAGTTAGTTTTGGTTTAGAAGTTCGGGGCCTCGTGCTTTCACTCTGTGCATAATAAGCAGTTTGCCGCCCTAGCGGTCTTTTCCCTAATGGATTCCCGTCCATCATGAACAATGGAAGGTCGTTTCTTCCGGTTTAAAAACACCAGCGACCTCGCCAAACTGCGTTAGCCAGGAACCTTTGTTCTTTTGTGAAGTATTATAGAGCGGTTTCTCGCACGCACTTCTGCTTAACCTTATTTTCATTAAACAAGTTTATGGAACCAAGCAGTACCTTTGCGTTTCCCTAAATATGCACTTTGGAGAAACTCATTAGCCTGCGTACCGCCAGCAAAGTGATCAATGCCCTTAAGGAAAAGAACAACTTTGAGGAACATAATATTACTTACCTTATATACACACATGCCTGCGTAAAAAAAAAAAAAAGAAAAAAAATTTTAGATGGTTCTACGCGCAAAACCATGATATCATCTTCAGAAAAAACTGCGCAGCAGGACGAGACACAAAGAAAGAATTGACGAAAACGAGCGCAGACTCACAACTAGTTTATTGAAAACCGTGTCAACCTTAAAAAGCCGCACCAAAGAGGATGTGCCGCAGACAACGAAAAAAAAAAAACACGTGAATCCACGCAGCCAAGATACATCACCGGTCAAAGATTTCAAAGTGACAATCACTCCCGCTTAGTTAACTATAACACGTGGACCGCAGATAATCGAACTCTTTATCGGACAAACTGATAGAGGGAGCGCAGACACATCTTTCACCCTTTCTCCGGATGTGGAAGGCCTCTATTATCTTGCGGCCTAAGTATCTACTATCCCTGGACACTACTTGCGCATCATTAAAGACGGGTTCACACCCACACTCTCCGCAATGCGCAGGCAAATGTAAGCCCGGGGTATTGGAAAGGGAACGCTCGCGCTCCCTTAGTCTGACATTGATGCATCTGCCGCTTTCTCCGATGTAAGACTTCCCGCACGTTAACGGGACCTGATAAACTATGCCTACCTTGCATGTTACATACTTTAGTTTGTCTGATAAGGAGTTCGATTATCTGCGGTCCACGTGTTATAGTTAACTAAGCGGGAGTGATTGTCAGTTTGAAATCTTTGACCGGTGGTGTATCTTGGCTACGCGGTTTCACGTGTTTTTTTTTTTTTTTTCGTTGTCTCTGACACATCATCTTTGCTGCGGCTTTTTAAGGTTGAGACATTTTTTCAATAAACTAGTTTTGAGTCTGCGCTCGTTTTCGTCAATTCTTTCCTTGTGTCTCGTCCTGCTGCGCAGTTTTTTCTGAAGATGTTCCCGTACCAACTCGCCCAACTTTCAACCAATGATATCATCCTAAGGCGCGCCATCATAGGTCGGCAAACTCACTCATGAGTCGACTCACCCAGACTCAGATCGAGCCGTGAGTCTGAGTCTGACTGAGTCCGGGTGAGTTATATTTTGTTGAGATTGAGTCCGTGTGAGTCCGCTTGAGGAAAACCTTAGTGAGTCCCGAGTCCGAGTGAGCCTTAAGGGCGAAATATATTTCTCGAGTGACTTGGAGTGAGCTGCACCTTTTATTGCCGACATATGGTCTTATTTAATCGTCTTCAGCGTTACTATTAGCTATATATCGGTCAACGTTTAAATTCAAGTCTATTCAGACACTTCTCAACGCACTAGTGTCATGCGCCAGCTCAAGTTCATTGATCAGAGGCGTAAGTTAGAGAAGAAGGGGTGCCATAACCTCCCCCCCGTAAACTCTTTCACGGGACATTCTTGACAGAAATATCTCATAAAAATGTCTTGACTGGATTGCAACCACTGATAACTCGTATTTGAAGGTACAAGATCAAAAGGGGCGTATCGTAGAGCACCGACTATGTGAGGTATTGGCGTTAAACAGGATTGAGACCATGATCGGAAATGCTAAATATACACCAGTGGACTCATGAGTAGACTCACTCAGGCTCACTCAGACTCAGGTGAAGCCATGAGTCTGAGTGAGTCTGGATGAGCAATATGTCGGTGAGTTTGAGTCCGGAGTGGGTCTGTTTGAAAAACGTTTAGTCAGTCTGAATCTGAGTGGGTCCCGTTGAGAAAAATTTCGGTGAGTCTGAGTCCGAGTGAGCTCTCCGAGCAAAATATGTTTCTTGAGCGAGTCTGAGTGAGTTTCAATATTTTTGCCAACCTATGCACGCCTGCACGCCATAGTATAATATTCCGGAAATTTCTACCACCGTGGGTTCTTTGACATGCACCTAAATCTCAGTGTACGGGAAGGCAGCGCTTTGCTCCCATAGAACTGTTAACGGGATTCGACCCCGCGACCTTTATTTAGATCAGCAGTCAAACACCATAACCACTTGTTCACCACGGCGGGTGCTCCGTGAGTTTACAAAGAGTGGTGTGATAATAAATCTGTGCTTTTGAATAAATTTAAGTAGGAAGCATTCCTTTGCGTACTGCAGGCACTTTTAGCGTGTCTGTCTGTCGTCTGTCTGTCTGTCTGTCTGTCTGTCTGTCTGTCTGTCTGTGTCTATCTATCTGTCTATCTGTCTGTCTGTCTGTCTGTCTGTCTGTCTGTCTGTCTGTCTGTCTGTCTTGCCGCCTACGTCTGTCTGTCTGTCTGTCTGTCTGTCTTGCCGCCTACGTCTGGGTGCTCTCGTGATCACCCCCTTAACTCGGGGTAAACCAAATTAGTATGGGAGGGTAAGATGGTTTGATGAATATGAATCGCCTGTGTGCGACAGGTGATTGACAGTTTTTATCTACCCAGGAACCGCGAGAGCAGACATTGGTAATTTTAACGCGACAGAGTTAAGAAAAAGCTAACATCGGCAGCATTGACCCGACGAATGCAAATAATAAATGTCAGGGTCCCAGCGGAATGGAACCCCAGCATTCTGCGTGGCAATCAAGTATTCTGGCACAGAGCCAGGAAAGGGTCTCGGAACTGCTTTTCAAATAGACCCTAATGTTCGTAAAACGTCAATTGTGGTTGTAGTGCTGGCTATCCAATTTTATAAACATTGCATATGAACTCCTATGATACAGCCGTCACGTCGGGTTAACGTCGAATTGTAGTTAAGCGCCATCCACTGAAGTTGATTCATGTAGCAGTGTCCAGGGCTACCATCCTCGCGAGCACAAGCGCTACATAGCAACTTACCGCTTCTGGTGTTGCTAATACCCATGTTGCTTGTGGTATCGTTGCACAACTGTAAACAACTGGTTATATAAAACATATCCGACCAGTGTTGCCAGATGCTACGGAGCAAACAATAGCTCGCTGTTATTAATACCGGCACATGCATGGCGCGTGGCTATTTGATCTACCGCAGCGCGCTGCGGAGCTAGGGGTCGCTGGTTCGAATCCCCGGTCGGATGCCTCGGAATATATTTTTCTTCAGTTTATTTTTCTTTGTGCCTTTTTATGTATATATATATATATATGAATACATATACATATCCCGGGCATGATGGCGACAGCAACAATCAGCTTAGAGTGTCAAGATAATTGCCATCGCAATAAAACGTAAACGCAGAGAGTAGACTACGTTTACAAAAAATCGATGTAATGCGAAGCAGCCAGCAAGCAGCAAATCGTGCTGGACATAATATCCATGTCATGATTTATATGTTAGGACCTCTCATTTATGTTCGTCATACAGTCACGTCGTGCAATACCAATTTTGGTGTATATCAAGCAAGCGAACTGGACGCAAGCGCGCCATGAGCGTGGCGTGTAAATCATGTTGTTCATGACATGCACGTCATTATTTGCATATTACCACCTGTCATTTATGTTCGCCTACAGTCACGTCACTCAATACCAAATTTAGTGTATATCAAGCTAACGAAACAGCCGCGAGCGCGCCATGAGTGTGGCATGTAAATCTTACTTTTCAGGAGAAGTTAGTCATGATTTTCATGATATGACCAGCCATTTATCTTCGTCATACAGTCACGTTATGCCATACCAAATTTGGTATAAATCCCATTAGGATACGGGCCAGGAGAGCACAAATTGAAGGACACTTTGTACATTCCAAAGTGTGTACGGCGAAAGCGTGTGGCCATTCCACTGATTATGCCATGTCTTTTTTCTTTTACACTCTCAGTGGGATAAGACACAAACCGAATGGGTGCGTGTTTTCTTCTTTAATTTTTTTACCGCGAATCGCGGCGAGACGCGAGATTCATCTTCCTCCGTTCGCATGCGTTAGTATTTTCTCGCGCTTTGCGCATCGTGCAAACGCCATCCGCGTTCCAGCTCTTAAATTGACGGACCCTTTGTAAATTGGAAAGTGTATTCCGTGAACGCCTGGGTCCATTGAGACGGCGTCGGTCAGAATGATTGCAAACTCTGGGCACAGCGACGCTACGCAAGCAAAGCGCGAGCGCTATAGAGTCCGACGCGACCGGCGTCCGTCTGCGCATCCCGGCGGCCACCTGGCTCCGTGCCAGAGCTCGGATGGACGGACGGATGGACGGACGGACGGACGGACGAACAGACAGACAGACAGACAGACAGACAGACAGACAGACAGACAGACAGACAGACAGACAGACAGACAGACGGACGGATGGACGCCGGATGGAGGTCGGACGGACACCGGACGGACACCAGACGGACGTGAGCATGAGACATTAAAGGCTTTCGCCTTAAAGATTACACCATCTCCCGCTAAAGGGAACCATGTGTAGATGCGAAGTAGCTGGCGCTAACGCTTACACTGGCGGCGGCGTTGACGCTGGCGCTCATCGCAGCGTTGCACAGGAGAGAAACCTGGAGGGGGGGGGGGGCGCAAAGCACGCAGTGATGGACCGGTGTTTCCTACTGGAACATCCCAATCGCTGCTAATGGGCAATGAGAGACAGAAGACTCGGACTGGACACAGATACCCGCAGTCCGCTTTTAGTTAACGCGCACGCTGCGAATTTTTTATCGTTCGACAACGCACAAGAGAAATCTCCCACCGGCACCACCTTGCAGGTCAGGATCCATTGCCATATATACGGGGTGGCCAGTGAACGGTTGTGCAGCGCGAGCAGTCGGTTTTTTCAACCAAGAAACTCGCTAGCAGACGCTGCCTGCGTCGGCGTCACGAGGCGAGAGAGGGGGGGAGCGTAGGAGAGGGAAAGACGCGCATGCGCAGTGGGGGGTGTGGACGCCGCGGGCAGGGATGCCTAGAGGAGAGAGGGGGAGCGTAGGAAATGAGAAAGGGGGGAGCGTAGGAGGGGAGAGAGGGAGGGGACGCGCATGCGCAGTGAGGGTGTGGCCTCCGCTGGGAGGGATGCCTAGAGGAGAGAGAGGTGGAGAGGAGGTTTTTATTTTTATTTTTTTTAATGGGTTGGCGCATGCGCAGTGGGGGGTGTGGACGGACGGACGGACGGACGGACGCCGGACGGACACCGGACGGATGGACACCGGACGGACGGACACCGGACGGACGTGAGCATGAGACATTAAAGGCTTTCGCCTTAAAAGTCATAGGCGGCTAGATAGATACGCTCAAAGTCGCCGAAGTTCGCTTAGAAATGCTTCGCATTTAATAACTTTTCGTGATTAAGGTGCCACGCACTGAAAGTTCGCAAAAGTGCAGTATGACCTAGAGCACGGCTTCTACAACTTTCGGAGTCGATACTGCAGTGCGCAACGCTACACCTTATCCTTGCGAACTTCCGAAGTTGTCCTGGGAACATTTGTTAGATTCCGACAAACACTTGCTTCAATCTCTAATCTGATGTCACCGAAGAAATAACAGCAAACGGAAGCACTGGTAGCGAAAGCGCTTTAGCTCATAATTATTTGTGCAATCAGATGACGACACTCAAAGGCAATGAACGAGCTTAAGACGTCGCGCTTCAAGCGAGACATGGTTGACTTTTCTATTTAATGAAGGTGTCGGCGGCACTCCGCTCGTACCTATATCTAATGGTTTAGCGAAGAAGAAAATGACCTAGGGTGACAGAATACACCATAGCGAGTTTGAAAATTGCGGACCCAAGACGCTGGACCCCCCATGCTGTGTTGGGTAGACTGCTCTTGTGTTCGTAGGAGAAGCACAGCGTTTGAGAGGTTGGTCAAACGCAGGCGGCGTTGGGTCAAGCGCACGGAACACCAAAAGCGGCGAAATTAAAATTATCCTTGACGTGGGTCATACTGCTTTGTGGGACGCGCTGTCTGCGTCGTCTCGCTGACGACCCAAGATATCTTAAGGACCAACGGTAGTTTTCGATTTTAGATGTGAAGCATCTTATCGCGAAGCTTAATCCGGTGGTGGTGTGCGGCGTGACCTCCCTTACTGCGCATGCGCAAACCCTTTCAAAAAAAATAAAAATAAAAAAACCTCCTCTCCCCCTCTCTCTCTCCTCTAGGCATCCCTCCCCGCTGCATCCACACCCTCACTGCGCATGCGCCGCCCCTCCTCTCTCCCCTCCTATGCTCCCCCCCTCTCTCCTCTAGGCATCCCTGCCCACGCTCCCACTGTGCATGCGCGTCCCCCCCTCTCTCACCTCTCCTACGCTCCCCCCCCTCTCTCCTCTAGGCATCCCTGCCCACAGCGTTCACACTCCCCACTGCGCATGCGTGTCACCCCCCTCTCTCTCCTCTCCTACGCTCCCGCCTCTCTCGCCTCGCGACGCCGACGCAGGCAGCGTCTGCTAGCGAGTTTCTTGGTTGATAAAACCGACTGCTCGCGCTGCACAACCGTTCACTGGCCACCCCGTATATATGGCAATGGATCTTGACCTCCAAGGTGGTGCCGGTGGGAGATTTCTCCTGTGCGTTGTTGAACAATAAAAATTCGCAGCGTGCGCGTTAACTAAAAGCGCACTGCGGGTCTCTGTGTCCAGTCGGAGTCTTCTGTCTCTCATTGCCCATTAGCAGTGATTGGCATGTTCCAGCAGGAAACACCGGTCCATCACTGCGTGCTTTGCGCCTCCTCAGTTTTCTCTCCTGCGCAACGCTGCGGTAGCGCCAGCGTCAACGCCACCGCCAGTGTAAGCGTTAGCGCCCGCTGCTTCACATCTACACATGGTTCCCTTTAGCGGGAGATGGTGTAATTTTTTTGTCTTGGGACAACACGAGCGCAAGAGCCCAAAAGTCGCTTGGGTTCTGCGCATGAGCCCCGCTGTCTTTTAAATGCGTAGCATTTCTTTGCGTACTGCAGGCACTTTTAGCGTGTCTGTCTATCTGTCTGTCTGTCTATCTATCTGTCTATCTGTCTGTCTGTCTATCTATCTATCTAGCTATCTGTCTGTCTGTCTGTCTGTCTGTCTGTCTGTCTGTCTGTCTGTGCCACAGGTGATTGACAGTTTATATCTACTCAGGAACGGCGAGAACAGGTATTGGAAATTTTAACGCGAGAGCGTTAAGGAAAAGCTAACATCGGGAGCGTTGACCCGAAGAATGCAAATAATAAAGAGTCCCTGCAGGAATCGAACCCCAGCATTATGCGTGGCAATCAAGTATTCTAGCTCAGAGCCACGCCAGGTCTCGGAACTGCTTTTCAAATAGACCCTAATGTTCGTGAAACGTCTATTGTGGTTGCAGTACTGGTTATGCAATCTTTATAAACATTAGATATGTACTCCTATGATACAGCCGTCACGTCGGGTTAACGTCAATTGTAGTTAAGCGCCATCCACTGAAGCTGATATGTGCAGCAGTGTCCGGGGCTACCAACCTCGCGAGCACAAGCGTTACATATCAGCTTACCGCTTCTGGTGTTGCTAATACCCATGTTGCTGTTGGCATCGTTACGCAACTGAAAACAAGTGGTTATATAAAGCATATGCGACTGTGTGACATATGTCTGTGCGTACAACATTTGTGCATATCTCTGGCGTCATTTCGTAACGTTTCGCTCAATAAAAAAATTACAACACAGTCGTCTTCCCTCCGCATGCTTCGCATAACATCGATTCCCAAGGCACGTGGGATCTGCCGAATTTTTTGGCTTTTCCAGCTTCAACTCACCTTCCGATGCATCGCATTATATTTCTTTTTTCTTGTCTTGCCTTTGATCGCGGGCTTTTTATTAGATACCATGCGGCTTCAACAGACCGCTTAAAATGGTGCACTGATTTTTAGCGAGACGACTTTCCGAGGCTTCCACCGGCTCGATACGCACGGTGACCTACTTTCTGAAAAAAGGAATTAATACCCTCAAACTGATCTTTATCCACCCATGCGATCTCGCGCAGGCTGTTGTTCCTTGGAACAACAATAGCACCGGGTCAACAACAATGCCGGTGCAAATGTGTGTCTGTCGTTAATGGAGCTCAGACACGCATCGCTCGATCTCTTGCTGTTCTCTTGAGTGCGCCGTCCGAATGTATAATTATTTTTCTTGGTTATTTAAAGGAGTACACTTTCCAGCGAAGTCAATTAGGCGAGATAAGCTTGTGGACGTGCATTGCGCTGCGTGTGCACTTTAGAATTTCATGCAGCACTCGCTGAATCGAAGATTTACTTGACATATGGAAATTGAGTGAATAACACGAACTAATGCCTTTCCCTACATGAATCTTTTAACATATTGACAAACTTCGTTGAGCGAAAGAGGGAAATGGGTCACATCTGACGTCTTCACCCGGGAGTTAGGATTCTACTCAAGGCCGCAATTACCATGTTGTTTAGGCAACCATGTATACTAAAAATGAGAACAGACAAAGATGCCAAGGAAAGTATAGGGGATGTTATTTAAAGTAACTGTAATGTAAATGTGAAGAAAGAAAAAAGGACGAAAAGATTGTCTGTTAGTTCTCATTAATATTGTGTTTAACAAAGCAAACGAGCCCTTAAGTTTACACTTCTTTCTTTCAAGTGTAATAGAACTCACTTATCTTTTATGGTCACGCCTTCCCCTTAACTCGTCGTAGTACCGCACGTAGGTTTACCGCACGAACAAATAGTGCGATAAAGGAAGTGCTCTGTAAAACGGCCCCTGCGTGTGAAGTTTGAACGAGTACGATGGAACTGTTTATCCAGAAGAGCCGCTTACACCCCGCGCGTGCACACACGCACGCACGCGCATGAATACACGCACGCACGCACGCAAGCACACACACAAATACCTCCGCTCACCTGTAGGCCGGCCACTAAAAGTCTTTTTATAGGGACGCTTTGGTGGCGCTTACCACTCAAGTGAATGCCGGGCACTTTCCGCGGCCGAACAACGCATGACTGCTACAGCGTTCTGAGAACCTCTTTCTTACCCCCCCCCCCCCCCCCCTATGCCATCCACACTTCTCTCCATCTTCTTCCTCGTAGCCGTGATGTGAATGGTGCTGGAGGAATCCCTAGCACCGTAGTGAGCGTTCCACTGAGTGGCACTAATTTGCAATGGCACGCACTGTCGGAGCGCGGCAATGCTGTGAGAAGGCGGCGGTGCGCGGATCGTATTAAGCTGGAAAAGGAAATAACGAGAATCAGTCTCAATTGGTCGTGTACAAAGTTCTTGCGGACTAGTCAAACACCTCCGAACGAATACCAGAGTCAATGATTAAACACGTCGGCGGATTCGGTTTCGTATGTAGGCGAGGTCGTTTAAATATAAACTGATATTTCGTTGTTTGCGACGAGTCAAGTCGGTGAATTAAGCTGAATTGACAGGGAAACGCTTTCTGGAATGGAGGCGTAGGCATCACATCTGGAGGTAGACTGGGGACCAGAAAGTCCTTACTTGATAAAGACTGGGTTAGGAACAAGGCATTTTCAACCTTAGCTAAAAGCAACACATGCAGACGCAGTACCGTTAAAAATGGGCCAACAGACATCACAAGAACAAAATTTCAGGGGCATTACGAGGAGAATTTGGGAATTGAAACGTACAAAATGAGCGAAGCATCTCGTTCTTTAGTTGGCCCATGATACGAAGGAAAAAAAAACAGTCAAAATTGATTCCGTAAAGAACATGAACTTTACAGCAAGCATCATTGCATGACACGAACTTCCGACCGGAGAGCAGTTCAGAAATATCTAAAATAGAAGAATTTTCAAGGCTTACGTGGTCACGCACGGAATACTAATTTCGATGATAGAATCCAGGAGTTTTCATTTTGTCATGGATTGGGCATGTTCGGAATAGCTAGCTTTCAGAAAAAAGTCAACAAAGCTGTAGAAGCTGCTTGACAAAATATTCTCTTTTACTGCTTCATTGTCGAGCTGGAATTGGCGTAAATCATTTGATTAAAGGGCCCCTAAACCAAATCGAGTTCGAAAGGCGAACAAGTCGTTTCTTTCTCGGCCTTCACTACCTTTCCTAACAACCGCCATCTCCTCCTCGCCACTTATTTCTTCAGAAAACACGTGTAATATCAGCACTAAGCGTTGAGCCAGTCAGAATTTCGTGCTTTTCGACTACACGCTGCTATTTCCACTTGCGCAGTCGCAAACGCAGAAAACAAAGTGAAACCAGTTTATCACGCACGATAGTCATGCGAGGCAAGATTGAACAAACATGCATCTGCATGGTAAAGCAGGATAGGCGGCAATTCACGACAGGTATGACTCGTATATTGACCAATCGAGAGCTTCTTTCACCCTGACGTTACGTGTACAAACAGCTGGAGTCACGAATTGAGCCGCAAAGACTGGGAAACGCCGGGAGAGAATAACACACATCGTTCTTCGTATTTTCAGAGGTTGTTTAGGGGCCATTTAAACGTGGGCGTCTGGACTGAATTCCTCGCCCTGAGGCACGCGGCATTATTTGCCAGGAGGAGTGATAAGAGAGAATGAGGGGCAAGAGGGTAGGCACGAAGCAATCTGTAGTGAAGTCTCCGGTCTCCTCTAGTCCTTTTAATTAAAGCAAAAGCTTACGAAAACGGATAACTGGGCTAGTTTGTGGGAATTCATGTTAATGCATGAAGTTAGCGCTTGTCTAGTGTGCTTTTTCTCACTTGTGTCCCTGTTTCTTTGCGCTATCTGCCATGAAAGCAAAAGCATTGAATGCCTCACAAACGCAATAATTGGCAGACGGCGGCGTTGGTGTCGACACGATCGAGTGATGCAAAAACTCATCACGTCCCACTTTTTAGCGCACAAAAGGACAAGGACGAAAAGTGACGAGGACACAGCGGTGTGTCCACGTCGCTTTGCGTCCTTGTCCTTTGTGCGCTAAAAGTGAGACACGAATTACCGACATGCCCAAGCACACGCTCTTTCAAGTTCATCACGTCCTGACGGCGCCGTATGACGTAATCGTAACGTGACATGCAGCCAATATTTGTGAATTAAAATGAGGTCATCATGATGTCACCATGAAGCCGCTAACGTGACGTCACGTGATGACGTCATCACGTGACGTCACCGCTTTGGTCAAAGGTAGGCCGACCGAGGAGGCAGCGCGAAACAAGGTTGAGGGACAGAAAGCTTTCGGAGGGAGGTGGAGGAAGATCGGTACATTGACAGAAAAGAGGATGAAGATGCCTTTCGCTTTCTAGTCGGCGAATGGACGTTGTGAGTTTTCTTTCCCACACTGCCCGCGCCCTGGCGCTGAGTCTTTCTTTAAAGAGGGCAGAAGGTAGTAACACCAGCTTCTTTTTTTCTGCCAGAAAGTCATTTCCAGAACAGGCGATCAGCCTAGAACATGATAAAACCGCTTGTCCCGCGGTCTTCACTCCTTTGTTCTTGTTCCTTTCGCGCGGTTACTTTGCTCTTTTCCCGTGACGTGCATGTGCTGTATAATGGGGTAATCTGCGTGTTTATATACATATCTGGCGGAATCTTGACCCGTTGATTACTAACAGAGGAGCCGTTTAAGCCGGTCGCAATCTGCCCAACACTAACACACACAAAAAAAAAAACAACTCCGCACCTCATATTCCCGGACGTTTACATAACCCCCAACTGCCGATGCTGTGGCGATCAACCAGCTTCGCTTCCTCATATGCTGTGGTAGCTACCGGCACAGTACACACACCCTAACACCACGACCCTCTCGTCGACGCTGCGTGATGCTCTACGGAGTTCCACCCTCGATGAACAAACCTGGGCGACACAGCACGCCCGTGAGGCGGCGTCGTGGCAAGCCCTTGACATCCCCTCATGGGAGGTCTATGCCCAGCCACCTAAAGTTGCTGGTTTCTGTGAATAAAGTTCAATCCTCCACCTCCGTGCCTCGATGACGTCACTGTGCGTTGCCTAGCAACCGGTTTCACAACTGTGCGCCTGATTCGCTAGCCCATACTTCGCTCCGCCATAAGCCTGTCTGCCTGGACACTGCGCGCAACCACTCGGATCGCGCCAGACGTGACGTCACAACCTACTGCGCATGCGCTCCTTCGTTCTGTATAAAGCCGGCTCGTGGCCGCAACGCGTGGCGCCAGACGCAGACATGGGGTGATCGACGGTTTGCATTGCCGATGAGGAAGAGCCGCTTACAGGGAATCGTGCGAGCTTCCAAGCGAGACTGCTGGGCTTGACTCGTTTAAAGAAGTCCACGACGTATATACGGCCGAAACGGCGAGAGGCGACTGTGCTGAACTCGACTGGAACTTGGCATCACTTGGCATTACTTCGTACAACTTAGCTTACGCTTGGAATCACTTCGTATTACTTGGCAGCACTTCGTATGGCTGCAGGACCACCTAGGAACCGATCAGTTCCACTATGCCATTAGCGTTTCGCCACTAGTGGAAGCTACACGCGGCTACTAGATTTTCTTTTCATTTTTTTAGGGGGGGGGGGGGGTATATTTTTCTGCTTGCCAGTATTGTTTTCTTATCACTGCTGTGCAAAAAGCAATAGCAGTTGCCTAGTAGATTGTCTGGTTCTCTATATTGTACTTCAGTTTAAATGAAATCTTAGTGCGAATAATGTACGTTCCTAAATTTCTGTATTTTTTCTTTGCAGGTGAGTTGACGCCTTGATTGCCTTGTCACGTGAGTTTGATGAACTTCTTACTTTAATGCAGCTTCATACCTGCATGCATACCTGCACGAGTGGCCGCAAGTAGCTCACATGCTTGCTTGCAAGTCTGTCCTGTTCTAATGGTACTTCTACTATCAAACAATGGGGTGAATCAACGAATAATCTAGACAAGTGACGTAGTCATTGTAATAGTGCATGCAAAATCTCGCAATTTTTTAAAAGCGTGCGAGCGTCGACTGCTGCACATGATAGCGCCTAATACAGGCGAGAAGTAGCGAGGTTTGCTCCATGATACGAAAGTGCGCAGAACACACTCGTCCGCGAGCGCCCTGTGCTACGCTGTTTGCTTAGAGACGCACGCACACACTATCAGCCTTATCTGTGCGATCGTGTGGGTTCAGAAAGCCTACGTTACGCTGATCGTTGTATCGGTGTCCTTGTCACTTCTCGCCAATTTTAGAATTACCATATCCTCTCGTCGACGCTCGCGCATTATTGTTGCAAAAATGTAACGTAACAGTGTACGTGAACGTTTTTGCAATATACAGAGGATTACGGTATCATAGTAACTCTACAGAAAGAGTTGGATTAGGTTATCCGGAACAGTACGCTCACAAAATCATCTTTTTTTCTAATTGAATCATTTGGTAGGAAGCTCGATGACATTACTGAATAAACTAATTTTCGCTCGTGAATAGTTGTGTCAAAAGAAGACTAGTGTTACGAATAAACCAGAGCCTTTAAGTTTCTTCACCCCAGCATGCCAAGAAGTTAATGACATTAACGCCTATAAGGATAATGGACGTTATGGATTCAGAGATATTGTTCATTGGTAAATCCTAATAATTAATCAAGTAAATAGTTTGGAGACACAGCTTCATGAAGTGACGTAAAGATCAATGGAGCCGTGTTCCGTATAAAATCGCCCTGACTTCCTTTTTAAGTTACATTTTAATCATCGGTCTAACAGTGAACGTCGAGACTAAAAGAGTGTATTACTCGTCAAAATGTATTATATAGTTTTAGTGGGTTATATAGTTTGAATTTCATCGATTGTCTCTCTGTGACATTGTGAGGGCGTCATCACTCCGACATTGCGCGGTAAATACCATTTCTACCCGTGTCGCACGAGTTCAACTTTCTTATAACCCAAAACCGAGCTCGGCCCAATCAACTCCAAAGTACAGTCGAAGTTTATTTGCTGACTGCGCACAACCTGAAAAACAGAAAAAAAGAAAGCATTTCTTCTTTCAGCAGGAATTCTTTGGCTGTATCGGCGGCTCGTATTGTTTGACTTGCAATGTTTAGCTGGGAGACAAAGTCCATATCTTCATAAAATACTGCTTTTCTTTCCTTTCCCGCTTCTCTGTGCCGATATTAGATTTCAAACTTCGCCCAGTTCCGTCACTCGAGAAGATGTACACGCGAAACAAAGATAGCGCTCAGCTTTACTAGACCCTAAACCAGGCCACCAACCACAAAGCACCGATTCTCGACCACAGAGATTTCTTCATATAACCCTACCTTCAGATTCCCAGCCACTTTTTTTCTTTCTCTCTTACCTCACTCTCACTTGACTTCCGGTTGTAGAGCATCCAGTTTTTTGTTTGCTTCGCCCTCTGTCGTCGGCACATCGATCGACTGATAAAGTTTCGGTCGCTCGCCTTGCTTCTTCAGCAACGGCAATGGAAGGCAGCACGCGGCCACTTTAGGACATGCCGTTGCTTTCTGCCGTCGTCGACAGTCGGGGGCGGCGTACTTCTCCCTCCGTAAAAAGGGGCAATCTTTTCTTTAAACAATCTCCGCCGGAAGTCCTTTAGGAAAGGTTGATATTACTTTTCTTTTCCCTCTTTCCTCCAGCTAGCCAATCAAGTCATCCAACTGCGTAAGACCCTACGCGAGCTTGACTCAAACAGACCGCTTATTGCAGTTTCCGATGGGCAACTCAGACGTTTCGTAAATTCCTTCGAATCATAACGCAGTTCTCTTATGACATGTGCCCTACCTAGAGAGAAGAATGTGCCGCGCTGCTTCGGCGCGGAACGAGCTTTTATGAGGGAGGCGGGGGGGGCTTTTTAAGTGCGGAGCACTGTACGGGGCCGGGCCGTCGTATTCTGTCGTATGCTTTCGTGTGCTGTGATCGTATGCTGCCGTCGTCGCTTGGCGTAATGCAGGCCGAACCACATATAGCATAGCCAGCTATAGCATATTGAGCGCGTGCTCGAGCCAAAGAGAATACTTCTTCCTCTTATTCTTCGAGCGCCTTGATCATGATACTAAGTGCGGAGCACTTTAGGGGCCCGGGCTGTCGTATTCTGTCGTAATCTATCGACGCTTGGCGTAACGCAGGCAAGACCATGCATAAAAATTGAAAAACAGGAAGCAAGCGAGTAATAGAAAGAGAGAAAAAGAAAAAAAATAGGAAGAAAGATAGAAATAAATAGAAATATAGAGAAAAACGCAGAAAAATCTCTAAAAGAGAACAACAAAGAAAGAGAGAAGGAAAGAAATAGAAAACCGAAGAGAAACAAAGAAGGCTGTCCAGCTCCGCACTTCCTGCAGGCTTGGAACCACTAGTGCAAAGCTGCTTTAATTTTTTTTAATGAAATTTTGCAGCAGTAGTGTTTTAAGCTTTGTGTTTTTGTTTTAAAGTTGGGAGCAAAATGTGCACTTCTACGTTACAAGTTTCGACATATTGCATTTTCAATAAGAAGCCTTCCCAGCACTCCTTATACGCGAGTTCACGTTTTCATATGTAGTACACAGACACGCACACGAACGCGCACTCGCTAAGGCACACACACACTGACGTTCTGTTTGAAGTTTAGTATAGTAAGCTTGAGAACTAAAGAAAAAATACAAATTGTGGTGTGTGCAGTCGAAACCGTGCGTTTAGCACTACGTGTTTGTACACTCAGCTGGTACCGAGTATAATATGCATAATTTGCTCACGTACAGTGCTCATTGGAGTAAACACAATAGAAAGGCTTTCTGTATAACAATTGGTGTGGGTGACTGCCCGAAATGACCATGTCTTGCCCCTTATATTGTGCCACTAATGGTGATGTGAGCTGTTAAGCACTCGGGGCAATATCGCGCCTAAATGACTCGAGCTGAGGAAGATAGAAACAAAAGTACGTGCACTACTTGGCCCTAAATGGATTTGTTTCATTGCGCGCCTTATATGTGTGCGTGGTATGTAACAAACGTTTGCCTACAGACTCACCAACATCTTGTAATTTGATCTTAGTATACTTACCCTGAAAGCTGCACTTCCCATATATCAGTAGTAATTATGCCGTACAGTGTGTACAGTATAGTATTCGCTGGATTATTTACATGGCATTCGTGCTGGCACTCCATAGTCAGCTAAGCATTCCTTCATCCTTTCCATCCCGTTTTGCTTAACGCTTTTCCTCATTTGTAAAGTAGCAGGATAGAGACACACTTCTCAGGCCGACCCTGCCGTCTTTCTCCTCAGTAAAGGTATCTCTCTATCTCCTAATGCTACGCGGTATGAAAACATTACGCTGTGGATCACGACGTCACAGCGTTCACACTGATGTCCAGTGTGGCATTCCTGTGCGGTGCTGGTTTGGATTGAGACGTTCTATCAGTGTTCCACGGTATTACGAGTCTCCACGCTTGATCTCCCACTTGCGAGAAGTGTCTGCGACTGTTAAAAGACTTGGTGCCTTCAGGTGGTATGCGAGGCATTATTAGTCAGCTGCCAGCTCGTAATAAGATCACGTGCTACGTGACGCCAACAGGCAAAAAGAGTGTTCCACACTCGCCGTAATGGCAACAGGCGGCGCTGACTGACGCTCCCACGTTTAAATGCACATATACACCCTATAAAGTGGACGGAGGGATGACCGCCACCGTAGCTCAGTGGTAGAGCATCGGACGCGTTATTCGAAGGTCGCAGGTTCGGTCCCTGCCGGTGGCAAGTTATCTTTTCGTCCACTTTTCTTTCTTCACATTTACATTGCAATTACTTCTAATAACATCCCCTATACTTTCCTTGGCATCATTTGTCTGTTAGTTCTCATTGATATTGTGTCTAACAAAGAAAACGAGCCCTTAGATTTACACTTCTTTCCTTCAAACTTTTCTATATAGCACTTGAACCAAGCTTAGTTTCCTAGGTCATTCGTGAAGGGTTACTCCAATCGACCCCGCTTTTCACAGCTGATTCGATTCTAACGCAGTTTTTTTCACGCTTCCCAAAATCGCCCCGTTTCTATCCGGTGAAAAATTGGTCGGCCTAATCCCTTCGCGGATACTCCTACTCGTAACATTTCTTTTTTTTTTTCGAAAAATTTTCGCTCCAATCGTAATCGAATGTGCAACGCTTCGTTGTTTCCTTCGCGCTCTCTTCATACGACACAGTCGTGCTTCCCTATGTTCCACAAATCCGGAACAGCTCGAGTGAGTCCCGAGCTTTTGATCCGTTGGATCTAAACAGACATACAGCCATCCGGGAAAGTCTCTTACCCTCCCAACACGGATAAAAACGGATTAGAGATTGACGCCGCGCTGGAAAACAACCCCCCATCGTAACCTCCTTTGCTCCTGCTTTGCCAACTTTGCCTCGCTAATTTTGTGCAGTGTGGCGAAGGCTACAGCTTGTGTCACCCCAATGGTAAGGATGCCAGGCTAGTACGTTACTTAGAAGCAAAAGGTAGAGCTCGCTTGTTGTACCGTACTATCCCTTCCATGAAGCTTGCTGTTCAACCTGCGCCGTTGTGGATGGAGATTTTCAAGAAGAAAGTAGATGGGTTTGGCTCTTTCGATTCCCTTGTTTTTTGATTGGCTGACGATATCTGTCACAGTCTTTCCAGCACTGCACGGTTATCTGTATTACATATATAGAGAGAGGTTTATTTATATACACTACGCTTGCCACTAGCTGAACGCATCATTCCACTTCATCAAAGAGGATTCGGTGTCAAGCACCCACCCTCGTCGTTCTCGACGAATGGGCGATCAATACCGAGGCTGTATATAGACCGGATTTAAGAGCAGAGACACACTGTATACAGACGGCGTGACGCTGCGCTCTTGCGGCCTGCAAAATAAAAAAAGAACTGGAACCAGGATAATACATTTAAAGGACTCTCTATAGTTTCGGTATTGCGATCAGATACATCCAGCATCTCCAAGGCAATGATCGTGTCGTGTTGTCGCTAAGACTCGGAGAAAAACCCGGTCATTTTGTCGGTGTACAGAGGTCACGTCAAGGTTTAGGAGTCTGTTGCTTGTCGCGGGTGGTGATTGAGTGAAGCTGTCGATACGACGGGACAACCAGTTTACAACCGCGGAGCGTCGCTCAGGTGACAGCTCTGTCGTGTTGGAAATATCGCTACGACTTGCGGAAAAATCTTGCGGGTGCAGTTCGTGCGATTCAATGCGTCCGATGACTGGTTGGATAGAAGACATTTTTTTCCAGAAATTATCATTACGTCATAAATCATTATGTTGGGTCAGAAAAAAAAGTACTAACCGATTTTCACCGCACCACTATCAACGGCAGGAGCGCTGTCTCGCTCTCCGTTTCCCTATCGATGTCTTCCCGATTCCTTCTTTTAATTCCGGAAAAGCTAGGGAAGAAGGAAATGGAAAGTTGAGAGGAGGAGGATCGAAGTCACGTGCTCGCCTCCTCGCAAGGCGCCTCTCTCAGACGGGTCTCAAACCCTAATGCGCACGTTAGAGTTGAGTAAACTTCATTTTCCCAACGGTTGTTACTGTGCGCATCGCTCGCACAATGAGCAGCTCATTTTAGGCATCTTCGGTGCGTCACGCAATTTTTCTACGTTCGTCCCAACCCTGTGCCTCTCCCCACTGACACTTCCCTACGTGACTTTTTTTTTTCTTCAGCGGCGTACCGCACAGCTGATGGATAGTTGGCACCACCTCCCCCTATACTACCCCTTTTACACCTCACTACACCATGATGCGCATTTTGAATGAAAATGCGTATCAGACTGGGAGCGTTCGGTCTTGCGGCCTGGAATGCCGCGTGTGGTTTAAAGGGGTGGTGCCATCAAATTTTGAGGCTATAACAAGCCTGTTGTGGGTTTCCTCTGTATGCAAGGACACTCCACGTGAAGGGTCGGACGCAGCAAACGTTTAGAATATATTTTAATTCACTTCCAAAGTGTACCTAAATGCTCATTCTCCCGATCGATGCCCATCGCTAGCGCATCAAAACTGACGTAGCTCTATGGGAAGGATAACGAAAGTTGTAGTGACGTCACATCATATCTGTAGTGACGTGAGTGTCCTCGGGACCTCCGTTACCTCCAGAACGTACGTACCGGCAAAGCATCGGTTGCTACATCACTTGCCGAGTTTCGATCGCTTCCTGGAGAAGTGCTGCGCATCTTCGCGCGAGCCTTGTATGGTCACGTGTCCAAGCCTACTACACTGCTACGTCACTGCCCAACTTGGTGCCCAGAAACCGAAATCGAAAGTTGTCCGCATAAATAAGGCGATATTAAATTACTTAGCGAGAATACGTGAATCTTGGTGCGTGTATCATGCTTCCTAGAGCTATAAGAAACGCTTGCAGTGAAGAACGCGCTAGCCACAAATTTGGTGGCACCACCCCTTTAAGGGAGTGGTTGAAAGGGGGGAGATGGATGGGAGGGGGGACTGTGCCGGAGATACGAGTGAATGTATGAGGAGTCGGGGTGCACGTCACAAATGGTGGAGCCACGCACACTTCGTGATATTTATATGCTGTTCTTTCTCAATGTATAGGGGAATACGCTTAATAAAGACAAAAGGAAAATTTGTGTATAAAGAGTTTGCTGACAACTGCGCTGTATCGAGAACGCCCACCCTCTGTTAGGCTTATCTATATATTTCACACTTCCGCGAGAAGCAACCCTGTATACTCATTAAAACATAGTTCCTTTTATTAGTATTATCATACTCGACTTTGTATAGATTTAGGGGGTGGGTGACTTCTTGAATGTAATGATGTGTGCAGACACGCTGGCTCCAGTAGGAGGGGTTAGGACGCAATTTGCGGTTCCGTGTAAATTAAAGTGGACTCCCTGCGATTCTCAAACACAGTTCCACATAGACAAACATTGCACCCTTTTATTTTCCCTCGTGGACACTTGTGTACCCCGAAAATACATTTGGGTGTGTCTGTAGGTAGATATTCAATAATGTGTAGTAAATAATATAGTGACTGCATTGATGGCCTGTCCGAAGCTTAGCCTGAACTGTACTGGATATCAAAAACGCAACTATGTGCCTTTCTTTAGTTTCTCATGCCTAACTCAACATACTGAGGCACTGTGTAGCGAACTAGCACAAGCGAAAGTGAGCACTTTAGGTAGAATTTGATTGATTGATTGATTGATTGATTGATTGAATGATTTATTTATTTATGTATTGATTGATTGATTGATTGATTGATTGATTGATTGATTGATTGATTGATTGATTGATTGATTGATTGATTGATTGATTGATTGATTGATTGATTGATTGATTGATTGATTGATGTGTTAGATGCGCAGAAGGGAGGTCGCGGTGAAGAAGTAGAAATAAATCCTGATTAACTTGAGTCGAGCCCACGAGACGTTGGGCGAATGCTCGTCTTATTTTATTCGATTTTGTTGCAGAAGTTCGAAAAGCTGTCAGTCTTGTTAGGGGGAGTAAACGAGAGCACCTAAGCGTTTTAACGCTCTTAGCTACGTGGTGGCTAAAGCTAACGGGCTCAAACAGAAGACAGCGTGTCTTGATATATTCGACACCTAGTCAATAGGGAGGAGGAACGCTATGATTTAAGCGCGCTATAGAAAACTTCCAACCAGACAAAGGAAGTTCGCCACCTTTTACATAAGACGCCCATTGAGGACGTTGATACCAGGAATAGACGTTGACCATCTATCTAGTCTTTTCTTCTCCACGCAAAACCCCTCTTCTTCCTTCCCTAGTTTCTTCACGAATTTATTACTTCCGTTTGCTATTTAAACGCTCATTCGTTCCTTACCTCATTATGCTTTATAATATATTTCGCTTACTAATTCGGTCATCTTTATCTGACCTCCTTAAGTCACCAATTTCTTATATTGATTTGTTGCCTCCATCCTCTACTCCCACTTCATTTAACAAATTCCTTCATTGATTTGTAATTATATTCTAACCCTGTTTATTTCACCCTTCTTCTATAGTTTATCCTCTCCTCCTCCATCCATGCATCATTCATCTGTTCCCACGCTTTTAAGTGTTTCTGCTTTTTTTTAAAATTTATTTACTCATCAGCAGTCCTGATCCCAACTATGTATACTACGCACCACTCGCTCACTCCCTTTTCACTCCTGTATCACTTACTCCCTTTTGACTCCTTTTTATTCGCGTTCGGGACCCAACGCCTTTTATTGTTTCACCCTCGGAGTCTCAACCAAGCAGTACCAGTTCATTGTACACTTCGTGCGATGCAACCAAAAGGCAAGCCCTTCATTTTACAACCAATGCTCGAGATGCTGCTCGTATGTGCCTGCATGTTCATTCCTTTAAGGAATTAACAGGCATGCAGGTCTTGCTTTTCGTTTATACGTTATAGTAGGTTATAGTATTCTCACCACTAAGACTTCGTTGCCGACGTAACCCCCCCCCCCCCCCTCTTAATAACATGGCGTCTTATAGTCGAAGAGCTGTGCAGCTTCAGCATTCTCCCGTTCCTTGTTCTAATCAGTGGAGTGGGCTTCGGGAAATAGGATTTTGGGAGGGCTTTCTGTCGGTTCCTACCAGAAGCAAGGCATTCATATTCTTTGTTAATGTATCGTTTTGTCCTCAAGTTGTATTTCGAGAGCGGCCTTAGTGACTTAATCCCGCCAATGAGCGCGCAGATTACATCAGTGCTCACCTTTCTGTTCCCTCACTCTTTCTCGTATGTTCATCCTCGTATGTACGGGTACGGACAAGATTAATTGGAACACGGTATCTGTGACCGAAGTGCAATTCCGATGTTCCTTAACAGCCCGCGAGAAAAGCCAGGAATTGGATCACGCATGCTCGCGGGCTCTCACTGAAAGCTGGTTGAGAATCTTCGATGGGTTTCTTTACTTTCTGTAGCTCAATGTGGTTCCAAGCTTATGCGTCTTGACATTTACTAATTGAGAACGTGTAATCATAATCATCATGGTACAGATGGCGGCACCTTTATATGCAGTGCACCGATGTCTTGAACCTATTCCTCCGAAGAGTTTGGAGTGTTCTCCGTATTTCGCACTATGCTAATGTTTACCATTGACCTCATGGTCAGTCGGGATTTTCTACCGGTAATTAGGCACCATTTTATCTTTCATTACGATCACTTTACAGCCACATTTATATTTACCTTAAGTGACTTGTCAAACGATTAGACGGCAATCCGCCTCGGTGGTACGGTGGTTACGGTGCTCGACTGCTGTCCTGAAGGTCGTGGGTTCGATCCGGGCCGCGGTGGTCGCATTTCGGCGGATGTGAACTGCTCAAGGTCCCTGTATTGCGCGATGTCAGTGGACGTTAAAGAAGGACCAGATGGTCGAAATTTCCGAAGCCCTCCGCTACGACGGGCCTCATAATCATATCGTGGCTCTGGCACTTAGAACTCTAGCAATTATTAAAACAATTGTGCGGGAAATCAAAAGTTATCACGGAGGGCTTAAACTTAAGACCTAAGTGACAGCTATGAAAAATTGAAGACGTCCGGTAATTGAAAGAACTAGAAGATTTACAATCGCCGTGTAGTTTCCAGCAGAACCGCTATATTGACGTGGCCGTATTGAAACTCTTCATCGAATTGCCATATTTTTATTGGCTTATTTACACCTTCGAACCTTCGCAGAATTATTTCAGCGTTTCACAACGTGGGCAATTCAAGACCCATAACGATTCGCGTTCGAATTTTCGCAATCCTGACGCATGGAGCCAATAACTTCTTGCGAGCTGGAAATTGCCCTTGGCGGCGGCCCTGCTAAGACGAGCAGTTATAAGTGCGCGCGGCTGCAATTTCCTCTGGCCACTTGGCACTTTCGATTTTCACCGCCGCTTGCCTCCTTATGGCTGGCATCGGTTGCGAAAAGAACGGCTTTTAATTAAAACCAGGGTTAACCCATACGTGCACGCGCCTTTCTCACTTATGGAGAGCGAGAGAAAGAGATAGAGAGCTCCATCTGCTACGAATTCTTCTTTGCGTCTTCGACAACACGATTCTTACAGCTGAAAGGTTCCGAGACGTTAAGCAGCGGCGGAAATGGCGGGCATTTGGGGCGTCGATACGCGCGTGACGAGGCTGTTGAAAAGGGATTCGCTTCGGCATCTCCAGCGAGATCGCTTCCTTGATTTCGTGTTATTTTAATGCGAAAGCCTTACTTGTTTAATGGGTCGAAAAGTTTTCGAGATTTGGCGAGACGTGCTGTGATTTCGCGAGAGTTGTGTCAGCTTGAACACGAATGCCGAAAAAGAAACTAATGAAGGTAGCTCAAAAGTCTCGTGGTACTCGAGGAAAAATGTGTTTGTGCAGTCGGTGTACCGAAGGTTACGTGAGCTCAGTAAGGTGTCGCCATCAATGACGTCACCCTGTGACACCATCGTGAAGTCACAGATTGCCAGACTTTGTGACGTCATCAAGTCGTCCTTATTGCGTCACATTATGATGTCATCACCCGACCCCGTCACGTGATCAATGGCGGGCTGGGTCGATCACGGAGGCTGTGCAAAAACATGAGAGGAGCAAAAGATTTCAAGTTGGGGGGGGGGGGGGGGGGTATAAATATTATAGACTCAGACGAAAAAGAAGTAATAGAATATTGCTTTCGCCTTATTTCGTAACTCAACTGCGTAGAGAAGCTCGTGCGGCACGGTGACCTCTCTACACTGTACAACTTATCAGAAAACTAAGGAATGCTGTTCTTTTGACATAATGGCCGTACAGGCTGAACCACATTTAAGGAAAATACCTGATTAGTATGGAGGTCGGTGTAACTGTAGCATATATGCCTTCAAGGAAAGGGTGTTCCTGGATAAGACATCATGTAGTGATCTCAAGAAACGAAAGTGTAGTGTTCTAGATTTTATGAGCACCAGCTGCGATAATATCTTGAATACTGATAAGATATTTCCCATCAATGGAACAGACACAATAAATTGCTAGTGTTCTGCACTCTAAGTTTGATCGATTTGTTGTCGTTTTAACATCGAGGAAAAAGAAAAAATGCCAAAGAGCATTCCTGGCACGTCTTCTCACAAGTATAAAATGGCGCATGCTTTTTGACCTTCCTTAACGTGCCATCGGCAGTTCTACCTGCACAAAAAGGCATTGTCATTCAAACCACCAGCTGCCCAACCGCGGCGCCATGCAGGAAAACGCCGATGGCGGTTCACAAGCATGACGCTGACCGCTCAACTTCTGAATTTCGAAAAGTTGGCGTCAAAATTTTGCTCGGGGGCAAAAATGTTTCTGTACAGGACGAGAGGGTGGTAAGAGAAGGAATAGGGGAGAATGAATGGCTTTTTCTCCCGGTAACTGCCTTCACCATAAACTTTGCGTCGCCACGCCTCCTCTGCTTTTCGGCAGCTTTCGTGCAAACTACCGTTTTTTCCTGGGTAGAGCCAACGAGCTGTGTAGATAACTGCGTGTTATATTATCTTGAGCTGTGTAGAGTAGAATGTCGCAGCTCGGTTTGCGGGCGTCGCTCTCCAGAACAAATGTGTATTCAGAGAATAGCCATCCAAAATGTAAATAAAATGAATATCATGCAAAATGTGTGCTTTCGCCTTGCAGTAATCCTACTCATATTCTGGGATTACTTATCCGTTGTCAGTCAGTTGCTCCTCTGGTGCGCTGGACGTAAGTACGGCCGATCTGTCAGTTATGTTGTCGGTGCTAACAAATACAGACATTCGGTCAGTTGCTCGATGAGTCAGCCACCTCATCAGAGAGCAAGGCAGCGTCCTAGAGACATATAAGTACCACCGGCACTGGCTGTTGCGATACTTCAGTAATGTCTTTCGCGCATGTTGTTGCGTAGACCTCACAGATAGACGTAGGCGTCATTGAAGGGACACTAAAGGCAGATATTAAGTCGACGTTGATTGTTGCAATAGCGTTCCAGGAACCTCGTAGTGCTGCTTTTGTGGCGAGGAAGTGCTTATTTTGAAATCAAATGACATTTTAGTGGTCCGCACCGCGTTAGCGCACTTCAGATAACCAGCCTGAAAGCGAACCTTTTAACGTCACAGTTGCTGTGCCCAACGTTGCCCGCATTTACTGCGCGGCCGCCTGACGCTATAGGAGCAGCAGAGCGAAAGTAGTGGGAGCCACAGCAGCAACAACGGCCATTGAAGCTTGCCGCAATGGATGTCGTCGGCGAAGCTGAAAACGAGACATTGGCTCGCGACGCTGGCACAGAGGCACGGCATTCAGCCACTTCGAGCGTAGGGGTTCGTTTTTCGGCACCCAGTGGAATGTCACGCCGGTGTATTTGCTGCAGCTCAAGCAGCGTACACCGTTCGCGTATCCGGCAACATCACATGCACGCGGCATTAGGGCTTTTAGCTTGTATGTATACTTTTTAACGTTACCGTGTTACCAGAATACAGGATTGCGTTTGCCGTGGTAGCGGAACGCATGTTTTAGCAAAGTTTTATCACCCCATACGCAAACGTTTACTTACATAACTGCACTTGAACTGTACGTAATTTAGATCAGATTGAATCAGCGGTGCGGCAAAATCATAAGAGAGGTTTTTAGCGTGTACGGTATCCTGGCATACGCAAAGGGTTGTAGGAATACAGGGTTACCGGACGATGGTGTCGACATCTTGTGACGCTTTGTGTAACCACAAGTCACGGACACCTTTGTATTTGCCTAGCGTTTTGATCGAACAAATCATTAAAAAGGCAACTCAGTCGTAACTACGCCGCTGCAAGGCATTCTCACCAGAAGTAGAGTGCACAATGCTTCTGCAATAAAAATTTTGTGCTCCATGGGTTCAACTGGGTTCCGCTAGATGGCACTACCTATACAGCCTAACCAGGCCGAAAACGGACTTTCTGAACCACTCGCGCCATTCCCCATGGTAATGCCAAGCGTCTCTTTTTTCCATGAATCAAACAGAAACGGACAAACAGCATTTTATTACGTGTTGTAATGCACGAAATGTTCTTTTTTTATTGTAGCTGGTTTTATTACTAGTCATTAAGTGTACTTGGACCGTTTGACGTCATTAGGATCATTTTCAAATGTCCCAGTCCTGGCGCATATGGTGTCGTACATTTTCCTTAATTTCTCGATTAGTAGAGCAGTGCTGTTGAGAGAGAAGAAATGGCAGAGAGGAAAGGCAGGGAGGTTAACCAGTCCAGGATGACCGGTTTGCTACCCTACACGTGGGAAAGGGATGGGGGGAAATTGAAAGAGGAAGAGGAAAGAGTGGAAGGAGAAGGAAAGATAGCACTTAACAGAACACACACACACAAAAACACGCAGTTGATAATACCGATGTTTTATACGTTCTCAAACATTGATTCTTCGCTCCGACTTAAATTGTTGTTTGCCTTTAGTGTCCCTTTAAGCTACAAATAGAACAAAGACAGCATACTGGTAATGTGTGCATATATGGTAAGAACTATATGCACGTTAACTGCCATACATGAACAGTTTGACAGTTCCCTGTCTCCCACAGAATCTCGCATAGACTCCACAGCAATCACCGGCTGCTTAGAACACCTCTAGAGTCTAAGCTCTTTCCGCACATAGAAAGATCCTCTATATAAACTGTTAAGAGAGTCACAATGTGTATCTGAGTTAAGTGATTGCAATAGTGTGGACACTCACGGAGACAGCTTTCCAACAGACGCTTCCAGTGCGCTGCAATGCGGAAGTGTCAAATACGTAACACCGGCCACGCGCATTGCAGCCCGTAAACAACGACACTTCAACGCTGTGTGTTTTTGCTAAAGAAATGTCGCGTCCACGACGGTCGCTGGCAAAGCGTTGTGGCGTGCAGTTTTTCTCGGGCGCAGACCAATGAGAGCATAAGCGTTCTAGCATCCTGGGATAGAGCCCCTGCGACTGCCACTAACGATCGCGAAGTGAATGTAGCGGAAAGGGGAAGGGTGCTAACGCTTCCATGAAACGCACAGCAGCCGACAGGTCAGAAGCGAAGGGGAGCCATTAATCTCTCCCGAAGGCCCAAAACTGTTGAGCGGCCTAATTGGCTACGGGCTTCGTCTAAAATAAAGTGCGACAAACCAGCGGGCGTACAACCATTACCGCGAGCCGCCTACGGAGGCTGCGGGGCGAAATATGGCGGCCGCCGTAGTGGCTTCCGCCGCGCTCTCGCAAGTTTCGTCATTCCCTTGATACCTTCTCCATCCCGGTGTCTTTTTCTCTTTCCCGTTCTCTTCGGAGACGCCGTGTACTTCGAATTGTCGGTGTCCCCGCTGTTGCTTTTCCATGGGGTGGAAGTGCGGTAGGGGGGGGGGGAGGTAATCATCGTAAAAAAACACGCTTTATCAAGCCTTTCGGCTCACACATAACCGGTCACACGTTCTAGAAGTCTCTGTTAGACATACTGCTGTACAATAGAGAGAGAGAGAGAAATAGAGAAGAGAGAAGCGTAGGGGAAGGAACATTTATTCCCAGAACATCAGTAGACTGGAACCTGCCTTCCCGGATCTGTGGCCATCTTGACCGATCATCACTTGTTTCGTTCTGCACTAGCTAGCATTGTATAAACGCACACACCTACTTACCTGTTCTCTTTGTACACAATGTTTATATATATATATATATATATATATATATATATATATATATATATATATATATATATATATATATATATATATATTATTGGCTAACATTGTATGAGTAAAAAAAATCATGTTTCATCCCCACCCCCTCCATAATGCCTTTGGCCCGGAGGGTATTACGAAATAAATAAATAAATAAAAATCAGGACTATTTCAGTTAGGGTTAAGCGAGAAAGCCTTCAAAGCTATGCGCGTGCCTTGCTTTCTTCGGAAAAGAGAAAGGAAAAATGTATTTGTGGAGGCTTGTATATTGTCATCAATATAACTAGTTCACTCAAAGCTGACTACTATAAAAACAGCAGCGGCTAGAACTTAATGGAGGCAAATATGGACATAGGTTGTCCCATCTTCATTACCACCCAATTTGTGACTGAAATTGAGAATGTCAAGTTTGAATATAATAAAAAAAAACCACGGCATGTTTATCTTAGCCATTTCTCCTGTAATTAGGCATTTGTTAGACAATGGCGAAGATTAGTTGGTAGGATTAAATAGGATGCCGATGAAAACGTCGCTAGACAAGCTTGTTAATATGTGTGGTTGGACAAATATATGCGCACCATTCTATCGATGTGCTTCCATAACAATTACACTGCAGTGTCTGCTGATCCGTTTTCAACGTCGTTGTCACTGCACACAATTATGACTTAATTTTCCCTTCTTCTCTGGGACTATTCCCAATATCCAATGCGTTCTCAACATCCAACTCATCACCGCAACCACTTTTTCCATTCTCTCTTTTCTTCAGCTAACTTTTTTTTCTTGCTTTAATTAAAGCTGTCCCTCCCCATTCGGGAACAAGAAGGCATAACTGTCTCCTTTCTGGCAGCATATTAAGGTAGCGATGTCTTTGGCCTCGTTTTTATCCTTGGTTCGTATATCTACGGCTTTATAGGTTACTGCAATGGAACAGGATACACTGCACATTACTATATATCCTCTTCTCGTGTCATAATCTCCATTCGGCTACAAGTCCGGATGGCACAGATGTCTGCATGTTTTCCCGAGGCGCACTGAGATGCCCAACGTCTGTATTTCCTTCTTTTTATCGAGTTTTCCTATACGTACGGCTTTTTTCCGTGCGTACTCTAAGTAAACCGTGTCAACTGCACGTAACTATATGCCCTGCTCCCGTTTCCCCATCTCCCCTTTCGGTCAGCCCCCTCCTCCCTTCGGTATCCCGCAATTTCCATCTCATCGATTCAGCCTCACTTTCCGGTCTCCACGTCTTGTGCGTTGCGTGAAATATCCCTCACCCTCCTGACGACATAGTTAGCACTTCTATTAAAGGAAACTTTTTTCCTCGTAAAGATTCTTTAATGCTATAGAATGGGGACAACTTGCGCAGTGCTAACGATAATTACATTGGAGTATGCACAGCAGAAAATAAAAATATATAGTTATAAAAAGGACGCTGCTGGGGATTGTGGAAGTCACCGGATCATCGTGCACGGTCCAATGCACTGCTAATAATCAGCTTCTGCGCAGTCGTTGGGGCAAAATTGCCTTGCAGCGGCTGTAATAGTCCTTAAAGTAGATGAACCATGTTCACTTTTGCTGCTTATACTGAAAGAGAATGCCGAGTCTGAACTCCAGGGAGGCGGCATTCGTGAACTTTGGCCATCAGGAATATCAAACCCGGTCGTTAAGTTATAAAGCTTTGCGCAACTGATAGTATACCGCATGGTACCGCGTAGTATCATGCCACTTGGCGGTACCTTAAGAAGCGCTTTCATTATTTGAGGGAGCACCGCGGAATGCCTCTGTGAAAGAACCCTGATGCATAGTAAGGAGTCTAGGAGAATACGTGGCGATAACGCTACGAAAATACGCGGCTCGTAACGCTGTTTTCGAAGCGTGGTAGGCGTGAACTCGCATCAGCCAATCGAAGCAGTCTCGGTGATGTCTGTATGGGATGGCCTTTTGGTCTTTCTCAATTGCATCCGGACTGCTTCCTTTTATTGAGTTGTTTTCGCATTTTTTAATGTTGTTCTGGGTGCTATATTGCTCCCCAGTGGTTCTCCGTTTATCGCACCCTTATGGCGCCGGTGATTGCACTCACTTACACTAGAATGATCGTTCGTGAAACGTAGACATGTTTCGAGACGTATGCAATGTTCTATGCATTCCCGTCCTGCCTCTGTCATGGCGGTCGCATTTCCGTAGAAGCGGAAATGCTAGAGGCCCGTGTACTTAGATTTAGGTGCACGTTATAGAAACTCAAGTCATAGACATTTCCGGAGCCCTCCACTACGGCGTCTCTCATAATCATATCGAGAATTTCGGACGTAAAACCCCCAAAAAATAAATTATCAGTCTCTTGCTGTACTACAGTCGTCCCAAGTCATGTCAAAATGTAGCAGCATCAAGAAAGAGTTACACAGCCCTTTGTGCATTTTACTAAGACGACTCAAAGGCGAAATCCATCTAATGATGATGATGTCTCTTCAATGTGGCTGATACACACTCTCGGGTATCGTCTGAAAACGTGGCATGAGGACAAGGCGAAGAAACAGACAGAACACAGCGCAAAACTACGCCAAGGAGAAATGTTTCAGCCATGTAACTCGGGCTCAACTCTAATATGTAACATTGCAGACATCTGGCATTAGTACAATCTGAAATTTCCGGTCACTGGGATCAATACGTAATGAAGGAAGGGTGGGCGAAATGCCGGCCATATTTGGTACAGCCATCGATGGCTAGGGCCGAGATTCTGTTTCTGTTGGTATCTTTCTTCGTCGTCGTTCGCACGTTATGGTCAATAAGCAGATAAAAACAACGCAAAACATAGCAAGTGCTTTCTGATGGCAACGCCCGGACACACCTCTCTTGTCGCTGGGGCGCAGTGCTTTGACCATTCAACCCTTCTCCTATTCAGGTGAGTGTCCCAAATCGCTCTTTTATGACGCACGTCGTCGTCTTCCTCGTTGTCTTCTCAGGAGCGCTCAATGGCCGACGGGTGAGTGCGGTGTAACATAAAAAGCACGTTGACAGAGTAAGAGGACATCAGTGTTAGAAGAGAGAACAAATGACACTAGAAGTAGGACTGAAAGGCGGGCGAGTTGGAACTTATCCATCGTTGGGTAGCGCACAAATTGACAAAGCACAAAAGAAGAGGACATGACAAGCGCTGGTCTAACAAGTTGTTAGACCAGCACTTGTCCTGTCCACTGCTTTTGTGTTTTGTCAATTTGTGCGCTACCCAACGATGGACACTAGAAGGACGTACGAGGTCGAGGTCCGAACAAACGTACTTAACGCCGACGAAGAAGCGATTATCCGCTCTAATTGATGTCGTGCCTCGTATACACAGAAAGACTAGTCACGCGTCTTTTATGATTGCTTTGATTCGGCAAGATGGAAGGAGGGAGCGTTAATGACTCTGTCTGGATGACATTCTGAACGGTGTCTTTCGGTCTTGCTAAGCGACGGGAGACGATTTGCAGAACATGTGTTTTCTTTCCCTTTTCCCGCTTGCGGTGCCTCTTCTCTCTCTTTCTTAACTTGTATGTTCGTTCCCTGCGCGTTGGTGGTTTTCAAGAGGCGCTCGTTTTCGTCCTTTCCATGTTCTAACTAAGAAGATGTTATTTTCTGTCTTTGCGTTGAGAAAAGTTCCTGGAATTCAAACGAGCACTCATAATTGCAGTTATGAATACCTTTTTTTCATAACCTGCTCGATGTCATCTTTCTCCGCGTTTCTAATAAAAGGACATATATGGCCCGAAAAACGCATGAGGAAGTTAAAGATTTTGCCTACCCAAACATTCTTTGCTGTCAAGAGTGGCTTCTGAGCAGCAAGAGCGCTACCCCATGTTTGCTTTATTTTAACGCGATAGCCTTAAAAAGCTTGTTTCGCAGAAATTCCGGTGTCGACTGGTTGTGAGGGAAAAATTATCTCGTCCCTGACCGAAAAATCGAGAAATATGCAAATCAAATAAATAATAAAAATCTTCGGTTCGTATGAGAATCGAACCCAGAGCGTCTGCATGGCAAGCACGTATTCTACCACTGAGCCGCGCTCTTGCTTGAAACTGCTTCGAAAAAAAAAAGTATATGAATGTCATGCTGTGGAAGGAGTATTTAACAGATGTAATACTGCGTGGCGTAAGCGTTGAATTACGCCGGGCGTCAAAACATGTGTATTGCGCAACGAGTGTTTGTTTTGAAGGCACACCCATGACAAAGCGCTCAGTCATATTTAATCGTCATCAGCTGCAAAAGCATCAACAAAGTGAGCCCCTGCGTAGATTCGCGTGTTGCCTTAGGGACACGTAGTGGGCCCTTTGCTGATTTGCAAAAGGAAAAAAAATATGGCGTAGTGGGCACTTAATAACTGCACTTGCACTACACATTCTAGAATAGTTTGAAACGTCCAATGTTACGCGCACAGTCGTTCGTTTCCTTACGGTACCGGTTGAGGCATGCACAAACAACCACAGCTGGGCTAGCGATTGACAAGACACTGCGAACGAGGCCCGATTACGCTATCACGTTCTACTCTTGAAGGCGAAGCTCGAGCGTCTTCCTAGTTTTTTATTATTATTTTTTTTCACGACATAGTGTGCTGTTTTTTTTTTGTATTGCCGATGGTTCGCCGTCCATAAAGAGAAAGAAATGCGATGTAATACACGATTCGAAGGATCTATAAGCGATAGTTGGTATTCCGCATACTATTTCAATGACTCAGCGCGATACTTCAAGATGATGAAACTCTCCCGTGATGAAACCTCTCCCGTGATTGGACAAAACTGCGGAGCTTCGTACAATATTTACCAGAGGGAACTGCGGCGCTGCGATCGTTCGTCCACCATGGGAACCGGGTAGTGCATAGATTTTCCTGCTTGTCATGCTTTTCACGATTTCTTGATTTCTTGATTGTTTCATGATTGTCTTGCTTGCGGCTTCGAACGCATATGTGGCTTTGTTTATTGTTTTGTTTTGGCTTTCGTATCGAATAAAAGACTGACTCGTGAACCGCTTTAGCTGATTTCAACTGGCCAAGGTGATGAAGCTACTCTGCGCCACTTTTTCTGAACCTTCATGTTGCCACAAAGCGGCTGCAGTATTAATGAGATCCACATATGGAGCCGAAAGGACGCAGCTTAGGCAGATCCAGGGAACTACCCACCATTCCCATGCTGGCCGAAACGCCAGGCGTAGCAGCTCCCATGGACACTGGCGCTAAATTTCCCACTAGTGTACAATTATGAAGCTCTATGGGTATGAAGAGCGTCGACGCGCTCTCTTCGCCAGCAATGGGCAGTGACGTCGGCAATGTGGTTTCCAACGACATCGAACTGTGCCGCTGTGCATCAAGAGAGATCGTGAAAGTGTACACATCGCGTAGAAAATGTGCTGTGTAATCTAAAGCGTGGGCGCCAATAATTTCCAGAGCGCGCTTTTAAAATTGTATCTACCACGCCGCTAAGGTTGCGAAACACAAACGCCATCATGAACGGCTTGCGACTCCCACAGACTGCCAAGCTAGGCATACGATGAAAGAGAGCCGGAGGTCGGACGCTACATATATCATTACGGCAGATATTTCGCAATGCTATTGCGTTTGCCCCAGGCACCGTAATATCCTTCGCAGAGCTGATAGAAAAAAGCTCATGCTATTAATTTAGTAGAACAAGCTTTCGGGCTAGCTATTCATGAAAAACTAAAAGGAAGCGCGAAAAATCGACGAGCACACAGAAAAAGAAAGGAGAGGACACAAAGGCTCTCCTTTTTTTGTGTGCTGGTCGATTTTTAGTGCTTTTTCTTCCAATGTACGTGAGGTGCTATTACTCTTTGAGCGTTCTGCACCCCCCCCCCTCACCCTTCCTTTACAAAGTTGTAGGACAAGCACACAACGCAACGAAGTGTTTCTGAGAAAAGAAAAAGAAAACTGAAATACAAAGCGTTCAGCGATATATTTCTCCGAAAGTCTTCGTTCATCAAACATACTTTCGGCACATCAAAAGCGAGAAGATTTAACGCCTAAATTACTTTATCAACAATAAAAATGGCTAAAAAAATGTAGGGTAAGGTGGGGCAAAATGAGACAAACATTTGAAAATAGTGAATATTTATTTTTATTTCACTCTTTACCCTTAAACGACAATGCAGAAACTTTCCTTTGGGTACAAGGTATGTGCTACATAAATATGACCATCTTGCCATTGTTAAAAAGTTTATTTTAAAACGAAATAAAAAAATGCTCCAGATGTCTCATTTTGCCCCAACCTGCGGGGAAAAACGAGACAGTGTGAAAAAAAATTTAACCCTTCAGTTTCCGCAGTAGAAGCACTTGAAATTAAACTCCGTGGGCCCTCACGCAGCCTTCATGACCCCAGTCCTTGCACTCCACGCATTGAATCCAGACAGAATCCGGTGCTGTTTTGCTCCAAAACTCATTGCAGATCAAACACCACCAGTCTTTCTTTGTGCTTTTGTTGTATTTTGTTGAAAGCTTGCACTTCATTAGATTATTCAACGACTGGACGCTAGATATAAGCTGACGCATCTAATTCGCCTCCTTTTGCCGTTTTGGTGCAGAACTGCACGGGCGTTTCGTGGCTTTCAGCTTCGTCAGCCGGGCTTCGTGAGGCGATGAACTTAAAACTGTGCTAGATTGAATTTTCTAGCACAAATTTGGTATTGAAGGAAAACTCGATGGCGAGACGTGTTTGTGAACGGCTTGACTTGGAGATTCTTCCAAATTCGCGTTCGCCTCTTGAGAGCATCCTTGGGAACGCCGAAAAATCTCGATGCAGCACGAATGGAGTGGGTGTCCTGAACAGTCAGTGCTTTTTCACGTCGTTTTCCTCCCAGGAAGCTTTATATGATATTCTCTTGTGTGTCCGAACCTTCCTAAACAATAAAATATAATATATAATGAGTGTAAGTAAATGGTTCACTTAATGAGACACTCTATAAGGTAATGCAATGACGTTTTGTCGCGTTTTGCCCCCCCCTCACATGCCCAAATTCAAAAAAATTTCCGCTTTGGCCCCGCGCACCAAGTGAACTGAAATTTTGGTGGTATGTAGCACGTAGTATATAATAACATTATAAATACTTAAGTTGTTATACTGACGCCAGAGTAGCTTCATGCAGGAATCCGAAAACTTGGCCGAGAAGAATTTCGCCCCTTTTTGACGGGTCACGAACACACTGACACCAGCCGCGTAATTTTTCCCACGCGAACGCTGCGAGCAATCATCAACTTTTACACATAAAAAGGTGGACAACTACCAGCGCCTCTCACTGAAATATAGAAACAAAGAAAAGTGCTTTCTGTATTAGCTATAGAGGTCGGCAAAGCCAAAATGTCGCGTTTTTCCCCGTGTCTCATTTTACCCCCCCTTACCCTAATCTTGAGCTAACTGCAGAGATTGCGAAATTAGGATCAAAGAACTCGAAATGTGTTAAGAGTGGGTGTCAGAAAATAGAAAAATGTGGATAATTGAAAAATTTAGCACAAAGGCTGTGCTTGCGAAATGAAATATTAATTTCAGGCCCGTTTCTTTAGGCCCGTTTCAGGCCCTGTTCCAAAGGCCCCGTTTATTGGGCGCTGAAGAACCAGATGTGGTTTTATAAAAAGAATGAAAGCTAAATTTTTGCTGAATTTATTTTTTTAATTATAGTTTCCACTTCTGTGATGGACCAGCACCAAAGAATATTGGGTTTCACTGTTCTGGAAAGCCGCGCTTAATTATTCCCATTTTCACCGAAACCTTTCGTCCAATAAGGTGCCCAGACTTGCGTAAACAACGAAATTTCTCTACGAATAATCAATGCTCTGCCTAATGGTGAGCAGGAAAGACTCTTACACTGCTTTCCTGATCGCCTATGACAAAATAAAGAACACGTCTTGGGACACATTAAATATATCACGTGTTTCGAGCAGCTATCGCTGAGCCATTATTTATAACAGAGCGTTTCCCACAACGAGAGCATGCACCTGGCTGTCATTAAATTTCGCTTCCCATTTCCCCTTCCCTTTTCCCAACTCCCTTAAAATGCAGGCAACTCAGCAGCACAGGCCCTTAGCAGCTGTTCACTCGCGGAATTCTGAAAGCCGCACCCAACCGCTGCGAGGCAGCGCGTGCCTGTTATGAACCGCCATGTTAAATATTTCAGCGCCGCGGTCAACAGAAAGTTCTCGCTTTTCCCTAATTCGGCGAATTCTTTAGGGAAGGGCAGGACGTAGTGGCTGCACAGCTGCCTGTACTCCCGTTCCTTTCTTTCCTTTCTTTTCGTAAGTTTTCTGTGCCTCTCGCATTCACTCGACGCGAGGAAGCCGTAAGCAAAACAGGTAGTGGGACACGGAACACGTTGTCAACGATAGTCTCCCCTTCACCCCATCCCACATTCCCTACTTCTTCCCCAGCAACGCGGAGGAACACTCCCCGTTGCTAAAACGTCGTTTAATAATCCAGCCGACCTCGTAACTCTCCTAAGCTCATTTATATGCCGCTCCTGTAATCCGCCTACATGTTTCCTCAGTGGCTGGATATAAATTGATTCCCTGCGGGCCATTTTTTTTTGTCGTTGTTTTCTTTTTTATAGTAGATGATAACATCCGTGTGTTCAACCCTTTCATGCCGCGCGAGCTTTTCGTACGAAGCTTTGGAACCCAGTATAGTGTGCTACTAATTATCGTCTCGTATTTTATTTAAGAATAAAACAGTTGTAGTAAGCACCTGCCTCCAGAGGCGAAAAGGCTAGAGCTTAAAAGTAGCGGCAGTCGGCAGTGCGGTTGCCTCCCGACAACCACTTTCGTCGGCGCTGTTCACGTAGTTATCTTTATTTCAGCTTTTATTTCTTTTATTTTGACCCTTTGGGGTCATTAAGGGCGGATCTCCCGATGTGTAATTAGGGCAGAGATTAAGTCACTAAGCCCGCCTTCATTAAAGCGATGCAAATTTCTCTTTTCTCCACTGGCACCGAAGAAAGATGTGTGTGATAAAGCGGCAGTCCCAAATAGAAAAGCTGCTGTTATAAACGTACCCTTCAATTTAAAAGGCAATTTGCGAAGGTATTATTTTTTGCAGTAAATGCCGATCATAGTCATGCATTAGCGATATTAGAAGAATCGAACGGCGTATGATGTGGATAGACCGCTTGCATGTCAACTGAATTATTTCTTTTTCGTGGGGTGTTGGGAGAGGGTTATAAGCGTGAAGGCGATAAATATCTTCGCATGGAATTACAGCAGCGAAGAAGAGTAAGCAGGAATAAAAATTGAAGGAGGACGGAAGACAAAAATGGTCAGGTGTAGGTTGATAGTTAGGCCTGCGGTGTCTTGCTGTGCGGCATGCCCCGTTGTATCTTTGAGGACGCGTCTATTCTGGAAAAAAAAATTGTGGTACTCCAGCACCCTTCCTGTTTAATTGTGCACTTCCTTCTTCAACATTTTTCCTCCTGACTCTTACGCTGCTGGCATTCCATTCCAATCAATATATACCAACTAATCCAACAAGCCACGCTTTCGTCATATATATACTTCGCCCGAGCTTTAACAGAGAATCCAGGAAGTGCTGTCAGTTCTTGCAATCGGGCTACTTCACTGTACTTCTAGTTTCTCCTTTTATTGTCGCAAAGAACTGCGGCACGTACTCAACACTGGCAAAGCAGTAATGCAGTAATTACAGTTGTTGATATTAAGATATTAAAGGGGCCCTGCAAACTTTTTTCAGCATCGTCAGAAAACACTGCCAATCGGTAGTCTCTGCTCCTGAGAACATGTGAGCCAAACATTATAGCGCAGCACGCTGGCCTGGATATTGCAATTAATTCTGAAAGTCAGCTTAAGATCGCCCCCTTCTTCTCTCTACAAATGATGTCATAAACCCAGATGACCGCGCAATGAACCCAAAATCTACGGCCATTGGCTGACTTGAGCATAGTGATCGGAATAGCTGCCGCAGCCACAGCGGGTTCCTGTGATTTGCTCACGCTCTCGACCGCGATCGCCCTGAAAGTCAGCAGGGCGTTCAAAAAAAAAAATGGCAGCCGATCCACGAAGTGAATGCTGATGATGGGGCGAAGCTCGATTGACCAAATGATAAAGGATATAAAGAATGTTTATGAAATCCATCTGTCTGTCCGTCTGTCCTTCCATGGATAGATGGATGGACGCACGCACGCACGCACGCACGCACGCACGCACGCACGCACACGCACACGGACGGACGGACGGACGGACGGACGGACGGACTGACGGATGCATGGACCGACGGATGGACAGATGCACAAACGAATGGACGGACAGACAGATGCACAGACAGAGTACGGTCTATTTTAAATCTGTATTCGCGCTCTGAACCCTCTATGTACGGTATATGTAACACCTGTGTTTCGGTCCGACGGGGAGCTTCGACGACGGCGGCAACGGACATGGTGCGAGCCTAAGGAGCTTCACTCCAAAAAAAAACACAAAAACAAGAAAAGAAAGTGGTCAGGGTGCTCAATTAGAGTTTTGGCGTTATGTTTAGAATTGATTAAAGTTCCGCGTCCCTCAACATACACAACCTCCTCATGCAAGCGCGAAGCTGATATAGGCCTATATCTTATTACGGAATGCCAGCAGCAAAGCAGAGTGAGAAGGAAAAACACACATGAAACAAAACAAAGGCGTCAAAGAATGCAACCGATGTATTTTGAGGAACGCCTGATAAAGGAACCGGAAAAGACCGATCCATACGTTCTTGTCTCGGAAAGCACATCACTCCCCTTTCGAGCTTCCGTATACACTCAACATCCGCATGTTCCATTCTGCACATTCCGAAGCATCTCGGCTCAGCTGAAGTGATGGCGTCATGTCAGTACGCTGGCAACCGTTATTTGGAACGGGCAGAGAGGGCTTACATTCAGAACTAAGTATACGTACTTACCTACGGAGCAGAAAGCTGGAGACTTACAAAGAGGGTTCAACTTAAAGTTGAGGACGACGCAGCGAGTGATGGAAAGGAAAATGATAGGTGTAACCTTTAGAGACAGGAAGAGAGCAGAGTGGGTCAGGGAACAAACGGGGGGTTAAGGATATCATAGTCGAAATCAAGAAGAAGAAATGGACATGGGCCGGGCGCGTAGCACGTCGGCAGGATAACCGCTGGTCATTAAGGGCAACTGACTGGATTCCAAGAGAAGGCAAACGCGTCAGGGGGAGACAGAAAACTAGGTGGACAGATGAGATTAACAAGTTTGCAGGTATAACGTGCCATCAGGAAGCACAGGACCCGGTTGAATGGCGGAAGATGGGAGAGGTCTTTACCCTGCAGTGGGCGTAGTCAGGCTGATGATGATGATGATACGTGCGCGGTATCATGAAAGGCGAGCGCTCACGCTTTCACTCTCGCGTCCAACACATTTGATGGTTGTCCTTTTCATTTAACCTGCTCGATAACATCGCTTCAGCAGAACAGGCGTGCCGCCGGTGAAGGAGTGGGAGGCACGTCCCTCTTCTGTCGACTTGAGAAACAGTCACGTGGCTTCGGATCCATCTGCATTAGGGAAGCGCCTCTCCCCTCTTCCCGTCTCGCTTCCTTTAAAGTATATGCGGCACTGTTTTTCCAGACGACGTGCGCTGTTTTCCGGGCGCACTGCTATATGCCGTCCCCTTATTCCGGTTTTAGCACTACGTTCTCCTGGAGAGGGAAATGGAAAGGAATGAAGCTATGGAAAAAACAAAAAACAAAAAGAAAGCTCCTGGACACGTGTCGCCTGTCGCGGCAGCTTGACTGACGGCATTCGGAGTACGGACTGTCCAGAGCTCCTACAGTTGCTCGGACAGATGATTCATTCATATAAATTCAATGGCCGGAATATATATATATATATATATATATATATATATATATATATATATATATATATATATATATATATATATATATATATATATATATATATATATATATATATATATATATATATATATATATATATAACAAGAGGTCCTTCTCCACTGCCTAGTCTTCCCGCTTAACGCCCCTTGGGGGGCATTCGTGAAGGAATCCAGGCCCGGCCGCGCACTCACGCACTCGTACACTCGAGTTATTCTTCGCAGGTGCGAGTCTCACCTACGGACAAACACAAACGTTGCGGCCCTACATGCATTCTCGATTGCCTTCTTGCTAGACTGGCCGGCTGACATCTCCCAGTCTCCCAGTACAGAAGGGTGGCCGTCATCGCGCATGCCAGCTCTGCTCTGTGTCTGCGTTTTTCACTTCTTCCGTCTACTTTTCCTCCCATCGCTCGCTTCAGTTCGTCTCGCCGTTCTCCCCTTTTTTCCGTTAGTTCCCTCCACCCTCCTCCGCCCCTCCCCTTCACCATCATCGCCCACATTCTATGCAACGATTTTCGCATTTTGGGATACTGTGGTATTGTACATCCATACTTGTTGCACCCATCCTTACTTGTCCATCCATACTTGTTAGGGTGTCCGCCTCGGTGGATCAGTGGCTAGGGTGCTCGGCTGCTGACCCGAAGGTCGCGGGTTCGATCCCGGCCGCGGCGGTCGCATTTCGATGGAGGCGAAATGGTAGAGGCCCGTGTACTGTGCGATGTCAGTGCACGTTAAAGAACACCAGATGGTCGAAATTTCCGGAGCCCTCCACTACGGCGTCCCTCATAATCATATCGTGGTTTTGGGACGTAAAACTCCACATATTATTATTTATTATTACTTGTTAGGGTGCTCTAGAGAATAGGAAGAGAAAGCCAAAGGGGCCCAAGAAAAGGTGAGGAGGGAAAAGCGCAATAGAAGGCTGGGAACAGAGGACTCCCCTCCCCTTTCTTGGCCACTAAGGTCTTTTTGTTCTACACCACGTTGTCTGATCTGCGCCACGCAAGATAATTCCAATTTATCATCCGCAAGCGTTATACTCGAACTAGCCATCACGTTGCATTACTAGCCAAATATTGTCGTTGGTAAGCAAACACGAACCACCTATAGCCCTTAGTTCTACTTAAATAACAATGGCTAGCATTAGGCAAAATTATTCGTGAGTTAGCAACTGCTAGTCGGTATACTAGCCGCACGTTACCTAACCCAGACTAATATTATATAGGTTCTGCAACACTTTTCTAGGTAACCATCGGATGCCTTCATTAAGGAAGTTTGTGTTCTCACGATTTTACCACAGCAAAAATTTTCAGAATGAGCGCGCAGACAGAGAAATTAAAATAGTAACATCGGGCGGCTCCGTCATCCCACAAGTTAACAAGTTAACAACATTACAGTACTGGGCTTGCGCCTGTCGGCCAATGGACACAACGGCGAAACCATACGCAGACTAGAAGGTGCTGTCGATGGAACGATCCGGTTGCTGAAACGCATAACGAATCGTCATAGCGGAATGAAGGAACGCAATACCATCCGTCTGGTACATGCTTTCGTTCTGACGCGCTAGAAGCTAAGCAGGGAGGGGTGGCACGGGCGAAAGAAGTGATCGCGAGCACGCACGTGGGCACGTACCGGCTTCCCGCGGCAGCAGCGGTCACTATGCAGCTCACTTTGCTCAAATCAACCAATGGCCGTGAATTCGGGTTTACGGCGCGGTCATTTGGGTATATGGTATCACTTGTAGAAAGAAGAGAGAACGATTTCTAGTGGAATTTGAGAAATAACTGTAAATACCTGGCCGCGTGCTGCGCTACGTGGTTTGTTCATTGAAGCCATAGCGCTGATAAGACAGGGACCACAGAAAGAGGACTGGACGTGTGCTACTCAGTTGTGAGCAGCGCACGTCCCGTCCTATTTATGTGGTCCCTGTCTTATCAGCGCTATGGCTTCAATGAACGTAACAAACCAACTAGCCCAAAAGTATGTCCTCTTAGAATATGTGGTTTGGCTCGCCTGTTCACAGGAGCCTCGACAACCGATCGGTAGCGTTTTCTGACCATGCCAAAGAAGTGTTGAAGGGCCCCTTTAACCTGTGCTAAGCGGTGGCGCAAATATGCCAGTAAATAAATACGGTAGTTAAATTAGGCGTGAAATCATCATCACACTTTGTTATACAATGTGTGTGGAAGAGGCGCTGGAAGAGTCGTCGAGCAAAAGCAAAGGCCGTTTTGACTATTCCCCCTCTCCACACGCTCATAGTGTAGGGAAGTAACATTCATTCAGGTGCCGGCGAGAAAAGAAGGGTAAGGCGTTGGATGACGCTAATTGCGAGGATTGCGCGACAAAACGGAACAGCGTTTCCCATTGTCCTCTCGGCTGTTCCGATTCGGTTTGGTGAGCCCGAGGGGAGAGATATGGAAGCTCTGCTCCCAGCATCATTAGTCGAGCCCCGCGTCTGCGCCTCCGTTATCTATGTGCTTTCTTCCTCGTTCTTTTCAACAGTCGAGCTCTCTTTACTTGCTTCTTCTTCTTTTTGCCTTCCTTCAAGGCGAGTCTGAGTATGACGACAAGGCAGTTTTATTGGTTCACGTTTTGGTAATAAACTGCTGCGTACGCGAAGCGAAGAAAAATTTCTTTGCTCGCTTAAAGCCTCATTTCTAAAGTCCCGTCTTTTAGGATTAGTAAGCTGGAATATGGCGAGCATTTTTCCGGTTGGTTTACATATGTACGTACACACAAAACACGCTTTCCTAGATAAATATGGAAAATCAAATCAAAGTCGATGTAAATATGCACATAAGAACCACCCTGTACGGCTCTAATCAAGACCAAATATAAGCCAGAATAATCTTGTGAAAGGTTGGTAATTTTTATTCTGTTAACGATTTCAAAATCTAGAGGCAAGTACATATGGATTCGCCGTGTAAATAGTTTGTGTAGTGCGTCAGCCAGTTTAATCGCATTGAGTCATAGCATAGTCGCAGTATGGATAGAAGCAACGAGAAGTAACGGGAGATGGTTTCGCCAAGCCTTCTCCAATCAACGAACTTACACGGGCTGTTTCAGCTAACTTTCGTGTAGTATATTTACTTTATATCACTCACTGTAAAGAAAGCTGGACAAAAAGAAAACAGGGCAGTTACCTTAGCATAGATATTATTAATCCGACGTTGATGAAGAAACCTTAAAACTTTTATTTCGAATATTGTCTTCAGGGTTACTAGCCAAAGGTTCATTAAGCAATTTCTTTTATTTACCCAGGTTGGTGGATTGGTAGTTGTTTTAACAAATATGAAATATTCTGACGTTTGAGATCAAGTGCTACAACTTTTGTATTGAAGAAATTTCCCTAGAGTTATTAATTAAGGAGTTAATGAAACAGTATTTGTTCATTACCCCGCATGGCGGATTGTAAAAACATCATGACATACTGCATATGGTTGAGAACAATACTGTGCAATTTCTACGCACGCAAAAGATATGGTTTGTTTTGTTATTATTGGGCGCAAATTTCCTATAACAGCCTGTATAACCTGTAATCGAAATGTTCACCTCTGTTAAGTTAAAACGCTACTGCTAAATTAAACGCGATAGATGTCTTCTCTTATAGAACGGGACGAACATTTTCCTAAATTGCATTCTCGAGACTTGAAGATAAGAAATTCCAAGAATGACGAGCCATAGTAAAACAAGAGGCGAGAAGGTGTAAGCAGATACGAGGCGACAGCAGGAACTAGAAATGAGAACAGCACAAACATAGACGGCATGCAAGACGTTGTCATGCTAGTATTTCTGCCTTTTCTTGCTGTTAGGCTAAACTTTCACTGACTGAATCTAGTAGCGATGATGGTGCTATCGCGTGGGACCCATGACGCCAGCCGTCGCAACACACAATGGCTCATCCAACTTGGTACGTTCGTCTTTTCCCGCCAGCCGATGCGTACTTGCGGAGAAGCAATGTTTACAGGCAACGACCGGGAAACTAAACTCGGTCTTCTCCTAACCCCCTCCCTTTGTTCCCTCATCTAGCGTATTTGTGAAGTCCCTATCAGCCGCCCCGCTTGCTTTTTGCGGAAGTGAGTGCAGGCCCTTCTTTTTTTTCTTTTTTTGCTTTGTATGCAAACTTAGGAGCGTGATTTAGTGCACTCCCAGTTTAGCAAGCACTTCTCTTTGTAGCTCGTATCCACATCAAGCTCACTCCCGCGCTTCCCCCATTTCGCCTTCAACTCTCTTCCCTAACCTTCCCACTATTTCCCCAGACATCAGCAGCAAAGACTGAGTCCATCTATACAATGTCCCCGCCACTACCAATGGCTTGTTTGCTGTTGTCTGTTGGACGGAAAATGCCACCATGCATACCACCAGTTTCTCGGCAACCGCGACATCATACTAACTCGTATTGACAATGAGCTTCCCCGGTGATCTACAGCAGCAGCCAGATTTCTATACATAGCCGGCCGCTGAAGATGAGCGCTGTATCGCGTCTTGTCTTCGAAATGTGCCACCCGCCTAGGCTGGGTACTGACAGCGCCGCCCTGTCGGCGACACCGTCATAGTCTGCCTTTCCAAATCGTTCCCCGGGGGGCACTGCATCGACACTGACATCCAGAAATGAAAAAAAAAAAAAAAAAAGCTGAAGAAAAAGAAAACGTCACATGTTCCCTCGAAGTGATATATCGACGCTAAAACTCGGGCCCGGCCCCGCTTTTTTTCATGGTGCGGAGGATGCAAATGTTACGACCGGATTATGGCTAGTTCACAGGGTCGTTCGGGATTCTCCCTATCAGTCGACGTGCTTGGTATTTTTATTATTACGTCCTCGTCCTGCCAATATATATATATATGTATATATATATATATATATATATATATATATATATATATATATATATATATATATATATATATATATATATATATATATATATATATATATATATATATATATATATGTTCCTCTCTCATACGCATCGCTCTGCTAGCGTTGTCTGTTCTTTGCTTTTCATTTTCAATGCGTCTTTCGCTACATCACGCGGATCATCATGATGAATTCTCCAGTTATTGCTTCGGAGCTGTAAAAAAAGCCAGAAATAACGCCTCTGTACCCGCATAATCTGGAAGTAGAGGTTCACATCGACAGCTGTATTGCTTTGATGGCCGATCGTTTGACCGCCGGCTTCAGTTTAATACCACTTTGCTGCCTCTTATGCGACGACGAGGATTTATGATACGGCAATAACGGAAGCTCGCGAAGAGGATCAAAGCGCTGTTAGTCGGCGCACGCTAGAAAAGCCATTCTCCACCATTTACGGCAAGAGGACGTTGTTCACGCGAAATTCAAATTAGCAGGAAGGCAACTGTAGAAGAGGGGGGTGGGAGGGCTACCATTTTTGACAGGCGTTGCGTGAAATGTTATTACGTTATGATGACATAAAATAAAAAAAAAAACTGACAAGGTCCGTTATGCATTTGCTTAAGACGACTCGAAGGCGAAAGCCGTCTTCTTTTTTTTCTTTTTTTCTCCGTCACTGTATTGATTCTCCTACCCATCCGAAAGCCTTCTGCACCTAACGTGGTTTTGCATCGCCTCCAAAGATCGGTTCCAGTGCAAACTCTCTGCCCGTCACCTGGCTTCGCATGGCCTCCGGGATCGGCTCGCTCATGACCATGCGATGATTTCGAGTGATTACGTCAAAGTATGATGCTATGTTACGTGACGTCACCAATTTCTGCGATATGCACCGTTATCGTGACGTCAACGCGCGGCGTAATCTATGATCACGTGATTTCTCGCTCAGCTATCGTTGACGGTCGGTAGTCCCTTTTCGCGCTCGATTGGGGCATCTAATCCTCCATAGCGTTTATCGTTAATCCATGCACGCAGTTTTAAAACAGATGCGTAAAATTCGTAACCAGTGTCATTCGTTCCTTTGGTCGGTCGGACGGTCGCAACCGCGGAAACGATTGCTCATGGGCGTACGCACATACGTACGTAATCCCCAGCTTCACACACGGAACCCGAGGAAAACCAAGTCACGGGATGCAATGGCAGAATGACAAATTCCTTCCGGACAGCCTGACATTAATGAATCGGGGATCATGCCATAATACGGCCCGGGAGAAGTCAGGAGACGCGAGTACCAATTTGATGCTCGGTCAACTGCGTAACGACGACGAGAACGACTTATTCAGGGCCGACCGTCGTCTTCTTCGCCGTAAGGCTGGGACAGCGGAAGAAGCTGTGTGTGTTCACTGATCGCCACGCATTAATGCAGCGAGACGAGGAGACATTGCTGGGCCTCAGCACACCGCAAAGCCAAAAAAGAAAAAAAGACAAAGAAATGAAGGAGAACACCAGTAGGCATTCTTGGCTCGGGATAGTTGTGAGATGGAAGGGACGATTCGATGTACAAAAGGGCTGACCGTTCATGTGGAACGACATTGGAGAAAAACGAAAGTTTATTCGCATGCATATGTGTGTATTCATATCTTAATAGCACGAGGGAAGGCCGTCGCAGGAGGGTTCATATGTAGCGTTTAGATTAATAGAAAGTCAAATATAAAACTGTGCATATCGTGACTGCTGCCTTCATATGCCTTGACTGCTTTGAGACTCCACCTAATATTTTGAGCCATTTGAGCGCACTTTCACCAAACGATAGCAAATCTTCGGGGCTTGAGCGGGCTGTTTTGTTTGGTTGGCTTCACTGAACGTGGACCGAGCAGTCTGTCGCAAAGCAATAAAATACTGAAGCGATTTCAAGGTCTTCGCGCTACACACTTGCACGTTAGCACTGCACATTTTATTGCCGCGTGACGTAAACGCTGCAAAAAAAAAGACAAGACATTTAAAAGCAAGAGCCCTGGCGACAAGCCACCGACACTTGGCTCCACTACGAGGCATTGATGGCCGAAAAAATATCGAAGCGGTGATGTGTCGTAAGCCTAACCTTATACATAACGGCCATCCATTCGAGGGCGCCAATTCACAATGAAGCACCCCGCTCTTATCATAATTAGCCTGCAGTATACTTTTTACTGCAAGTTTTTCTCCTGGAAGAATGGCGTTGTTTTGCATTCCATTCAGCTGATGGGTATCAGAGCAGTATCTGACGCAAGTATTTGCTTTATAGGTTTGGGCGCAGTAGGCGTCATACTACGACCACTCTCAGATTTTTTTCTTTGCAATAACGATAATGGATTCAAAATAAGCATTTGCGCTGAACGCATGCGTCGCTTTGCCAGCGTTACAGCCTCATCTATTCCCTACACCATCATAAGACACCAGCAGCAAACGCATTCCGCGAGTATAGTTCAAAACCATCCGTCCACGCGTATCTTAATTCTTTCGTTCTGTTTGGTCGACAATAAACACTACGGTTTTCATGCGTCGCACTGCGAGGTAGCAATATCAGAGCTGCGACTAGACTAACATTAAAACAAAAAAAATGCACCCACAATGCAACCTTAGCAAACGAATATTATGACAACGCAGGTAAGGAACAATATGCTGTCAGACGTTTTGATCACCTATGCAATTGATATTGTGGGAAAATTTTGACTTTAATCAGAAATGCTCGTCGAAAAGCAGCCTCATTATTACATTGAGCGAGCGTGAACAAATAGACAAACTATACAAACACTGAAGCAAATACGCAAACAAATAGAAAATTACCTAACGCATCCATTGGATACAAAACTCGACTCAGTTGGTTAGCTGGGCCGAACAAAAACGGTGCCCTTGATCCATTACCTTTACTTCGTTCGAAGCTCAGCATAGAAACATGCATGCTCATGGCACAGCAGAGATGCGGATACATTAGCCTAGTAAGATTTCATCACTTATCTACAATTCTTCAAAGGTGAAAGACTTAAGTGGCTCTTTGAGGAACCTCTTGAGCGAAATACGGCGGACGAATGAAGTTGTACAAAAAACCCACATGACCTACGTCACTAATGGCGGCATCTGGTGACGTCAAAGTGTGGCGTCAAAATCACGTCACGTATCATAGACGTTAGTGACGTCGTCATCACGTTACGTCATAGTGGTGACGCAATCACATGGACGCGCCGCTTCGTCAGAGGTTGGCTGATGCCCGGAGGTGGCGCAACGCCACGAGGCGCATAAAGCTCCAGGCTGGTAGGTACACTATGATCACCTGACAACGTAAAGGTAATTTGACGCGTGTCTCCCAAACTGTGACATGTTATATCTTGCAAGAAGTCAGGTATCCTGACTGCAAGCGATACCATGCAATACCAAAGTGGGCACCACGCTTTAGCCTTTGAATGTTGCAGAGAGCGTAACACACCGCAGAACACTTTCCTTGAAGCTCAGTTCCACAGATGACAGCGCCTGTAGCGACTTGCCAAAGGAACACGTTCTACTCATGCAAATCTCTGATCAACGTTGTGTATTGAACAACAAAACGGTCTCCATCACACTACTCAGATGTTCCTCGACTCTATCTATTCGTGTATCGTTTCTTTTCCCTCTCATATGCCCTATAGATGATTCCATCAATATGTCGTCACAGAAACATGTCTGGCACCGTCGCAAATGGTGGCATCTCTCGCCTTGGACTGCGGACACCCCGGCATTACATCGCACTGGTGTCGTCGCCAATAGGCCCGAAACAAAAATAAAAAATGGAACGAAAACGGGAACTGTTGTGAGACATCTGTCGACAGCTGTGCTTCCCAAGAGAAGCCATATGAGCAAGGGGAAAAGCTTGTCCAAAGAAACAAAAAAAAAAAGCCAGATGCAACAGGGGAGAAGGCGACAGGGGGGATCCCGTGAGGTGGACTTCTGTTGAAGCGGACGTCGACACTTTCGGGCTCCTCTTTTAGCTTACTCTTCTTTGTGAATACCCCCTGGAAAGTGCCACGACATTACCAATATATCGTTGCAACCACTTACGCGTCCACCATCAGTGTCTCTGTCTCCCCTCTTTTACACTACAATATACGACTCCGGTCAACCCCGCCACTTCAGACAAAAGCCTTCAGTACCCTATTCGCGGGTGCATTACAGTAGTCCTTATGTGAAAAGTACCGAGGGACAAAAGAGAGGAACCTACGACATGGCATCGATTTTGTTTGTTTGTTTGTTTGTTTGTTCCTATACATATGGCTCGTACCCACTACGGGGGGATTGGCCATTAAACCGGCGGTTAATGAGGGAATAATTTAAAATTTTGTTGGAGGAAAATGAATTAACCGGTCATAAATTAAATCAGCTCGGCCTTTCGTCAGCGTCTTCTTCACTTCTTCCCCCACCTCTCATTCAACCCCTGCTGTCGCGAAAAGACGTCAAGTCCGCACTCTACGCGTGGTCGCTGCAACCGATTATGCCACGTGACTCTTTTTTTCCTCGTTGAGTGTACCGTGTGCTGCAAGTGTGATCTGTTGTAGAGCCGAAAGTAGAGAACGCAATTCTACACAGATAAAGCTTAACGCGTGGGCCACTTGCCACTGGCGGTCCTGGAACAAGATACAAATGTTGCACGTCAAAATTTCGAAAGCAAGTCGCAGTATAGAATTTTTATTATGGTATTTAGCTTCCCTCTTTACGTTTTACAGCATGCCGCAGATCATTGACCGGTGTTGAACATGCAATTTAGACTCCGTGGATGTTGAGGTTAGTAATAAAAAAAGCAAGAACTGCTATGCTGCTAGGACTACCACTGAATACAGCCAACAGGTATTGAAGCAAAACAAGGAATATAAAACACTATTTTTAACTTTTAACTGGGGCTATTAGTGTAGTTATAATGATCATATTTGCTACACTACAGTTTAAAACACGAATAATGTCCCCTTTGCATTCCTGGGCTTCATTGTAACAAACGAGTCCTTGATTCATTCCGCTCCTTACGTTGTTACAACTATAAGTTATACTAAAACTTCTGCGCTGCTGTTTAACAGCTACTACTACTACCACAACAACAACAACGACAACAACAACTACTGCTACTACTACTACTACTACTACTACAACTACTACAACTGCTACTCGATTTACCGAAATTGAGGAGACCCGCAAATCGATTTTGTTAAATTGGGAACTTCGTTAAATCGGTAAGCAATATAGCCATGGGCAACTGCGGGGGAATGTGATTTTGTTCGTTCAGTCGGGGTATCCATAAAATCGAATTTCGTTAAATCGAGTTTCAACTGTACTACTACTACTACTACTACTACTACTACTACTACTACTACTACTACTACTACTACTACCACTACCACTACTACTGCTACCACTACCACTACCACTACCACTACCACCACAACCACCGCCACGGCATTGATGCCAACGTCATCAGAGCGCTGCGAATGCTTAGCTGCACCTGTAACTGCTGCGAAATAGCGCGGATTAAATGGCGCGCCCAATACGTAAACGCGAGCTATCACGTCTACTACTTTTCATCCTTTGGTTAACCACAAGCTACGACATTTCTTTAGCCTGCAGTCGCACTGCACCCGCCTTTCCAAACAGCTCCTACGAGGCTCTCTACTCGCTGTCGCATTGTTCGCGACGTTTGCTTCCCCGTCAAATATCAAGAAACTCATTGTGCCTCTGTTGTCATGTGCGGCGTCCCTTATAATCATATCGGTTTTGGGCGGCTAAACCCCAACAATTATCAATGAGAAAGCAATTATGTTCTGCTTCAAACCAGAAAACAGGGAAAGTTGGTACTACTACTAATAATATCTTGGGTTTTACGTCCCAAAACCACGATATGATTATGAGAGAGGCCGTAGTGGAAGGGCTCCAGAAATTTTGACCGTATGGTGTTCTTTAACGTGCACTGACGTCGCACAGTACACGGGCCTCTGGCATTTCACCTCCATCGAAATGCGACCGCCGCGGCCGGGATCGAACCCGCAACCTTCGGGTCAGCAGCCGAGCACCGTAACCACTGCTCCACCGCGGCGGACCAAGTTGGTACGGATTCATCATTAACGGAGAGCGTAGTGGGTTACTAACTTATGTCCCACTTCGCCCCGTCACTCAATGGCTAAGTTTATTCGTATGTTAACGCATGGAACACGTACTTCTTTCGGTGTCGCCAGCAATCTTATCGCAGTTTCGCTGCGTAAAATCATGAAATGTAAATTATGATTTACATTACGAGTTGAAATTTTTTCGTCATGTTGCGCAACCAAGAAAACACATAACAGCGAATTAGTTATCCGAACGCCTGTCGTGTTAAGAAAAAACAAAAAAACAGATTAAAACCTCATATGATAGTTGGTTTTGTTTAGCTAACGCAATCTGTGAAATGGAGACCCATTGCTTGCTTTCCTACGAAATTTGCTGCCGTCGTGCTCTGCTTACACAGAATTTGTCAATTATAGTTCCAGACATCCGAACCAAAAGCAATCATTTGCTCGCATAAACCTGGACGCACCTGGGATTGCTTTGTTCAGTCAGACAATAAATAAGCCCTTTCGCGCAAATCCTCGAGCTGTCTCAGCGAAGAACTGCGTTGTTCAGCTAACAGCGAGCTTAATATTTTTTTCGCCTTCTTGACACCCCGTGTATCTTCGAAAGACTGTTATTTGTGTGCTGGTATGTTTGCATTTACCCCGTGCTTCTCCGACGCCTACAGAAGTGGCTTTGCCTTATTGTTGTTGTGACGTGATCGCATGCTTTGAAATGGCAAGCTAGGATTCCATTTTCAGTCGTATTGTTCCCGGAAACGCTCGTCCGTGTGTTTGTCTTCTGTACACTTATCACGCATACGATAAATCTTTCTAATCCTGTGCTCTGGAATGCGTGACATCGGGAGCTTCGGTAAACAGGAAACTGTCTATGCATTCACTTAATCTATCTGTTTCTGTCCTCGAACTAGAGGCTGGTACGTGGCACGGGAGCTGAAGGGGCTAAGAGCGAAAGAAATAGATATAACTAAAAAAAAAATTAAAGGGGATGCTTACAGCATGCTGCAGTAGAACAGACTGGGGAGACTTTCAAGCGTAACGGGCTACTTATGCAAATCTATTTATTCGAGATTTCAGTTTCAACAAATAGGCATTTTCGTCTCACCCATTCCAAGAGCGCACGCATGGCGTACACCTTCGACTTCGTCGTCTCATCCGTTATTTATCTTTGTTTATTTCATAGGAGACCTTATGACTCGTATTTAGGCAAGAATGTTTGCTCAATGCGATCAAAGCAGCGAACAAGAAAAAACGCTACGTTGTTTGCGCAGGAATGACGATTGCCGAGCACAATGCACTGTTTTAATCTATTTTACTGATATTTTTGTTCATTTCAATCCAAAGCATGGAATGGCTGAATGTCTGTAACATGGGCCGATTGTTCAGATCTTGGGATGAAATGCTTCAGTGTTCTCATGATCCGTAATGCGACGCTTGAAAGCAAACCAACACGGTATATTAATTTGCCTGACTTGCTAATTAATGATGGATGAATACTACTCCAGAAACATCATTTTGGATCTCATCCTGGGCACACGGTGAAGTTGTTTTCTCTCTATTCTTTATGCTTATTTTCAGCACCCATGTTGCAATGTTGCCACTTACAAGCATACAGGTTACGAGCAAACACGCCTTTTGAGGTCAAAACTGCCATGTCGGCCTTCATATAGGCAGTGGCAAGTGGAAGGGATGGAGGGTTATTCGGACGTCGTGCCGGGGTCCGCATAATACTGCCACGCGGACCACATGAGGCCGCTAGTTGCCTTCCCCTGCACTAGACCACCGTGAGGGGCAAAAAAACAATCTACGCATTTCCACGAAGTGAATCATGACGAGTGGGCGAAGCACTGGTAATCGGTCTTACCGTAAATCACCCGTGACATTGCCCACTCGCGCATGTATATGAGTGACAACGCGTGTGTACAGTATATACAATGTATTTTTTGCCGTTAAGATACCGCTTCCCGCGCCCTCAACCCAGTAGTAGCAGCTTGTTGACGGCATTGCCGTTTTGCCGCTGCTTTCCCGAGCTCTCGCCTCCGGGGTAGCTTGCTTTCTGCGCAGACGTTGAGCCGCCGCATGCCGCGCTCTCGCGCCGGAGTAGCAGCTTGTTGGTCGGCGTTTCCGCTTTGCCTTTCGCGGGCTAGAGCACTTTCACGATCGTTTTCATCCATGGCAGAAAGAGAATGTGTGGTATGGAACACGCTTATTCTTCATCGTCATCAGCGTCATCGTCATCGCCAGGCCAACGGACAACGGACAAGCCTAGACCCTAAGGTGCTTCTCCCCTAAAAAAAAAAAGTGATCATGGGTGGCGTCACGCATTGTTAACGAAAGCACGTGTAAGAGTTCCAGGAAGGCGTTGTCTTCCATGCGGATCAAACACTCGATACAGCCCTCTCCAAACAAATAATCAAGGAGGACATGGAACGATAGGTAGGTAGGTACTAAACTTTATTGAAGTCCTGAAGAAGTCATCCCCCAGTTTTCATTGAGGGAGGACCGCGGGCCGCTCCCACGTCGGGACGGGAAGACCAAGCCTCACCGCCGCGTCGTGGGCCTTCTGGACTGCCTGGAGTTGTTGGATTAAAAAAAAAGGGGGGGGGGGGGGGCGCTGGCACCGTGTCGTTATTTCATTTTAGGAACTGGAAAAAAGCTTCCAGAAAACTCTGGAAACATGCGATTCTGTGATTGACTCATTCTAGTCTCCTAAAACGGGGTGTGCTTTCTTTACGGCGTTCATTTTGAGCGTTGCACCTAGTTGATTTTTTTTATTAAGCTATCTCTCTCTCGATCCCATTTCCCTCTAGAGTTTCATACACGGCGTTCCATATCGCAATTTGGGTGGTAATACTGTAGTGATACCAGGAACAAGAGAATGGAAGGTATCTCAAGCTATCTATGGAGTCATATAAGCACGTAGACAGATGAGCAGAATGGAGACGGGCAAGGCGTCACGGTCTTGATGGCAGGCGTGCAAGTGAATTATACGATGTCTGAAAACTCGGGCACGCGAAACGATCTCGCTTCTTCTCACGCTCTTCGAGACAGACGTGCGTTTAAACAAGATTATACGAACAAGCGCCTCGCTCTTTGTATGTTTCTTTTTGTTTCACTTTCATTTGCTGAAATTTTTATTTTTAATCGCGGAGAAGCCGATAATCAGTGGCTGCGTCTTGTTCCGTCTTGGTGCACCCAGGTTGTTAAGGTAGAGAATTAATACAAGCAACGTGTTCAGATTTGCCCTTCTTGAGTGCGTGCGTGAGATACCGGAGAACTGTGAGATTATGATCGGATGCGAGAAGCGTGTGTTGTGGAGCTGGTTGGTACGACATGTTATTCAAACTTAAACTGCGCTTGGGACGGGACACCGCATGCGCATTGTTCCCAGGAAGCCAAGAATGTGATTTTCAATAAATCAGTTGTTAGTCTGCGTTCGTCCTGTCCGCATCTTCTCTGGTGTCCCGTCCCAAAGCGCAGTTTAAGTTTGAATAATATGATCGGATGGCTGTGTTTGATATTGTAAAGAGTTTTTGTAAACTTAGTATGTATAGATGTAGTGCTGAGCGATATACAAAGAGAAAGCTTACTAGTATTCTATATAGCCTCTGTAAAGACGATACTTTTTAAAAGGACTAATTAGTATTTCATGACACTTGTATAGTGCCGTACGATACACTATAAAGTCGTTGCCGAAATGGCACATGAATTTACGACTACAATGTTCACCGTAATTCCAGGTTAAGGTATCACTCGTAAGAAACGTGTGTGTGTGTGTGTGTGTGTGTGTGTGTGTGTGTGTGTGTGTGTGTGTGTGTGTGTGTGTGTGTGCGTGTGTGCGCGCGCGCTCGCGTGCGTGCGTGCGTACGTACGAGTGTGCGCGAACAGTCTGAGTGCAAGGTTACGCGATTCGCAAAAGTTTTGAAGAGCCCCACGCCTTACAATTATACTGAAAGTGCTTCGTTAAACTTCGCACTGGGCTTTGACAGCTTAATTAGTGTTAAGACTAAAAGGCCATTTAGCCGCTCAAGCTATGTAAGGGCGATTTCTAAATGGCTTTTCTTATAAAAACAAAACAAAGGAAAGAAATTAGGAAGAGATGTGAATAAATTATATTGCTCTTATTAATCAAGAATAAGTTTCTTCCCCGCGCTCCGTTCCCTAACTGCCAATTCAATTTTAAGTAAGCTTTCAAATATTTATCTTACGAAGGTGTATAGGCTGGGGGAGTGGATGTAGAATGCGCTTTCATTAAGGTTTTTTTTTTTTCGGTGCGTCATCACAATGTGCCGTACATTGCAACGTAAAGAGGCACGAATGAAGAAGCTGGAGAGAAAAAAAGAGTTTTTAGAGGTGCCCATTGTATGCAAGTCACTTATAATTAATATTCGAGAAATATTGGAAACGAAATTCTCTAAATTTTTTCAGTAGTTCTTATATAAAGGGCGTGGGGATATTTGAAACCTGAAATACGAACAAAAAAAGCCGCTGATATGCAGTTCGAGAATTCAGTAATGAAAGTTCTTATTTCTATCAAATATGTATTCGCTTCTGCTCGCTGAAATGTTCAGAGATGTCTTGCTTGCTCCAGAATTTTGTTTTTCTTGAGTGAAAATCTCCTAGCACAGTTGTTTCGGTACACGCTATCCTTTTAGGAGAATGTTAATCTCGAAACATGGGCGTTGGGGTAACGCTGTGGTTATCCCACGCAGTGCGGAAGAAGCTTTCACTATCTGGTATTAGAAGAACTGCTTTCAAAACACTTCCTTCCCCGAAATATTTCCTGCGTCGAAATCACATTTTTCTTTTGTAAGTTCTATTTACTTTCGCAGTAAGAATGGGATTACCTGTTTATTTTCCATTACTCCGCATATGTTGACACTGTGTTCACGCGCCGTGTTTTCTTTGCCCCCCAGGGGAGGGTACAGGAAACGAAATTGTGGTTCTAGCTTCCTCCCATTCTGTTAGTTGTGTTTCTTGAGACATTTTGTTTTTGTTTTCCGATGCTCTTAACACGGTGTGTGTCCGTGGCCTGATGGGGAAGCGTGTCGTTAAAATGAGGGCGTGTGCAAACAAGGGTGAAACACCACATTCTTTTCCCTTCTTGTTTAACTTAACTTTCACTTCTAGGAGGGTTACGAAAAGGCTTCCTGGTTAATGGAACAAGACCCTCGTGGTTCAATTTCCTTAGAGGATGGTACCTGCGGTCGTTGCTGGTAAAAAAGTGTAAATAAGTTTTACTATTTTAACGCACTTGTTAACAAAACGGAGTGCTTAAGAACTGCACGAACACTGCTCTGTTTTGTCCTATGTTTTGTTAAGAAGTGCGATAAAATAGTAAAATGGATTACCACCACGCCCAAGCCTACGCTGTGGGAAATAAAAGCACACGGAAACGTAACGCAATTAGGTGCGGGAATAGGGACATGTCGGTTGTAACCTTCTTGACAGACAGACAGACAGACAGACAGACAGACAGACAGACAGACAGACAGACAGACAGACAGACAGACAGACAGACAGACAGACAGACAGACAGACAGACAGACAGACAGACAGACAGATGGATGGACGGACGGACGGACGGACGGATATAAATGGTCTAAATTCCTTTGGTCCGAAAAAGAACAGCTTCGCATTTAAAAAGGCATGCAAACTCAAGCTACACCTACAGTTTGCCGTCACAGAGATGCTCGTATACCAACTTTCATCAACAGAACACATATATTAGTCGAGCAAGCAATAATGCAATAAGTATATTGAGTAATGCCTACCGCAATAACTCGAATAAAGGGAGCCCTGGCTTGTGTAGGCTATCTTTGGCTAGTCTTAGCTATCTGTTGGATAATATTCATAATGTTGGCCGTATAACTTGGAAAACTTTGGTTAAATGGTCACGACTAAAACGTATTAAAATAATATATGCGTAGTATTTCGCGCCTGGTTGACTTCATGAAATCCTTCGCACGCTACGAAAGTTCGCGTTAAGAAAAATGCCATGTTAAAAAAATCTTTCGTAAAAGCCAGTGCTTTAATTATCTTACGTCAGGAATGCACCTCAAAACAATGAAAGATTCAGAAGTAATGAGTCGCAGAAAGAACAATTGCAGGGAGGACTACTAATTTGCAGTATGTGGGGCCTCAGGTAAAGAAGAACACTTCGCGAGTCTTGAAACGCATCTTGGATTTGGAGTGTTCTGCGTGGAATACACAGCGTACTCCAGCAAAGAATTGTTCTGCTGTTTAATCGGTAGAGGCATAGAGCTTTTTTTTTCTGCGAAAGCATATGCCTCTTGTGTTTTTTTTAATGAAATGAAACGCATTACTGACGGTGTAAGTGTAAATGCTAAAATTGTAACAGTGCTTGAACGTTCTCATAGCGTCAATTTGCTTGCAAATAAGCACTGTCCCCGTGTATGGATGAAATCACAGCCGAATATTTTTTTTCGTGATATAGGGCCACATGTTCTGAAGTGCAACATTCTGTAGATAACCTTAGCGAAGCGTAACTACCCTACTGAAACGTTCCGTACCCCATTTCATTAATTCCATATGTTTGACGAATATTCTTAAGGAATTATAAGGCAAATATATGGAAAACCGGTGGACTTTAAATAGATTCGGTAAGAAGATATATGGACTTATTAGAATGGCATTCAGAAAGTTTCGGTAGGGCATACTACCATTCCCGCGCCTGAAACCGCGCTGTCATTCTAATATTTGTTTTGCTTGGCGTATCCAACAGCTTATCCAGCACCCAGTAGAGGAGTTGGTCACAGAGGCGTTTATCATTAATGGAGTTTCTTTCCTTAGTAATGCAAAAAGGAAAATAGAAAGACAGAATGCAACGGACCTTGGCGGTCCCATTGTCCCAGGTTGACAAAACCTCGCCGAAGAATGCGAAGACTCCTGCGTCGTTAGTCTAATTGCTTCCGCACCGAAGAAAGACGCACAATGGGCGACTCCCCCCGCATTGTTCAATTCGCTTAAATCGGGAGAAAGCGGTCGCATTGCATGGCCTTACCTAGCATCTGGGGAGTTGGTAGCTGGAACCCTCGGAGCGTGTAAGAATCTGCTCCCATGGGCTATATAACTGTTTGGGGAGTACCTTACCTCTCCGATCCTGTGCGTGAAAGAAGGCTGTCTCTAAAGAAGAAATGAACAATGCGATGAAACCTTCTCCTTTCCTCCGTAGCATCCCGATTTCTTTGTATCGGAGGTCTTCTATTATCTATGGTGTGGCATCTGAAACATGGGTGTGCGAGTATTTTCATATCTAAGGGTTGCTTCTAACCCAACTACAGGTTCTAAGCAGATTAATGAGAGAATCGCAGTGCTGCTTATTTGAACAAAATCATCATTTATCCCATATGTAAATAATAAAACATTGTGTATATACTTTATCACTATGTAAATAATGAAACATTGTGCATATACTGTATGTATAATCACACCACACCCCCGCGTTTGTGTGTCAGGTCTTTGTATGATGATCGAGTGGGCAAAATTTACGGGGATTGACAGGTTTACCAGATTACCTCCGGAGCTTCGCCCACTCATCATCATTCACTTCGTGGATATGGCGTGATTTTTATTTTATTTTTTTGTAATTTTCAGCAGTCGAATTCGCGCGGTCCATCCTGGTGCGCTTCCTCAGCCTTGGCCTGAGAAAACAATTGCAGCGAGAGATGCAACGAAACTAAATAAATAAAACCAAAAGAGACGTTAGGGCCTCCATCTGCACGTGTTTGTCTTTGTAGTCTTCTACAACAGACGATATACTGTGTACATTCAGTATCGCCGTAGCAGCAACCCGTTTATAAGCGGCCTCCGTTACTATGTGTCTGCTAGCCCGTCGTTCGCTCCTGGAAACTGGATATGGAAGTGAACGAAAGGCAGGAAGTGCTTGCCGCGCAGCGGCTATGCAATCTTAACTGGCGCCGCTTTAGGTTCGATTACCTGTGCACACGCGAAGGCGCCTTTGCATTCCTACCTTTCCTAACAGGCAAACACAGCCGGTGTTTTTATGAGATAGGACGTTCAGGTAGTGTTTTTAGCGGCACAAGCAATGAACGAAGTTCATGTTTCTCTTCCAACCACTTCCGGTTAAAGTCCCGGTTTTTTCGAATATTAAAAAAACGTATTTAAACATATAGCTGATACGAAATGGATGGGTCTGGATTCAAATTAAGTGTTATACTGGACACACGTGATACGTAAGCATAAGTTTTATAGTAAGGGGTAATTAGCACTCAGAATAATTAATAAATACTAATTTAATGATTTCATTTGAAAGAGCACGTGGTCTTCCCGATGCGCAGCTGGGATCGCTGTGGCCCCTGGCGGAGCACGTCTCAACTACGAGCTTCTTTTTTCTTGGCCTCTGAGATCGCCTTCGACGGTGCGACAAAACACAGTTAACTTAACAAATACAGCAGGGCCCACGAACGCGGAGATGCGTCGGCCACTACCACGCACACACTTATGTAAAGGATTCAGTCAACCTCCGATTTGTGTTAAATGGGTCGAAACTCACCTGAAGTGCTTGCTTATCTAATCTCGTTCATGATTTCGGAGAAACGCGGAGGATTTAACTGATCACGTAATGGAGGAAATAAATTTTTCGAGTGTGTTTGAGAGGTGCCTGCACCAGGAAAAGTGTTCCAACTGATATCTACATCAGGGGCGAAATTTCGCAGTCATTTTCTTTCGTAACAGGTCATTTCTATTGGCAAGTTAATTGCCTTCAGTAATGATATCTCCGCCATCTGGACTGGCTGCCATTTTCCTCTTGGAAACAAATCTATTGCAAGAGGTTCCTGCAAATCTTTGCCCACTTTCATAACAAATTTGTTATGTTCTTAAAATCTCATGTAGCCTTAACGTTTCATGATTTTTCTGCTACGTATGCCTTGTTCATCAGTACGTTGCAACTACTTGTTTAACTGTATGTATTTCTCCGTTATACCGTAGTTCAGCTGTATTTAGCCCGTAGGAAAAAAAACTGCGTTTCAATTCATTTATTGTCGGTCACGTGTGGTCTTATGTTATGTATTGTACCTATTCGCGTTTAGTCTTTCTTCTGAATAATTTTCTGCTAGGAAATTGAAAAAAAAAGTTAATAAGTTCTTCCTATTTGCCTCAAGCAATTAGTCGCCCTTGCTCGCATGTTCTATTTAGGGCCTCTCGTTACACATTCACTAAGTCAACAAAACGCTTGATCATTCCATCCTTTTGTCCATCAAAGAAAGAAAGAAAGAATGAAAAAGAAAGAAAGAAAGAAAGAAAAAGATAAAGATAAAGATATATATATATATATATATATATATATATATATATATATATATATATATATATATATATATATATATATATATATATATATATATATATATATATAAATAAATAAATATTTGAGGAAGCGGCGCAGGCATTCGTACATTAAAAAAAAAAACTATAGTGCCTCTTCATCGGTAAGCTCAACATACCACTTGTTTACCGGCCGTGATCGACAGGGTTGCCGTTGGGTCAACTTGAAAAGGAGCCAGAACTGAAGCCAAAAGTAGCCAAAGTAGCCTTGCCATTTATTATTATCGCCAAATTTGTAGCCAAATGGAACAGAAGTGGTATTATGAGCAGATTTTTTAGTATTGATCAACGAATAATACCATTTTGAATGAGTAAGACCATAGAAAGCCACTGATAAGTTGGAAATAAATTAAATGAACGAATTATGATAAATTCATTACGCGTGCCAATATTTTATCTAGAAAATATGAGTTCTCGCAAGACACAAAGTGATATTAGAATATTCCAGCCAGCAAGTCAGTAGGAACACGTAAGTTGAAACAGATTTTCGTTGAAGCTGCAGACCAAATTCTGGTTGTAGATGAACAGGCCAGCTAAATTTTGTTGCAGATGTGTGTTTTCCCAAGTTTACACGAGAACACGCACTGCATGCGCATCAACATTATTCGTAAAACTTGCGCGTAGCATCACAATAGATGGCGGGAAGCTTGAACACCGAACTGCCCACGCGTTCGTCACCATGCACGTAACTTCGTCACTCCGTATTTGGAGACGCACTGAGCGTCGCGTAAGGGTGCCTCGATGCGCACCAGCCTACTGGTGGGTGGAGGACGACCATACGCATCTGCTGAAGCGAGAGAAAAGCTTAAAAACAATCTATTTCGTGTGCAAAAATGAGAAAAAATGGCTACTAAATGCGCCAAATCAGCACTTTAAAAGTAGCCAGGAAATAGCCATGGCGCCAACTGCAAATTTTTGTCGCCAGACGGGGTCGAAAAGTAGCCAATTTGGCGCAAAGTAGCCACCAACGGCAACCCTGGTGATCGAACTGGAAGATCAAAAGAAAAAGAAGACGTAAAGCATGTGAAAGTATTCATTCTAATCTATGCTTTTTAGCCCGTTGTTGAAAAGCGGAGGCCGCGTTCCTTGCTACACAAATGGGATTTCGCTCCCGGTCGCGGCAGTCCCATTTGGATGGAGGCGAAATGCTATACAGGTCCAAGTACTGTGTGGTGTTCGCACACCTCAGGGCACCCCATGTGGTCCAGACTTCCGGAGCCTTCCACTACAGCGTACCTCATAATCATATCGTTGTTTTTAATACGCAAAAAAAAGGCCCAGATAATATTAGTATACCTTATGCCTTCAGCGCGCTGATCCGTAGTGCCTACGCGCATATCTTATAGATGCGGGCGTGTGATCCCACCGCTAATGTATTCTAATGGAAGCCAATGACTTCCGTTCATCTCAATGGAAGTGGGAGTCAATTAGAGCACTTAGCCGCTTCTTCACGAACGGACCGGTGGCCCAGTTTCACTGAGTCACTGCCTCTGCCATCGTGTATACAGCGACCAATCTTCATCAAACTCGTCACGCAGTAGTGTCTCGCGACGGGGCTCGTTCGTTGAACCCTTTCTCGAAAGCAACAAGTGTACTAATCCACTTCCCGTCAAACGCTGACTCGTGACTTCGTCTTCCTTCCTGACTGCTGTTTCATACGGATGTGAACTTGATTTACCTTGTACTATGCGATGTCAGTGCACGTTAAAGAACACCTGATGGTTGATATTTTTGGAGACCTCCACTACGGCGTCTCTCATAATCATATTGTGGTTTTGGAATGTTAAACCTCAGATATAATAGATTGATTTACCTTACGGCGTAAGAAAGCACTTGTTTGGGACTCGTGTGACATATGCCACAGATCAGGCGCGTAGATTTGACGTTTTGTCCTGGTTGAAATTAATCTGGGTTTTCTATATAGGTCGCTAAAGGTCAAGTTCCTGGTATTACACAGACAACCTTTGGTTGTGTTCACTACGCTCGCGTCAATTTGATAATAGTATTCTTTATTTCCAGTCCCAACGGCCTTTAAAGGGCCCCTCACCACCCCGCGTTCAAAGACGAGGGAGTTGTTCCCTCCTCGCCTTCGCTACCCTTCGCACCGGCGATGTATCCTCCTCACCACTTATTTCTTAAAAGCACATGAACATTGTCAGCTCTAAGCGCTCGAGCCTATCAGTATTTCGCGCTGCTCGGCTAGACGCTGTTATCGCCGCTTGCACAGTCGTAAACACACAAAATGAAGTGAAATCAGTTGATCGTGCACGATAGTCATGCGAGACAAGGAAGAACGGATGGGCGGCTGCATGGCAAAGCAGTGCAGGAGACAATTCACACCTGATACTTCGCGTATATGGACTAGTCGAGAGCATGTACATTATAGATGCCACGGGAATCACTGTCTGCGTCACAGAAGTGCGCAAGGAAGACGAGAAACGCCAAGAGAGAATATTGCGCTCGTTCTTTGGTATTTTGAGAGGCGGGTGAGGGGGTCTTTAGGAACAAGTTGTGACAGAAGCCGCCTCTCCTACTGCGCTTGAATATTTCGGTAATGTGTGCAGATTCGCCAACATGTAGATTATATGTAGTTATATGCACATTCTGTAGGTTAATGTAGATTCGAGTGCACACGAAGCAATGACGCAATGAAGCGATCACATGGTGCCTCCCCCCCCCTTCTCCAACCTATGCGCGCACGCATATGACCATACAAGTATAGAGTGTGACGGTAATACCTCTTTACCAAGAGACGCTCTCCTGCGCATTCGTTTCGTGCAGTTGTGTTTCGAGGCACTTAAATTATTTGGAACTTAGTGCACTTCACGTACTCATCATTCTTTCAATGAAAGAGATCCTTACTAACTGTAGCCCGGCTAACGACGGTAGTCTGATTGCATTTTATAACCTTTTCCGATAACGTAACAGGCAATGCACACAACATGCCATGTCAAGCGTGCGTTGGTGATATGATCCCCGCTCCTATTTGCCTTCTTCCGCTGAACGATGTCTCCAACAAAGAGATCGACTGTTCCGAAGAGTCGCCGTACGTGGTCACCATGCGTACAGCCATCAGGAAACGGTTTACACCTCACGCTGTGTTCTTCCTTTCTTCCCAGAAGCCTCCACGTTCCCATCTCCCTCATACTTTGAACCTTAGTTGCATTTTCTTATCTCTGCTCCTTTTTTCATTTTTTTCCAGAAACACGAGACCGGAAGTGCTCATCACTAATCACCGTTCCGTTTCCTCTCGTGATTGCAGTGATCGTTTGGGAAGTACCAGCCGTATTTACTATAGAACGGGGTCCTACCATATGAGTCACGCAAGCCGGCTGTCCACCCCGCATTCCGTGTATCTTCCTACTGGTAGTTCGCCCCTTGCGTCAGTCCGAGGTTCTTTGTGCGACAGTACAGCCGGGGCTTTCGTGCTGTCATTTCATATTTCATAGCCTTCCCCCCAATATCCCAGCCGTACACTTTTTGTTCCATCCATCCGGAACTCCTCTTCAGCTTGCGGTGCGCTCATGCATGCTGTATCTTCGGTTCACGAAACGAAATCAACTTGCATAGATTTTATTAGGTGCTTATTTTTATAGTAGTGCGAGCAATTATCGTTACGGCCTAATCGAGTACTAATCCAAAAGCGCCTGAATCGAAGCGAATCGATGTCGATCACTTTTTAAATATTTAGCACCACTATTTTTTTTTTTACAACAGCACAAGGAAAAGTTTACGCGCTAGTATTAACATCATATAGAATGTAACATCAGGAGGAAATACGGGGTTTATTCGCGTGCACAGAACTCCAGCTGGTTCCCATGATTCTCTCACAGGCTGTATACTCCACCTTCAGAGCAACAACGCTTGCTTCACTACGTGAGCTCTCATGTTTGATGCTTATGCTGTTCACGCCGTTAGGTGTTCATTGCAGCCTTCCATCAACTTTAGTGTCAATTCGCAAACTTTTTGAAGAATATTCGTGCTTACACATAGCGACTCTTTGACTTTCATACCCCTATTAATTTTATTCCTAGTGTGTGCCATCCTACAGTTGTCACTCTGGTTAGGCGACAATAAAGTGCTGTAGAGCGTGAGTTTTAGTTAATTCCTCGAAGCCCCTTCGGCCTATAGTAGTGCTGCGAAAATGTGGCTGTTCTCTTAAGAGAAGAGCCTTTAGTTTCTTCTCCAGAGCACTGATAGCTAGTTCGAAGATTATGACTGCGATGGTGAGGACAAACATGCAACTGCTATGATGGAATACATGTTAAGGCGTCACGATCATGGCACAATGACCACGATATGGTGATGAAGACATGACAAGCATCAAACATACGACTTAGGACTCTTAACATTTCAGAAAAAGCTGGAGGACACTTGAGCTTCGCCTCAAGAGTAGAACGCGATAGCGTAATCGGGCTCCGTTCTCGGAGGAAACATCGACTGGGCCGCAAAGAAACGAACGTCTGTGCGTGTAACATTGCCCATTTCAAACTATTCTAGATTTCCTGGCTGTAAGTAATGTTGGGAAGTGCCCAACACGCGTCCGTTAGGAGCCACGCGCCCCGCCGCAGCCATACAACTTCGTTGATCTTGTTGCTGATAATGATGATGAAATATGCCCGAGCGCTTTGTAATGGGTGAGCCTTTAAAACACCCGCTCGCTGCGCAAATCACATGTCATGGCGCTTGGTGCGATTCTACGCTTCCGCCATGCAATGTGCATGCTTTAAGGAGACTCGTCCCACTACATGACATTCATATAATGTTTTTTTTTTTTCGAAAGAAATGTCAAGCGGTGGTGTAGTTTTTCGCTCTGAGGTAGAACACTTGCTTGCCGCGGAGACAGCCTGGCTTCGATTTCCCCTCAGACCAAAGTTTTTTATTATTTATTTTATTTGCATCTTTCTCGATTTTTCGGTCATGGACAAGATTATGATTTTTCGCTCACAACGAACGACGCCACCGTCGACACCGACACCGATGCGACGCCGGAATTTCTGCAAAATGAGCTCTTTAACGCTATCGCGTTAAAGCTGCTTACATACCTCAATATGGCTTTTTCGCCTTGTGTTACGACTCCAAGAATGAAAAATGCGGAAGCAATTAGTGAATGCAGGACATCACGTTGCTCTGTTGTACCTTCCAAGAAAAATGAAATCTGCGCGAAACGCAAATCTTGTCGAATGCAGCACAACGCAAAAGCGGCTTAATTAACGCAGGCAGGCGAAACACAGTTGCCAGTAAAGAGCAGAAAGAATGCAATACACGAGAACCTGCTGGGACATTATAGAAACTGGGGACACGTACGAATATCTGGAACTGCGGGAACATTTGCCCATTCTTTATCGTCGGAATTTCCTCAATAAGAAATAAATGCTAGCTTCACCTCTCTCGCCCTTGGACCTCTCAGCATCGGCTTTAGCTGGAATAAGGCTTTGCTGCTCTATTTGTTTGTATTCTTTTATTCTGTGGTTCTTTGTGTGCTTCCCGAAACGTCGACATGCTGCTCACGTGGCGTTTCCATTATCCGCTGCATTCTTTCCATTCACACTCTTTGTCTTATTGCGAATCCTTACCGCGAGGTTTCGCTTTTAGCTTCACTTCAGCTATTTTGGGTTAACGCTGTTTCGGTCGTTGCCATTTCCGCCTCCTGGTTCACGGAATATCATTGTTTTTCTATGCAATCCACTCATATGGTTACGTTTGTGTTGTCTGCTAAGCACGGCAGGAGGAAAGTCAGCGGATGAGTGGAAAGAGAGTTTCAGAAAGGCACAGCATACAAGAGTAGCAGAGGAGAAAGGGGAAGAGGTTGTGTCAGCCGTCTGATTTTTTTTCACACTATTGTAGCTGTACCCTGTGATCACTGACGGGAAGTAAAGTGCTTAAATATAGTGTGCAGATGGTTTAGCACTGATGACACACACAAGGAAAAGAAAACTTAAGAGCGAATTGATGGGAGCTAGTGGGTACTTGTCGATTGTGAAAAACAGCACGACGTAGACACAGACTAGGGCTGGTACGCAGACTAGGCGCTTGTCCTGTGTACTTCCTAGTCCGTGTCTACGTAGCGCCGTTTTTCACAAAGCAAGTCTCCTGCTTTTCTGACAATCTTTGTGTTGCACTTTGTCGCCACCATTCTGAACAGAAAAGGCTGAAATACTGCTTGAAGAACGCATAGCAGGTGACATAAAGGGAAAAAAAGCCAAATAAATAGAAGTGTAGTGCTTTTGCTGACCAGCCTTTGTGTAGTGGCTCCCTTGTGCGGCAGACGTGAGTCGACGGCTCGAGCAATTCCAAAGAGCGCACGGAAGTGTTTAATTGCATCCCGCCGTGACAAAAGCCGCAACGAATCATTTGCTTTTCATCTAATTTTTTTTACGCGTACTTGTTCGCTATAACGTTATTTCCTCGGGTGATTTATATATCTCCTTTGATTCCCACTGACCCCTTTTCTTTCTCATCCTTCCATTCCCGTTCACACCTGCATACAAGCTGCCGCTATTGTATGCAGGTGTGAACACTTCTAAGCCACTTCTGTGTACACTTCTAAGCCCTTTCCCACTTCACCACGAGGGAGAGGCGTCGCAGCGGGATTGATAGTTCGGTGCAGTGAAATCAAAGCTGGCCAGCCAATTTAGACCAATCTGAATTGGGATGAAATTGACGCAATAACACAATGGGGACCACAGATGAAGATTAACTAAAAGAACGTGTCGCCCACATGTCTGCAATGCACAGTATAGCGGTAGTAAAAACTATGCTATGGCGAGGATTCGGCGAAATTTTATTTGCGATATATCCAATTCGAAGCACAGATAACGGGTGGTCTGACCTTTAGATTGTCGCCATTAGTATAGAATTAGGTCGACTTCAGAAGGGAGACGCCTTTAACAGAATCAAATTGGGCATGTTTTATCAGCTCACTTGAAAATTTATTCTTTCGGACTTGTATTGAATTTTAGTCGCTTTTCTTTATTATTTATTTTTATTCGATTACAGAAATACTGTAGGTAACATAACCAAGCAGGAGGGAAAATTTAAAAGTTAAGTAACCAACCAGCAACAAAAGAGGCAAAATATTGAAGAAAGAATTTGAAACGGCAAATAATACTGCCACGCGCTATTCTTATTTTCACTTTTGTTGTATTCGGTTTTCGCCCACAAAGACCGCCAGCAAAGCTCAGCTCAAACCGCGCCTTATTGTTCTAGAACCTTCGCGATTATTGTAGATCGTTTTGTTAAGATTGCGCGCAAGACGCGTTCACTCGAGATTATTCCTGAGCTTGCGCGATGACCAGTGATAAGGCTAGAATGTTCGACGCGTGATGCATAAAAGCCGGCGCGCTCCAACGATGTGCAGTTGATCGCCGGCCGACGCTCTGTTCGCCGCTATCAGTGCCAGCGTGTATTGCTGTAATCTTACATTCTCTTTACCGGCCACAAGTTCGGCCTAATAAACAGTTTCATCTCGGACACGTCGCCTCCTGCCTTCGTCGACGTCACACCCACAATACAATGTGCCAAAAAAGAGGCTCTACAAGTAATTGAATGCGGATAAAAGAACAAACAAGACATAAAGAAGTAAATAATATACAGTGAACATTTATTAACATAAAAAAAGTCACCGCCATATCCACAAAGTGAATGATGTTAGAGGAGCTTGCTCGGAGATGATCGGATAGCCCGCGAATCCTCCGTACGCATCTCCGACCATCATATATAGACGTGACAACGTTGTTATATATACATAACATGCGGCGCTCGGACGGCGAGCCCGCCGCGCTGCTTTCTTGGCTTCTGCGGTGTTCATGCGGCCGAGCGTTAACGAAGAGTGTTCACTGCGTGAGCTCCCGGCGAAGAGAAAGGAAGCGCACGTGCCGAGAGTGGTGTGCGTCGCCTTGAGCGGCGACGCCATCTAGTGAGCATTCTTGAAATCACCGGAAAGCCGGCGCCTTGAGCATGCCTTGAGCGGAGAAGTGTATACACGCCAACGCCGCCGGACAAGGCGCGAGCTTAAAGGAGCACTGACACAAAAAATTTTGCACCTTGTTTTTTTTGTTGGAATAGGTAGCTTGCGACCCACTTATCACGGCTGGAAACCTCGTTTGAGCGAGTGCGCGACGGTTAGTTATTTACAGACGTTTTTAGAGCGCCCAGTCGCAGTTTCGGTTTCAAAGAGCGCCGAGCTAGTCAGGAGCAGTTCCGGTAGCAAGATAAACGCAGCTGGCCACGTGACCACGCAGAACTGTGACGTAGGCGGCGCGCGCGAGAGCGGGCGCCGCCTACGTCAGGCACGGAGGAAGAAATCGCAGGTAACGCAAGGGCACAACCAACAACCAGCCAACACAAAATCGTGACGTAGTTTGTTTACATTGCTACCGCGTTGATGTCGGCGTCGCGAGGGGCTCGCATCTCGCTCAGTCGTGCGGCATGCACTTTGAAATTGATTTTAAATATGTTCTAGGCTATATTTGCCCTTGATATTTCGTAGGCGTTGTCTATGTCTCCACATTAGACCTGTGCGCCGGTCCTAAAATCGCCGGCGGCGGCGCGCCGGTGTTTCCACCTCCGGCGGCGGCGCGTCAACGGCGCGGGGTTCATCAGATCGGCGGCGTGCAGAGGGCGGGGGGGGGGGGGGGTATATTGAAGATTCAAGAGTTGATGGGGAGAGAATTTTGTCCTCTGAATTTTGAAGTAAAAAAAAGTGAACGCGATAGCAACATGTTGTCATGTTTTAACGAACTGTAGGCTAGCGCCTAGTTCTTTTTCATCCCATCTCACGAAATTGCAATACGCTGGTGTATGGGAATACGGTCGCCCCGGGAAGGGAGCGGTTTTCGTGCAGTTTTTCGTATCACTGGTCACAGCACGAAGTGGTGAGATCACAGCGCGTAGAAGGGTGTATACGAGCGTTTGCTTATGCCTGCCGAGATAGCGCGCGCGCCAAGGCTCGCGACCGCGCCCTTATAGTCAGTGTTCAGAGTTGCGGCTCGAGCCACGCAGCCCCTCTACACCGGCGTTCCTTCATACTCCTTCGTCCAACGAAATAAGGACAGGGTGCTTCTTTCTGGTTGAAGAGGAATCGATGGCAGGCCACGCACACGGAGTGGTGTTATCGCATGCGCCCTCCGTGCGACGAAGGTGGGCAGCTTGTTTCATCTATGTTTCAGCCGTGTTCCTCGCTAGCGCTCGCGAGCTTTTACTAGTACAGCATACGATGCGCGTACAGATGTTATCAATTTGAACTTTATACGGAACATGACGGCGAAAATGAAAACCTGTACAGAGTGTCCATATAATTGTTATCACAGTCAATAAATGTACAAAAACCATGGATGCGGGATGACCTGTCTTCTGGAGAGTTGCATCATCTTCGCTGTAAAGAGTTTCTCCGTTGGCAGATTCCTACGGGCGATATCTCCTTGGCACTTACTTCTTCATAAAGCACGTGCATAATGTTAGCCCATAAGCGTTGAGCGTATCAGGATTTTGAGCTTGTCAGCGACACTTTTCCGCTCGCGCAATCGGACTCACAAAATGGAGCGAAATCAGTTCATCGCATTCGATAATCATGCGAGGTGAGGAAGAACGGGTGGGCGAATGCACGGCAAAACGAGGTAGGCGACTATTCACAACTGATATTTCTCGTATATGAACCAATCGAAAGTATGCGCTCTAATCATGTCACGTGAATCACCGTGCCGGCGTCACGAAGAGCGCCAAAAAAACAAAAAAAAAACATAAAAACGAGAAATGTCAAGAGAGAATAACGTGCTCGATTTTGTTGTTTCAGGGGCTCTTTTTGGGGACCTTAAAAAGACAGGGAGTGCAAACATGGGCCCAAGAGAGTAGTCAAGACACCGGAAAAGTCGCTAACTGAAAAATCGTACAGCGGCGGAAAAGAAGGTAGACAAACAAAAAAAGAAAATTAAGACAGCTTCACACTAGTGATGCCAAACCCAAAGGAAGTACGGAGCTGGGCAGCCATCTTTGTTCCTCTTCAATTTTGTTTGTTTCCTCCTCGCTTTCTTACTTTTTCTCTGTTTCCGTTTTTTCTGTCTTTATTTCTACTAATTTCTTTCTCTCTCTCTTTATCTATTTTTCTTTCCCTTTCTTGCTCTTTCTATTTTTCTTCGTATTTTTTCTTTCTTTTTTCGTTTATTTTTACGTGTTAGCCTGTGTTACGCCAAGCGACGACAGCATAAGACAGCCCGGACCCCTAAAGCGCTCCGCACTTAATATCATCAAGCCGCTCGAAGAACAAAAGGGGGAAGACTTCTTCTTGACGTGAGCGCGCGTCCAATATGCGAAAGATGGCTGTGCTATACGTGATTTTGCCTGCGTTTCGCAAAGCTAAAAGCTACGACAGCATACAACGACAGTATATGACAGCCCGGGCCCCTAGAGTGTTCCGCACATAAAATACTCATTTGCGCATTCCCAGGCAAGAGGCGATACCCATCAGTCAGTTGCGCGCGATGGCCTACGTGAGAGATAACTGGTGTGCGTCTGTGTTCTCACGTCGTGTCGTTTTAACATGAATACTCACCAACTAGCTCAGCTATGGTTATTCAGTTTTTATTGCCTTTACTTCTCTATTCATTTATCGACTTACTCTAGTAAAAATGAAAAGAAAAAATGCATTAACCCATCGATATATATTACTTATCTACATTATTTATCTATGCGCAATGCAGATAGGTCCAAGACTCCACGAATGTGCTATCCAGCGAGTTCTGTCGTTGCTCTTTAAGAAGGCTGGGGGACGCGACAACGTTGAGGTCAGGCAATCCTGTTGAGACATCTGGAGGGGGAGAAAGATACGAGAACTTCCGGGTAGCTATTCTCTTTGTGTCCATCTAAAGGAGATGTCCACAGTCCATATCGGCACAGCGCATTCAGTTACTCGAAAAACGGTGAACCGTGATGTTTGCTCTTGACCACGTCGATGCACCGAACCCAGCAGCACATCCCAAGCGTAAAAAGTGGACGAAATTTACAGAAATAGGAACTTGTGAAGTCTGAACTTGCATATTAATCTGTCCCAGATGTTTGAGAAGGATGCAGAGAATGCGTACCGACCTTCACAGGTGCATGTGTTTGACGGGCGGCCGCATGAAACCTAATTCGATGGCTTACGCGATCCGAATTTATACGCGGCCTCAGAGATGTATGCTCAAAAGCTGATGTCTGGGCGCTGTGTTCGTTGCGTTGAAGCACCTTCCGTCCCTCGCATTAGTGTTGAGAGTTGTCAAAGCTTCGGGACATCAAAATGACGTTGTGGAAGAAGACCCAGAAACACGGGGCGCGCCGGTCGCCGAGCTCCGGCCCATCAGCTGTGGCCGAAATGGACAGTCCACTAGGGGGGACAGACTGAGAATAACTCCCCAGCCTTTAAAAAATGGAACAGGAGCATGCTGGGAACTGTGAATAGAGCGTACAGCACGAGGGGGGAGCAGCGTCAAAAGGAGGTTGATTTGTGTACGCTAGGCGCGCGCTTTCGTGATTTTTCGTTTTTGAAGACGATAGTCTTTCTTGGGATACTTCAATGCAGAAATTTCGGTCTATCTGTCTGTCTCTCTGTCCCCCGATTCAGACAGTCAGCCACTCGGCCGGAGTTTAACCACTTTCTGAACGCCCGGCCATCTTGCGTTCATACTTGTGAACATTTTCGATGAAAAAGCAAATACTACACATATCTGAGGTGCAACATTAATATATAAGTATCAGGTCGTGTCTTCCTTTATTAGAAAATACATAGATACGTAATTCTAAAGACCCTAGTGTTTTTTAGGCTGCGCTGAAAATGCGACGCTGTGCACGAACTGCGACGCTATGCACAAAAAAGCACTGTGCCGACGATAAGGTGCTGCCGCTGGCTGTGGCCCTTGGTTCAGCACAAGCTCATGTTTTTCGATGGCGTCCATATCTCGCGCAGCGCCTCCTCTATTTTATCAATCCCAGCCAGATGCGGCCAATTCAACATAGAGTAGGCGCCGTCTGAGGCAAGACAAAACGTAGTAGTATGGCCGGCACAAGACTATCGTCTTTCGACGACATTTGCAGCGAAGCAAGCAGATACGCGACCAATTTTTTTCCCATGATCTCACCTAGAAAAAGGGAAAGAAACAAGAGGCATGGAGGGAATTCTGACACGAGCCTTATAGCGGCTTCAGAGGAGGTTCGCTTATAGATGATAGGCGCGCACTCTCCTATTTTTCCTCCTCTGAAGCTGATGCGCGTACGGTTTCTCTAATTTGAGTCTAGAGTTGTGAAAACTTCGTGAGATCAAAATGACGTTGAAGAGTAAGAACCCAAAGAGAGGGCGCGCTGCTGGCCGAGCTCGCACCAATCAGCGGCGGCTGAAATGGAGTCAATTACATGGACGCATCGAGAAGAGCTACCCCGGTGACGTGATGTATTTTATGTCCGAACTCTCCGTTCGGATTAAAATAAAGGACTAACGGCGGCGCGCCGCAATTTTCGCTCGGCGGCGGCGGCGGCGTGGTCATTCTCGGGACTCCGGCGGCGGCGCGAGTGGCGTGAGCGAAAACAGGCGGCGGCGGCGGCGCGGCGCAGCGGCGCACAGCTCTACTCCACATACATCTATTTCACTCATTACCTCGCCTTCGAAATTTTGTGTCAGTGCTCCTTTAAGGAGCAAGCTCCTAAAATGAAAGTTGCATCTTCATGGTTAAAGAGCAGCGCAAAAAGACGATACACAAGATTTATTTTTATTTACAGATACTGATGTCTCATGTTTGAGACATTGCAGGAGTGGTTACAAGAAACGCACAAAGAAACAACAACAGACATGAAGGAGGACTCTTGTTTGCGCTGCTTTTTAACCATGAAGTTCAACCAACTCGCACAGTTTTGTAAGCTGTTGAAAGTTGTGTCTCTACAGCTTCCGCGGCTAGGCGCTCCAGCTACTTCAGAAAACGAGAGATTTGCTGCGTGTTTTATTATAGGTTGAGCAAAACGCAGCAACCCTTCTGGGACACATGCTTTCCACAGTTTCCTGTCCATATATAGTTACTCTTACTTACGCTAACGGCTTTGCAGTAGACAGCTTCTCCATGCGCGAACGCAACTTTTTAGAATTTTTCGCTCTTGAGATCTATTCGAAGAATAGTGAAATGTTACACCGACTTGTCGTGACTGTAAAATATGGTCCTTGTGCAAAGTATGATAAAGAACAGAGCGTGTGCATGCGTGAAAGCTTCGTTTGTCAGATTTTAAGCAAAATGAACGCGACCTTGTGTACACGTGTGAAGTTTTAGTAGTGTGTGCCAGAACGCTTCTAGTGGTCTCAAGCTCGAGCGTGCAAGTTCGATTGCGTGACGACGTGGCCGTAGTTAAATAGGAACTAAATGCGAGAAAACCTGTGTACTCAGACTCAAACGCACGTTAAGCAACATCAGGTGGTTAGAACTAAACCAAAGTATTTAATTACTGAGTACCTCGTGAAGACACTTTAGATTCGGCACAAAAAACTCCAGACTTGTATGTGCGGTTTCTAAGCACTTTTCTCTTATTTAGATGGAGGCGAAACGCTAGAGGCCTGTGTACTGTGCGATTTCAGTGCACGTTTAGAAACACCATATGAGTGAGTGAGTGAGGGAGTGAGTTTTTATTTATTTATTTATTTATTTATTTATTTATTTATTTATTTATTTATTTATTTATTTATTTATTATTATTATTATTATTATTTATTTATTTATTATTATTATAATTTTTTTTTGCTGTTCAAGCACCACCATTTTGAATGTTCTCTGCCTGTTCTTTCACCCTTCGGTGTTACAAAAGGAGGGGAGACAAGCAAATTTTTGTGAAGGAAGACAAGATGGAGACGGAGAAAAAAAAATTTTACTTCCTTTCTTTTTTTTTGCAACTATGAACCATCTAACCCAAGCCTCAACCATGACAAGCTTTATTCGATGTGTATTGGATGTTCGCTAGGGTAGCTGTTTAGGCTTGTTGGTTTGACATGATACAGGGTGGTAGTGGCGGTGAAACCTTTTAATATGGTTTAAGATGGACAAGAGGTGTGCTGGAATCAGCCCGTAAGGATCTGGTCCTAAGAAATACTAGGTGGAAGTCCCTAGTTCGGGACTCCAGTGGCGACGGCCGCAGCCCGTGCGCGCCCGAGTAAGGCCTGTTGGGCCTGTAGGTTTTGGCTGCCATGCAGGCTCGCCTCCCAGTCCTCCCGGGTTGGGTTAGTGATAGTAGGTATGGCCGGGTTGGAGGGGCAGGCCCACACCATGTGATAGGTATCTGAAGACACCGCACCACAGTGCGGACAGCTGCCACTAAAGGAGGTGTCAAAGTCTTTGAGAGCTGCCTGGCGCAGCAATGTATTGGTGAGAAGGCGTAGCAAAAGCCGCTCGTCCGCCTTCTTAAGGTACTGTACACGCGCTTTCCGCACAGCCGCACCGCACGTGGGGGGGACACCTGCCGCACGCAAGCGGAGGGCGAATGAGCCTATCGGCGACGCTCTCTCGCCCTCCGCTTGCTTGCGGCAGGAGTCACGCCAAGTGCGATGCGGCTGTGCGGAAAGCGCGTGTACAGTCCCTAAGAACTCTACATGGGCAGGCTGAAAGCGCATGAGACGAAGACCGAGATGAGGCCTTGGCACACGCGAGCGCTCGTGTGTGTGAAGCCTCAACTGTGTCTTCGTGTTATGCGTTGTCACCTTGTATCATTAATCGATTAATTTTTTAAACGTTCAGAACCTTTTCAGGACGGAACGCCGTGATTCCTGTTGGAAATGTAAATTCATTAAAATAATGGAGAACGTGTGTCAAAGATTTCTCAAAATTTCTTTTATTCTTCTCACGTGTCGGTGCCGGAATCGTCAGACCAATTAGACCATAGACCATTTAGAATCATGAAATAAAAGATGCAAAGCCTTTATCAAAGGCGCTTAAAAAACATTGGCTGTATGGAGAACAATAATAAATAACCATGCACAAAATCTTACGTATAGTTTGATGTGTCGCCTATACAGTTTTGCTTATATAATGATGTACATAGTCAAAAGTCTTGTAATATTTACATTTCTGTATGTGATATCATGCATACGGTTAATGCACTACGTCATCTTAAATCCTAATGAAATCTTTTGTACATACTCTTGTTTCCTTTCCTTAATTAGAGTTTTCTTTGATGTTGTAATTTCTTATAAAAATTGTTATTGGGCTTATATGCTTTCTTCCGTAAGACCCCCTAATAGCCTATGGCTATAGGTCTAATTAGTATTGTGAATTTTGGTCAATTGTATCAAAAACAACCTGAATAAAGTCTTGAAAGTCTTGAAGAAACGTCACACAGTCCGTTACGCATTTTCACAAGACTCGAAGACGAATGTCATGTTCTTTTCTTCTTTGTCGACTGTATTGTGCTCGGCACAATACAGTCGACACCCCCCCCCCCCCCCCCCCGCTCCTAAAGCTTTCTGCGCCTCATCTGGTTTTCCACTGCTATCGTTATTAGCCCATCTTTGACCAAGCGACGGCGTCTTATGATGATGTCTCGTGATGTGACGTCAGTGTGACGTCATGGTGGTATCACGTGGTAACACCACGACGTGGTTATGATTATTTGCATCACTCGTCTTGACACCGCCAACGGTCAAATTTCGTGTTTCGATCCAGCAATTCGTTGTAGCTCGTTGCAAAATGTTAGATACATGCCAGGAAAGACAAAAATAAAGAGGTCCTGTAAAAACATGATTTACTCAGCCTCCATTAATAGGAAGCTCTACTGGGCAGCACCGTCTGACTGAATCAGCCACCGCGTCACTCTGACGTGTCGGAGGGAAGTCAGATGACGGCAATCACTCATGTTGTCTTCTCGCAACGCAAACGGCAGCAATTAGCGTTTCAGAAGGCGGGCTTAACCACATTCACGTTGACCACCCTTTCAATCTGTGCAGGACTTCGGGTTCGGAATTCGCGCTTTCGGGGCAGCTCCACTAAAAAGGAAAAAAAAAAAGAAACAAAAAAGCTAAAGACAGCACAACATAACGGACGTGCCTTCGCAAATTAATGTTGTGCGTTGATCAGCCGGAAGTAACCTGCAATCGGGAGAGTGACGGGGAAAAACAAAGGAAGATTAGCGACGACAACGTGTAATATAGTTGAGGCCAACATTACGACAGCCGTGAAGCATCACAAAAGCCGTGGGTGGCCAGAGCGTTGCACCATATCTACGAGGTCTAATGCGCCGCAAACTCGCGAAGAACTAAGTAATGGCCGCAGGTCGCGCGCTTATCGGTCGAAGTTTGCGTGCACTGCGGCTAGGGGCACGGCGTTCCAGTCGCGAAAAGGCATTTGGAAAGGTGGGTTATCCTACCAGGTTAAGAGGCGCATCCATACAATAACGCTATTTTCGTGACACTTTTGTTTTACCTCGAAAATATTCTTGCAGCAATATACCACGCTTCACAAGAGGAATCTTCGGCTCTTTCAAGCGCTTCGAATGAGATTAACAAGACAACTCCTGTGCGGTAAGAGTGGTTTCATCAACCGTCTTCCTGAAATCAACCTTTTCATCTTTTAGGGGCGAAGCTCCTTGGGCGCTCACGAATCGCCGTTGTCGTCGAGGCTCGCCGTAGTCCCTAGTCGAAGCGCAGGTGCGAAATATCTGTGCGCAATACCGTCTACAGAGCGTACATAGCGCGCATATGGTTAAAAAAACAAAAAAACAAGAGGCCACAACACCATAAAAACACCGACATTTAACCATCCATCAATTAAAGCATATAAGAGAACAAAAGGTAAAGAAGAACAAAATAAAAGGCTGTTAACCAGAACAAAATGGAAGGCCATGATTCGATGCACACTTCTTCGCCCCATCATCAGGATCCACTTCGTGGATCTGTAGCCATTATTATTTTGTTTTTTCAAATCAGACACACCACATCAGTAAGTTACTTCTGAAATGTCTTTTTGGATACGTGATCTGGGACGCCGCACGATGCATGTGTAAACGTCCTGGTTCTGAACAAAGCTGCTCAAAAAGACAACCTTAGGTCAAATAAAAGTTGTTTAACATGAGCAATCACGCGAAAAAAAATATGCATATTAAAGAAAATGCGGTGTTAATCTTTATGTGGGTTGCATGAAGAACGGATCTAACCATCTCTGAAGTGTGGTGCAAACGCGACTGGCAAACTGGACCGACCATCCTTAAAAAGCCGCAGCTATTCCGGGACGGACTGTTGAAGGCCTTTTTTCTGAAGCAATTCGTAGCTCAGTAATAAGCAAAAAACACCCATTTACTCTCTGCCTTGACAAAAGCTACAACTTCTTCTAACAACATTTCGACGTAGAACATCATTACCCAAAATGATCCCACTTAAACATAATCAAAAACGATCAAGTTCGGTGCATATCAGAACAATGTTTTACAGTGTCATTTCCTTAATTAGGATACGATACATCGTACAGGAATTGCAGCAATAAAGCTTCTGTTGGGCCTAGTTGGTTCACAGCATTTAAGGTGAAAACTTTAGCGCAAACAAAGACGGACCACAAAGAATAGAAGAGACGCCAGTGCTCTTCTCTTCTATTATTTGTGGTCCAGTCTTTGTTCACGCTGAAGTTTTCACCTTAGAGGAATTGCAACAGATGGCTTATAGCACACTGCACGCATGTTTCCGTAGAAACTGCAGATTAGGGGGCGGAGTGAATTAACGCGAGAATAAGAAGGACGCAGTGAGATCGTGTGGGCGAATGATGACGTGCACCAACACGTCACTCATACAACTCTAACTTGCGCCTAGTAGTGATTGATGAGAGGCCACGTGACTCGACTTCCTCGTTTGGGCTAGGAAGTGGGATCGTGTAACGCCGCTGGCTTTTAGCGCCTCGTCGCAGTGTGTTCTTGCTGGACGTGTTGCTCAACGACACGATTCTCGGAAGACCAACACGCTGAAAGTTGACTGAAGTTGCCCAGGAAGGAAGCAGTGTTTTAGCCCTTCACTTGGCGATTCCGCTCATTTTGCCAGCGCGCACTTTGTTTCATTTTTTTAAATCTTGTTTATTGCTTGTTTAATAGACGTCTAGACACGAGTTGCGATAGACTTGCGCCACACCACGCATGGCTCTGTTAATCATTGATTTTTGCAACCTCTGTCTAACTCGGAGTGCGCACGGAAACAGATAAAAAAAGTCGTAATAGCTGCGCGTAGCATAGTTATGTCCGGAACTCGCTGTGGGCCTACAAGAATGACTGTTGGAAATGTTTGTTATCTATATCGCAATATGCGAATTAGCGGAACATTTGGGAGTAAACTCCACTGCCGGTCAAGAACACCGAGTAGTGGAGTCTCGCAAACCCGTCTACTAAGGACGGGGTCTGTGATTTATATTCCCTCCACTGGATAATTATATAGATATATATGGGCAACTGGCCTTTGTAAAGTGAAAAATTCCCATTTCTTTTTTCAGAAACTTATCAACCAATGCTGCGTGAAATACCAGTGGGAAGGCATAAGCGTCTGAGACGAGCAAAGGAGTTTCCGCGTACCGTTGGAGCAACACTCTCGAGAGCGATGAAAAAAAATCAACAGCAACAAACAAAAAAAAAGACAGAAAAAAAAGCTTGGCCGAGTTTGGTGCGGATGATTATTTAAAAAACAAGGGGTGCAGACTTGTGGAATCTTGAAATGAGAGAATCTTGAGGGCAACGTGGTTTCAGCTTTTGAAGTCTCAGTTTTCGGAAAAGGGGATGTATCCTCTGCGTGTGCATTATTGCATGTATTCTCTCATGCTTGAATGCTTCTAGAGTGAATGAAGGAATGAAGCGATGATACAGGGGGAAAGCGCATAAGACGAAGACAGAGATGAGGCTTGACGCCCACGAGTGCTCACCTTAAAACAGTGCTTTAATGAATGAATGAATGAATGAATGAATGAATGAATGAATGAATGAATGAATGAATGAGCAAAACTAAGCACGAATAATGAGAAACTTACAAATTCATAGATAGGAAAAAAAATTTGACGAGGGGTCTCCCGCAACCGATGGGCCGCCAGGAAAAGCTTTTATGTAGCGCGGCAAAACACATGTACACAAGAAGGCACAAAAGGAAAAAAGCGCTTTGTGGTGTCCTTTTGTGCCTTCTCGATTCCATGTGCTTTACTGCGCTACATAAAAGCTGTTCAAATGATTCACCAACACGCCCGCATTGGAACCCTCCAGGAAAAAACTAACAGCGACCGATTTCAGCAGAGAAACACGAAAGGGGCTTTAGGACGTTTAACGTTTGGTAGAAAAAAAGCATCCATGTTGTGATAACATGGATGAAAGCGGCGTTGTGATTAAACCGCTAAGCATTTTACGCTGCTACCGAGAAAAGTTTTAATTAGATTGCCGCAGCGTTCGATCGCTTTGAAGTTCAGCCTAACCGCACGTGCTTCGCTTTGATAGGTTCAGGGTAAAGTAAACAGGGAAAGTAAAATAACATTCTTGCTTGTAGAGAAGGGCAGTGAAGTTCGGCTCTAATTCGAAACAATGACACGCTAATGGATGATGAGGTTAAAAGCGACCAAGCCATTGCTTCCGTTAGGAGGGGAGAGTGGGAGGGAAGGAAGAGTGAGGACTACGGGAAATGCGCGAGTTTACTTTGGAAGATTAATTAGCCGGATAACCTTGAAAGTCAACAGGATGGGCTCAGACAGTTTAAGTGGTGGGGAAACGTGTTGGTACAGCGGACTCAGGAGTTTGGTCTCGGAGGGAGAAGGCGCTTCCGTGGCGGTCACAGCCAGTGTTTATACCCACCTCGCTTCCACGACCGATGCTTATTCTGCCCGCGGTGGTTCGACGACGTTTGCTAACTAGAGTAAAGGCGCATTCAGGTTAGCCGCTTAAGTCAAGTGAGGACGTGTAGAGGGTGTTAGGGTGTAGAAGACGTGGAATACTGAGGAGTGAGTGTGCTATATAGCTAAGGCCAACATTGAAGCTACGCAAGGAAGCTTGAATGCTTCAGTGGGAGAGCAAAAAAAAAATATTAATGAGAGCACGGATCCCATGTTGTGATCTCTCCTGAAGAGTCTGTATATATATACGACGGGGTAGTGGTTGAACGAGCGTACGCTGGAGTCGCGATAATAAAGTGCAGTTAACTATGCCCAACATATGGAGGGCAGCGCCTCAATGTGAACAGACTCAGGAGGATGTAGACGAGGGGCAAAGACAGTAAGAGAGGAACATTAGCCCTTTACTATCCCCGGTACTGGCTATTCCGTATCTGAGGAAGCGGTAAAAGGAGTTAGAGGTGGTTTAATGAGATTCGCATTGAAATGGATGAGCGGTGGTGTCTTAACGGGAATGACGAGATCTAGAATAGGCCAAAAATACGTGGTTTTGCAGTGCTCCCGAAATCACCACGCCATGTACTGGACGCCATACGAAGGCGGCGTTGGGTTAAGCGCACTGGAAGCTACGCGTGGGGAAAATAAAGTTATGCGAGACGCGGGCGCTGTTGCCTCGTTTCCCATGCTGCATTTGCGTCGAATCGCTGGCGACCCTACGCTGTAGTTTTGATTTTGGGGCCTTGGGACAACGCCAGTACAAGAGCGCCAGAGTGACATGGTCTATGCGCATGCGCCCAGACGGATCGCAAAACTCTTCGGTCCCCTAGCTCCTTGGGTCCCCAATCCTAAAACTGTCTAGTGTTTCGCCGGAGTTAGGATGTGCGGCTCCGACTTGTAATTTGACATACAGGGCGTTGTCACCCGTGCTCGAGTGCTATATCTTGAAGGCGGAGGCTTGTACGTCTTGTGCTTTCACCGCAAAGTTTGCGTTGGAGCTATACACCGCACGAATGCCACTTCGCTCGCTGCAGAGAACATGTTTGCGAAAGGAGGGAGTTGTTAGCTAGAAGAGCCAATGTAGGGGGTGGGTTTAAGTATCTACTGTGACAGTTTTCAGTTCGCGCTCGTTCTCTGTATACCTGCGCGTTGTTTTCATGCGTTATGCTCAAGGAGGCTTAAGAAAAAAGTGCTGAAGTGGAAATTATTTTTCAAGGGTGAAGCCGTGCCTCCCAAAAGATGGCGGCTCCGGCAGCCATCTTAGTAGAGGCACGATCAGCTGTCGGTGTTCGGCGAAGGAAATACAAAGGGAAGATTTATTGTACATGCAACTTGTACAAAACAAACAAAACAAAGAAAACAAGTAAAAACAGTATGTGCACTTCACAAATTAACACTAAAAGACGAATTTATTTCAGTTAAAGAAACATTAAACTGGATGTGGAGCGTTTTTCTCGCACGCCTGATGAGTTCAATACGCAAACTGCATTTTTTTTCAGGTAAGATACTTCTGCAAGAGTGTCCGTGTGTTACTAGTTTTCTTTAGTAAGCCTTGAATTCTTGGCAATTTTTATTGGACATTAAGTCACCGAATATCCATCTCAATGTGTTGCTTCCGTCAAATAGAACAATATTTTATTTTATGAATAACGTAGCATTTACGCTAACAAATGAAAGCCACTTGATCTTTAAGTGGGCACCAACAGAAAAAAACCATATTTATGAGATCTTTGGTGGCAAAAGCTGACTTCACCTTTGCTGGCAAGACGTTGCGAGAGCTGCCCAAGGAGGTTAAAAAAGAAAATTTCTGGAGTGTAAGCTCCCGCAATGCCTTGCCAGCAAAACTGAAGCCAGCTTTTGCCCTCCAAATGTCTTGGAACATGCTCTTTTCTGATGGTGCTCACTTAGAGATCACGTGGCTTTGATCTGTTAGTGTAAATGCTACGTTAATTATAAAATAAAAGATAGCTGTTCCCGATGAAATAACACGTCAAGACGAGTGTTGCTGTCTTAATCTCCAATAAACTTGCCACGAATTCGAGAGTTACTAAGGAAAACAAGTAACAAAAACACACACTTCGAACAGTATCTGACCCGAAAAATTTGCTATGGTAAACTCGTTGGGCGTGCGTGGAAAACGCTTCCATTTCCTTCGCCGAACGCCGACAGTTTATCTTGCCCCTAGTAAGATGGCGGCCGCAGCCGCAACTTTAGGAGGGCAGGCTTCACTCTTACGCAATAATTTCCACTCCAGCAATTTTTTTTTAAAACCTCTGTTGAGGTGCCACTCCAGAATTCTTTTTAACCTCCTTGGTCTTGCTTTGTGTCTGAGCAGCACACTGCAAGCGTCTAGCTGTGACAGTTTTTAGTTCGCGCTCGCCCTGTTTGTGTTCTTTTCGCACGTCTTTTGTGCTTGAGTAGGGCGCAGCAAGTTTCGAGCTGCTTGCCGTTCTTCGTATGACATTCCAATTTCTTGCTATTGCATTCCTTCATCTGCCTTTGCAGCAAAGTTGTAAATTTTTTTCACCCAAATTGAAGAAATTGCTAGGCTATTAAAAGGCTTTGTATTGCTTTTAATACAAAAAGCGTTTTACTGAGCGTAAACTGGGTGTTCTAGAGCGATGTTTGGGTTCACTAATGCTCGAAGGTAATGCGGTGGATGAACAAGATTTGGGACTGGAAAAATATGCCAGGTGCGATAGGCTAATGTTAGACAAAAAGCCACCACCACATGGCAGTAATCGGTCTTCACTTAAAAATATACACACAGAAAAGCGATCTATCGCTGAATGAATCAATCAACAGAAGGAAAAGTCACCAGTGACAATCAGAGACATAAATTATGGCCAGCCAGATTTCGTGGCCTTCACGAGCTGTTCATAATAGCTTAATAAGTATTATCTTCAGCTTCTGATCAAGCGAAGGCGTTCGACAGGATCGAGCGGCGTTATTTGTTCGCAGTACTGAGAAATTATGGCTTGCCCAGACGAGTTCGTTAAGTGCTTTGAGCTGCTTTATGAGGGCACCAGTAGTCACCTGCACTTAAACGGTGACATGACTGAGAGCTTCGCTGTAGAAAGGGGCGTTAGACAGGGGATGCCCAGCCGCTCCAGTTTTATTTGTATTGTCACTGGATCCCCTCATCAGGAAAGTAGTAAAGTGCCCGGGAACAAGAGGATTTCCCATGCCAGGCACCGAGGAAATTAAGGTTACAGCTTACGCCGATGATATTTCGGTATTTGTGAGAAACAAAATTAGGTTTTTCCCTATTTTTGGAGCTCTCTGAGCAGTACTCCGCTCTCTCTGGCGCGTACTTGAACACCGACAAAAGCAAGGCGATGCGCTTTGGAGCCTTTGCCGACGATCTCCCAGGTGGAGTTCAATACGTGGACGCTGTCAGAGTTCTCGGACTGATCTTTGAAAAAGGGAGCATTGCAAATAGAACATGGGAAGACGCAATAGCCAAAACGAGGGAGGTGATAAATAGGACTTCGGTATACAAGCTGTCGCTCGCTGCAAGGGCAGGTGTGATAAAGACGCGGGCGTGCGCTTATGTTTGCTACATCGCACACATTGCGCTGCTTCCAAGCAGTTTTGCACATAACCTGAAAACAGTCATTGGAACATTTATATGGGAAAATAAACCTGCCAAGGTGAAGACTAGCTGCCTCAATCTGCCCACAGAGCGTGGTGGTCTGGGTCTACCAGATATTAAGATCTTCACTAGAGCACTGGCAGCAAAAACAACCTCCAGGTTGTGCGCGGATCCCGGAATACCCAGGAAAAAGTCTTCCGATGTACTGCGCAAGTACTCTAAAGAATACGTTTACGACAGACAGATACAGTGGACCGCAAGCTGAGAGACGACTGGAGTTTTACAAGACTGTGTGCGACTTTAAACGCACAGTAGTTAACAAAACGGAGGGAGAAGGGTTTGAAGAACTAGCCCCAATAGATTTAAGCTACTTGCTGATGGAAGAGACACTAGAAGATGAATATAAAAGAAAAAACGAACCCAAGCCGATGGAAGACTGGAAAAAGAGCAAAGTTCCTGATGTGGCTCGCTCGCGAATTTGACTGGCTGAGATGATGGAGCGTGCTACCGACGCGTCAACGCCTCGCAAAGTGGCACGTGGTGCCAAATTATAAGTGCGCGAATTGTGGACAATCCGAGACCACTAAGCATGCGTTATTTGAATGTGTTGCTACTAAGGGTGTATGGCACCTTGTTTGGCGCACCTTTGGAGTTAGGGCTACATCACTGTCGCAGAGGAAAAAAAACGCTTCATTGCTTCATTGATCCTTCTAGCCGCTTGCTCTTTTTTATTCGCATCCATCTCTCCATTTATTTTCTCATAATTCAGTCGCAGTCTGCGCTCGAGTAAAGGCGAGGCCTCCAAAATTCTGTCGTCGATTCATTTCTCCCGCGCTCCCGTGAGGTCACTTTCGCCCCGCGCATGCGCACTGAGGGGGGCACGTTTACTCCCGTGTCAACTTCTCCTTTTCAATGAAACAACCTTTCTCTCTTTCTCTCCTCCCCCTCCTCCTTTCTCCCCCGTGCTCCGACCATCGTTCTCGAGAAGAGCCTCAAACGGTTTGCGGAGACCGCTCAGCTCTCGTGTGGTGCTGCCACGCTCTTCGCTTCGTGCCTCGTCTCAGCGTAGAGCCACGCATTTTCGTTTCTCGCAACGCCCTATAAAACAAACATAAAGGAGTAATAATGAGAACTAACAGACAATGATGCCAAGGAAAGTATAGGGGATGTTACTACAAGTAATTGTAATGTAAATGTGAAGAAAGCAAAGTGGACGAAAAGATAACTTGCCACCGGCAGGGACCGAACCTGCGACCTTCGAGTAACGCGTCCGATGATCTACCACTGAGCTACGGTGGCGGTCATCCATCCGTCCACTTTATAGGGTATGTATGTGCATTTAAAGCGTGGGAGCGTCAGTCAGCGCCACCTGTTACCATTACGGCGAGTGTAGAAAACTCTTTTTTGCCTGATGGCGTCACGTAGCACGTGACGCCAAACATAAAGGAGGGAGTTCGCACGTGCAAGAGGACAACGCTATCTACTGTTGCGGCTACAGAGATTCGCGTATCTGTCTGCGCGCGTTAAAAGAAGTGGCGACTCACTTGCCTGCCGTTCACCAGGGCGTGCCGTCTGCTTCTTCCGACAGGAAACGTGTGTGACGTCCACTACATCGTTCGTCTTTTGTTTAGTGGTGCTGTCATGACAGATTGACACCAGGATTTCTGGTGTTGTTTTTGGGTCTCTTCGAACCATGACCAGTAGTAGGCTTTGAAACGTCATCACCTGGAGACACTAGGTTACGTCATCACGCATTCAATGACGTCACCGGTGCGTCAGAAACGAGAACGGCTCAGCAATTATCGTTCTTCTCGATCCGTCTGGTTGGCGTCACGTGTCATCAAACTGGCGTGTGCAATTGCTATATATCATGTTACAACTGGTACGGTCTGCGAACAGTACGACGCATTTCGAACAAATTTTTTTCAGATACAAAGACATCTTTGTGTCATTGGTTTCGGATCGAAAACTTCAACGTCCAGACAAATTTAATCCAAAATTCTGACGTCAACATTCCGCCAAGTGCAATATACTGACCGGGCATCAGAAACTTTTAGTTTCCAATATACGTACTACTTACATTACCCCACACAATGTACACGCGCTTCGAATAAAAACCAGCTGGCTGGACTATCTTGCAACGGTGAAGGACAGGTGAACCATGGTATCGTAGGTGGAGCTTATGTTTATGCTTAGGCTGTAACTGATTATACAGTACTACGAAAATGTTGCGGTTACTATAATACGGAACTTTAATCGGTCGTTATGTCTTACTGCGCGTGAAACATTCCAGTGAAGCAAAGCTAGCGTGGCCGCGCCGCTATTACGTCCTGGAGTAAACAGGCTCGAGGAACAGCGAAGAGGGTGCTAGTTTTCATTGACATTGGGCAGTTTGCGGCTTTGAATTCTGCTTAAGAAGTTGCGTCCACAAATGTGGACCCAGGTAGCAAAGAGGACATGCATTCCTTAGTCACTGGATTTAGCCTCTGCTGGGGGACATTAAATGGTCTTTAACATGCTTGAAGGCATCCTCGCGAAACCCCTCTTTTCCATCTTCATCACACGAGAATGCATGGGCGACCGCTCTCCGCGACTACTCTGTACTGGAAGCCCAACGGGCTTCCAGTTCAGAGCAGTCCAGGACAAAGGGGTGGCTGAGTCTTGCAGTGTTCCGGTCTATGGACACCGACCATCATGTTTTTCATTAAACTGTTGCCAGTTCCCAGCGTGTGCGGTCGTCAATACTTCTCCTTCATGTGTACGTGTCTTTGAAGGCTGGGTTCGTCTATGTTACAAGCTCTTCTAGGAGTCACCTTCTAAGAGTCAGCCGGTGTTGGTGGCTCTTCTAGGAGTCACCAACACCGGCTCCCAAAACATCTCTTTATTTTAAATAAAGTTTGTTCCTCCTCCTTCCCTTTGTCTTCAGCGACGCTTAATATACGGCTGCATGGAAGCATTGTTGGGTGTATTCCCAAGATATTTCATCAGATTGCTTCTAGAAAAGCTTGAAAAAGGTTCTGAGAAGTTCGGGAAAAAGCATCGTAATTCGAAACGAACCAACGTAACCGCGTCGTCAGCCATTTTCGTCGTAAGCCACAAGCATGATACGTGAGACAATGATGAGTTGTACGTTTAGGCCACGTCGCGCCATCTGTGCCTCATTATTCGATAGGGCACTATTTTGCGAATGTGACTGGAGACCACCATTTCGCTCTCTAAACGTTGGCATGTGGTATCTGTTGCAACCACGTCACATTACTACGGCATGTACAGAGGCATCAGAGTGGCTGTACGGAGGAAGTCGGCGTTTTCTGACTTCGTTAATTTGACGTCACGACACACCAAACTGACAAATCATTCAATTAAAAGCTCAAGATGGTAGCAATTATGAATCGAAAGAAAAATTGTCCATATGTTTGTACACGTTGTGTTGAATACGTTCTAAAAATATGCCGAGAAATCGACTCGTGTTGTAGTCTCAACATATCAACAGCACGTCTATTCCGCAGCGCTCAAGTGGCTGGCCGAGAGCATTGGAATAATTTGCTGCCAGGTTATTTGGCACGCTTCTTAAATTGTACAAAGTAAGGCCACAGGCCAAAACAAACAAACCAACAAAAACAAATAGACAGCGGGGCTTATGCGCAGAACCCAAGCCACTTTTTGGCTGTTGCGCTCGTGTTGTCCCAAGACAAAAATCGAAAACTACCGTGGGCTCCTTAGATATCTTGGGTCGTCAGCAAGACGACGCAGACACAGCCCGGGCCACGACGCAGTATGTCCCACGTAGAGCCTAATTCTAATTTTGCCGCTTTTGGTGTCCCGTGCGCTTGACCCAACGCCGCCTGCGTTTGACGCACCTCTCAAACGCTGTGCTTCTCCTACGAACACAAGAGCCGTCAACCCAACACAGCTTTGGGGATCCAGTGTATTGGGGCCCCAATTTTCTAACTCGGCATTTTGTATTCTGTCACCCTACGTCACTTTCTTCTACGCTAAACCATTAGCGGAGTGCCGCTAACACCTTCATTAAATAGAAAAGTCAACCATGTCTCGCTTGAAGCGCGGCGTCTTAAGCTTGTTCATGGCCTTAGAGTGCCGTTATCTGATTCGGATAAATTATTATGAGCTAAAGTGCTTTCGTTACCAGTGCTACTGTTTGCTGTGACTTCTTCACTGACATCGAAGGTCAGAGAGTCCAGCAAGTGATTGTCGGAATCTAACAAACCTTCCCAGGGCGAGTTCGGAGGTTCCCAAGGATAAGTTGTAGCGTCTGGCACTGCAGTAACAACTCCGAAAGCTGTAGTCGCCTCCCCATGTCTATTTCTATTCCGAACATTCCAGTGCATATCACCTTAATTATGAAAAGTTATTTTGTAAGTGAAGTCTACTCTCTCCGTTCACCTTTTATTGCGATAGCAATTATATGGACACTCTCGGCTGATATGACCGTCGTCGTCATGCTCTGGCTATGTATGTATGTATGTATATATATATATATATATATATATATATATATATAAGAAAGGCACAAAGGAAAATAAATTGCAGAAAAAAAATTCGAGGCATCCGACCGGGGATTCGAACCAGCAATCCCTAGCTCCGCAGCGCACTACGTTAGACCACATAGCCAGGCGCCATGCATTTGCAGGCAGTAATAACGGAGAGCTATTTATATACACCATTTGCCGCTGACCTTACGCAGATCTGCGAGGGGGCTTGAGCGCGTTTTGTACCACGCAACGCTCCTACATTTTTTTTTTCAATTTGAAAACTGCCCTTGAGAAGCCCGCAATAAGGAAGCTAATTTGTGTGCCAACTCGTGATGTGTACCGAAAAAAATTAGGCAGATCCCAAGTACCATGGGAATCGATGTTATACGAAGCATCCGGAGGCAAGGTGACTGGGTTGTAATTTTTTTATTGAGCGAAACATGATGAAATGACGCTAAAGATATGTACAAATGTTGCACGCACAGACATGGTGAACATTGTCATATGTTTCATATAACCAGTTGTTTACAGTTGTGTAACGATGCCAACGGAAACATGGGTATTGCCAACACCAGAAGCCCTAAGCTGATATGTGGAGCTTGTGCTTGCAAGGATGGTAGCCCTGTATAGTGCTACTTAAACCAACTACAGTGGATGGTGCTTAAGTATACAACTGACGTTAACCCGACATGACTCCTTCGTCATAGGAGTACGTATGTAATGTTTATGAAATTAGATAGCCAGCAGTGCAACCACAATATACGTTTCACCAACATTACGCCTGCATAGGGTGTTCTTCCAAAGCAGTTTCGAGACCTGACATGGTTCTGTGGTAGAATGCTTGATTGCCACGCAGAATGCTTGGGTTCGATTCCTGCCGAAACTGATTTCTATTCTTTGATTCCTCGCGTCAACGCCGCCGATTTCCGTTTTTCTTAATGATGTCGCCTTTAAATTACCAGTGTCAACGCCACTGATGTCAGTTTCTCTTAACGCTCTCGCATTTAAATTACCAATGCCTGTTATCGCCGTTGCTGGGTAGATATAAATTGTCAAAGTCCTGTGGCGCATACCGGCATTCCGCTGCCCGTGGTATACGGGTATGAGCCGCACGTGTCTGGAGAAATGAGTTTGACGACGTACGCGACGGGATTTTCACGTTATTCATGTCATGACCAGCCAGACATATTCGTCAGTACCTCTTACCCTCCGATACATATTAGATGCGAAGCAGCTTAAGGCCGAGTTCAATCCTGTTGGGGCGGTGGTGGTGGTGGTGGTGGTGTGCGTCCTGACCACCCTTACTGCGCATGCGCAAACCCTTTAAAAAAATAAAAAACCTCCTCTCCCCCTCTCTCCTATAGACATCCCTCCCCGCTGCGACCACACCCCAACTGCGCATGCGCGTCCCCTGCCCTCCTACGCTCCCCCCTCTCTCCTCTAGGCATCCCTCCCCGCGGCGTCTACACTCCCACTATCTATCTATCTATCTATCTATCTATCTATCTATCTATCTATCTATCTATCTATCTATCTATCTATCTATCTATCTATCTATCTATCTATCTATCTATCTATCTATCTATCTATCTATCTATCTATCTATCTATCTATCTATCTATCTATCTATCTATCTATCTATCTATCAGCCCACGTTTGGGTGCTCTCGTGATCGCCTCCTTAAAGTGGTGTAGACCGATATTGGTATGGGAGGGTAATAGGTTCTGACGAATATGACTGTCTGGTCATTACATGAATAACGGGAAAATCCTGTCTCGCACGTCACCGTCGTCAAACCCTTTCCTCCAGACACGCGTGACACATACCCGCATACCACGAGCCACGGTACGCGGGTATGTGCCACAGGTGCTTGACTGTTTAAATATGTCTCCTGGAACGGCGAGAGAAGACATTAGTAACTTAAATGCGAGAGCGTTAAGAGAAACTCACATCGGCAGCTTGGACCCGACGAATGCAAAGATAAAGAATCAGGATCTCAGCAGGAATCGAACCCAAACGTTCTGCATGGCAATCAGGTATTCTATCCCAAAGCCACGCCAGGTCTTCAAACTGCTTTGGAAAAAAACCCCATACAGGCGTAAGGGTCGGTGCAACTTCAATTCTGGTTACAGTGCTAACAATCTATTTTGATAGCAAAGCAATGAACATTAAATATGCAAACCTGTGACACAGACGTCATGCCGGGTTAACGTCAATTGTGGTTCCAATGTTGGCTCCACTTTTATAGATGTCTAATAAGCATTACATTTTATTCCTGTGATTCAGCAAGGTGTATTCAAGTGTTGCTCGGCCCTGTGGGAATACGCTAGCGAAATTTCATGTTATATTGACATCGTTACACCGTAAAGCGCACCTTCGTTTCGATAGTATTGACCGTCTGTGCTCTAATGCGAGTGCCGACGTGACGTCAAATCATACGTCACCCATTGTAATCCCCAGTAGACGCCAGTGTAGCGGACGTTGTTGGTAAGCCCGTGATGTGCAAACAACAACCAGTAGCGTAAATCATGGGGGGGTCAGGGGGGTCCTGACCCCCCTGTGGTCAGGCTGGGGGGGACACCCCATGCAAGTGTCCCCCCCTGAGATTTATCTTGCAAACGTCACATTTGAATTTCTTGACAGTCAAGGACAACGAAAATTCGCAAAACCAGCTCTGAAATCTGAAGCACCTTCAATGAACAGAAACGAAGTACTTCTAGCCGGTACGCACGATGGGAAATACGTTTATGCGTTAGCACAAAAATTGCTACCATTGTTTATTGGATACTTTAACCCGAATGATGCAGCTGCAGAGATGCTAGCGCCCGCCCACGAGTTGGTATTAGAAACTAACTTCGCCATGTGATGCCGCTTGGATGCCCATTGCTATTTTTTGTCACCGGGCCCCGACACTCATGCTCGTTCTATTGTACTATTATTATTATTATTATTATTATTATTATTATTATTATTATTATTATTATTATTATTATTATTAGTACTATATGTGAATGCATAATTTTAATTTTGTATCATTAAAAATAAAGCATATTTGTAAAAACAAAATGGCCGCCGTTGGAAGATCTGTGTCCCCCCTTGTGGCCTTCATGGATTTACGCCTCTGCACACAACTACTGCCCTTAACGTCGATCCACCTCCTAACGCTTCCATGGAAGCCAAAAAAATACTCGGCAGCTGCTTCGCATGAAACCGAGTGCCACGAGGCGTGGTATCTGCCGAATTTTTCTATAGAAACTTGAGCCCATCATCGAACTAAGTGTTCACATTGTATTTCAGATACACAAGTAACAAAGACGGACACGAGTACTGTTCCGCAAATGGCAAGGCATTTGTAAAACAACTTATGACCGGATTTCTGTTTTGTTGTTGTTGAGTTTCTGCGATGTACAGTCGCTTCAGAATGGATTACCGACAATTCCATTTCCAGCACCATGGTGCCCCAATCCTGCGCGTTTCCTAATTACAGAATTCGCCTCACACGTCTTCCTATAAACTCGTGAACTGATTTTACGAGTCGTCTTGCCATTCCTAAATCCCTGCAATCCAGCCTGGAAAATCCGCTAGACACAGTCTTTAGTCCAATGGAAGACTGCAACTGCAAGAAATACTTTCACGACTTTGGAAACAAAATCTTCCATTGCACACCACCGCCACTACACTGTTAATTAGGTCCCGCTTAAAGTACCGGATATAGCCGGGAAACCGGACATTTTTCGTCTGGTTTCCTGGATATAGTCAGCATTTAACCAGGACCTCATCAAGAGTGTAGCATCGCTACTGTGCTCTTACGGCACACAACGACGCATTATCACTCCCACTTCCTACATTCGTCTTCCCTGCTGTACCGTACTTCCACCCGCCGAAGCAAAGGTTGCACCGGCTATTCTGAAAAACCCGGAAGTGCTAACCCGGTTGCTGCTGCTGCACGCAACTGCGACATCAGATGAATAAACTTCGGCTCGGCGTCCGAATTACGGCCCCTGTGTTAGCTCCCTCGCGAGCAGTTTTAGCGACCACGCCTCGCCGAACCGCCATCAATGATTCAGGTGCGGGCTCCGCTGTGGCCTACATCGCGAACACCTCCCCCCTTCCTCTCTTCTACCGTTTTCACTGTTTGGACCACCCTTTCTTCCCCCTCTGCCCCAATTTTCCCGCCACCTCCCGCTCGGATCCCTAACTCATCCCGTCCGCGGCAGGACATTTCCCTGTTTCCGTGCCTCTTCGCGGTCTTGGCTACACTTCTCTCCTGCCTCCCTTGTATTGTTAATTTAAGTGCCGAGCACCTTAGGGGCCCGGGCTGTCGTATGCTGTCGTAACCCTGAAAACGATCGAGCGTATTAATAAGTGATTAAAAATGTACATGACGTAGCAGCAATGATCGTACACGTTTAAATCATTAATAGTCTCACAGGAGGTGCACCATACGGGAATACATTTAAGCTAAACTTTCCACGTACACCCCCTCCAGTTAATGAGCCCACCGAAGATGCAACCTACTCCATCAAGCCATTCAATCTTATATTACTACGCTCTGTTAACTCCCACCTGGCACGGCAAGCGGGCAAAGCAAACCATCACGCGAATTCACCAGATTCGCTTTCATCATGCGTCGTATCATACATAAGATTGCACAATCAAGTAACGCGCTGAAAATTCATCATCCATTCGACCCGTTCCGTCGGGCCAGCGTCTCTCTTTCCCAGCTTTCCACGACAGTTGAGCCAACTTTTTTAAGTGCGGAGCACTCGAGGGGGGCCGGGCTGTCATACGCTGTCGTATGCTGTCGTCCGGCGTGGTCGTGGCATGCTGTCGTCATCGCTTGGCGTAACGCAGGCAAAATCATATATAGCATGGACATCTGTAGCGCGCGCTCGCGCCAAGAAGTCTTCTTCCACTTGTTCTTCGAGCGCCTTGATGATGATAATAAGTGGGGAAGCACTTTAGGGGCCCGGGCTGTCGTATGTTTGGCGTGACGCAGGTACGTATAAAAGTTTAAAAAAGTGGAAGCAAGCGAGAAATAGAAAGACAGAAAAAGAAAGGAAAAGATAGGAAGACAAATAGTCAATAAAGAGATATAAAATAAAAACAAAAAAACTGGAAAAGAGAAGAAGAAAGAAAGAGAGGAGGAAAGAAAGACAAAGCCAAAAAGAAATAAATAGGGCTGGCCCAGCTCCGCCCTTCCTTCAGGCGTGTCGCCACTAGTGCGAAGCTGCCTTAATTTTTCTTCATCCCTCTTTCCACGTTATACGGCGTATCAACAATTTGAAACTTTTAGCTCCCGCATCTCGCGGCTTCTTCTACGCAGCCGGAGAGTCGTTCGCGCAGGACGACTGTTGCTGTTCGAGTCACGGTTCGACCATATTTCTCCCCGCAACGCCGATCATTCTTTCCGTTCGCTCCCGAAATTCCCGCGCTTCCTCGGCTTCTTTCGCGCCTTTTTTTTTTTTTTCGCGCCCTTTTTCTCCATGCCCGCTAGCTATGGCTCCTCCGGTGTTTGCGCGGTGCTTCTTGCTTTCAACTGCTCACGTCCGATTCGTACGTCACGCGCCATTCCTCCCTTTCCTTCTGTTTGCCTCGGCTTGTTCCGAGGTGTTGAGCCGGAGCATTCGCGACGGCGTTCGTTAGATTTCGGTTCACTGAACTGTACGCGCTTTCATTTTTGCGTTTCCAGCTCAACTGTTATCAAGGTGTACGTGCTTCGCTACGCGAAACTGCCTTTTAATGCCGAGCCATTGCGAAATCGTCGATACGTTCATAATGAGCGCTCTCAAACTTCATTGTTGATAATAACGACTACGCAATTTTATTTAACCGCTATAGACAGTGAATTAAGGTTCCCGCTTAAAGTGACGAGACCGAAAAAAAAAATTGCGGCGGATTTTCCTTTTACCAGAAGAAACTCGCGTAGTGAGCGAAGCATTTTTTCGAGGGAAACAAAGTCATACCGGGACATATGTATTATTTGATTACGCTGTTATTACAGCTAATGGCAAACTTTAGCCAAAAGCAGCTAATATTAACCAAATATTAGCCAACAGTAATCCAGTGGTGGTGGCGAATGCCTAATACGACTGGAGGATAAAGATAGATAATAGTGTATAGCGAATGATAACAGTAGATCAGAATGTACTAGCGCATACTCACCCACGTTATAGATCCTGATAAGAGCTAATTAGGTCTGACAATATTGATCTGCCTATTGATGGTATGACACACGTATCAGGAAGAAAACAATCGCCGAACGAAATGAAGACAACGGGTATATGTTTTGGTCAGGAAATTCACTTTAGCAATCGATGAGGCACCTAAAGTAATTTATTTATTTATTTATTTATTTATTTATTTATTTATTTATTTATTTATTTATTTATTTATTTATTTATTTATTTATTTATTTATTGTAGCTCCTAAAGTCCTCATTGCGAGGATACGTAATAGGAGAATCAATCAATCAGTGTTTATTCGATGAAGTTAATACCAAAAATGGTTACAAAAGTATTTGGACCATTCTCTAACCAGTACACACGCACTGGTTAGAGACCACACATCGTACTAACACGTAAAACAAAAGAAATAACAAAATGACGCATAGGAATAATAATTTTTCGGTGGGTAACCGCCAGCTCTCTCGTTAGATTAGGTGCAGTAAGGGGCATCTATTCCATCACGTCTGTGATGCAAAATAATCTCCATGTAAAAAAAAGAAAGGAATACAAACACGGCTGTTAGTCTTTTTTAAATGTTATCCCTCTTATATTGTTCCTTTAAGAACACCGGTATGAGCTATGTGAGTGCATTGTTTAATATCGATTTCCATTTCATCTCTCTTGCCTCAAACTCCTGGTGGCCCGGAAGCAGCTCAGGGAGGCCAGGTCGCATCCCACCGGACTGGCGACACACTCCCGTGCCGCGGCACACGTTGCATACATGAATGCCAAAGCAGTTTTCGGTCATCGCAGCCTCGAAGCATAGAAAGGACGATCGAAGAAAGCGTTGGTGGCATCGCGGAGCGTCCTGACAGCGTGACGTCATATTTCATTTTTTTTCTTGTTATCGTTATTCATCGTGAAAACGCGACAGCCTTAGGGGCATAGTGCAAACGAGAAAAAGAATTTTGTTTCTGTCATAGGATTTAAAAAAATGCACAGAGAAAACAAACGTAAATGCGGTTTTCAAGATGCTACACTGGAACACTCATTTTGGTGAACGTACAGGCGGTATAGGTGAATGTTATTGATTTTGGAAAAGCAATACACCGAGCTGTGGCTCACTAGCTGTATGAGACTGCTTTATTTCATTTTTCATTCATTCAGTTTATTTAGACAAAAAGAAAATTCGCCCCTAAAACAAATTTGCCTAGGTTGAAGGGACTAAAGGCAGATTACCTCTGCCTGACTAGGGTCCCTCCACCCATACATTTCCTCACATGCAGTGCAACAAAAAATACATATTTCCTTTCTTTTTTTTTTTTTTTTGGGGGGGGGGGGGGGGGGACACAAAAGCCAAATTCAAAAAGTAGAAAGCATATCTGAAACATACACTTTGAAAATATCACCCTACAGCCAACACCAATTTGCCCATAGCAAGACAATAAGAAATATGTAAAAAACTGAAACCATGAGAATATTAAGTCAGAAGACTAAGTACTATACAGAAATACACATTTGAAAGAAAATGAGAGACTTTTTTATTGAACGTTAGGATGAGCTATCGATTTCCGGCCGTGACAGCCGCATTCTGATGAGACTTGATATGTCGAAACGAATATATACAGAGACACTTTGGGCGCAGGTTAAAGGAAAAACAGAAGTGTGAGTGGTTCAAGTTTACTAGGATCTGGCTCGCCCGCTCAAAGAGCGCGACCACTCCTTTTCCTAGCTTATGTAGATGTTAAAACACTTTATCTTGCCTATGTAGATTCTAAAGCGGCGCTCAGCTTCTGACCCTAAGCCTGCGCCTTCGATCCCGGCAGCGGCTGTCGCATTTCGAAGGAGACCCAGGACTTGAAAATACTAAAGGCGAAATGCTAGACGTCCCAGTACTGAGCGATGTCAGTGCACGTTAAAGAACCATGGGTGATCGACAGGCGCGTAGCCATAAATTTTTTTTCGGGGGGGGGGGGGGGGGTTGGGGTTCAACCATACTTTATGTATGTTCGTGCGTGTGTTTGTATGTGCGCGTGCATATATACGCAAGCAAAACTGCAAAATTTCGGGAGGGGGTTTGAACCCCCCCACCCCCCCCCCCCCCCTCCCCTTCCCTTGGCTAGGCCACTGGTGGTCGAAGTTTCCGGAGCCCTCCACTACGGCCGTGCGTCATAATCATATTGTGGTTTTGGAAGGCAATAAACCCCAGAAATTATTGTGCATTAGTGAGGGAACGGTACAGCATTCACGCGGAAACAGGAAACATAAACTTGGCGAATGTGTAAGGATGGTATGCGTGAGCATGACTAGTGATCATCATCATCATCATCATCGGCCTGACTACGCCCACTGCAGGGCAAAGGCCTCTCCCATGTACCGCCAATCAACCCGGTCCTGTGCTTTCTGCTGCCACGTTATACCAGCAAACTTCTTAATCTCATCTGCCCACCTAATTTTCTGTCTCCTCTTCACGGGCACGTAGCGCGTAGGCAGGATATCCGCTGGTCATTAAGGGTTAGCTGACTGGATTCCAAGAGAAGGCATGACTAGTCAAGTAACAATATTTCTTGTTGTGTGTGGGTAAATGAACCAGCTGTTGTGATCGAGCGGGCAACGCGTGCACGTGGTTGTAGTACGTTTCTTCATTTCCGTGTATTTGCCGCATTTTAATGGCGAAGCTATTCTTGGGCGAGCCTTTTATGTCCGGGATCCGGAGGAACGCTTGTGGGCATCATAAACGGGTATGGGCCACAGACATTGGGTAAATTCCACTACTCTCCACTGGTCCCACTAAAATGAAGAAGGCAACAGTTAGCCCAACAAATGGGTATGTGCCACAGAAGACTGTGCACCCCATCAGAGAGCTATCATAATCAGAAACGCATATGTGCCATAGAAATCGGGTAAATACCGCAACACACTAAAAAGGAAGACGGCAACAGTTAGCCCAACAAATGGCATGCGTGTTGCCATAGTCACACCACTGTCACGTGATACTTTGTGGTTATAAGAGGTGGTGGCTATGCTACCACCTCGAAACGGAACAAAGAGTTTAATGAAGAGCAGTGATACAACATAACTGAAAAACTTGCAAAACATGTAAATGTGTTAGCCTGACGAAGGCAGCGCCACCAGCTTCGCTGTGTCATCGGGGTCCGCGAAGCGGAGCTGGATCAATTTTTCATAATCTTAATAAATTATGAGAAGTAGAGAGAGAGAGACATTGATACTAAAGTGGAGAGAGAGAGAGAGATGTTAGACAGAAAGAGACTGATGGTACTAAAACCCCCGTGTCATCACCATCAACTTGGGAGAGCATAGAGTGACGGGTGATGCAAATGAGTTCTGCGGAATCCTGCAAGGTGGCGGAAGGGTTATGAAAGGGAAAATAGACAACCACCCATTTGTAGCTCGAAGTCACAAGGATGTCTCGAAGCCACAAGGATGCCCATTTTCCCTTTCATAACCCTTCCGCCACCTTGCGGGATTCCGCAGAACTCATTTGCATAGCTTGTGTCCATGTGCTTCGAGCTGTCGATGAACTCGCCCTCGCGCTGCCAATTGCGAGCTTCCTGGTTAGCTCAATTGGTTGAGCGACCGCCCCGGATAGGCGTTGGTCCCGGGTTTGGACCCCAGACCAGAACGAATTTTTCGGCAACTAGAAGCTTTTCTTTCAGAGAAATCCGTATGGATTTCCTTGTGCTTTCGAGCTACAAACGGGTGGTTGTCTATTTTCTCTTTCAGAGTGACGGGTGCAGCAATAGTTATCTTGACACCCAGGAATCGCGAAAGCGTGTTCACAATTTAACAAAAAAAAATGGTCTCCAACGGACGGTAAAAAGGAAGGAAACGATGAAAGAAAGCAGCAGGACACTTCATTGTCTGCGTTAGTGTTCGAACAAAAAACAGAGATAACTAATATTGAGGCGCGACTGATTGCCGGGACGGCCCCAATACATGTGCTACGTCTCCCTTCTCTGCGCACGCACCTGGCCGCCTCGCACCTGCGTCGGAAGCGGTCCTCGTCTTGATGGTTCTCAGTCCCCCGAGGGAGGGCAGGGCTCACGAATCACGGCCGAGAAGGAACCCTGCTAATGGGAAGCGAGGAAATACGAAGAGCACTACTTCGTCCCAGTTAAAGGACAAGAGCTAAACACACAGAAGAGGCGACCTGCAAAGAACTTATCGAAGGAGCGTGGAAGAACAAATACAAAGAAAAGGCGATCAGAATGGGGACTTGCCGAAGGGGTGTGTGATGATGGGAAGATAATCGAAGTGGCCACGCAATGGGCGTCGAGGTAATCGCCAGGCGAAGGTGACTCGGAGTATATAACCAATAACAAAAAAGTGTGTGTAGACCCCCCCCCCCTGATTTTACTGAAGCCTAAGGGACGTGGCAGTTAAAAAAATGGCTACAATACGAAACGATTGAGGCACCATCTTGAATACACGGCCAACTGTCTGTCTCGTTCTGTTTTTGTTATCCTTTTTTTGCATGTCTATTTGGTTGTCGATCGCCAACTCACTCTGATGTAAGAACATGAGCAAAGGGAATGTGTCTGATGAGATTTCCGGGACGTAGGCTTGAAAGGGACACGTGAACGAATCGTTCGAGAACACTATTTATATTTGATACCATACCGTAATCTCTTTTAAGTCCTTTGGTAGTGAACAGTAGCGAAAATGCCACCAATCGGCGACTTAACATTCCCCCCTACTTTAGGGCTCTTAATTTTTGTCGGGTCTCAACGTACAGTGTCTTTATTCCTTCCACTTACACTTTGAATATCGTAAATGAAAGTATGACACGAGAGTTTGAGAAGCACTAAAATTGCCACATTGTATTTGTTCAACTTCAACCGAACGACCGAAGTCGTCTAAAAAGTTAGTGGTAAAAAGACATTTTACCCCACTGCCTTAACCCGAAAAAAATATATAACTTAAAATCGTAAATCTCTCTCTTTATGTCCTCGAGATTAACCTTAAGTAACCTTACGTCACGGTAGGTGTCGAGTTGGCAAGGGCTGACAAAGGTCGGCCGGTGTGCAGTTACAGCCGACACTATACGGCCAACGGGCACTCTATCTAACAAAACTAATCGAGCGAACGCCCAGCCTTGGCCCCCTCCCCAAAAACGAGATTCACGTTTAACGCGACTACCCCCCAAAAGGCTGTGACAGCTGGAAAACAGCTAAGAACACACGAAGAAACGACAACAAAAAACATGGTCCTACACTGGACGCAGACCCTGCGAGACCATCAGCGACATCAAGGGCTCACCTTAATGGCTTGCCCAGGATGTGAAAGGCTGGGGTCTCTAGTGAGGTGTCAAGAAAGGAAAGAAAAGGCATAGGCTAACAAGGCGTCCTCACTCCCTCCCTTCCTCCTTGCTCCCCGGGCTCTTTTTTCTTCTAACGTCGATGCACAGCCATTGCGTCATTGAAGACGCCTCAGGAATCACAGTGCACGTCAATAGAGCACGTCTCAATGGTTGCACCTAATGGTCAGGTGTACACGGTCAGGTGTACCCTTCGACAAAGAACGCGACAATCCATGTCTCTGGAGAATGCGAAAGTGATACTTGGAAGGCGTTCCGGAGAAATTTTCTCGTCACTCTCGTTGCGGTCTTTTCTCGCGCTGTATTGTCAAATCCTCTCTTCGCGTTTCCCATTGGCAGAAACCGGACAACAAGTGAACTTCGTGTTCGAATTTGCTACAGATAAAAAAAGATAACAAAGGAGAAGTGGCTGCGGAGTACTCACAGTTTTTATCCCTTAACAATATTTAGTGCAACCGGAATTCAGCTCTAAAAGTTGCAGAGAGGGACCGCTTTCTTTACTTCCATTAACGACACAATCTTAGAACTGTGGGCGGGCTATCACCATAGGTCGGCAAAAATTGTGGAGCTCACTCAGACTCACTCACGAAATATATTTGGCGCTTTGGACTCGCTCGGACTCAGACTCCCCAAAATTTTTTTTCAGCCGGACTCACTCGGACGCACACTCACCAAAATTTTCTTCACCCGGACTCACTCGGACTCAAACTCAACAAAACATTTGTCACCCGGACTTCACTCAGACTCAGACTCATGGCTCAATCTGAGTCTGAGTGAGTCCGAGTGAGTCGACTCATGAGCCCGTTAGGCTGGAATTCACTTTTAGACCATGGTTTTAATACTCTTTAACAACAATATCTGACGTTTTTGGTGCTCATCTTGGTGCCTTTTGGTAAAGTACCTTCGAATAAGAGTTATGAGTGGTTGCAAATCAGTAAGGACATTTTTCTTGAAAGAGACGACAACATAAGATGTATTTATTAAGAACTTCCCTGGAAGAGTTGACGAGGAGGAGGTCAAGGCACTCCCCTACGTAATTCGCGCCTCTTATCATTAAATGTGGAAATGGTGTATGAATGACATTGCTTTGGAATACGAGTGAGTAGATGTGAATGTAAACGTGAATCCAGTTAAGGCTGATAGTCATGGTGAAGATGAGTAGATAGGACCATAGGTCGGCAAATAAAAGTGGAACTCACTCAGACTCACTCAAGATTTATGCTTTGCACTTTGGACTCACTCAGACTCAGACTCACCAAACTTTTCCTGAGCCGGACTCACTCGGACTCACACTCACGAAAATTTTCTTCAACCGGACTCACTCAAACTCAAACTCACTAAAATATTACTCACCCGGACTCACTCAGACTCAGACTCACGGCTCGATCTGAGTCTGAGTGAGTCGACTCATGAGCGAGTTCGCCGACCTATGGATATGACACAAAAAAGCTGGCAGATCCCACGCACTGTGGGAATCGATGTAATGCGAAGCAGCCAGGAAGGAGCAAATCATGCTTTACATAATTTGCATGTCATGTTTTACATGTTACGACCTGTCATTTGTGTTCGTCATACAGTCACGTCGCGATATACCAATTTTGGTGTATGTCAAGCTAGCGAACTGGACGCAAGCGCACCATGACCGTGGCATGTAAATGGCATTGTAGATGACATGCATGCCAAGATTTTCATGTTACCACCTGCCACTTATGTTCGTTATACAGTCATGTCACTCAATACCAAATTTGCTGTATATCAAGCTGATGAAACGGCCGCGAGCACGCCACGAGCGTGGCATGCAAGTCATGTCGCACATGACAAGTCATGATTTCCATATTACCACTTGTCATTTATGTTCGTCATACAGTCAGGTCACTCAATACCAAATTTGGTGTATGTCAAGCTAACGAAACGGCCGCGAGCGCGCCATGAGCGTGGCATGTAAATCATACTTTTCATGACAAGTTAGTCACGATTTTCATGATATGACCAGCCATTTATGTTCTTCATACAGTCATGTTATGCCATACCAAATTTGGTATAAATCCCATTTGCGATACGGCCAGGAGAGCACAAAGTCGTAGGCGGCTAGATAGCTAGATAGATAGATACGCTCAAAGTCGCCGAAGTTCGCTAAGAAATGCTTCGCATTTAATAATTTAAACATAAAGACGTTCAAAACACTTAGAAAAGGTACTCTAACGCTGTGTCTGGTACTCCACACGTGACACCGGTTGTCTCCCCAATATCCACCAGTGAAATGCTTACTTTAAACTGCGTCAAAAAGTACATGATACAAACTCTATTTGTGCTTGTCAAGGCTTGCCTAACCACCGCACGCAACTTAGGTTGTGCCGTGAGGCTCGAGCTTTTTCTGCATACTGCACGCAACTAGCAATCTGCATGCCGAACGCACCGTCACTCTTTAATTCTTCATCTTTATTTTTGTCTCTACGTGACATACGATATATGAGATAGTTCCGTGCCACAGTAGGGCAGAATTCAGCCAATGGGATTTCCTCGTTCCACTGTCGTTCTTAGTCCCGTGTTTGCAAGCAATAATGTCAGAGTTCACGCACCGTCTTGTCGAGTATTCAGGTGTTCCGGCACTAAAAGAGACACTGCGGGAACAGTGCCGTAGCTGAGATATATTGCGCACAAGGGAGCGCGGTGATCGAGAGAAGTTCCGTTTATCGGGGCGTGCTTTGAGCGTACTTTGAGCTTAAGAATGCCGCCGTGTGCGACAGGATGCGGGAAGATCGTCCGTCTTCGTTTGCTTTGTCGCAACTGAGAAAACGAAAAAACAAAACACACTCACACAAAACGCATGTTTTAACTAGGCACTCGGTATTAAAACTGCGAGGCGATGTTCGTTAGGCTCCTGAATATTCGGGATTATTCACGACGTCTTGTCGCTGTAAACTAAGACAAAACTGTGAAAGCGTTGTGCGATTTTTTTATTTCTCGCGAACAGTGCCACGTGAACTGTGGGTATCACAATAGTTAACTAGGCCGGCGCGTTTCGTGAGACAATTTATTTTCTGGTCGCAATTTATTGTCCTCGTCGATTTTTTTGTGTTAGCAATTCTGAGAAGGAACTTACTTCGATGAGTATAGGCAACACGCGCCCACCGCGATCCATTACACTGTATAGTATGGATCACATATAATATCGAGTTTCGGGCTTTGGATACATTTATATGCGTAAACAATAAGAATTATATTAATAACAATACCATACATCCCATTATCAGTACGTAACCCGAGACTTCACACACCAGGGCTGACGCTGACATGATAAGCAACAGTGTTGAGTTCTAACTACATGTACCGATAAGATCAATGAATTCTTTTGAGTAATTCTACCAGAATAAGGCGCTGCGCGGGCACGTGGCCGGCCACAGGTAACTACGCAGGACACGAATCCTCAAATCAGCCCAATGGCAGTGTTCATCCGCCAACGACGTGTTCGGGCAACTTTGTCACGGCATTTGCTGAGAGAAGAGCGAGCGATTTCTGGCTGTGTTTGAAACTTAACTGTATATTCATTCCTTGCCGCGTGCGGTGGTATACCATTTGGCTTACGTCCTCACAGGATTCTTGACTACCGATCGCTAGCGTTTTCTGACCATATTCAGAAAGTGTTGCAGGGCTTAAGCGCAACGTTACGGCGCATAGAGGACGCTGTGTCCTCGTATGTTCTGTCAACCTTCATCTTTTATTTCCGGTAAACTTCGTGGTGTATGAACTAAGTAGTCATATTAAAGGCACACTAAAGAGAACCAATGACTTGGTTTAGATTGACAAACTGCACTCTGAGAACTCTAACGCCACATGTTTCACAATCGTAAGTTCATTATTAGCGGAGAAAATCAAGGTTGAAGTTTCATTTTTAAATTTAGCGCCGGAATCTCCGTGCGTGACGTCTAAAATTTCAAAATGTATATTTCGTATTTTCGCGACATTGGCTCGATGAAATTTTCTGAAACTTCGTATGCCAGGTATATGGCACCCACAGATGAAAATGTACTCCATTTTTTTTATTAGAAGCTACGTAGGACCCAGTAGACGCCTTCAAAATCGATGACGTTACGGTGTTTGGTGCGGGAATCTCAAGGCGGCGTCTCCACCCGCATTTTTTTTTAGATGCGAATCGTCTTATGAACGAGGCCTGTCCCCCCCATCGCACCATTGTCCGCCGTAGCCAGATGACGACGACGCTGCCATCGCGGCACAGCACATGCAAGGTAACCATTATACGCCATGACGATGACGATGACGCTGATGACGATGAAGAATAAGCACGTTCCAGACCACACATTCTGTTTCTGTCATCACGGCACAGCACATGGAATGTACCCACTATACGCCATAACGATGACGATGACGCTGATGACGATGAAGAATAAGCGCGTTCAAGACCACACATTCTCTTTCTGCCATCACGGCACAGCACATGGAATGTACCCACTATACGTCATAACGATGACGATGACGCTGATGACGATGAAGAATAAGCGCGTTCCAGACCACACATTCTCTTTCTGCCATCACGGCACAGCACATGAAATGTACCCACTATACGTCATAACGATGACGATGACGCTGATGACGATGAAGAATAAGCGTGTTCCAGACCACACATTCTCTTTCTGCCATCACGGCACAGCACATGGAATGTACCCACTATACGTCATAACGATGATGATGACGCTGATGACGATAAAGAATAAGCGCGTTCCAGACCACACATTCTCGTTTTTTGCCATGGATGAAAACGATCGTGAACGCGCTCTCGCCCGCGAAAGGCTAAACGGCAACGCCGACAACAAGCTGCTACCCCGGAGTTGAGGACGCGGGAAGCGGCGGCTCAACGGCAAAAACACATTGTATATACTGTAAACACGCGTTGTCTCTCATTTACATGCGCGAGTGGGCAATGTCACGCGTGATTTACGGTAAGAACGATGCCCCAGTGCTTCGCCCACTCGTCATGATTAGCTTCGTGGAAATGCCAGATTTGTTTCGCGCGTTTTCTCGCTTACCAAGCGTTGTGTCGCGGGTAAGAGTGGTGTTTTCGGGATTGTGAAATTATACTTTACTAATACGCGAAACATCGTTTTGCTCCTTAGTGTCCCTTTGAACTCTAAAGGTGCAAGAGGAAAGCGGTGCTTTGCCTTTGCCGGATAACTGACGTTCTATTTTGTTTCTACTCAATGGCGGCCCCCGTCGCCATCTTAGCATCCATGGGTACTGCTTGAATAGCGGGGTATAATTTCCACTCCGGCGGTGTCTTTAGGAGCGAAGCTCCTTAGGCTGGCACCCCGCTGTCGCCGTCGCCGTTGAAGCTCCCTGACACGGTGCCAGCTGTGGCGTTTCCCTCTCACGCGGAAGGATGAATGAACTTTATGAGCGCTGGAACGCGGATGGCGTCTGCACAATGCGCAAAGCGCGAGAATACGAACACATGCGAAACGGAGGCAGATTAGTCTCCCTCTCCCTCTTTCTGCGACTCTGCCCTGTCCCCTCAAAGTGGCGAACACGTGAAACCATCACTTCACCCTGTCGTCCGCCCAGTGGTTGGTCCGTTGCCTGGACAATGAAACGCCGCCGAACGCCGCCGAACGCCGCGTGCGTCTCATTTCTGACCCCCCCCCCTCATATTCAGAAATCCTCCTTGACTTGCCTCCGCCTTCAATGCAGCACAAACGCGTTTCAAACGCACTGCCTTGAGGCGGTGGCAAGTCAAGATCAAGTCAAGGAGCGTTTCTCAACACGGGGATAAGGAGCTTCGCTCATCGGTTATATTCGTACACGGAACAACTGCTAGTTTTTAGACCTCCTCGGTACAACAAACCAACTACCGTTAATACCTCTAACGGATCATTCAAACTGGTCTAGCTTGAAACGCGAAGAGTGAATCTCATTTATCTCCTCTTCACACTCTTATTTGATTGCTGAAGTGGTTTTGAACTGAAGGTGTCTTGTTACCGGTACCACTCTTCAATATGACTAGGCTGCTGACGTTAAAGATCAGAGAGTGATGAGAGTATTGGTTGAAAACTAAAGATCGTTCCCAGGGCGACCAGGCATGTTCCGAACGATAAGGTGTAGCGTTGAACGTTGAAATTACGGCTCCGAAAGCGTACCGAGACTTCCTTCTCTCTTACGTGGTGTATTTTTTTGAGTCACATTGTTGACGCAGTTTGTCACTTTGCATTTGCACGGCAAATAATATATACATTCGTGGACGTTCTTGCACAGTAAATCAGCGCACAGTGCTCTAAGACCCGTATTTACAAGCCAACCTCATCTCAACGCTATAAGGCACCCTTTTCATAAGGAAGGTAAAAGTTTGAGAGTAAGAAAAGGTCAGAGAGTCTTTCAGAAACTCGCCGTACTCGGCTTTGAGGTAGCCTTACGTAAGGTGGCCTTGTCGTCATAAGAGACGAGCATGGGACCGAGGCTATGAACTTTCACTGGCTCATTGTTGGTTTATTAGGAAGGAGAAATAGCTGCAGGCTCCTCAAAACAATAAGGTAAACGCAGGAAACATGCCCGTGCAAGTTGCAGAAAGAACGCGCCTCGTCTGGCCACGCCGTCGGCTATAACCCCTATCCCCAATCCAACCCGGGAGGAGTGGGAGGCGACCGTCCTTGGCTGTTCTGACCTTCAGGCCCAAAAGGCCTTGGTCTGACGAGCCCAGGCAGCAGCCGACGCCGCTGGGGTACCGTACTAGAGATCCCCACCTGTTATAGGCGCCGTCCTCTTACGGGGCGGTCCCTGCATACATCCCTTGTTTCTGAAATAAATGTTTTTACCACCACCACCACCACCTGCTGCTTTTGTTTGTGAAAGCTTTAGGGGAGAGTCGGGAGGTTTGTGTGAAATAATTGGTCACGGCTTATGAAGAAACACAACTGTATTTACATTATTTACAAATTATAGTTGGAACACCGTCCATGGCGGACGCTTTCTTCTTTCTCCTCTTTCTCGATGAGCGCTCACGCGTGCTTCTCGACGGCTTCGTCTTCCTCTTTTTTTCAGCGAAAAGAAAATATTCAACATCCTCCGCCCACCGCAAAGTCGCGCACTGTGAGTTCATTACTGCGAAGAAAGTTCCGAAAATGCTCCAGCAATTTCTTACGATGGAGCCACTTTCTCGTTACCGTAGGTCTTGACCCTGGTGTGTCGACCTTTTCGTTCGGGTAGAGAAAGGGATCAGATTGGCGTGCTCGTTCACTTGGTACCGGTGCAACAGGTGCACTGCTTGGCTTTAAGCGTTTCTTGATACAAGTTTTGCAACCTCTGATAACATTCCTTACAGTTGGTCTTCCGCGGGGTACACGACATTTTTGTGAAGGTTTAGCAAGGGTAGCTTGTAGGCCACCAACAGGATTGGATGACGCTAGCTGACTGCCACTGTCACTCAGCCACACCAGCGACTCTTGCATCTCTCGGTTGAGGGCTTGAGCCTCTCGCAGGGTAGCTTCCAACTGCTGCTGGCGCTCAGCTGCTTTGTTTTGCAGTGCCTTCCATCGCCGGTTCAGGTCGGCTTCCTCGATCTGTCCAACACTGGCGTACTCGCTGTGCCGGTGTACTTCAATCAGCTGGTGACCAGCGCGGTTCAGCGGGACCGCACTACCTGGGTGCGCTCGACTGGTACTTGCACAATGTCCTTGCAGACGAACGGTACTTCAATGGCTGTTAACAGGTACTCCTGGGTGTCATACTGACTACGAAGTTTTAGTTCGACGGCACGATGTTGTCTCGGAATGGAACTTGTCTGTCCAAATATATTTAACTGTACATTAATAGATCCAAGTTCTTTCAATCCAAGTGTCTTGGGCACGTCTTCACGAATAAATGTACGCTGGCTTCCGCTGTCCACCATGCCACGAATATAGGCCTTTTGCGTTTTCCCCATGATCCATGCCCTAAATATTTGCAATAAGACATCAGAGTCCACGTACGAATGAGAGCTGGTATGCAGACTATTTGCAGTTATGGAGCTTTCGTGTTCTTTCTTTCTTAGGTTTCCACTTGGGATCGCACATTCAAAAAGCGTGTCTACCTCCGCATGTTCCACACTTGATTTTTCGGTAGCAGTCCTTGGCTAGATGTCCTCTTACGGAGCATTGATAACATCGGTTCTTGCTAGCCAATATCTTCACCTTTTAAACGTGAAGCATTCCTTAGCGAACTTCGGCGAGTTTGAGCGTATCTATCTATCTATCTATCTATCTATCTATCTATCTATCTATCTATCTATCTATCTATCTATCTATCTATCTATCTATCTATCTATCTATCTATCTATCTATCTATCTATCTATCTATCTATCTATCTATCTATCTATCTATCTATCTATCTATCTATCTAGCCGCCTACGACTTTGTGCTCTCCTGGCCGTATCGTTAATGGGATTTATACCAAATTTGGTATGGCATAACATGACCGTATGACGAACATAAATGGCTGGTCATATCATGAAAATCATGACTAAATTGTCATGAAAAGTATGATTTACATGCCACGCTCATGGGGCGTTCGCGGCCGTTTCGTTAGCTTGATATACACCAAATTTGGGATTGAGTGACGTGACTGTATGACGAACATAAATGGCAGATGGTAATATGCAAATAAGGACGTGCATGTCATGAACAACAGGATTTGATTTACATGCCACGCTCATGGCCCGCTCGCGGCCGTTTCGTTAGCTTGAGATGCACCAAATTTGGTATTGAGTGACATGACTGTATGAGGAACATAAATGACAAGTGGCAATATGGAAATCATGACATGTCATGAGCGACATGACTTGCATGCCACGCTCATGGCGCGCTCGCGGCCATTTTGTTAGCTTGATATACACCAAATTTGGGATTGAGTGACGTCACAGTATGACGAACATAAATGACAAGTGGCAATATAGAAATCATGACATGTCATGAAGGACATGACTTGCATGCCACGCTCATGGCGTGCTCGCGGCCGTTTCGTTAGCTTGAGATACACCAAATTTGGTATTGAGTGACATGACTGTATGACGAACATAAATGACAAGTGGTAATATGGAAATCATGACTTGTCATGTGCGTCATGACTTGCATGCCACGCTCATGGCGCGCTCGCGGCCGTTTAGTTAGCTTGAGATACACCAAATTTGGTATTGAGTGACATGACTGTATGACGAACATAAATGAAAAGTGGTAATATGGAAATCATGACTTGTCATGAGGGACATGACTTGCATGCCACGCTCATGGCGTGCTCGCGGTCGTTTCGTTAGCTTGAGATACACCAAATTTGGTATTGAGTGACATGACTGTATGAGGAACATAAATGACAAGTGGCAATATAGAAATCATGACATGTCATGAGGGACATGACTTGCATGCCACGCTCATGGCGTGCTCGCGGCGGTTTCGTTAGCTTGAGATACACCAAATTTGGTATTGAGTGACATGACTGTATGAGGAACATAAATGACAAGTGGCAATATGGAAATCATGACATGTCATGAGGGACATGACTTGCATGCCACGCTCATGGCGCGCTCGCGGCCGTTTCGTTAGCTTGATATACACCAAACTTGGTATTGAGTCACGTGACGGTATGACGAACATAAATGACAAGTGGTAATATGGAAATCATGACTTGTCATGTGCGTCATGACTTGCATGCCACGCTCATGGCGTGCTCGCGGCCGTTTCGTTAGCTTGAGATACACCAAATTTGGTATTGAGTGACATGACTGTATCACGAACATAAATGACAGGTCCTAACATGTAAAACATGACATGCAAATTATGTAAAGCATGATTTGCTCCTTCCTGGCTGCTTCGCATTACATCGATTCCCACAGTGCGTGGGATCTGCCGGCTTTTTTGAAGCTGAGTTTACGCCGCTACACAAATACTCTGCATACAGAGGATTTGTATATTTAAACCGCACTTGAGAAGTCGCAAAACCTGACTTTAGCAATACCCGGCACGTCGCGTCTCCTGGCGACAGGCATTGGCACTGCGCGAATGAGTCCATGGCCTCCGAGATGGCGGGCGCGCGGCGGGTTTTTCTCCGGCCGTCCCAATCGCACGGAGAGAGCGTATTTCCTGAGGTGGGCGTGGCCCGCTATTTTCTGCGCACCGCGGCGCACTTACTTGGGATCGGAAAAGCTGCCGCGCTGTTGGCGCAGCTTGCATGTGGCGAGGAAAAAAATGGTTTTGCGCTTTTATCAACCTCGTGCTGATATGGAAATGTCTGGTCAAGGTGTAAGAGAGGCCAAGTCAATGCCGGGGCCTATAGATTCTCAAATGGGCTTTTTTTTCTTATGGGTAATACTGCTGTCACAAACTGGAGTTGCGTGCTTTGCAGACCCAAAAACACACAGTCTTTCTCCTTAACTTTCGACGAAGACTGCAAGACCGCTGCTGTCGGTAGAGTGGTGTGAAAGTTCCTTTTCTCTTCAAGTGGACGGGCGCCTTTCTTTCCTTTAAATTCATAAACTTCACTTCTTTCGCGGCTTCGAACTTCCACGCGGGACGCGGGAGGGACAGACACAGCCCCGAGCATAAGATGCTTCGCATCTAATAAAGCACATACTGGTAATGTGAGCGTACGGTAGTGACCATGCACGTTAACTTACTTTCAAAACCACTTGTTGAGTTCAGTATCTTGCATAAGGCCTCACAAATACCTGATAGTCATACTGGTCTGAGCCCTTTCTGCACAAAAAGGAGCGCCTCTGTAAACTCTTCAGCTACCACAATATACTATATCTCGCTGCTTGTAACGTTTCGGGCACGCTCGGAGGCAATGTGCAATTGAAGCTTCCATTGCGGTGTAGTGCAGATGTTTCGAACAAGCAACATCGGTCACGTGTGTTGTAGACCGAAAACTACGACACTTCGACACGTAGTGTTGTCAAAGAAGTGTCGCACCCACGACGCTCGCCGCCCGAACGTCGTAGCTAGCCGTGGCGTACAGCTTGTTTTTTCGGGCGCGTACCACTGAGAGCGTTAGCGCCCTAGCATCCTGGGATAGAGCACTGCGACTGGCACTAACGATCGCGAAGGGGGGCTGTGGAACGGGAAAGGGTGTTAAAGTTTCCCTTCATGCAAGGCTACAGCAGCCGACGATCGGAAGCCAAGTGGGGAAGTGGGGCCATTAATCTCTCCAGAAGGCTCAAAACTGTTGAGTGCCCTAATTGGCTACGCGCCTCGTCTAAAATAAAACGTGAGCAACGAACGGGCGTACGACCATTACCGCGAGCCGACTACGAAGGCCGTGGAAGCGAAATATGGCGGCGGCCGTAGTGGCTTCCGCCACGCACTTGCAAGTTTCACTCTCCCCTGGTTTCTCTCGCCATCTCTCTTTTCTCTCCTCTCCGGAGACACCATACTCTCCGCATAATCTCGGGTTCTCACCTTTGTTTGGAGTTAATGTTCGTGAAGTAACAAACTTTATGTCGCACTGACCCTCTATTTCCGGAAGTGCTCCTATTGTATGAGGAATGCAGATAGAGAAATAAAGTCGAGAGAGACAGAAAGTGTACCTGAATGGGGCACTAAAACTATCACAGTCTGTCTGGGTTTTATAAAGCCTTCAAAAAGAAAAAAGAGAGAGAGAGAGCTTGTATTAGTGGAGGCTTGTATACCGTCATTAATGTAACTAATTACACAGAACTGAATATGGAAAAAAAGAAACCATTGCAAATAATGCAGGAAGTATAAAAACGTAAGACATGGTGGAGGATGGTAAAAATGGACATGAGTATTTCTCTTAATTTTCGTTCCTTCAATTCGGCATGAAGTAGACAATGGCGGATAGTAGTAGGATTACATAAGATGCTCAAAAAAAGACATTGTTACGCAAGTTTTTTTTAATATATGAGTGAGGAAACAGCGAAGCACATGTTTTTGTCCTTGTGCTTCCATGTCAATTCCACGACGTTGTCGCCATTTTCGTGTTGAGCGTCGTTTGCCCTGAAAATTTTCACCCGACTCTCCGTTTTCCTCTATAGCTGCTTCCTTTTTCCCATCTCCACCTCATCGCCTCTTCCTCTTTTAAGACGAAAATGCCGGGGTCCACCAAGACTTCAGTGACGTATTTCCGTCACAGAAATGACGTCAAAAAAATGTAAACAATCAGATGTCAAAGAAAAAGCGTTGCGTCAGTAGGCATCAAACCGACCACCTCTCGGACCGCAGCAACTGATGCCGAGCACGCTATCCACTGCGCCACGGCCACATACTCTAAAGGCTTTACAGACGCCCCTTTTATATCTCACACTTTCCTCTCGCAGTGCTCTTGGTCAGCGGGGTAGTGTCGCCCACTTGGAGCGGTAAAATAATATAATTCATTATTACTGCGTGCTCCGCGATTAGCACCTGCAGTGCGTGTTGCTACACGTCTGTACCATTCGGCGCGTTTTCAATGGAAGTGCAATTTTGTCAATGCCTTAACACACCTCGATCTTAGCGGTGTATTAGCGGTAGGATCTTGGGCGACCTTAGCCCAAGCGTCAGCCGCGCTCATAGCATCCACGCAAACCAAAAATACCTCTGCGAAGCGCGCCTGCCTCACCTGGCTGTTATACCGCGTTCCTCGCTTACGCTCCCCCCCGAAAAGAACACGACGCGCTTAACGTTTCCTTCTAGTCCGACCATGGTCTTCAGTCACACTTTAACATGCCGCGGGACGGTGACCTTAGTTCAAGTTCTACGTCCAATATGCTAGCTCTTCTGACTATCACGCCTCTTTCTCTGATTACGCTCTCGCTTTTATTATCTACAGCTACCGCAGCGGTTTGTTTAATCATTGACCATGGGCGTTTGTCGTCGGGATGGAGATGTACCACCAAGCGTCAATGTGGGTGCATCACACTGACATCACAATGATGCTATAGCTGCCAGAAAAAGCAATATGCATTGTACCAACTCCTCTTTATCAATGTACTGTAAATATTCAATTACCTCTGTAAGAGAACGTTTTACTACCGTTTTATGCCGATTCCTATGATAGAGGGATCAACCATGTTTTTTTTTCGAGCTCCCTTATTGTGAGTTCACTGTATTCCACTTTCTTTAAAACTATCTCTTCCAATTAGTGAACAAAAAGCCACAACAGTCTTCATCTTCGCAACATATTCAGGCACACTGTAAACTACTTTGCATCCTACTTTAAGGCGGTTTAAAGCAAGCAAAACTGCTTTGCAAACTACTTTAAGGTGGTTTAAAGCAAGCAAAACACCCTTTTGCTTAACCAGCATTTGCGAAGCTAGGGTGTAAGGGTGGTATGGTTTATTGAAACATCTTGCGCCCATACATCACCTTGCCAGATGATAACTGGCTCTTGCTGTTTCAAAAGTTGTTGGATATTAGGCGAGTTTAACTTAAAAGATCTCTCCCTTTTAGGCCCATCTACAAGTACAGCATAACTTTACACCTGTTAAATGTAATGGTAAAGTTCAATGTTCATTTTACGGAACAAGAACGTCACCACCGACACTAAATGGCGATCTAAGATATAACTATATGCCAGATGGTCGGTGTAAGGCTGAGTATTGCGAGCGCTCCGTCCATGGAGTATTTTAAAATATGCTATGACAACTGGTAGACATTTGTTCATGGTTTTTTCAGTGCTAAGGGTGTTTAGGCCATTAGCAGTACCCCATGAAAAAGGTGTCAGGCCATTGGCAACACCCCACGGTAAGGGTATTTTGATCCGTGAAAACACCCTTTGCCTAAGGAGTAAGGGTGTTAGTTATAGACTCTGCAAAGCCCCCCATAAGGGTGTAAACTCGTTTACTGTGTACCATCGCTTTTTGTCTTAATTTATGTATGTTTCATATCCCTACGCCATTATTGTGTACTTTTCTGGAACAGCGTGCTATGCACGGGAGTGACCGTTCGTGTCCCATTTTGTGAACCCCATTTGGCAAGAAGTTCAGATGTTCTTGATGTCTTACTTCCCGTGGAACACCAACGTTTCCAATACCTTTATTTCACTCTTTATTGTGGTTTCCTACACCGACGCCTTCCTTCCGTCCTCCAACTGAACCATGTAAAATGCACAGAAATATAATGTTACGGGTAGCTTGTTTAATTAATCAAGGTGCTGGATGGACAAGATGGTACCAATCCAGCAACAACCAAAAACCGTCGTCGTCTTTGTCCTCTTTCATGCACCACGCTGCGGTGGCTGTTCTGTATCAATATCATGTGCTCCCACATCCGCATCTTCCCCTTCGGTCATCCTCCTCCTCCATTCAGTATAGCGCGATGTCGATCTAATAGATTCACCCTCACTTTCCGGTCTCCAAGCTTTCCCCATTTGCGCCTTATTGTACCATGCGTCGATACCCCTCGCCCTCCTGACGGCATAGTTAGTTCGCCTATTAAACGAAACTTTTCCCAATATGGAGCCTTTCATACAACATAATGGGGAAAACGTGAGCAGTGCTAACGATGATTACACGGCACAACGCATAAAGGAGGAAATGGGAATATAGAACAGTTCTGGGGTTGTGGGACCGCCGGATCACCCTGCACGGTCCGGTGCACTGCTAATAATCAACTTATTTGTACTCGTTGTGCGAAATTTGCTCGGAGCGACAGGTAAAGTCTTTAAAGTATACGAGGCACGTTCACTTTCCCTGCTTCTACGAAAAAAAAAGAAGGCTGAGTTTGAGCTCCAGGGAGGCGGAATTCCCGAAAAGCTTTTCCCATGGGAGGAAGCTAACCTACCCTTTTGTTATAAAGCGTAGCACAGGTGATATTATTGCCACGGCCGCTCGAGCGAGCGGCCGTGGTATAGCTTACCGCATGGTGAACTATCGAGTGATTAACGCCTGAGTGACCGAACATCATTCAGGCGTCGCTCATAATGCAGTGAAGGGGTGGTCTACTTGGAAGTAGTAAGATTTCCTACTTTTCGCATCATTTACGCCATAAATGGAATAGGTCGTCACGGCGTGGGCGGTTGTCAGCGATCGTTTACCGGAGGTCAATGATCTACTGCGATTTATACGGCATAAAGCCTTGTTTAGCCAGGGTCGTTTGCGGAACCAAGGAGGCGTAACCTTTGTCGGGATTTCTTCCTTTTCTTGCTTTCTTTATGGTGCTGTCGCTAACTTAAGTCTGAAAAGAGGAGTTCATTTTTCCTACTCATTGCAAATCTTCTTTGATGTGCAGTCGACCCTTGTTATATTGATATGCAAATGCATAGGTTTGATATTGTTCTCTGGCTCTTTTTATCCCTATGCACTTTGAAGTAGGATGGCTTCTCAGCATTTGCAATAGAGCTCCGTCACACGCAAACACAAAGTAATTTTGATGATGACAGCGAATTGATACGGGAAACAAAAGAAAGTTCAAATGTTAGTGATTCGTTAAAAAAGATACTTTCCAAAGGGAGACTAAATACGCTGGTGTTCTACCATGCTTATATGAGAAGAAAAGATATGGTTTAAATGGCATCGCGTCATATTATTTTACTAAGTTGAGGTTAAGGGTATTACATAAGCGATGTCACGACATTGAATTCCTTAGAAGACTTGACGTTCCATCTTTTGATTGCCTAGTGTCCCATTCATTTACTGACTATAAATATCAGCGTGTGTTATCTTACTAATCACGTTAAACGCCGTACTTTCAGCGCACTAAATTTCATTGAGATGATAACGTGAGGCATAGTATGCAAATTCTATCACAAGAAAGTGTTTATGCATGGAGTTCCAGGTTTTTTTTAAGTGATCGGGTAATGCTGCGGAGAAAGAAAGAAAGAAAGAAAGAAAGAAAGGAAGAAAGAAAGAAAAGAAAGAAAGAAAGAAAGAAAGAAAGAAAGAAAGAAAGAAAGAAAGAAAGAAAGAAAGAAAGAAAGAAAGAAAGAAAGAAAGAAAGAAAGAAAGAAAGAAAGAAAGAAAGAAAGAAAGAAAGAAAGGAAGGAAGGAAGGAAGGAAGGAAGGAAGGAAGGAAGGAAGGAAGGAAGGAAGGAAGGAAGGAAGGAAGGAAGGAAGGAAGGAAGGAAGGAAGGAAGGAAGGAAGGAAAGAAAGAAAGAAAGAAAGAAAGAAAGAAAGAAAGAAAGAAAGAAAGAAAGAAAGAAAGAAAGAAAGAAAGAAAGAAAGAAAGAAAGAAAGAAAGAAAGAAAGAAAGAAAGAAAGAAAGAAAGAAAGAAAGAAAGAAAGAAAGAAAGAAAGAAAGAAAGAAAGAAAGAAAGAAAGAAAGAAAGAAAGAAAGAAAGAAAGAAAGAAAGAAAGAAAGAAAGAAAGAAAGAAAGAAAGAAAGAAAGAAAGAAAGAAAGAAAGAAAGAAAGAAAGAAAGAAAGAAAGAAAGAAAGAAAGAAAGAAAGAAAGAAAGAAAGAAAGAAAGAAAGAAAGAAAGAAAGAAAGAAAGAAAGAAAGAAAGAAAGAAAGAAAGAAAGAAAGAAAGAAAGAAAGAAAGAAATAGTTTTAGTTTATCGACGAAACATCAACTCGGTGACTGATTTGAAACATTCCGAGCCCGCTGACCCTGACATCATTTATCGTCAAAAAAGTTGATGCAGTTTGGCTCATTTCCTGCCAAGAAACACTAGCACGCATTACACAGAAATGGGGATAGATACACAGATAAAGGCAATGCAAACGACTCCAAATCCATGTCTGTCACATGCAGGGAGCACGTTTGATTGATTCGGTGGCCTAAAAGAAGAAAACAGAAAGATGACAACTATTTAGAAGCGATCTTCAACAGAGCGTATGCGGTTGCTCCAACCCTTGCGGTTCATAGCGCATTTTTGCAAGCGTAGTATGCATGAGCTCGCATCGGCTCAGCGAAGCAATCTCGATGATCTATATATCGGAAGGCCCTTGCATATTGTCCCTTGCGTCGGCAATGCGTAATCTTCTTGCCCCCTTTTTAGATGCTTTTATTCCTTTCGTGGTTTGGGGAGCCATATTGCTTCCAATGGTGCTGCAGTTATTGGCTCCGCTTGGAGGCGGCGATTTCACGCGCTGACACGAAAGAGATTGTTCGGCGAGCGTGCGTGGAAACGTTATGGTGAGGATTGAGAGATGTGTGGGATGCTGGGGACAGCTGTCTATGCAGCCTCTTTTTGCCGTCCTGTAATCATCCTAAGTCGGATCAAGATACGTGGCAGCGTGATGTATACAAGCTTACATCGCTAATATAAATACAAAGCTTGAGCCGCGCACGGTGCAGTCTCATTGCGACGCTGCAGACAAGTCACGTGACCTTGCCCTCCTCCTCGCGGTAAACCTCTCCATTCATCCTTGACGAGACAGTATAGCGTTTTCTTAGTGTTTATCGTTTTGTTGCCCATGTGAGCGTAACTTATTATACCTCTTTTCTCAGTGTTACTGCATTCACTTGCTGGTATAATTATTGCTTGTAGCAGTAATGCCCTCTTTCGTAAGAAATGCAATGAAGTCCAGGGTTCTACGGAAATCCGTCTGGTCGGGAAAAATCATGGCGGGAAATAGTAAGCACCGACCAATTTTTGAAACAAAAACAGGAATGAGTCAAAAACCTGCTTGGTCATGACCCTGCATATTAAAGAAGGACGCGAAATATACAACTGATAATAGAACAGTTGGAGATTATGGGATGGAGACAATAGAACAGTTCGGTTGTTGGTTCCTGGAAGAATGGACAGCCATACGTGTGTGCTTCTTCGTCTTTCGTCTCGTACCTTCGCGCTGTGCGATTCAATACCCGATGGATATAGTTACTGGGCTGACTTGAAGCTCTTCTCAGTTGATTAGGGGGCGTGGCTACATTCACTAACCCCTCTTCTCCTGCCGCCTCTGTGCACAAGACTATGCACGTCTCGTGCTGAATAGGGCAGCACGCCGACGACTATTAACGAAAAAAGTCACAGTGACTGGTGTTGAACATTTTTAACGCATCAATTTCACCTTTTGTTATGCTCTAATTAGAACAAAAGAAATGAAGAGTGGTAAATTGAAACATTTCAGCGCATTTTTCCGTCGTGCTAGCATGGGTTATCTCAAATTTTGCAGTGTGCGATCCAGCACACCCTTTACAACAGAACAGGGGGCTGAATCGGCAAATATTTTTTTTATTTCAATTTGTAAAAGTCCTGTTGGCATTGGCTAGCTGACTTCTGTAATTTTATGCGTAGTATCTGGTTAGTTGCATGTTTTTTTAACACAATTTTAGCGCAGAACGCTTTTTCTATAAATGAAGTCCCTAGATTCAATGTCACATACTTGGCACAAGCTTGTGACATTGAATCTGAACAAAATTGAATCTACCACGTCACTACGTTACGAAACACAAACGTCATTAGGAACTGCTTGCGAGTCTAACGGACTGTCAAGCTAGGCAGACAATGAAAAAACTGCCGCTTTGTGGATACTATATATCATTACGGGAGATATATTTCACAACTTAGCTGTGTTTGCACCAGGGGCCGTAATATATTGCAATGATGAAAAAAAGAAGCGTGCTATTCATTCTTTGAGCGTTGAACACCCTAATCTGGGAAAAGCACTCGACGAAGTGTTTCCAAAAAAAAAAAAGCACGATATAGAAACACACTGGTTTTAGAAGAATATTCCCACCGAAGACTTCCTTCATCAAACATACTTTTCTGTATAACATAAACGAAATGGGCGAACGTTTACTTGGCTTTATCAGCAATACAAATTTCTACAAATATGTAATATATTGCTAACAGCTGTAATGGGGAACTTAGAAGGATTAAAGAACTTAAAACGTTTGAGAGGAGGCGTCAGAAAAGAAAAAAAAATTGCAAACTTTCACACAGACGGCTCTGCTTGCGAAACGAACAATAGAGATTGGCTTCAGGCTCGTTTCGAAGGCGCTGACTAACCAGAAATGGTTGCGTAAGAAAGTGAAAAATCACCTTTTATTTATTTACTGTAAAAAAAAAAAGCCTCACTTTTATAAGTGTGATGGCCCATCGCCAAACAATACGGCTGCTTCTGATGTTGAGCAACAGCCGTCACTGGCCTATTTTTTTTCCTTAATTTGTGTTTCCATGATTTCTACTTTACATGCGAATTTCTTCTTTTATACGGAGATGTAGATTATATGTGTTTACATAAGAAGATGATTATCTTACGAGTGTTTGTACTTTGGTATGCATGTATTTTTTTAAAATTTTTCGCCAAAGTATCGACTGCTTAAAAGGCAATTAAGATCACCCAGGATACAATATGCCTTGGCTTAATTGGAAAAGAACTCTTGTCGCCCATTTAACTGGTGCTTCGCATATAAAGCTTGACCTGCTAACGGTATCTTTGTCCATAGAGAAAGAAAAAAAAGTTTGAACGTAACGGCTTTTTCTTTGGGGTATCCATTCTGTTCAGAGAGATTTCAAATAATTTACACTGAAAAATGAAACTGAAATTTTGTGGGAAGAAGTCTGTATCGACTAAAAGAAAAAGAAAAATGTTACATTTAAGTATAGCAGATCCAAAAAAAGCAGTGGTTCAGTTGTAGAGGGAAAAAAAACAAGCAAAATGGAGGTCCAGTTTCATAATTCACGAAGCAATAAAGTGTGTGCCCTCTTGTAGGCTGTTACTGTGATGACTCTTATCACTTCAGAAAACTTAGTCCTTAAATTCGTTCTGAAGAGATAACATCAATAGCAAATCTCAGCTGTATGAAAGTCATCCTGAGGTACAGTGGTTATGGTGCTCACGGCTGACACGAAAGGCGCCGGTTCGATCCCGGCTGTGGCGGTTGCATTTCGATGGAGGCGAAACGCTATAAGCCCGTGTACTTTGCGATGTCAGGGCAAGTTAATGAACACTAGGTGGTTGAAATTCCCGGAGCCCTCCACTACGGCGTGCCTCATAATCATAATGCGGTTATGCATGTAAAACCCCAGATCTATTATTATTATTATTATTATTATTATTATTATTATTATTATTATTATTATTATTATTATTATTATTATTATTATTATTATTATTATTATTATTATTTATCACCTATAACACTGGCAGCACTCACTCGGGGAACTGCAATACGGAGCTCCGTTTGCTGCAGACCGCATGCATTTTGACGGACAATTTTCTGCCACAATTTCCGCGTTTATAGCCTTTTTTTTTTTTACTTTTGAAAAGTTGCAAAATCTGTACTAATGAATTGCAAGAAGTTGTTCCTCATGTTGGTATTGACCTTGAACGTTGGTCGGACAATCTACAAGGTCGGTTATTTTTTAGCAGAACACCTCATTATACTAGAACTGCTCATAGTATATGATGTTCGAAATTCAATAGGAATGATATTATTCGATTTAATAGCACCAATATATTAGGCGTGATAGAACGAACATCTTTCTTGTGCTGTACAATAAATGTAGCAATCATGCGGAATTGTTTCCTAATAAAGTATTTCCCTTAACTGTCGTGTGTCGTGCAAGACAGCCGCATCGAACTCCCAGCTTCACTATTCCGAACACTCCCTTTTACACATTCTTAATCTTTCCCGAATCCTACGCCCAAAAAGCTGTTTCGAACAGCGCAAACAATGAAATTTCTCCACGAATAATGAATGCCCTACCTAATGGAGCGCAGAAAATACTTACACCGGTTTGCCGACCGCCGAGGATTAAAATACACTGCCTCGAACAGAAATTAAGTATGTCACGAGCTTCGAGCAGCTGCGAGCCATTATTAAAAGGGAGCATTTTCCCGCAACATAAGCATGCACCTGCCTGTCGTTTCTTTTTTTTCCCCTCTCCCATTTCCGCCCACCCTTTCTCTAACTCCTATAAAAGGGCAGGCTATACTCGCCACCACAGGCCCTTATAGCAGCCGTTATTCTCCCATGGAATTTTGAAAGCCGCACCCAACTCTTGCGTTGTAGTACGGGCTTAATATGAGCGCCGCGATAATATTTCAGCACCGTGGTCGAGGGAAAGTTCTCGCTTTTCCCTAATTTTCTCTTTAGGGAAGCGCAGAAACTAGTTGCTGTGGAGCTAGCTACCTGTACAGGAGTTTGTTTCCCTTATTTTCCCCATTGGTTTCTGTGCGTATCCCACTCTCTACCCGTGTAGGCTAAACGTTAAACAGGTAGAAATATAGGGAACACGTTATCAACAAGTTTCTTCTTCATCCCATTCCCTTTTACCTATTTCTTTCCGAGCAACGTGGGGGGAGCACCTGCCGTTGCGAAAACGCCGTTAATAATTTGCGAAACGACAAAGTAACCTTTCTGAACCTTATCTATAGGCCTCTCCTGCAATCTCCCTACATATGCCTGCGCAGTGGCTGGATAGAAATTAATTCTCTGCGGACCTTTTTGTTTTCTTTTAGTCTTACGTTTATTTTTTCTAACCGCCTGAGGTTCACCCCTTTCGTGCCCCATGAACGTTTTATACCAAGTTTGCGATTTCTTTTTACCACGTGGGGAGATTAAGGAACGAAAATCAACAATTCCGATCTGTAATTAGGGCAGAGATTAAGTCACTAAGCCTGCCTTGATTAAAGCGAGATTAATTACTTTTTTTGTCCACGGGACGCCGAAGAAAAATGTACGCGGTAAAGCTTCAATTCTAGAAATAAAAGCTGCGCTTATGAATGCACCGTTGAAGTTAAAAGGCCATTTACGAAAGGGTTTTATTATTGGAGCGAGTGCAGATCGTACACATGCTTCCGCAAACTTAGAAGGATTGAATGGAATATGACAGGCAGGTGCCACAAGCGTGGCAAATGTTTTCTTTTCGTGTTTTCTTTTTTTTTCTTTTTTTTTTTTTTTTTACACAGCGGAGCTGCTAAGCTTGGACTAACTCCGTCAACGGACGTGAAAAAGTGGTTTAGCAAACTCGGCGGGTATGCGCCATAGAAAACGGATATGTGCCAAGCAGCTCCTAGTATAGCATAGCCGTGCATAGTACAGCATAGCAAGCGGGTTGGAAAGGGAAGTTAGGGTGAGGAGGAAGGAAAGGAGGAGGGGAGAGAAAAAGCAATGCATAGACTTGTATAGTATAGTTAATGCGCCACAGAGAGTGGAAAATGTGTCAAGCAGCTCATAACGTAGCATAGCGATGCATACTATGGTATAGCAAGGGGGTGGGGAAGGGAAAGGAGGATTGCTGCGATGGTTAGGAGAGAAGGGCAACGTAGATAGCAAAAAAAAGTCGAAAGTAACAATAAAGAAGAAGATGATGATGTAGAAAGAAAGAAGCACGAAAGAAAGAAGAAAAAAAGAAGAAGAAGATGATGAAGAAACAACTGAATATGTGTTCGCCATGTGGTGGCTCTTTTTTCCGAGCTACGATGTTTGCTCAGATTTGAGAGGAGTGGAACTGGCTTTAATTTTCTTTTAAGTGCAGAGCCCTTTAGGGGCCCGGGCTGTCGTATGCTGTCGTGGCTTCGCGTAACACCACTTGGTGCAGCGCAGGCAAAACCACATCTAACATAGAAAAGAAGAGGAAGCAAGCGAGAAATAGAAAGATACATAAAGGGAAAAATAGGGAGAAAACATAAATAAATAGAAACAAGGAGACGAAAAAGGACAGGAAAGACTGGAAAAGAGAAAAAGAAATAAAGAGAGGAGGAAAGAAAGAGAAGTCCGAAGAGAAAGAAAGAAGGCTGCCCAGCTTCGCACATTCCTTCAGGCTTCAGACCACTACTGCGAAGCTGCCTTAATTTTTTTCGCTGACGGGGAAGGGTGAGGGGCGGGGGATATCATAAGCGCCATGCCTGTTTTGTTTGCTCGTGTTTCTATAACAAATCTATGTGGAACACCCGGTCCTTGCTAGCGAACTACTCTGCCTTACTTATTCTGTCTCTCACGGTTTAAAAAAGAAAACTCGACACTCAGCTCGAGGTACGGGTTAATGACAGTTGAGATTATGAATTCATTCGTTACATAGTTTACGAGGACGAATTTCTTAATTACAACAAAGCTAAATTAACACAAATGTGATGGTCACAAATATACGCGGCAGACAAGGACACGCACTAGTCTGTGACTGATGACGAACGTTTCATACAGAAGAAAAGATGCAGTATACTAGAAGTACACTTCAGCATGACATATTGCTGAACTAGTTGGTCTTGCATTGTTACAGATGCAACTTTAACGTGAATAGCTGGGGGAGAGTGTACGAAACGATACACTGACGTGCACTATGATATGGAGTCATTGCCTTGAAGAAGACACGACCACCTGTCGACACGTTGGCTCTAGTGACAGCGCATGTTTTAAGAATATTCAGGTATAAACATGTTGCTCATCCCTTGCACTGAGGGCTGAAGGGAGCGGGGGGGGGGGGGGGGGTTCCTTGAGAGTGGGTGCGTTTGCTTGAAGGGAAACCGACCCGAGAGAACAAGCGATACATTGATTATCAAGGAAACGAAAAACAGACTAAACGAAAGCAGAAAGTCAGAGACTACCGGCGATGGAGTTTAAGGAACACCCGATAAAGCAACCGGGAAACCCTGACCCACACGTGTTTGTGTCAGTGAGCACTCACTTCCCTTTTCAAGCTTCCTATCCCCTCAGCCTCCGCACGCTCCATCCTGCACATTCCCAAGCATCTCGGCTCAGCTGAAAGGCCGTGCCGGTGTCAGTGCAGTAGTCACCCTTGCATACGACTTGTGCGTGGTATCGCGAAACGCCAACGCGAACTCTCCCGCTGTCGTGTCCAAACTTTTGATTGCGGTCCTTCCCGTTGAACTAGTTCAACAAACATCGCTTTCGCGGAATACACGTGCCGCTGAAGACAGAGGAGAGCGCGCGTCCGTCACGCATCGAGGGGAGAGATAGTCACGTGACTTCGGGTCCGTCTCTATTGGGAAGCGCCTTTCCCTTCTTCCCGTCTGGCATCCCTTAAAACGCATGCGGCGCTGTCGTCCGGGCGTGCTGTTACAGCGGACGCCCGTGTTCCCTTCCCCTTCGTCGTGACAGTCGACAGCTCATTGCCCTCACTTTTCGGTTTTGCCACCACTCTCTCCTGGAGAGGGAAAGAAAATGGACGGAAGTGAATAAAGTAAAAGGGAGAACAGCTGGACACGTGTTGCCTATCGCATGCGCCTTGACTGATTGCATTTAAAATACAAACTGTCCGTTCTTGAATAGCTATAGCTGCATTTCGCCTACCCCGTCTCAGTTAGTCAAAGTTGCATCAGAAAGTTCCAGTTAACCTATACGCCTTTTGTGTGTCATTTAACCGACCCTTGTCAAGCAAGCCCTGAGATGGGGCTAGTTGGTACTGATCCATAGCTTCTGTAAGCGTCAAAGACACGTAGGAGACGAAGAACACAGGTGTGAACAATGTTATGGACGTGTTCAAACACAAAAACAATTTTTATTCCTCGCGTTTTTATTCCCGTATTTCACTGCCCTTTTCTTACTGCGCATCAGCCATTTTGTGCGAGATTTCCTGCAACATTCTTTTTTTTAGTATTGGGTGAGGTGGTATTGCATAGAGCGCAGTTACTGACTCTTCTTTGTCAACTTGACATAGCATTATCATTTGTAAAACTTCTCATCTATTATCATCAGCGTGTGTCGAAGCCGAACATCTCGAATAAAGCGGTTCCTCACAAGTGGGGGGAGGTGCTGGGTATCGATCCCAGTACCTCTTGTGAGGAACCGCTTTATTCGAGATGAGTTCACACACGCTGATGATGATATATACAGATGAGGAAGTTGTACAAATGATGATGATATGTAAAGCTTGACAAAGAAGAGTCAGTAACTGCGCTCACAATATTCATATTTCTTGCAGGCGTGGTAAGGAATACAAACAAAAGGGTTAAGCGAAAATAGTGTAAACGGAGGGTACGGAGAAAGCGCTCTTTCCCTTTCCCTATTTTGGCCCCTACGGTTTTTTTCCTTTTTTTCTACACCGCGCTGTCACAAGTTTGGATTCCATGCAGCCGTCGGTAATATTGTTTCGCACTTGCTGCTTACAAGTTCCATTCCGTTGCTTGCTTTTCTTTCTCCTGACTAGAATTTCAATATCCTTGTTTGAGTTAAGCTGTAGGTAGCAACAGTGACGTATGACACGGCTACAGCACCACTCCAGGTTGACAATTAGTTGTCTGTGTCACGTGAACGCAGGACATGTGCGATTACTGACTGTTATTTATTTATTTATTTAATTATTTTTTCATGGTACCATCAGTGCCAAATGGTGTTGAAGAAGGGAGTGTTTACAATAAATGAAGAAACCAGAACGAAAGAGTGCAGTGAGCTCAGGTAACTTAATGTTTCTCCAGATTTTATATGAACAAGTGTAGTCAAGTTCAGCTCAAAAGGAAAATAAGCAAGCGCAGTGAGTACAGCTTAGAGATAATTGTACTGGCTAGATAATTTAAGCTAATGTATGGCGGAAAAGCTTCCTGTCAGTGATGGTTGAAACTCTTTAAGGCATGTCGCTCATCGACATCGCGCATCGCGCTAGATGCGCGGCATATTGACATATAGTACGTCGGTGCGCGATGCCTGTAAAGAAAATACGTCAAACCAACCTTGTAGGCTTTGTACTCGTTATGAAATACATCACGTTAATGAAAAACACAGCTATAAGCAAGAAAACGAAACACGTCCATGGTTCGCGTGCACAGCCTGGTGCCCAAACGAGTGCCCATACACACTCACTTCTCTTGCAATTTAGCTTCGCGTTGGAGGAAGGGAAAAAAAACACACACAAAAGTAATTGCACAAAGCTAGCTCGACTGTTAAACACATACAGAGGAATGAACATAGATAACGGACGTGCAAACGAGTCCAGTCTCGCTGTTTCACGCGGGGCGGTGCGCGACTAATGAGACTCGGAGCAGAGCTGCCATATCTCCCGCCTCTCGCTCACCAAACCGAATTGCGACAGCCGAGATGACAATGGGAAACGCTGTTCCGTTTTGTCGCGCAATCATCGCAATTAGCGTCATCCAAATGAATGTTACTTTCGTCGCGCTCTGAGCATGTGAAAAAGGAGGGGGGGGGGGGTCCAGCGGCTTTTGCTTTTTGAAGACGACGCATTCCAGGGTCTCTTCTTCACACATTGTGTAACAATGTGTCAGCATTTATTTTGGACCTAACTGAACTACCGCATTTACTCGCATGCCATCAGTGCGTGCCCCCACGACGGCAGGCAGAAAATAGCGTACTTTTATTTTCTTCATCTTTCTCGAATCTCTCTCTCTCATCAGTGCTGGTTAGAACAGGTTTACCTTAGCTAATGAGTTGCGGCTAGTATTTCGACTAGCGTTTTCTAAACGGTAGGTAAGGGTGCCTGAGTGCTGGGTATTGATTGTTGGTTAAATATATCAACGCCAGCGCTAATGCTTTTCAGTGTTAACTGTCGGCATATTTAAGCTGGAAAACACTTTGAAGCTTTCACCTCAAGAATATTTCATTTAGTGTACTGCGTGCTTTCCTGTGGGAGAGCGCTAAGCCGTCCAGAAAATAATGCGTCGCAAACGAGGCAGCTTGTAACAAAAAGCATCGCTTTTTGTGTGTTTTTTTTTTCAGAGAAAAAAATCACAGCATATCCACGAAGTGAATGATGATGAAGGAGCTTGCTCCATAGGTTAAATCCGGTAAACCGTGAATCCTCTGTACATCTGCTCAATCATCACCGTCATCACCCCCTTCGTTTTCTTCGAGACGCGCGAGGCGACTCCAGTCGATCTTGATCTTGAGATATTTGTAAAGTTGGAGAATGTTCCAGATGTTTTAGCCAGGCGTGTACGTGGCGTTTCTTGGACGAGACCCTTCTTGTAGGAAGGCTTATTAATGAGCCGGTGCTTGAGGTGAACGTCGAAGGCTGCGTCGCCGGGGACGTTCCGCGGCAGGCACTGCACCGGTGTTGGACACGTTGACCGGAACGTTGACCACTTGCCCCTTAATGCCGTACTGGCCACCGCCGTGAGTCAAACGCCTGATGCTCATGAAGGGTAGACGAGGAGCGATCAGGCGTTCTTCCACTGCGTTGAGCACGGTCAGGTGATCGGGCTTGGGAGGGTAGCGATACCCGCGCGTGACGCTCATCGCGGGGACCATTCCGCCATTCAAATCAACCAGGGGCGCCATTCAAATCAACCGAGAGCACAGCTGCGCCTCTAGCGGGAGCAATGAGAACTAGCGTACACGGCGGTAGGGACGAGAGACTACCCCCCCCAGCAAAAGGAGCAAGCTCCTAAAAGCTTCATCAGCTACGCTTCGCGGACACTAATGAAACAACGATGCTAGGCTTCCAAGGAAGCCTTCGCTTCGCCAATTATTTTAGCTGTTTGAATGAAGTGGGCTTGAATGAAGTGGATTGAATGAAGTGGGGTGAATTAGGAATGAAGTGGGAATGAAGTGGAATCAAGTGAGTGAGTTAAGTTGGGAGGAGTGGCGGTAGTAGTAGTGGGCGTAGTGGTGAGTGTGTCGGAGGAGTGTCACATATCCGTAGTGGCGTTCACCCACTTTCTTTGGCACATGCCCAATTATGACATACAACGGCCTCCGGACCTGAAAGCCTCGACTAAGAACAGCTTCGCTGTTCGGTAAGCTCTGTGTTCAGGGAAATTTATTAACAGAGACTATGGACATAAAAACAAGAAAGGTCATGATTCTACTATCAGCCAGAGATACTTTATTTGTACACATCGATCCTGCCTATACCAAACAGGACCTCCGTAAAAGTTCCTTTTAACTGCAAGAACTTTTTCCGAATCTTTATTTGATATCCGCAAAGGTCATGGAATGTTAATGTAGGCTAGAGAAGAGCCCATCGACGTGTAACACCTTCTACCTCGCAACGCTGTCCGTGCATGCTTTGTTCAGGTCTTAAGGCATTAGATGCTGTCGCAGTGAAATGGCATGGAAGGTGCGCTAACCGGTAGGGGTGTGCAGGAGGAAGTTAATGTTGCTTAAGCGTAGACTTCTATGGTAGGACACTTCATGTTTCAGGGTTTACCTGAAACGTTCTTTTGGGGCGACATTGGCGTGGCGTCTCAAACTTCTGTCGGGCGTTCGTCAGCGTCCGGAACGTCTCCATGGAATGGTCCATCGCGCGACCACCGAACGGCGTGTTGGGCTGTGTAGTGCTTAGTAGTGCTAGAACAGATTTGTAATGCTTATTAAGGCATTGTGCCTTAGACGTCCTATCAATCGCGAAAAGTATTCCTCAGAAGTGTCGGCGCAGTCAACATGAGTCATGCAAAAAAATCATCACGCGATGAGGTCATCATGGACGTCCTCATGACATAACAGATTGCCAAAATGTGTGACGTCATCATAACGCTTCTGACATCAAATAACGTGACGTCACTTCATGACGTCGTTTTATGACATTGCCGCTTGCTCAAAGGTGGGACGATTCCGGAGGCAATGCAAAACCAGGTGACATGCTGACAGCTTCCAATGCCTACGGATCCTAGAGGCAATGCGAAACCACATTAGGATGCAGAAAGCTTTTGTAGAGGCAGGTGGGGGAGAGGAGGGATTAGTACAGCGACGGCGCACAAAATGAAGATAGATTTCACCTTCGATTGGTATTAGGCATATGCTTAAAGGACCCCTGACACCGAATTTGGAAACTCGAGATGCTTGTGTTGTTTGAGACTCCTGCATGTGGGGGGCACTTCTGACCGATTATTAGGGACGAGCGCTGCCTGTGAGATATTTCAATTTGGTTTTAAAGTATAGGTCAGTGATCATCCGAGTATTCAGCTGCAATCGACATTTTCTGTGGTTTGACGTAGACAGAGGCTCCCCTCGTGACGTTGCAAAGGTCAAGCACGTATTGTCGATGTCAGAGAAAATTTTCAGGGTGCGCACAATACGCCAACTGGCACCCGGCGAGGACTATTGTTCGTCGCCCCTCTCGCTCTGTTGTCAGGCTGCTCTCAAGGTGGTTTTGGCTGCTTACGCCAGGAATGCTTTTCTTTTTCCTGAGGGGGGGCACGCTCAAAGCATCCACATCGTTTCATTCTTCACCGTCCACGGGTCCCCCTATTTGAAAACGGCGCGTTCAGCGTCACCGAAGCTTGAGCATGTAGTCTCAGGTGCTGCCCCGCTGTGGGGCGCTAGTTTCTTATGGTATTTAGGCGGGCGTTTCGAACTGAAGCAAGATCGTCCTGAATTAACGACGCTAGCATTAATTATACGATGCGTTAGAGCATTTACGATTCAATTTCGGCATTACCAGACGCAAAGCTAAAAAATTACTGTAGAAAAGTCGCAAACAAAACTTCACTTCTATACATTCCAGTGCGCGCTACCTGGTTGGCTTGATAAATATACTAAGAAAAATTTTATTTATGATTCTTTTCATATGGCAATACTTCCATTATTAAGAAAAAAGGGAATGCACACGGGCGCTCTGAAAATAAAAGAAGTTAGATACACCAAACGCTAGAAAGCAGAAAAAGGAATCCAAGGAGATGCACGTATGGTGGAGGAAAAAATCGTTCGTATTGCACACGATATCTCGCCACAGCAACAAACACACTTGTAGACAACAAGGTAACCGCGAATTGTGATGACCACACAAGTGAGGCCCGCTGAGTGGCGGCTGCCTGTTGTGGCCAGCCGAAGGCTTAAAGCCGACAAAATCGAGAATTATTTATTCAGTCTCTTATGAAATTTAACGTGATAAAGGCTAGAAAATTTACGGCCACTGTTTCGCTAAAGTTATAGTAATTTATCGGTGCTTTATTTAATGAAGCAAGCATGAAAACTAAACTTCTATAGCCTCGTTCCAGGAGCCGTACTTACCCAGAAAAGTGGTACTTTAATAAGTGGGCCTTAAGTGTAGTTTCTGAAAATTTCCCCGAACTTAACTGAAACTTGTACTTTCCTCATACTTTCATAAGTCAACTTAAAAAGGCGCACAAATTTCTTGTCTAAACTTAAAGACGCAAACGTGCATCTCTATGGTAAATTAATCTATTTCAAACACTACCTTTTGAAACATATCTCCACATGCGCCACGAAAATTGGGTCAATCCCCCTACTCGCCACCGGTCCATACTATGTGCATATTATGAGTTAAACGTGTGTTGTTGCAGCCTAAAACACTATGCTCGGCCTAGCAGCGGTGTCACAATCTCCGACAAAATTTACCAAGGCGCTCAAGTTTCTTATTTAAAACCAGACATACAAACGCGCATCTGTACGGAAAAGCCACCTGTTTTGAACACCACTTCCTGAAACGCCATGTAAATACGCAAACTGTACATATTCATGTTTTATTTTTGCTTTTTTGTTTACCCTGTATTGTACATATGTGTACCTATCTTTGTGTAACAAATTCTTCTGTGTCTGTGCATATTCTGTTCTGTTGAAATGTTATTGATGTCCACTGTCAGTGATAATAAATTTCTCTAAACACAGATAAATTTATTATCAGAGCCATTGGACATCAATAACATTTAAACAGAACATTTCAACAGAACCTAACATGCACAGACAGACAAGGTAGTGATTGAAGCAGCGAAGAGTGCGGTGGCAGATATTCTGTTGTGGGAAACACCAGCGCACTCTACATGCTTCGCCCCTCCCCAAGTTTCACGTTAGTGGAGCCGAAAGGCCCTTCCCTAGATGCCTCTTCGCCACATTTTTTTTACTGCACTGCTCAGCCAAACGTAGGATTTTAACGAGGGACAACAATCTTTTAATTCATAACATGCGCTGCATTCATATTAGCAGTAAAACAGTGCTTATGCTTAGAACGCAAACCACCAAAGACAGCTCTCTCGTAAAGTCGAATGACAGGTACGACACAGCACTGCTGGCGGAGCTGCTATTTAATCTGAGGTAGTAAGCAGACATGGGTTTAGAAAAAAAAATTGAAGGACACGGCTTTTCGATCGCAACAACCCGGACCTCCTTGAGACGCGTTGGCGCGACGCTCTGGCTAGCTCAGAACTTGAAGACCAAGTTTGGGCCATCCAGCAGGCCCGGGAAGCGGCGGAAAGGCTAAACCTTACCGCGACCAACCGGGTGGCCTAGGCCAGGCCGCCAATCTGCCGGTTTTAAATAAAGTTTTTTCCACTCCACTCCACTTTGTACATTCCCAATTGTGTTCGGCGAAAGCTTGTGGCCATTCGACTGACTATGCCATGTCTTTTTTTCTTTTACACTCTCAGTGGGATAACACACTAACCGAATGTGTGCGTGTTTTCTTTTTTTAATTTTTTACCGCGAATGGCAGCGAGGCGCAAGACTAATCTACCTCCGTTCGCATGCGTTCGTATTCTCGCGCTTTCCGCATCGTGCAGACACCATCCGCGTTCCAGCGCTTATACTGACGGACACTTTGTAAATTCCAAAGTGTGTTCCGCGAACGCCTGTGTCCATTGACACGGGGTCGGTCAGAATGGAAGCGCGATGCGCGCTTCTCCCTCCTTGCATGACTGGAAACGCTGGGCACAGCGACGCTACGCAAGCAACGCGCGAGCGCTGTAGAGTCCGACGCGACCGGCGTCCGTTTGCTCGCCCCGGCGACCACCTGGCATTGTGCCAGGGCTCGGACGGAGGGAAGGACGGGCGGACGGACGTGAGCATGAGACATTAAAGTCTTTCGCCTTAAAAATATTTCGGATTCAGAGTACTAAGTACACCACTATGTGAGAGATATAAGCGGTGCGTACTGCGATAAAGCTGTTCAACAACCTAGACCATAATAACTGCATTGGTAACTTTTCAAGTGATGCTTCTAAGTGGCGTTGGCTATATGCAACATAAGCACCGCAAATGCCTCTAGTTATGGCATATAAATTTTGCTGATTTTTATGTTACATGCGGAACGGTTCTAAAATGTGAAGGTGTGATTAGAGAAACGTGCCCAAAGACATAAATCCTTTAACTCCTTAGCGTTGAAATTTTATGTGGGGTTGTACTCTTTATAAAACATTTCAGACATTTATCTAATTGTATAGGTATGAAAGTAGCGCAAACATGAGTCGAAGCTATCGGAAACCCGAAAAAAAAATTCGGCAGATCCCACGTACCATGGAAATCGATGTTATGCTAAGCAAGCGGAGGGAAGGTGAGTGTGTTCTAATATTTTTATTGATCGAAACGTTACGAAATAAGGCTAAAGATATGTACAAATGTTGTACGCACAGACATATGTTGAACAGTCGCATATGTTTTATATAACCAGTTGTTTACAGTTGCGTAACGATGTGCGATGTGCGAAGCAGGGCTGCGTAGGCTAGTGGTTCAGGCATTAGCTTTCGGAATGTGGGGGCCCGGATTGAAACCCAGGCGCCGAAGTGAAGATTTTTCTTCTATTCAATTATTTCATTGTAACGACGACTGTCTGAGGTGAAAGAGGGATAAAAGGTAGTTGTGTATAACATCAAGGGCACATTTTCTTTGTTTTACAAGGCCTGGTGAAACCAATACACCAAATAAAGCCTAAGACGGTATAGGGGTCATTATTAGTGTTTTTAATCGTGCTGTAATAATTATGGTGTGAATGTTGAGAAACTAAAGTGGACAAAAAGACAACTCCCCGCCGGTAGGAACCAAACCTAGAATTTTCTGATAACGTGGCCAGTGCTATACCTAATCAGCTACAGCGGTTGTCATGCTCCCATCCCCCCTTACCGGGTATATCTGTACATGCAAACCTGAGTGTCAGCCAGCGTCGCTCGTGTCCAGGACGGCGAGTGAGGAACACTCTTTTGCAAGCTCTTCTTGCCAGGAAAAGAGAATGTGAACGCTCTTCTTTTGCTGGTAAAAAAGAGTGTTCTCCACTTCTGTCGTGGCTACGAGCGACACCCATGCTAAACTGATTCTACTAAATTAAACATGAGATGTGTCTTCGTTGATTTGGCGTGAGAAATATTTCTTTTTCTTAAATAGCGAGCTGGCAAATGAGGCGTGTGGATAACAGATTCCAAACACGAGGAGCCGTAGCAATGGGGGCGATAATATTTAAGCAAATACGAGGTGACAACTGTAAATAAAAGTGACAACAGTACCAACATATACCCGCAAGGCACTGTCGAGCCAGCCTGCCTGCACTTACTTGCGCTTCGGCTAAATTTCCACCGACTGCATCAAGCGTGCACTGACGGCGCTATCGCGTGGGACCCCCTGATGTCAACCGCAGTAACACACAATAGCTCATCCCCACGAGCTTATACGCGTTGCGGAGAAGCAAGATTTACAGTCAAGGACCTAGCAACCAAAGTCACTCCTACAAACACCCCCCTTTTCCCCCATACCCCCTTCTCTCTTCATCTAGCGCATTTGTGGCTTGCGTGCTACCCGCGCCGCTTGGTTTTGCGGAAGTGAGCACAGGTTTTTTTCTTGACCTTGTTTGCAATATCAGGAGCGTGATATGGCACGCTTCCAGCTGAGCTATCACTTCCCTTTGTCGCATGTTTCCACATTCAGCTCACACCCAAAATTGTCATCTCCTCAACTCTCTTCCCTAACTTTTCTCATCCCTCCCCTAGCAACCAGCAGCGCAGGCTTTGAATCCATCTACAGTCTCGCTGCAAAGGCCACTGGATGGCTCGCTGTTGTGTGGTTGGTAGGAAATGCGATCACACATGACGAAGATACCATCAGTTTCTCGGAAACCACGTCCTACTCCCTCGTTTCATAAATGCGCGCGTGCCCGTCAATTTACAGCAGCAGCCAGGCTTCCCTATATAGTCGGCGGCTGATGATGAGCGCTGTATCTCTGCGGCACCGTAACAAAGTCTAGCATTCAAAATTGTTCCCCGGGGGCATTGCACCGGAGCGGAGGTCTAGAAATGAAAAATGAAAAAGAAAGAAAGGAAAGTTAAACGTCGTACAGTCCCCGAAGTGATTTATAGACGATAAAACTCAGCCTCAACCCCACTGTCCTCTGTCCTCGCGGTACAAGGATGCAAATTTTATGACCGGGGTTATGGCCACTTCAAATGGGTGTTCGGGGTTCCCCGCATCACTCGATACACTTGGTATATTTGTTAAGTTTCTTTGCTAGACGTTTGCATACGTGTGTGTTTGTACGTGCGTGTGTGTCAGACGTCACTCACAATGCCATGACGATATTACCAAAAGTAAGGAATATCGTTGACCGTGCATGCCATCTTGAACCATGTGCATGAGTTTCAGAACATGTTTACTCACTCGATCGAACCATCGGTGGGACGCTCTGTCCGACCGATGGCAACCATAGGAGCACCCTGGAGACCTGGCAACCGTAGAAGCAAACGCTGTTGGTCGCATACACTTAGGTACGCCCGCAGTCTTGAAATGTGAATCCAAGCAAGAATGCGATGGCAGATCAATAAATGAGTGCGCGACAGCGCAACAAAAGATAATGAGGGGTCATGCCATATAGGTGCCAGGGAGAAGTGAGGAGAGGCGAGTACCAATTTGATGCTCGGTCGATCGCGTAATGACGACGAGGACGACTTATTCAGTACAGACTGTCTTATCCTTACCCGTAAGGCAGGGAACAATGGAAGAAGCTTTTTTGTTTGCTGATCGCCTGGTATTAATGCAGTGAGTTGAAGTCCGAGACGAGAAGGCTACCCTGTGTCTCAGTCTATGTCAAAGGTCCAAAAAGAAAAGACAAAAAAAAAGAAAAAGAGAAAAGAAGACATTCCCCCCCCGGACTTCATTCCTCGGTTTAGTAACGGGGTGGAATGTATGGGCCGATGTTGAAATGCGGTGTATCGTTCGAAACCGTAGTCCTTCTTTGTAACTGATGTATGGATGTGGGAAGCAAGACAAAATTCAAGAACGAAAGGATTGACCGTTCATATAGGACGCAATGTGAAAAGGCCAGAAGGTACAATAAACATAGACCTCTGAATATCGAACAGATGAAGGCAGACTCAAGCGCAATAGTATAACGTTTCGATGAACGCAAAAGGAAAGTAGGAAACGATGTATTTTGTGAATTCCATCTTTAGGATAAATAGCGATGAGGCCGAACGACAAGCACGCCACTCTAAACCTTACGCAGTGTCAAAGAGCGCTAGTTCACTAGTTATAAGCATGAACTGTTGGCGTTTTTTTCTTCCTTTTTTGCGGCCACCAAAGATAGCCGTTCTCGTAATATATCTATCATATATCCATCCAATATATATATATATATATATATATATATATATATATATATATATATATATATATATATATATATATATATATATTCATCCAATATATACAGCAAGCACTGTATGCTTTCAACTACCAGGGGCGGTCGCTGCTCGCTTTATCTTCACAGGAATCAGCAGACGGCTTAGAGGCTGATGCCCTAGCACGCAAGCACTGTGTTCTCACCACTTAGCTTGCATTGAAGAAATAATATTAATATCTGGGGTTTACCTTCTTCAAACTCCTACATGATTATGAGAGACGCCGTAGTGGAGGGATCCGGAAATTTCGACCATCTGCTGCTTTTTAACATGCACTGACATCGCACAGTACACGGACCTCTACCATTTTGTCTCCATCGAAATTGAGACCGCCATGGCGGGGATCGAACCCGCGACCTTTGGGTCAGCTGGCGAGCCCCGTAACCGCTACACTACCGCAGCGGACCGCTGAAGCAACAGGCAGCACGGAGCTCGCTTGCTCGCTGCAGCGGCCGCGTTTACTTACGCAGCTCGGGGTTGAGATACGACAGCTGGGAAGCTAAATGAATTAGCCACTAGCTTTACGATTTATGTTGCTGCCGCATTCACTGCTTCGCCCTTGCGGCGCAAAAATGTGACTTATTTTCTAATCCTTTCCACAATGCAAACAAATCGCGGACGAAACATAGCCATTTTAAGTTTAGTGTCAATACTTAAGCGCCTATAGAATGTGTTCTAACTAAATGACCAGCAATATTTCCGGGTGCGTTCTTTTTTCCTATTTTATTTCAGGTAACGTTGTTTGTGCAACATTATATATTGCAAGGGAATACTACAAGTTATATTACGGCTTTAGCACTATGCAGTAGTGCATTTGTGCAGCTGCACATTCTCTTGGATATCGCAAGAAAAAAGCCGGCAGATCCCACGCACTGTGGGAATCGATGTAATGCGAAGCAGCCAGGAAGGAGCAAATCATGCTTTACATAATTTGCATGTCATGTTTTACATGTTAGGACCTGTCATTTATGTTCGTGATACAGTCATGTCACTCAATACCAAATTTGGTGTATCTCAAGCTAACGAAACGGCCGCGAGCACGCCATGAGCGTGGCATGCAAGTCATGACGCACATGAGAAGTCATGATTTCCATATTACCACTTGTCATTTATGTTCGTCATACAGTCACGTGACTCAATACCAAGTTTGGCGTATATCAAGCTAACGAAACGGCCGCGAGCACGCCATGAGCGTGGCATGCAAGTCATGTGCCTCATGACACGTCATGATTTCCATACTGCCACTTGTCATTTATGTTCCTCATACAGTCATGTCACTCAATACCAAATTCGGTGTATCTCAAGCTAACGAAACGGCCGCGAGCACGCGATGAGCGTGGCATGCAAGTCATGTGCCTCATAACATGTCATGATTTCCATATTGCCACTTGTCATTTATGTTCGTCATACAGTGACGTCACTCAATACCAAATTCGGTGTATCTCAAGCTAACGAAACGGCCGCGAGCACGCGATGAGCGTGGCATGCAAGTCATGTGCCTCATAACATGTCATGATTTCCATATTGCCACTTGTCATTTATGTTCGTCATACAGTGACGTCACTCAATCCCAAATTTGGTGAATATCAAGCTAACGAAATGGCCGCGAGCGCGCCATGAGCGTGGCATGCAAGTCATGTCGCTCATGACATGTCATGATTTCCATATTGCCACTTGTCATTTATGTTCCTCATACAGTCATGTCACTCAATACCAAATTTGGTGTATCTCAAGCTAACGAAACAGCCGCGAGCACGCCATGAGCGTGGCATGCAAGTCATGTCCCTCATGACAAGTCATGATTTCCATATTACCACTTGTCATTTATGTTCGTCATACAGTCATGTCACTCAATACCAAATTTGGTGTATCTCAAGCTAACGAAACGGCCGCGAGCACGCCATGAGCGTCGCATGCAAGTCATGACGCACATGACAAGTCATGATTTCCATATTACCACTTGTCATTTATGTTCGTCATACAGTCATGTCACTCAATACCAAATTTGGTGTATCTCAAGCTAACGAAACGGCCGCGAGTGCGCCATGAGCGTGGCATGCAAGTCATGTCACTCATGACATGTCAAGATTTCCATATTGCCACTTGTCATTTATGTTCCTCATACAGTCATGTCACTCAATACCAAATTTGGTGTATCTCAAGCTAACGAAACGGCCGCGAGCTCGCCATGAGCGTGGCAAGTAAATCAAATCATGTTGTTCATGACATGCACGTCCTTATTTGCATATTACCATCTGCCATTTGTGTTCGTCATACAGTCACGTCACTCAATCCCAAATTTGGTGTATATCAAGCTAACGAAACGGCCGCGAACGCCCCATGAGCGTGGCATGTAAATCATACTTTTCATGACAATTTAGTCATGATTTTCATGATATGACCAGCTATTCATGTTCGTCATACGGTCATGTTATGCCATACCAAATTTGGTATAAATCCCATTAACGATAAGGCCAGGAGAGCACAAAGTCGTAGGCGGCTAGATAGATAGATAGATAGATAGTCAGATACGCTCAAACTCGCCGAAGTTCGCTAAGAAATGCTTCGCATTTAATAACATTACCATTCGAAAATAGCAGCGCTGAAGGGATAGGGCGCGCAGGGTCGTCAAAACCACGAGACATTAACGTACCCAAAATGACGAAACTAATGTGTCGCAAGTGTAACGTATAGGTAATTACCGATGAATCAGGGGCTTGAATTCACGAGAAAGGGCTCCGCTTTTAGCATGATTAGCCTGCCGTAGAGATCTTACTGCAAGTTCACTCCCGGAGGAATGCCCTAGTTTTTTTGTTTAGTTTTTTTCTATCCATTAGCTAATGGGTATCTGAGACATTTCTCACGCAAGTATTTGCTTTACTGCTCTTTAGGCACGGTAGGCGAGATGATACCATCGCTCTCGACTCTTTTTTTTTTTTCAATAATGAAGTTAGAATCACCCAAATTCATTTGCGCGTAACGCATGCATCCTTGAAACCTGACCGTCTCACCTATACCGTAATACGGTTATTGTAGCGAAATAATTCTTAAAAACCTGTACTTTTCCTTTCCTCCTTTCGTTTTCTTTCTTTCTTTCTTTCTTTCTTTCTTTCTTTCTTTCTTTCTTTCTTTCTTTCTTTCTTTCTTTCTTTCTTTCTTTCTTTCTTTCTTTCTTTGCTTATTTCTTTCTTTCATTTGCATAGCCCAATGCTCCTTCCTAACTGTTTCCTTCTCCCATGCCGGGATTGGACTTTCATTCACGTGCTTAGCAGCGTACCACTTCAGTTGCGACAAGCAACAACAATGGTAGCGCATTTACATCCCAGCTACAATGAAGTGTGGCATCATGAAATCCGAAGAGACCTCGCTAAGAGAGCAGATTTCCATATCAGAAGCGGCTGATCGGCGACAAGCCCATGGTCGGGAGAGCATCAATTATCGAAAAACGGCGCAGACAAGTACACGCGCATGACCGGCGCATTCATTCATTATTGTGGTGTTTAAAAATAAATATATAGATACATATACATATACGGGACATGACGGCGACGCCGACGCCGACGGCGAAGGCCAGCCCAGAGTGTCTATATAATTGCTATCGCAATAATATTGCCCAGGGGCATCGTGTCTAAAGCATTGACTTCTGCCTGATGAAGACCCCTGAGCTAGGCGAAGAGCTCTTACAACCACGAAAAACAATTCAAGTTTCACACATTGCACTGCAATGCAGCCACGTCAGAGTTACGTACACAACAATACTGGCGTATAATGAGGGTACAACCATTTGTGATATTAAAGTAATCTTGAAACCGAATTACATTACGAGCGAGATAAGCAGCCAGATGTTTTTCGGCGTTTAGATAGTTGAATGTGTTGGCTAGTGTGGCAAATCGTGGCGCTAATCAGAAACGCTTATGAAGACTCAGCCTCATCAGTGCACCACATGCACACTTATAAGCAAACAAACTAACAAGTAGAAAATACCCTAACACATCGACTTAATACAAAGCTCTCCTCAATTTACTCGTAAAAAAAAAAAAACAAGACCTTCAATCCACTCTGCTATTTCATTCAAAACTTACTTCAATACATGCATGCGTACAGCGCAGCTGATATGATTATTAACCTGTTGAGACGGCACTACTAATGTAAAAATTTTTTAACAGTGATGCTGATCTTAGATGAGTCTTTCGGGTGATATGTTGGCGTAACGCTGATCACGTGGTTCATTTTATGGTTATTTGCCACATAAATTGCGTGAATCCTACTACTCGCGACTGGTCCACTAAAAGTTAAGGAAACTATTGCTGCTGGCCGGAAGCTGCTGAAACTCATAGGAGACAACAAGAGGAAGAAGAAGGCTGCGGGCACCGATGGCGCGCGCAGTACTAATAAGGAGACTAAAAAAAAATAAGCACTTTGCTTTCCTTCGCATAGAACGCAGTTGTATCGTCTCGTTTCTGCGAAATGTGCGCTTGCAGAATGGTCCGGCTTCTTAGTTCTCCCGATGAAGGGAGCCGCCCGACGAGAGCGTCAGCGAGAAATGATGTGGGAATGGGCTAACGCACGACAATGGTCAGTATGGGATTAGAGCACAGGTGGCGAATGTGCCGATTGACGTACAGGCCACTGTATATTGCCTTCCCAGAAATGTTCTTGATGATGTTGTCATTGACGTGCATTTTAAGCGAAGGCTCTTTTTGTAAACTGGTGTATTAGAGTGGTAGGATCAAGACGAAATAAAAGTAGGCTATACTGCCACCTCAAAGCTTTTGCGAAGAGCGTTTAATAAAGAGCAGTGATACGACAAATCTCAAAGACTCGCAAGACATATTAATGCGATAGCCTGACGAAGGGACACCGGTTTCGCTGTTTCAACAGTGTCCGCGAGGCGGTGCTGGTGGATTTATTACTTTTTCTTTAGACATAGTTTGAGACTTCACGACACCTGTGCCGACATACCGAAGCAACACGTTCTGTTCAGCCACATCTCTTCCCCATCCTCGATCCTATTGTGCCGCAAAATGGTTGCCCGAAAGGGACTCAGATGTTCCTTTCCCGTACCTCTACGTCTATCCGTTCTTTTTTTTTTCTTGAACGTCCGATAAACGATTCCATCGATATATGTATCCACACAGAAGCCCAGCGCGCACCGTCGCATCTGGTGGTGGCATTTGTCGCGGTGGCCAGCCGACACACCGGCATTACACCGCACAGCTGTCATCGCCTGTCGCCACTAACACAAGGAGAAACGAAAAAAAGAACAGGAACCCTTGTGGAACATCTGTCGACAGCTCGGCTTCGCGAACCTGGCCGTAAGGGAATGGGAACATTTCGGATCAAAGGAAAAGGAGAAATAATAGTGGAGTCACAAAAAATGGGGAGAAAGAGGGAAAGGGAGAGGGAGACTGCCGTTAAAGCGCACGTCCAGACCAGCGATTCTCTTTTCTATCTTGCTTTTCTTCGTGTAGGCCCTCCATAAAGTGCTCCGACATTACCAATATATCGCTGCAACCACTTACGTGCCACCTGTGTGTCTCTCTCCTTTTATATACTACTACATACACCTCCGCAGAACAAAGCCAGTTCTGAAAACATCTTCAGTGTCCCACTCACGCGAGCGCGTTACCGTGGTCCTTATCGAAAAATGCCCCCCACCTCCCCGGAGGGAATCGTGAGGAAATGCGAATGCATTTCGCGCTCGCTTCACCCTATTTATATATGGTGGTTGTGGTTCGAAGAAGGAAAAGGCGCCTAATTTCTGCAGCCCGGTCGGGAGTACGGCGCAGCGCCTGTTTTTTTTTCTTTTTCTTGTTTTTTTTTGTTTAACTTTTTTTTAATTGTTTTATTTTACACACACACACACACACACACACACATATATATATATATATATATATATATATATATATATATATATATATATATATATATATATGTGTGTGTGTGTGTGTGTATATATATATACGTGCGAGCGAGCGGACGGGAGAGTGGGGCGCAGGGAGGAGAGAGTGCGAACGGCGAGAGAAGGAGCGGCGAAGCACTGCACTTACCCTCTCCTACACTCTCTCCCTCTCCACACACGCGGGAGCTCCGCCGAGCTCCCGCGATGCGAGCGCCCTCACACACCAGAGCGTGCTCCTCCTCTCCACTCACTCTCCGCTACTCCGGCCCGCACCACCTGCTCCGGTTGCTAGGGGCGAGGATAAGCGCGCGCGCCCGCAGCTGTTGCTATGGGAGAGAGAGTGAGAGCGGAGAGATGCGGACACCGACGCCTGACATAGCCCGACTAAGGAAATGCATTCGCATTTAAAAGTGCTGAGGGACAACAGAAGAACCGCGACAGGCATTGATTTTGATACTTAAATTAACAGCGCAAAGAACGGACACCACACAAAGGAAACACACAGGACAAGCGCTGACTTCCAACTGAAAATTTTATTGATACGAGAGCATCTTATAAATGCACGTGACAACAGTTAAGGAACACCAGAGTGGAAAGAAGGGGGGGGGGACTAAAAAAAACTATAAAAAAAACAAAAAAAACAAAAAAAACGAAATGAAAAGGATTGTAGCAAGTCACAGCGGCCGGTTGTTTTTTATAGTTTTTTATATTCCCCCCCCCTTCTTTCCACTCTGGTGTTCCTTAACTGTTGTCACGTGCATTTATAAGATGCTCTCGTATCAATAAAATTTTCAGTTGGAAGTCGCTTGTCCTGTGTGTTTCCTTTGTGTGGTGTCCGTTCTTTGCGCTGTTAATTTAAGTATGCATAACCAACTAGCCCAGTCAACTACACTCTTAAATTGATTTTGAATCAGCTCGGCCTTTTGCCAGCGTCGTCTTCACAGCAGCATCGTCCTCCTCCTCTTTTTCAACCCTGCTGTCGAGAAAGAACGTCAATCCACGCTCTGCTCACTGTGGCTGCACTAGATTATATAACCACGTGACTTCCTTTATTTTGGCGTTGAGAGTCCCGTATGTTGCGAGTGTGCGCTGCTGTTGAGGCGAAACCGGAAGAAGCTGAGTTCGTCGCAGCCACGGCTGAACACGAGGGCCGTGTTCCACGGAATCTTCCTGGGGCGCTATTCTCGCGGTGTCCACGCAGGGGACATGACCACTTCGGTGGAGTGCATTCAGTTACTCGCAAAAGCGGCGAGCCGTGACGTCATGGCGCTCATGACCACGTCGAAGCACCGAACCCGCCAGCACATTCCCAGCGTAAAGTGATAGAAAGTGGACTAAATGTACAGTGACAGGACTCTTAAACAAACTTGAGAAGTCTGAAATTGCGTACGGAAGTGTTGCGATGTTTGAAGAACGATGCAGGGAATGCGTACCTACATTCCAGGTGCGTCAGGTGGGCGGCCGCGTTAAACCTAATTCAAGGGCTAACGTGATTATAGTTCATGCACAGCCTGCGATATGTACTTCCAAAAGCGGATCTCTGGAGGCATCATTCGTTGCGGCGAAACGCATTCCGTCTGTCTCATTTGTGTGGAGAGTTGGGAAAGGTGCGAGGCGTCAAAATGACGTTGCGGAAGAAAAAAAAATTACACCATCTCCCGCTAAAGGGAACCATGTCTAGATGCGAAGCTGCGGGCGCTAACGCTTACACTGGCGGCGGCGTTCACGCTGGCGCTCATCGCGGCGTTGCGCAGGAGAGAAATGTGGGGAGGCGCAATCACGCAGTGATGGACCGGTGTTTCCTACTGGAACATGCCAATGGCTGCTAATGGGCAATGAGAGACAGAAGACTCCGATTGGACACAGAGACCCGCAGTCCGCTTTTAGTTAACGCGCACGCTGGGAATTTTTATCGTTCGACAACGCACAGGAGAAATCTCCCACCGGCACAACCTTGCAGGTCAAGATCCAGTGCCTATATATACGGGGTGGCCAGTGAACGGCTGTGCAGAGCGAGCAGTCGGTTTTTTTCAATAAAGAAACTCGCTAGCAGACGCTGCCTGCATCGGCGTTGAGAGGCGGGAGAGGGGGAGCGTAGGAGAGGAGAGAAGGGGGGAGGGGACGCGCATGCGCAATGAGCGTGTAAACACCGCGGGAGGGATGCCTAGAGGAGAGAGGGGGGGAGCGTGGGAGAGGAGAGAGAGGGGGTGAGGACGCGCATGCGCAGTGGAGGTGTGGTCGCCGCGGAGAGGGATGCTTAGAGGAGAGAGAGGGGGGAGGGGACGCGCATGCGCAATGGGTGTGTAAACGCCGCGGGAGGGATGCCTAGAGGAGAGAGAGAGGAAGCGTAGGAGAGGAGGTGCGTGGAGAGGGTTTTCGCATGCGCAGTCAGGGTGGTCACGCCGCACACCACCACCACCAGCACCGGATTGAACTTCGCTATAAGATGCTTCACATCTAAAAGACCGGAAACAGGCAGCGCGCTGCTTGCCGAGCACCAGCCAATCAGCGGAGGCCGAAGTGGACAGTCCACTAAGTGGACACCACCAGAATCGCGCCCCTGGAGCCAGACGTAGGAGAGACGGCAAACGAAATGCCCGGAGTACGAACCTCGTCCCCCTCACCACCATCATCCTGTGATGCCATCACCATGTGACGTCTCGCATGATGTGACGCTATGTGACATCAGGTGATGACATCATCACATGACACCATCGCTTGGTGCGCGCATCCTGCACGCAGTGCAATACCACGCGGATGTACAAAAAAGGGGGGGGGGTAGCTTGCACCAGTGGAGAAAGTCTGGAATAACTGCCGAGCTTGTTGCCTACCTAGATTATTAACATGGTGTTAATTAGCATGGTATTAATTAGGTGGTATTAGCATGATCTTAATTAGTAAGATTCTCTACCGCTACATTTCTGTCTGTTCTTTTCCTCCTTTTTCGTCCGTTGATGTGTTTAGAAAAAATTGGTGATGATTTAGAGTACTATGTGCTAATATATGATTTAGAATACTATGTGCTATCCCGTTGTTTGCGATGTTTGCTCCCAACTACAGGTTTTCTCTCGTCAAAGAGCATCACCAATAAAAAAAAAATCACCGCATCTCCACGAAGTGAATGATGATGAGTGGGCGAAGCAGGGGGGATCGTTCTGTGTTACCCTAAAACACCCGTGACGTTGCCCACTCACGCATGTAAATGAGTGACAAAGCTGTGTACAGTTATACACAATGTTTATTGGTCATAAATGGTATGCCGTGTTGAGTTGTGGATTGTGGATTTGTAGTCCGTGAAGTGTAGAGCCAATGGTTCTTCGATCGGATCTAGCCGGAAGTTGGCAAAGACGAGGTCTATGCATGTTCCCCTGGTGGTTGTTGGTTGTTTCCAGTCATACGAAATGCATCGTGGAGCGTATCGAGACGTCATATACTGCACAAACCGTTTTTGCCGTTTAGCCGCCGCTTCCCGAGCTCTCGCCTCCGCGGTAGTAGCTTGTGTCGGCGTTGCCGTTGAGCCGCCGCTTCCCGCTCCCTGAACTCCGAGTCCGCTGGGCGTTTTTGTCGTTTTGCCGCCGTTTCCCGCGCCTTACGTTCGTTTTCATCCATGGCAGAAAGATAATGTTCGATGGTCGTCATCGTCATCAGGTACCTTGCACCTGCTAACGCGCTTATTCTTCATCGTCATCAGCGTCATCGTCATCGTCATGTGCTGTACACGCCGCCGCACGCCGACAAGGCTCGGTCTTAAGGTGTTTCGTCCCTAAAATAAAACTCCTGGTGGTTCCCTTGTTGTGTGGTTGTCATCTCAATAGTTCGTTCTCTCACCTTCCACCCCCTTCCACTCCTCCTTTCCGTGTTGCCCATGGTGCGAAGACGTAGAGACTCTCAACTATTGTTTTATTGGAGCCACTTTCGAGAATTGCTCGGTCTCTAGAGAACGAGCATGTAATGGCGATGACGACTTGCCGTTTCGTTCCCTCGCTTTTACTACTCCACACGTTGTCCCCTTTCTCTCTCCTACCCTCCACCCCAACGCTCTCTCTCCTTCTCTCCACACCAAACATATATTCATATTGTCACGTGGTCGTGACGTTGACCCAAGCAGCAGTCGGTATGTTCAAGATGAAACTGTTTATTAGGCCGAACTTGTGGCCGGTAAACGGAAAGTCAGGTTACAGCAATAAGCACTGGCACTGATAGCGGCGAACGGAGCGTCGGCCGTCGATCAACTGACAAGCGGTGAAGCCCGTCGACATTTATACGCGAGTCTTCGAATATTCCAGCCTTATCACTGGTTCTCGCGAAAGCTCTGGAATAAGCTCGCGTGTTCGCGTCTTGCGCGCAATCTTAACACAACAATCTACAGTAATCGTGAAGCTTCTAGAAATGAGGCGCGGTTTGCGCTGAGCACTGCTTACAGTCTCTGCGGGCGTAAACCAAATACAGCAAAAGTATAATACGAAACGCGTGTGGCAATATCAGCGCTATCGCGATGAGTTCAGGCTGCCTTTCGCACGTCTCACACTTTTCCTCTCGCAACTCACGCCGCTCCCGGTTCCTGAATTACTGTACGCGTTTCAGCGAAATCGAAGCTCCTGCCAAACCTTCTAATGAGCGGTCGTTGCGAGATCCACGCGGAAACCTCGGCTTAATCGCCGCATACACTTCCTGATGTGCGTCGCTCTGTTCAGGGCGCTCTGGTTCTTTCGTCTTGCGTAATGTAAATTTGGGGATACTTGCTTCTTTTTCTTTCTACTGCTGGCGTGCGAAAGGGGGAGAGGGGAAGGGGGGGCCACCGCCCCCCCTAGTCACCTAAGAGGCCGGGGGGGGGGGGGGGTTCGAGTATCAGCAGTTCGAGTAAACTTCACGTTGATACGCGACGCTGAGGTTAGATGTCTCATGCGTGCTAAGAGTGAAAGCAATAAATGTTGCTAAAAAGAAAAGCAAATACAAACAACGTGCTAAGTGGAACGGACGGGGGACACTTTCAAGCGTAACTTGCGATTTATGGAAATCTGTTTTTTCAAGATTTCCGTTTCAATTTCTGGCTCACCGATTCCAAACAAACGCATTCGGCGTGTCCCTGTTGCTTGAACCCCTCCATTCTCCTCTTTGTTTTTTTTTTGTTTTGTTTTTTAAAATTTCGTGAGCACCCCTATGATCCGTTTCCAGGCAAGAATGTTTGCGCGAACCAATCGATGCTGCGAACAAACAACGCGTCCTTGTTTGCGCAGGCGGGAAAATTTTAAATCACTATTCATTTATATCTGACTTTTCCTTGTTTCATTTTGGAGTAAAAAGCGTTTAATGTCTCCATTTCTGTAACATCTATATCGATCGTCGAGTTCTAGAGGCCCATTGCTTCCGAGATTTCGTGGTCTGTAATGCGACGCTTAAAAGCCAGCCGGAACGGTACCTTAGTTTGACTGATTTGGTGATAAACTATTAGTGTAAATTACTGCACCAACTTTTTGGGCAAGTGCTCACCGCAGGCACGCAATGAAGTTCCATTTTTAGGAGCTTGTTCGGCAAGCTTCTTAAGCCCGCGCCTTGTCCGGTGGCGGCGGCGATGGCGGCGGTGGCGTGTACACTTCTCCGCTCAAGGCGCCGGCTTTCCGGTGATTTCAGGAATGCTCACTAGATGGCGGCGCCGCTCAAGGCGACGCACACCACTCTCAGCACGTGCGCTTCCTTTCTCTTCGCCGGGAGCTCAGGCAGTGAAAACTTCGTTACCGCTCGGCCATATGAACACCGCGCAGCAGCGCGGCGGGCTCGCAACGAGCAGCAGCTGAGGCTCGCCGCCCGAGCGCCGCATGTAATGTGTATATAACAACGTTGTCACGTCTATATATGATGGTAGGAGATGTGTACGGAGGATTCGCGGGTTACCCGATCATCTCCGAGCAAGCTTCTCCAACACCATTCACTTTGTGGATATGGCGTGATTTTTCTAAATTTACGCCTGCATTAATCACCGTATAAGCGCCCAAGGCCACTTTTTATTTCTTTAGTTCCTTTCTCTCCATTTAGCGAAAGTAAACTTCCCCGCCAATTACTTTTGCTGCCCTCAAAGTTTCGAAACTTACCCGCAGTAATGACAGACTGGAGTTGTCACGAACTTTGTTGTGCGTGTAGTGTACGAGCGATTACGTGCGTGTTTTACTCAGGTAAACGCTCGTGTAACTCACGCGAAACGGACACGCCTCGGATGAAAACAGTGAGCCGCTTGTATATCGCCTGCGTTCCCGCGCACCTAACTAATCATGGTTAGGTTAGGTCACGCACAACTCTGCGCTCTACTTTGCACGCCATAAGTTCTTGTACGGGCTTACAGTGAAAAGTAAGATTGAAGATTTCCTTTAGATGGCTCTACAAGAGGCGCAAGATTGTTCAAACTTCAAGAGCCTGCACGTCACTTTCTGTACAATTAAGAGGACTCGTACTTGAAGAGACATGATTAAGGCGTTGGAGACGAGGATTGCTTCACTTGCACGGCCATAACAAGGGAACAAACGAGCACACAAACTTTCAGATTTTCATATGTGTGAACTCGTATGGTGTGTGAACATTTCATGTTGCTTATAGGAAAGTAAACAGAAGAGAGAGGAAAGGCAGGGATGTTAACAAGTTTAGCATAATTGGTGCGCTACCATGCACAGGGAACATGGATGGGGGAGAGGAAAGCTAGAAGAGTAAAGAGGGGGGAGAAAAAGAGAAAGATGAACATCTAATTCGAGAACAGAGACTGAGTTATATACGTGAATTCTAGTTTATGCGTTTGTTTAAGATGACAGATATCATGCAAGAGATGTGTGGTAGCCGGTGCCACACAATGGCACTAACCTCTTCTCAAGCACACCTATTAAAAAAAATTAAAAACAAAGCTGCGGTGAACTTCCTTAAGCGTAATTAACATGCGTGTGAAGACTCTTGTCAATCAGAGCCCTGTCGAAGGCTGACTCACGGGTTGAAACTCAGAGAAAAGCGTCCAACATTAGAGAACAGTAGCGGACAGTAGGAAGCAATCGATCGACGTTAGGCAGTGTTACCTACTATTGACAAGTTCTGCTATTTTGCGACTACACATGGTAGTCTTTCCACAAAGGTTTCAGGCAACACTTTTATTCTGATATCGATTAGGTAGACGGCTCAATCATTTGGTTTTCATCGAAAAAACGCTGTGTTGCAATTGTAATTCCGTATTGTCAGCATCAGCCAACCGTAATTTAGCCAAAGTAACTAGCCAACATTGCCCCCCCCCCTCCCCCCCCCAAAAAAAAAAATTACGTCTGACGTTACACCCTGTTACAAGTATGAATAAGAGTCCCAGGAAAATATCGTCCACCATATAGACCGAGCACTCGAAACAGCCATCTTCAAGACAAATAGTAAAGAAGGACATGGAACGGTCAAAAACACATAAGATGCTGCCACCATATTTTTTAATTGCATTTTAGCAACTGAAAAGAAGCTTTGAGAAAACTTGAGAAACACGCAATTCTGTAATTGCATCAGCGCGAGCTTCGTTTTAATCTCCCGAAAAAAAGAAGTGTGCTTTTTTGAGAACATTCATTTTGATGTTGCACCAATTTGTCTTTTTTCTTTAATAAACTTTCTTTCCCTTTTTCATGTCCCTATAGCGTTCATACTCGGTGTTCCACATCGCAATTTGTGTGATAACACTAGGAATAAAAGAAGAGAAGCAGGGGCGTAGCCAGAAATTTTTTCAGGGGGGGGGGGGTTCAACCATACTTTATGTATGTTCGTGCGTGCGTTTGTATGTGTGCGTGTATATATACGCAAGCAAAACTGAAAAATTACGGGGAAAGTTCAACCCCCCCCCTCCCCCTTGTCTAAGCCCCGGTACAGAAGGCATCTCGTGCTATCTCTCCATGGTGTCATATAGCACGCAGACAGATGAGTAGAACGGAGAGACAGCGGGGCGTAACAGCACTGATAACGGGCGTGCAAGTTGATTATACATTTCTTGCGAACTCGGGCACGACAAACGATATCGCTTCTTCTCGCGGTCTTCGAGAGAGATGCGAGTTCAAACAAGATTATACGAACAAACGCCTCGCTTTTCCTTTGTTTCTTTATGCATTGACCTCATTTGTTCATGTTTTGCTTTCTAAGCGCAAAGAAGCCGGTAATAAGTGTAGGCGTCTTGTTGGATCTCGGTGCGACCGGGTCGTTAAGGTTAAAATACAAGCGATGCGTCCAGAGGGCGCCTCCATGAGTGCGTGCGTGATGGGCGGGAGATCAGTGACCATAGGCGTGCGCAGTGTTCCCCTTCAGGGGGGGGGCGAAGGTTCGTCGCTGCGCCCCCCTCCCTATTATGTCATTGTATGAGGCTAGCTTTGCACCCCCCACTCCCTAGTCGCGGCGCCTCCCCTCCTTATTATCTCAATGTGTGGGGCTGACATTGCGCCCCCCCCCTCCCTCTGAGGTGGCTAGAGGGGGGCGGCCGCCCCGTCTGCCCCCTCCGTGCGCACGCCCATGTCTGTGACGTTATGGTCGGATGACTGTGTCTAATGTTGCAAGGAGCTTTTCTTAACAGCGTATGTTGGGATAGCGTATCTAGCATCGCACACTCTAAAAGCATGCTGATATTCTAAATAACCTTTGTAAAAACAGTCACACTTGTCATGAAGACTAATTGTTAACCCTACTGAAACATAGCGTATGCCATTTCAGTTATTACGTATGTTTGTGTAAGGTTCTTACGGAAATATATGGCAAATATATGAAAAACATGTGGAAAACATAAGTATTCTGTAAGAAAACTCATGGAATTATTGAAACGGCATACGAAACTTTTATATAGGTTATATATGGCTTTTCTATAAGTATGCATGATAAATCATAAAATCCTAGCTCAAATCGCACATAAATGTATGACTGAAATCTTAGCGTAGTTCCGCGAGAAAGTATCCCTCATAGCAATTGAGTTCTTTTCCAGCTTTTGCCTTTGTTTCGAGGCATACTTTAGCCTGGAGGATGTCAGTACAGTACATAGTTCATGACGCTTCTTTGTTGAATGCTATTAACAAAAATGAAACCAAATGAATTATTTATTCAATGTGTGTGTGTCAATGTGCCAATTAAAGGTTTTTCTTAATATCGTAATTAATCAGTCTAAATGCAAATATAGACTCGCAAACGTTTGAGAGAGTCCGAGACATTGGAATTACACTTCAGAGTTTGTTCTTGAAATTTGCACTGGGGTGTGACAGGTAGATTAGTTTTGGGAATAAAAGGCCATTTAGGCAATGCAGCTATACGTCGTGCGATTTCTTTACGGCTTTCCTTAATTAAACGAGACAAAAGAATGGAACTGGGAAGAGAAGTGAATCATTTATATTGAATCTATTCCTCAAGAATGAGGCACTCCCCCATACGCCGTTCCCTAACTGCTAATTTAATTGTAAGTAAACCTTAAATAACCAACTTAAGAATTGGTGGAGGCTGAGGTAGCGGGTTTTTCATAGATATTTATTTCCCTTTATTTTTGTGTGTCATCACAATTTCTTGCATATTGCAACGTTAAGAGACAAAAATAGTGAAGAGGAAGATAGAAAAGCATTGCATTAAAGCGGCCCATTAGACTTAATCACTTAAAGCTAAGCCTCATGAAATATTCGAAGTGACGTCCGCTAATGTTCTTCAATATTTCTTATGTAAGAGGCATAGTGGTCTAACGAGGAAGGGGAGATACTTAACGACCCCCCCCCCCCCCCCCCGAAAAAAAAAATATATATATATGGTTCCCTGACCAAGACAGGCCCACCTGCCGAAACGTTGGAAGAAAAAAATGCCCCCCACCTCCCCGAAGGGAATCGTGAGGAAATGCGAATGCATTTCGCGCGCGCTTCACTCCATTTATATATGGTGGTTGTGGTTCGAAGAAGGAAAAGGCGCCTAATTTCTTCAGCCCGGTCGGGAGCACGGCGCAGCGCCTGTTCTTTTTTTTTTATCGCGGGAGCTCCGCCGACCTCCCGCGATGCGAGCGCCCTCACGCACCAGAGCGCGCTCCTCCTCTCCACTTCTGCCATCGCCTTGAGATGCGCCCAGCCAGCGAACGGTCGAGAGTGAGGCGCGAGTGGACGGGAGAGTGGGGCGCAGGGAGGAGAGAGAGCGAACGGCGAGAGAAGAAGCGGCGAAGCACTGTACCTACCCTCTCCTACACTCTCTCCTACACTCTATGGGAGAGGGAGTGAGAGCGGAGAGATAACACCTGCCGGCGCGCGGACACCTCCTCAACCTATCCTCCTTCTCCGCGGACAACGCCGGACAACGCCGGACAACGCCGCCTGACATAGCCCGGCTAAGAAATGCAAGCGCATTTAACAAACATTTTCGCACGTTCGTCCGTCATTTTCAACGCATACAAAGCACTGGATCCGCTGAAACACTTTTCTATATATATGTATATATATATATACACACATAAAGTTTTGCATGCGTATATAGAGTCTGACGGATTCAAACGTACACACGCATGGACGTACATCAGGGGTTGTTGAACCTCCCCCCTCCCCTTCTGAAAAATTTTCTCGCTACACCACTGAAGAAATATGTGATTTGTGAATAGGAATCACATAGTCGCTACTAATCATTTACAAAATTTACTCCTCAAAGTTCTGATTTCCTCCGCCGCAAACGTTGCATACATGGATGTCAAAGTCGTTTCTGTTCCATTTCGAAGCATGTAAATGACAGTCGAAGAAAGTGTGGTAGCACATCCCAAAGCGCCTTGAGACGTCGACATCCAATACACATCCAACGTCTCGCTCCTTCCCGCACGCACCTGGCCACCTTCCACTTGCCTCGAAGCGGTGCTTATCTTTCTTTTCAGTCCCCGAGTGACGGCGGGGCCCACGAATCACGGCCCACAAGAAGGCCTGATAACGGAAGCGAGAAAATACGCAGAGCAGTACTATATGCCAGGCTTAAGGACAAGAACAAGCACAGGGAAAACGGTGACTAGCAAAGAATCAACCGAAGGGGCGTTGAAGAACAAGCACACAGAAAAGGCGATCAGCATGGCACTTGCCGAAGGGGCGTGCGGTGATGGGATGATAATGGAAGTGGCCACGCAATGGGGGTCATGGTAATTGCCAGCTGAAGGCAGCAGGGAGAGTCGAACCAATGCCAAAAAAAGAAGCGCGTGTCGACATAATAATTCTGGCGCAAAGCTAAAAACATGAAGAAGGCAGAGGGAAGAGACAGAGGAGTGCCGAAAGCAACTTTCAACTTTCGGCGCTCCTCTGTCTCTTCCCTCTGGCTTTTTCATGTTTTTAGCTTTCCGCCAGAATTAATATGGTCAGCAAACTCAGGCACCAACTCATCCAAGATCTAGTTCGTGTAGACACCCTGCCCCCCCAACGATCCTGACCATACTACAACCTCAATGAAGGACTGCAACACGAAAAGATCGAGGGACCATCTGGACTACATAGCCAGCTGTCTGTATTGTTTCGTTTTCGTTATCATCTTTTGCATTTCTTTTCGGTTGACGATCGCCAACTCGCTTTAGATGAAGGAACCTGAGCAACGAGATTGGGTCTGATGATATTTGGCGATGTAGACTTCAAAAGAATACCTGAACCAAGTGTTCGAGATTATTATTTATTCTTCATACCCTCCCGTGGTCCCTTTTTAGTCCTTTATTGTAGGCAACTGTGGGGATAAAACCCGCACCAGCACCTTAATTTGCCCCCTATACTTTAGAGCTCTTAATTCCCTCTGGGCCTCACCGTCTAACATCTTTACTTCAAATTTCCGCTTCTAGTCTGTTAATTCAAAATGCGACACGACAATTTGAAAAGCCCCAGAAAATTGCCACATTCTATTCGTTTAGTCTCAATTGAACGAATGTGTCGCATGAAAAATATTTGGTAACGACATTTCACGACTCCCTCAGCTTAAAAAAGAAAAAAACGAATGAAGCTTACAGTTGTAGTAGTTCTTTCTCTCTATGTCATCGTGGTTAACCTTAACTAACCTTACATCATGGCAGGCTTCAAGAGCGGCAAGGGCTGACAAGTGTCGACAGGTGTCTGGTTATAGCCAACACTATACAGCAAACGTCGCTTTAACTAACGAAACTAATTGAGCGAACACCCGGCTGTGTCCAGTCTCCCCCTCCCCCCCTCCCCCCAAAATAAAAACGATGCTGTCATTTAACGCGATATTCACAAAAGGAAATGTCATGACAGCTGGGAAAAAGTTAAGAGCAACACGGAAAACACTAAATAAGTAAAACTGACGCTACGATACACTGAACGCATACACGGCAAGACCATCAGAGACATCAAGGGCTCACCTTAATGGCTTGTCCAGGACAGGAAAGTGTCCGGGTTGCTAGCGAGGTGTCAAGGAAGGAAGACTAAAGAAGTGACACAGCGGCTAACAAGATGACTTGCTTCTTTCTGTTCCTCCTTCTCTACCGTTCCATCTTTTCTTTCATCATCGGGCACAACCATTGCGTCATTGAAGACACCTCAGGAATCGCAGTTCGAGCTCCTAGAGCACGTCTCAAGGGTCGCACCTAATGGTCAGGTGTACACGGAGTGTACTTTTCCGAAAGAGCACGGTTCTCACGGGAGACTCTGAAAGTGATACTGGGGAGGCATTATTGATAACCTTTTTTTTATCTCTTTCGTTGCGATCTTTTCTTGCGCTGTGTCGTCAGATTTCCCCTTCGTATCTCCCATTGGTTGACTCTTGACAATGAGTGAACTTGGTGCTGGCAGTTGCTACAGATAAGAAAAGATAATAAAGAAAAAGAGGCTGAAGTAATGCCACCTTTCCCTTTTCTTCAACAATATTAAGGACAACAGTAAATCAGCTCCAATATTTACTCAAAGAGAAAACGTTTTATTGCGATGGAAATTATATGGATAGTCTCGACGGGTTTTTCGGTGCATCTCTGAGCAATTTCTGCATCTCTGAGTTCGGTGCATCTCTGAGCAATGTCTGACTATGGTATATCCTTAATTAGTATGCGATGCATCGTACGAGAATTGCAGCTGACGATTTTGAGCGCACTGCACGCATGTTCACCGGGAATTCATCTTAGTGGCGGAGTGCGTTAACGTTAGAATGAGAAGGACGTAGTGAGATCGTGTTGGTGAGTGATGACGTTCGCCGACACGTCACTCCTACAGCTCTAACGCGTGTCAGTAGTGATTAACGAGAAACCACGTGACTCGACTTCCTCGTGGAGGCAGAGAAGTGTATTCGTGTGCACCACAGGCTTTTAGCGCCTCGTCGCGACATGTTTCTGCTGCCTGTGTTGCTCAACGACGCTGATCTCGGAAGCCCAACACGCTGAAAGTTGACTGCAGTTTCCCAGGAAGGAAGCAGTGTTTTCGCTTCGCTTGACAATTCCGCTAGCTTGCCCGCGCGTACCTTTTTGGTTTTTTTTTTTCGTGATTCGCATTTTTTCTGGGGACATTTACCCACGAGTTGCGAGAGACTGGTGCGACATCACGCCCGCCTTTGTTATTCATGGCTTCTTTGAACGTTAGGCCACTTCGCAGTGGACACGGGAACAGAAAAACAAAGTCGTATTAGCTGTGTACAGCTTAGTTATATTCAAAACTTGCTGCAGGCCTACAAGGATGTCTGTTGGGAAGGTTTGTTATCTGTTTCGCAGTGTACGAAGGAGTGCGATGTGAGAGACTAACTTACACTGTCTGACGAGAACGCGCTAACTAGTGGAGTTTTGCCAACATGACTGGTAACTTCAGAGCTGTGATTTATGCCCCAGCCAGCGTTATTATAGAAATATGCATGGTAAACCGATCCTTCTAACGCGAAAGTTCTTGACTTTTAAATGCGAATGCATTTCATAGTCGGGCTATGTCAGGCATCCGGCATTGGCGTTGTGCGGCGTTGGCGTTGTGCGGCGCTGTGCGGCGTTGTCCGCGGAGGAGGAGGAGGAGGATAGGTTGAGGAGGTGTGCGCGCCGGCAGGTGTTAGATGTGAAGCATCTTATGGCGAAGCTTAATCCGGTGGTGGTGGTGTACGGCGTGACCGCCCTTACTGCGCATGCGCAAACCCTTTCAATAAAAAAATAAAAATAAAAAAACCTCCTCTCTCTCCCTCCCCTAGGCATCCCTCCCCGCGGCAACCACACCCTCACTGCGCATGCGCCTCCCCTCCTCTCTCCCCCTGCTACGCTCCCCCCTCTCTCCTCTAGGCATCCCTGCCCGCGCCGTCCACACTCCCACTGCGCATGCGCGTCCCACCTCTCTTCTCTCCAACGCTCCCCCCCCTCTCTTCTCTAGGCATCTCTGCCCGCAGCGTCCACACTCCCACTGCGCATGCGCCCCCCCCCCCCTCTCTCGCTCCTACGCTCCCCCCTCTCTCGCCTCGCGACGCCGACACAGGCAGCGTCTGCTAGCGAGTTTCTTGGTTGAAAAAACCGACTGCTCGCGCTGCACAACCATTCAGTGGCCACCCCGTAAATATGGCAATGAATCTTGACCTCCAAGGTGGTGCCGGTGGGAGATTTCTCCTGTGCGTTGTTGAACAATAAAAATTCGCAGCGTGCGCGTTAACTAAAAGCGGTCTGCGGCGGAGCTCGGCGGAGCTATATATGAAAAAAAAAATTAAAAAAAATAAATAAAAAATTAAAAAAAACAAGAAAAAGCAAAAAAAAAAAGGCGCTGCGCCGTGCTCCCGACCGGGCTGCAGAAATTAGGCGCCTTTTCCTTCTTCGAACCACAACCACCATATATAAATGGAGTGAAGCGCGCGCGAAATGCATTCGCATTTCCTCACGATTCCCTTCGGGGAGGTGGGGGGCTTTTTATTAAAAGCGCTGCAACGCATAAGCTCCGTGAAGTACACAGAGGGAAGGCGTAAGCGCCTGAAACGAGCAGACGTGTTTCGGGTACCGCTTGCGTGACACTTACGACAGCAATGAAAAATGAGAAGCGAAGCTCGGTCGATATTTGCGGTTATTAATTAAAGAACAAGGCAGGCTAACTTGTAGTAGCTGGCAATTAATTTGGGTTGAAATATCTGGGGAGGTTGACCGAGAGAGGATGTTGGAAGCAACGTAGTTCCGGCTTTCGAAGTTTGAGTTTTCTGCAAAGAGGCATGCATCCTTTGCGTTTACGCTAGTGCTTGTAGTCACTAATGCTTGAAGGGTTTTAGAGTGAATGAATGAATGCAGATGCAAACAAAGAAAAACTTACAAATTGGTACTGAGAAAAAATCACGCGGTACCTTATGCATTTTCCCACTGAGGAAGGAAAAAGAAAGGAGGGAGCATTACGTCCCACGAGTGAAGCCCAGTGAATCCCACTGTGTCGGCCCAACACGTGATCAAAACGTCAGAGCGTGCGGTAGGTTTTAGTAGTCTCGGTGGCGTTCCGTTTTTGAACCTCCTGCGTGAGCCGGCTGGTCTGCGCCGAACAAGCGCTCTTCGATTAAAAGCTACCGGGCGCCATACCCCTAAGTCTCGGCAAGTCTCGTTGCTTGCGTGATCTTGACGCAAAAGGTCACGTGTTGGGCCGACACTGCTGGCTTCAAAACGGGTCGGCTTGCCAAGGCTGGCTGCGTGACGTCATGCTTCCCTCCTTTCTTTTTTTTCCTCCATGCATTTTCCTAAGACGACTCGAAGGCGAAGGCCATCCTATCTTTTTTTTTTTCAGTCCACTTTATTGACCCTTCGCCCTCGAAAGCTCTCCGCACCCACCGTGGTTTCGCACTGCCTCCGAGATCGAAGGCATTGGAAGCTTGCCGCACCCAACGTGGTTCTGCATGGCCTCCGGGATCAGAGCCATTGCAAGCTTTCTGCACCTCACGTGGTTCTGCAGTGCCTTCAGGATTGGCCCACCTTTGGCCAAGCGACTATATCATGCGATGACGTCTTCATGTCACACCAGTTTGCTTGTGACGTCATGATTGCGTCACAAAATTTTGTGGCCTGTGACATCATGATGACGTCATGAGGTGACGTCATCACATGATGATTATTTTAGCATCACTCGTGTAGACGACGACGCCAACGACACCGACGGTCACTTCTCGCGTTTGGTGAGGCATGTAAGGCTTTAGAGTTAAGAAATGGATGAGGTGGCTCCCGCAACCGATGGACCTCCCGGAAAAACGTAAACAATTTTAACAGAGAACGAAAGGAGCTTCACGACTTTCACGTTTGACAGGAGGACACATCCGTGTTGTCCTAGAACATGGATGAAAGTGGCGTTGCTATTAACCGGTAATCAATTAAGCCGCTACAGATAAAAGTATTAATTAGATTGCCGCAGCGTTCTATCCTTGTGAAGCTCGGCCAAGCCAAGTTGACTTCGTTTTGATAGGTTCAGGGGCAAAGTAAACAAACAATGAAGGTAAAATATATTTTGTTCTCGTGGTCAAAGACAACAAAGTTCGGCTCTAATTCAAAACAATGACGCTCTAATGGTTGATGAGGTTAAAAGCGACCAAACCGCTGATGCCGTTAGGAGGGGAGAGGGGGGGAGAACTGCGGGAAAGGCGCGCGTTTACTTCGGAATATCAATTGGCCGGATAACTTGGAAAGTCAACAGGGGGGGGATTAGGGGGACGTTAAGTTGCAGGCAACCGCATTGATGGAGGAGAGTCAGGAGTTTGATTGGTCTTCGGAGGAGGTTCTTCCACGGCAACTAATATTTCGGCCCTTCTCTCATCCCCGTCTGTTGCTTATTCTTTGCCGGCGGTCGTTCGGTAATATTTGTAAAATTAGCTAAAAGTGCACTCATGTTACCTGCTTATATAAAGCCAACTGAAGAGCTGGAGGGGGGTGTGATGGTGTAGGAGACGTGGACTAATGGGAAGTAAGCGCGGCCAACTGACGTGGACTAATGGGAAATTCAGTTAAGGCCATCTTTGAAGCTATTCAAGGAAACCTGACTGCGTTTGTGGAAATGTAAAAAGAAAGACCTTTGAGAGCACGCATAAGATTGTGTAGGGAGATCCCTCGTCACTCTCCTGAAGAGTTTGTATACATATGAGGAGGGAGGGGTTAGGGGGAAAGGAAGGCGTTGAACGAGTGTAAACTGCAGTTTGGATTATAAAGTGCAGTTAACAATGCGCAGGTATGATTGGTAGTGACTCCATAATTTTAATAGACTCAGGAAGACGTACACAATATGAAACACCAAAAGATTAGCCGTTTATTAACACCAGCAGTGGCTATTCCACAACTGAGTGAGCGGTTAAAGGAATTAGAGGCGGTTTAATAACATTCGCATTGAAATGGATGACTGGTGTCGCGTCCTGAAGAGAACGGATGGACAACATCCGAGATACGCAGAAATGCGCAATGTCGCAGTGGCCCCGAGATCGGCATACATTTGACCAACCTGCGATGCCATGTCATTACGTTATGATGTGACGTCACGTTGTGTGACGTCATACCGACGTCATGATAATGTCACAAATTTTACAGCAAAGCTGTATATCTCTATCCCGCTATGGTTTCGTCTCCGTGGAAAAAAAAACACATGGGCAAAAAAAAAAAAACCGGTGTTTTGCTTAGACGCTTCGTGTCAAGCGTGCAGATTCTAAAATTATTAGACGTTCTCGACACCGCTCCTCGTACGCGCTCAGCGTTGGCGAAGAAGGTCAATGCTATCAAACGTTTCGAAGGCGCACAGTCTAAATTTCATAGACTTTCTTCTTCAGAGTCCGCCCTACAAGTTCAACAACGTTCGCTTCAACTCACGCACTTAGGAACGGCCCCCGGACGAAGGGTACATAGACGAAGACGAGGTCGAAAGGTTGATGTACGTTGACGACTTCGATGTCCCAAAAGCAATGTGTCATGGCTATTAACGGTTCGAATTACACGGTTAGTTACGGTGAGACTTGCATAGCTGGTCTGCAAAAATATTGAAGGACACTTTGTACATTCCAAAGTGTGTTCGGCGAAAGCTTGTGACCATTCGACTGACTATGCCTTGTCTTTTTGTTTTACACTCTCAGTGGGATGGCACACAAACGGATTGTGTGCATGTTTTATTTTTTTTATTTTTTACTGCGAATCACAGCGAGATTCGAGACTAATCTGCCTCCGTTCGCATGCGTTCGTATTTTCTCGCGCTTTGCGCATCGTGCATACGCCATCCGCGTTCCAGCGCTTAAATTGACGGACACTTTGTAAATTACAAATTGTGTTCCGCGAACGCCTGTGTCCATTGAGACGGGGTCGGTCAGAATGGAACGCGATGCGCGCGTCTCCCTCCTTGCATGATTGGAAACGCTGGGCAAAGCGACGCTACGAAAGCAAAGCGCGAGCGCTGTAAAGTCCGACACGACCGGCGTCCGTTTGCGCGCCCCGGCGGCCACCTGGCACCGCGCCAGGGCTTGGACGGAGGGACGCACGGACGGGCGCACAGACGGACGTGAGCATGAGACATTAAAGGCTTTCACCTTAATAAAACCGAAAGTTTACGTTAAGTCAGGCCTGTCGCGGCGTCAATGTAAAACGCGACCGTAGGAGAGGAGAGGGCGATACATATCACGTATTGTGTGCTAAGAGAGACGCTACTGGCTACTCAGGATGCATCGACAACCGAGAACCGCCCAGGTGATGCCATAAGGAACTTCGCCCCTAGAAAGAGTGGTCGCCGCTTTCATTTTGCTTTTAGTTTTTTCACCCGAAAAGCAGGAATTACTGCGCTTTTAAATAGGCTTACACGTGCATTTAATTCAAAGCACTACGCGGAGTGTTAACTGCATGTTTTGGAGCAGCCTTCGGGTTCACAAGTGTTCGAGGGTAATGCGGTGGATCAAAAAGATTCGCGACTGGAAATATATTAAAAATGGATAATAAAAGTGCGATACGCTTATTTTAGACAAAAAGCCATCGTGTCATGATAGCAGTCGGTGTTCAGTAAAATATAGCAAGACAAAAGAGACCCGTCGCCGAAAAGCTGTATCAGCAGGAGGAAAGGTCACCAGGGAAAATCAGAGAGTTCAGTTTTGATAGGCAAGATTTTCGTAACACGCAGTTCTGTTCACTTTGCTTTATAAGTAGGTTTTACGCCTTGTCCATAGTCCGTGTTAATAAATTTCTCTAAACACATTACTTCCAAAACATCCCCTATACTGTCCTTCACATCATTAGGAGCGAAGCTCCCTTACGCCGGCAGCCCGCCGTCGCCGTTGAAGCTCTCTGGCACGGTGCCAGCTGTGGCATCTCCCCCTCCGCTGGAACGCGGATGACGTTTGCATGATGCGCAAAGCGCGAGAATACGAACGCATCCAAAACGGAGGCAGATTAGTCTCCCTCTCCCTTCTTTCTTCGTCTCTGCCCTCAAACCGGTGATCGCGCGAAACCATCGCTTCATCCAGTCGTCCGCCCAGTGGTCGGAACGTTGCCTTGACAATGAAACGCCGCCCGCGCCGAACGTCGCGTGCGTAAGGAGCTTCGCTCATCGGTTGTATTCGTACACGGAACAACTGCTAGTTTTTTCTGTTAGTTCTAATTAATATTGTGTTCAACAAAGCAAACGAGACCTTAAATTGACACTTCTTTCATTCATTGTCGAGCGTATGTAGTTTATAAGCGCCTCCATCGCTTGCGTGTACTGGTTCAATAAACTTGCCTTTGTGTCTGCAATGGCATACAGCTAGCTGTCTCCCATGCTTTAAGACAAAAAAGTCATTTGGCGCTTTTTGAGAGTACTGCCTATAGCCACTGTTATGACTCTCTTGACAGAAATACGTGGACTCTATTTGAGGCTCATTGTACTCTCTTTTGAGAGTCGTGTGACCCACAAGAGAGTTAATGTGCCTTTTTAAAGACACATTAGACACATTTAAAGACACAGAGTACGTCTAATTAGGACAGGTAGTAACCGCGGAGCCGAACCATGAGAGTGAAATAACTAGAAGAATAAGGATGGGATGGGGCTCATTCGGCAAGCATTATCAAATCATGAATGGTAGTCTACCACTATCCCTCAAGAAGAAGGTATATAACAGCTGCATCTTACCGGTACTTACCTACGGAGCAGAAACCTGGAGACTTAGAAAGAGGGTTCAACTTAAACTGAGGACGACGCAGCGAGCGATGGAAAGGAAAATGATAGGTGTAACCTTAAGAGACAGGAAGAGAGCAGAGTGGGTCAGGGAACAAACGGGGGGTTAAGGATATCATAGTTGAAATCAAGAAGAAGAAATGGATATGGGCCGGGCACGTAGCACGTCGGCAGGATAACCGCTGGTCATTAAGGGTAACTGAGTGGATTCCAAGAGATGGCAAACGCCTGAGGGGGGGAGACAGAAAATTAGGTGGGTCGATGAGATTAAGAAGTTTGCAGGTATAACGTGGCAGCAGAAAGCACAGGACCGGGTTGATTGGCGAAACATGGGAGAGGCCTTTGCCCTGCAGTGGGCGTAGACAGGCTGATGATGATGATGATGATTTTAAAGACAGTATTATACGTGGAAAGCTGGGACTCACCGAAGGGAGTCACACATACTCTTTTTACAGTAAAAGCTGTTATCAGATCACAACGGCAGTGGAGTAGTTGTCCGCCGCTGCCGCCGGGGTCCTGACCGCTATCGCGCGAAATAAAAAAAAATGAAATTAGAAAAAAATTCTAGAAACGTCGGCCACTCTTACTGGCTATCATCATCAACCAAGCATTAACAGCTCTAACAGCGGGTGCGGTTCCATGCACTCAACCTTGCTTTTTCAAGATGAAGAGATAGAGTCAACCTGAGCGACAGATAATCACCGGTGGTGGCTGTTATTTTTTGCTTCCATCCACCACATACCTAGCCATCGGTAAGAAGCCACTCTGTGATCTAGCTCTAGGCTATGGCTTTGGTGACATTGATGGTGTTTGAGGCCAATATTTATTACAACGACATATGTTATGAGATCACAGCGAGAGCCCATTTTGGCGCCGTAGTTATACGCCGCCGCCGCTTGTTTCCACGACCACTATCGCTAAAAATAAGGGGGAAAAAATCACGCCATATCCACGAATTGAATGATGATGAGTGGGCAAAGCTCCGGAGGTAATCTGGATAGACCGTGAATCTTCCGTACATTTTGCCCACTCGATTATCATACAAAGACCTGACACAGAAACGCGGGGGGTGTGGTGTGATTATATATACAGTATATACACAATGTTTTATTATTTACATATTGGCAAAGTATATACACAATGTTTTATTATTCACACATGGGGTAGATGATGATTTTGTTCAAGAGCTCTACGGACCACAAGGAGCGGGTTCCCCTGATTTTGTTTTAGTCATATATGACTTTAAGCGCAGGGTAACGTTTCCCTTTGAGTATAACGGCCTTGTGGTCCGTAAAGTACAAAGCCAAGAGATCGTGAATTTAATGTAGTCTAAAGTTCGAGAAGGCGACGTCTATACAAGTTCCCCTGATGGGGGTGGGACGTTTGCCGCCGCTTCCCGCGTCCTCAACTACGGGGTAGCAGCTTGTTGTCTGCGTTGCCGTTTTGCCTTTCGCGGGTGAAAGCGCGTTCACGATTGTTTTCATCCATGGCAGAAAGAGAATGTGTGGTCTGGAACGCGCTTATTCTTCATCGTCATCAGCGACATCGTCATCGTTATGACGTATAGTGCGCACATTTCATGTGCTGTGCCGTGATGGCAGAAAGAGAATGTGTGGTCTGCAACGCGCTTATTTTTCATTATCATCAGCGTCATCGTCATCGTCATGGCGTATAATGGTTACCTTGCATGTGCTGTGCCGTGATGGCAGCGTCATCATCATCGCACTAGCGTGGCTACACCGGGGGGACACCGGGGGAGTGATGTACAAGCCTTGACCTTAAGGAGCTTCGCCCCTAACAGCGGCGCCAACGCCATTTGTAATCTCAACACATAGGCACGCGAAAACGCATTAGGGCCTCCAAGATTCACATGCACCATCTCGGAGGATAACGCGCGCTGCTGATGGACGATTTTGACCACAGCCTCCTCTAGGAGTTCCTGATTTTGACAAACTAGCAGCGCGGTGCGAATACCCGCGCTTGGGCTCCCGCAGCCGCTCGTGATTGCCGCGTCTTCCGCGGGAGCGCTGGCAGCACCTCTTCGAACCTACATGGTACGTACGTTCGTATCAAACGTCGTGGGGTGAAAAACGGTTCGCAACAACCGTACTCCGTTACAATGCAGGCTAAAGGGTCTCGGCCGGGACCACAGGAACATTCATACCGCCCCGAAATTCGTACGAGCCGTGATCGTATCACCGACGTTCCACTGTTATAATAATAAGGATCAATACCAACTAATCCGACCTCAGTGCTTCGAAAGCAGTCCATTTTTCTCGCTGGATGCTGACACTTTATTCTGATCCTACTAAATGGCTGCCACTGGCGTCTTAGCGTGCGTGTATGGCTTCAGTAGTAAGGCATAATTTCCACTTCGGCAATTCTTCTTAAACCACCTTGGTACGATCAAACCGCCGTCGATACTTTCTGTAGAACGAATCGCACTACCTGGTATACTTTAAATGCAAGGACTGGATCTCATTTATCTCCTTTTCGCATTCTTATTTGATTGAATGAGTCATTTTGAACTAAAGGGGTTTTGTTACCGGGGCCACACTTCAATATTACTTGCTCGCTTACGTTGCAGATGGAAAAGTGATGGGAGTATTGGTTGGAAAATGAGGGGCGTTCCCAGGGTGACAACGAATATTCTGAACTACAAGATCAGGTGTTGAGCGTAGAAGTTGCAGACGTAGTATAGCACGTCTTCAATGGTGATTACATTTGCAGTGCACGTAATTGTCGAAAAAAAATTTTAAGCGATAGGAGGAGCTGTGTAAAGCGGAGGTAAATCCGTGGAGATCGTTGTGTGCACTTTCTAGCCCATTAGCGAGAGCGAAAGTTTGACGAAGATTCCACACGGCTCTCCCATAGAAGAGTACACAGTACCGTAATGGCCCACGTGATTTGGAGAGGAAACTAAAAAAAAGCCCCCCACCTCTCCGAAGGGAATCGTGAGGAAATGCGAATGCATTTCGCGCGCGCTTCACTCCATTTATATATGGTGGTTGTGGTTTGAAGAAGGAAAAGGCGCCTAATTTCTGCAGCCCGGTCGGGAGCACGGCGCAGCGCCTTTTAAATGCGAATGCATTTCATAGTCGGGCTATGTCAGGCATCCGGCGTTGGCGTTGGCGTTGTCCGCGGAGGAGGAGGATAGGTTGAGGAGGTGTGCGCGCCGGCAGGTGTTAGATGTGAAGCATCTTATGGCGAAGCTTAATCCGGTGGTGGTGGTGTGCGGCGTGACCACCCTTACTGCGCATGCGCAAACCCTTTAAAAAATAAAAATAAAAAAACCTCCTCTTTCCCTCTCTCTCCTCTAGGCATCCCTCCCCGCGGCAACCACACCCTCACTGCGCATGCGCCTCCCCCTCCTCTCTCTCCCTGCTACGCTCCCCCCTCTCTCCTCTAGGCATCCCTGCCCGCGCCGTCCACACTCCAACTGCGCATGCGCGTCTCACCTCTCTTCTCCTCTCCTACGCTCCCCCCCTCTCTTCTCTAGGCAACTCTGCCCGCAGCGTCCACACTCCCACTGCGCATGCGCGGCCCCCCCTCTCTCTCTCCTCTCCTACGCTCCCCCCTCTCCCTCTCTCGCCTCGAGACGCCGACACAGGCAGCGTCTGCTAGCGAGTTTCTTGGTTGAAAAAACCGACTGCTCGCGTTGCACAACCGTTCACTGGCCACCCCGTATATATGGCAATGAATCTTGACCTCCAAGGTGGTGCCGGTGGGGGGATTTCTCCTGTGCGTTGTTGAACAATAAAAATTCGCAGCGTGCGCGTTAACTAAAAGCGGACTGCGGCGGAGCTCGGCGGAGCTATATATGAAAAAAAAATTTTTTTAAAAATAAATAAAAAAATTTAAAAAACAAGAAAAAAGCAAAAAAAAGGCGCTGCGCCTTGCTCCCGACCGGGCTGCAGAAATCAGGCGCATTTTCCTTCTTCGAACCACAACCGCCATATATCAATGGAGTGAAGCGCGCGCGAAATGCATTCGCATTTCCTCACGATTCCCCTTCGGGGAGGTGGGCGCATTTTTTTTTTGCTTTTTCTTGTTTTTTTTAACTTTTTTATTTACTTCTTTAATTTTTTTTTTCATATATAGCTCCGCCGCAGACAGCTTTTAGTTAACGCGCACGCTGCGAATTTTTATTGTTCAACAACGCACAGGAGAAATCTCCCACCGGCACCACCTTGGAGGTCAAGATTCATTGCCATATATACGGGGTGGCCAGTGAACGGTTGTGCAGCGCGAGCAGTCGGTTTTTTCAACCAAGAAACTCGCTAGCAGACGCTGCCTGTGTCGGCGTCGCCAGGCGAGAGAGGGAGAGGGGGGGGAGCGTAGGAGAGGAGAGAGAGGTGGGGTGCGCATGCGCAGTGGGAGTGTGGACGCTGCGGGCAGAGATGCCTAGAGAAGAGAGGGGGAGCGTAGGAGAGAAGAAGAGAGGTGGGACGCGCATGCGCAGTGGGAGTGTGGACGGCGCGGGCAGGGATGCCTAGAGGAGAGAGGGGGGAGCGTAGCAGGGGGAGAGAGGAGGGGAGGCGCATGCGCAGTGAGGGTGTGGTTGCCGCGGGGAGGGATGCCTAGGGGAAGAGAGAGGAGGTTTTTTATCTTTATTTTTTTTTTGAAAGGGTTTGCGCATGCGCAGTAAGGGCGGTCACGCCGTACACCACCACCACCGGATTAAGCTTCGCCATAAGATGCTTCACATCTAACACCTGCCGGCGCGCACACCTCCTCAACCTATCCTCCTCCTCCTCCTCCGCGGACAACGCCAACGCCGCACAACGCCAACGCCGGATGCCTGACATAGCCTCGACTATGAAATGCATTCGCATTTAAAATTGTGGCGCCATCTATCGACTGGGATCAGAGCTCAAATATGTGTTTTTACACGCTCCCAGCTCTCTTCAACCCTTCTCTGCCGGGATGCGCGCTTTGCGCCCCCTTGACGGCGCCGCCGGCTGCGCCGGCTTCGAAATTCGTTGGAAAGTTTCGCGTCCGCCGTTCGCGAAGCTTGCGCTGGCTATCTCCGTTCACCCGTTTCGCGGTTCTCGCTTGCTGTGTGCTTGTGCGCCGCGATGTTTTACGACTGGCGCTGTTCGTGCATCGTGTTTTGTTGCTCAAAGACTTCAGGGACCACTCCCAGAAGACGGTGCCGGCCCCCACAAGAACGACGGGTGAGCGTGCCCTTTTAGTCGTAATTTTCATAGTGTCAGTTGAATTCACGTCCATACCGATTAGCAATTTTGGGTAGTGGGGACACAGATTATGTTTTTTTTCCAAAATGACTGACTTGAAAAGCGCACGATGCTGCGCTTACGTCGTTGTACGAACAAACAGTGGACATAAAGCACATCCGACATAACTATAGTTACAGGCAGTGTTGCCAGATGCTACCGAACAAACAAGCGAATACTCATCACAAAAGAAGCCCAAAAGAAGCGGAAACATATTCAATTTTCCCATTCATATTTTTAGTTATGCTTAAAAGTATGTCACTCAAATACAAGGGGGGAGTTTTAAAAATCGCCTAATTGTTTTGTACAGCTAAAATATGGGCAACTATAGGAATGAGTTGCACATAGCTACTTCTTAACATTGTCCCCAGCGTAGCCTCCATTCGGTTGAAGAATGTTTGCCAGCGCATGATTAACGTTATTTGTTGATTCCCTCAACGTGTGCTTGACTTCAACAATCAACCATAGGTGTGCACGCGGGGACGGGTTAGGGGGCGGTCGCCCCCCCCCCCCCCTAGTCACCAAAAGGGGCGGGGGGCGCTTAATCTGCCCTATACAATGACTTAGTAGGACGGAGGGGGGGAGGGGGGCGCTGCGAAGAACCTTCGACCCCCCTTGATGGGTAACCTTGTGCACGCCTATGCACTCAACTGCTCAGTCATAGACAAACACGCTATCAGTCAACGACAAACATGCATTTATAAACTTGACGATAACGGAAAATAACTATATTTACTGGAAAACAATGCAAATAATTAAGCCCCGAAGAAACGCGACAAGCGACACTGGAAAGTTCTACAAGCGACTCAGCGAAAGAAAGAAGCGCAAATCCGCTTATTGTAAGCGGGACTGGCAACCCTGGTTACATGGTTTACAACTGTCATAGAGCCGCGTGCTTGAGTGTTTGCTTTCCATTTGTGTCCGGCTAATGTCTCGTCATCGCTTATAACCGCGTTTCTGAGGCTCTAGGTAAGTGTATGAAAAGTTGTACTGCTCTGAGACGATGAAGCAAGTTCGCATTTGCGCGAGTAGACGCCGCTCTTTGTCTCATTGAAACTTGTCACTTTTATTCAGGAAGGAAGCGTTCCTAAATGATTCCGGAAGGCCACAGCTGATCGGTGTGCCCAGAGGAGAGCTGAGGAATTGCAGAATCGGAGCATTTCAAGGACGGATGGCATGAATCCTTCGATATCGTATGTTCATTTTCTCCGTGCTTTTCATATCACTGGTTATATGAAAATCAACGTCAATAAAGTGCAGCCAATATTAGTTGAGTTATATGTGGGGCTCATTTTGACGTATTTAAAATTTTAATTATTATTCTATTTTAGGTACTTCAACTGCTTTCATTGTTTTTCCTACGCAGTGAATGTTCACGTGTGTTTGTTATCATAATGATGTCATAGAAGCTCAATTGTGTGCATTATCGTGCGCATATATCAGAAGCTCTTGTGCACTTTTGTCAGTCTAAAAATTGTGTCTTTTTTTTTTAATATGTGCCCAAGTGTTGTGTTCTGTTTTTTTTTTTATATCACTGCTCTGTAAGTTCTTTAACTTTGCTGGAAACTTTCGCATGTTAAGTGATCATGAACGCGTGTATGTGAATCTCCTGTTAATCTGTTAATCGCTTCTGTTAATCTCCCGAGCCTGTATCGCTCCACATTTGACGAAAATGTTGATTTTCGGAAATGAGGAGAATAAAACGAGGCCAAAGACATATTGTGTTTTGAGTGCAATTCATTCTTTTGTTTTCTGGCACATGCTGCATGGCTGCAGTGTTTACAGAATGCATGATTGCAAAATGCGTCTATTCAAACGCGCAAACAACGCACAGCCTAGTACTAGCGAGCGCTATGCAAAAAAAACAAAAAAAAACAAATGCGCCCCGATCACGCGACAACAGAAAAAGAAAGAAAGAATGAAAGAAAGAAAGAAAGAAAGAAAGAAAGAAAGAAAGAAAGAAAGAAAGAAAGAAAGAAAGAAAGAAAGAAAGAAAGAAAGAAAGAGAAAAACGGCGCGTGAGAGAGAGCTAGGGGAGGAGGCGCGGCTGGTGATAAGTGTTGCCGTGACTATATCCGTGAACAGGATATCGCTATCGCGTTCAACTCTTAAAGGCGAAGCTTAAGGGTCCCCCCAATTTTTTGGTGCTACCACGAATTAAAATCTTTGTTGAAGGTAGCGTTTGTTCTGCGTTCTTGGTCCCTGATACGTGTCTTTCGCGCTTACAGACGTTAGGTGGCACTTGTTAGCTGTTACCTCTCTGTTTCCTCCGTCTCTTCGAGGGTTCTGCGTATGAAAACGAAATATTAATAATAATATGGATCAATACCAACTAGCCCGATCTCGGTGTTTCGAAAACAGTCCTCTTTTTCCGCTGGATGCTGACGCTTTATTCTGTTCCTACAAAATGGCTGCCACTGCCTTCATAGCGCGCGTACGGCTTCAATGGTAAGGTATCATTTCCACTTCGGCAATTCTTTTCAAACCTCCTTGGTACGATCAGTCGCCCTACCTGTTAAGCTTTAAATGCAAGTGCTGAATGTCATTTATCTTCATTTGGCATTCTTATTTGATTGAATGAGTCGTTTTGAACTAAAGGGGTCTCGTTGCCAGTGCAACACTTGATACGACTAGTTCTATTACGTTGCAGGTGCGAGAGTGATGGGAGTATTCGTTGGAAAATAAGGATCGTTCCTTGGGCGACAGCGAATGTTCTGAACTATAAGATCAGGTGTTTCAGCTGTTGCGCTTTGAAGTTTTGCAGTAGTTTGAGATTTTGAGATGATGTTATTAGTTTAGCCTTCTCATCAATGATCTTCAGGCAGCAACTTTAAGTCTTTGTATCAGGGGAGTGTTTCTTCATATATTTCCCACAGGGACATGAAATTCAAACGATTCGCCGACGCTTGCGCCGAGATCCCCGTAGAGTTACGGCCCTTGCAGAAGGTGGCCAAGCTCTCACGGCGATTACGTAGGAATTACGTAGCGATGACGTTGCTTACGTCGTCAGAGCAACAGTAACAACAGCCGCTCGCTTGTTCTTGGCCCCCCTCTCTCTCCCACGCGCGCGGCGGTATCTTTCTTCTTTTTGGTATTGCGCGCTTTCTTTTTTTTTTACCATGCTGCGCGCCGTTCTTTTTTTATTGCGATAGCAATTATATGGACACTCTGGGCTGATTTTTGCCGTCGCCGTCATGCCCCTGATATGTATAGGCATGTATACATATATGAGGCACAAATAAAAATAAATCGGAAGAAAAATATTCCAAGGCACCCGACCGGGAGTTCGAACCATTGACCCCTCGCACCGCAGTGCGTTGCGTTAGACCACTCAGCCACTCTCCCCATGCTTCCGCCGGCATATTAATGGCAAGCAATTTATGTACACTATTTACCGCTGGCGGTATGCAGGTCTCTGAGGAGCTTGAACGTGTTTTCTATCAAGCAACGCTCCTACATTTCCTTTCAGTTTGAAAACTGCTCTTGAGACGCGCACGAAATAGGGGCCCCTTTCTGAACCCACTCGTGATGTGGAACGAAAAAAAAATTGAAGGAAACTTTGTACATTCAAAAGTGCGTTCGGCGAAAGCTTGTGGCCATTCGACTGACTATGCCATGTCGTTTTTCTTTTACACTCTCAGCGGGATGGCACACAAACGGAATGTGTGCGTGTTTTGTTTTTTAGGGGCGAAGCTCCTTAAAGCGGCACCCGTTCGTCCCTCGTCGTTGTCGTAGTCGTAGTCGTAGTGCGTAACCAGTCTTACGCTTTGACCTCCAAGGTGGTGCCGGTGGGAGATTTCTCCTGTGCGTTGTTGAACAATAAAAAATTCGCAGCGTGCGCGTTAACTAAAAGCCGAATTCTTCTGTCTCTCATTCCCCATTAGCAGCCATTGGCATGTTCCAGTAGGAAACGTTAAAAAAAAAAAGCCGACTTCTGCTGTCTCTCATTCCCAGTAGCAGCCATTGTTTACCTCCAAGGTAGTGCCTGGTGAGATTTCTCCTGTGCGTGATTAAACAATAAAAATTTTGTTCAAAACGCCATTGATTGATGAAATAAACCAACGAAAGACGCCCGATGTTTTCTAAAAGCAAAACGAAAAGACGCCAGATGTTTCTAAAGCAAAACGAAAAGACGCCAGCTGCTTAACGAAAGACGCCAGGTGTTTTCTAAAGCAATGGTTTTATAATCAAAACCATATCGCGATACAGGTTTGTAGTTGACGATGCTCGTTGCCGTCGGTGTGTGCTCGTATGGATAAGGATGCCGCTGCAACCAGTGCAAGAACCACTTAGCTTACATTTCACCGACCACAAAGCGGTCATAATGAAAGGACAACGGAAACCAGCAATAAAAGTTTGATAAAACATTTAATCAATCGTTTCACGTCATTTTTATCGGGCGAATTAACGGAAGAAATTTCACGGTTTAACCGATGATTACTTCCAGGAGCTTCGCCCGATCTCATCATCATTCACCTCGTGGATCTGCCGTCAATTTTTTAATTTTTTACCGCGAATCGCAGCGAGACGCGAGAGTAATCTTCCTCCGTTCGCATGCGTTCGTATTTCCTCGCGCTTTGCGCATCGTGCAGACGCCATCCGCGCACCAGCGCTTAAATTGACGGACACTTCGTAAATTCCGAAGTGTGTTCCACGAACGCATGTGTCCATTGAGACGGGGTAGGTCAGAATCGCGGTGGTCAGAATGGAACGTGATCCACGCGTCCCCGTCCTTGCATGATTGGAAACGCTGGGCAGAGCGACCCTACGCAAGCGAAGCGCGAGCGCTGTAGAGTCCGACGCGACCGGCGTCTGTTTGCGCACCCCGGCGGCCGCCTGGCACCGTGCCAGGGCTCGGACGGAGGGACGGACGGGCGGACATGGGCGGATGGACGGACGAACACGGGCGGATGGATGGACGGACGGAAGGACGGACGGACGGACATGGGCGGATGGACGGACCGACGGACCGACGGACAGATGGACACGGACGGACGGACACGGACGGATGGATGGACGGAACGACGGACGGACAGACAGACGTGAGCATGAGACATTAAAGGCTTTCGCCTTGAAAAAGAACTTCGCGCAACTTGCATCAGACGCCACCGCGTGGCAGGAGACGCAGAGGGGTCATTCCGCGCGCCACCCTTTAAAAGAAGAAATATCTAAGAGCTTCGGGTTCTGCGTTGTCGACACTTGCAGCGCGTTGTTCAAACACAAAGGCGTAACAACTGTAGTAGTGCACGCTTGTCCTGTCCTCTCCTGCACGTCCTTTTAGAGCGTCCTTCTTTGCGCTTCAGCGGGAAGCTGCAAGTATTGAGCTGCTCGTCGATCTTCGTATGACATTCCAATTTCTTGCTATCCCATTGATTGCTTTGCCGTTGCGCCGAAACTGTCACTTTTTTTTCCCATGCCGCGCGCCAGGGTGTTGTTTTTTGTTTTGTTTTTCTTGCATGCGCGCGCGTTCGCTGTGCTACGCCGCGCATTCGCGTTTGCCTGTTCGCTCGTGGCCCGCAGTGCGTTTGAATGCACGCAGGCAGCATGCTCGAAGCAAGCGAGAAAGGTGAATTCCACTCTCAACATTTCTCTGACCTCGTTTTGTTGCTCAGTTTCCGGAACTCAAGCTTTCATAAAATGGGGAACCGTTCAGGAGAAGACCTGAAGGGAATAATACACATTGTGGCCACACAGTGTGGCAATTGGATAGCCAGCACTGCAACCACCAATGACGTTTCACGAATATTAGGGTCTATGTGAAAAGCAGTTCCGAGCCTGGCGTGGCTCTGTGCTAGAATACTTGATTGCCACGCAGAATGCTTGGGTTCGATTCCTGCTGGGACCCTGGCATTTATTCTCTGCATTCATCGCGTCAACGCTGCCGATGTCAGCCTTTCTTTGACGCTCTCGCGTTAAAATTACCGATGTCTATTTTCACCGTTCCTGGGTAGGTATTAGGCCTAACTGTCAATCACCTGTGGCACATACCCGCCCACCAGTGGCACATACGCGCCCGAGGTATACGGGTATGTGTTACACGTGTCTGTCGGAAAGGGTTTGACGACATACGCGACGGGATTGTCACATTATTCATGCCATGACCAGTGAGTCATATTCGTCAACCCATATTACCCTCCCATATCAATTTCGGTTTACCCCAAGTTAAGGGGGCGGTGACGAGAGCACCATATGTAGGCGGCTAGATAGATAGATAGATAGATAGATAGATAGATAGATAGATAGATAGATAGATAGATAGATAGATAGATAGATATACACCCTAAAAGTACCTGCAGTACGCAAAGAAATGCTTCGCATTAAAAAAAAAAAAGCAAAACGCACTTCCTAGCATGCAGTCATGTTAGAGGCGCAAAAGTTAAACTATCAGTGCTTTAATTTCAATTCTTGTTGGTACAGTGATTTTAACCGCAACCTTGTGCTCTTCCCGATTACGCTATATTTAAAAGCAATAACTGCTGCCGAACTGCAATGAAGCTATATGTGTGTGGCTGCGAACACGGTTGCCGTTGGGTGGACATGAAAAGGCGCCAGAACTCACGCCACAAGTAGCCAAAGTAGCCATGTCATTGATATTATCGCCAAATTTCTAGCCAAATAGAACAGGAGTGGTGTTATCAACGGAGTCTTTACTATTGATGAATAAATAAAACCATTTTGAATAAGTAAAACCACAAGTTTAAAAAAGAGCCGTTATGCCAACTGGAAATTTTCGTCGCCAACGGGGTCCAAAAGTAGCCAATTTGGCGCAGTGTAGCCACCAACGGCAACACTGGCTGCGAACGCAAACCGCATGCTCATGTTTAGTTTATCGGAACATGGAAGAATCTTGCGGTACTCGGCCGGTCTTGAAGCATCCGTGCACCATTGCATGATGTACGAATGGTGCGTGCCGTTAACCATCAGGACGCAGGAGCACACAACACGCAGACACCGCAAAAACTGAACACGCCGGCCAACGCTCACTTGATGTACCGGAGCATCACGAAACTTAGCATAACGGCCGGCGGCTTCGCCGGGCGCCGATGGTGGCGGCGGAGCACGGCTGCGCGGGCGCGCGGCTGGCGCGGGAAGTGCGGCTTTGCCGGCACGGCGGCGGGCTGCTATTGGCTGCTTTCATTTTGAGTCGCCATCGACTTCAGCGCCAATTTTGCCTTCAGTTATTGTCCTTTCATAAGGCCGCCGAACTAGACGAAGATTCAAGATGGTGGCGATGACGTCATTACTTGGGGCGCCGGAGCGGCAGTCTTTCCTACCGTTGCTCGAATTCCTGTCACCAGTCTCCTAATTGTTTGATCAGCGGAGCTGCAAAGCGCAGGTAAATCCATGGAGATCACTTTGCGCACTTTCTAGCCCACATGCGAGAGCGAAGCATGACGAAGATTCTACACGGCTCTCCCATAGAGGAGTATACACAGTACCGTAATGCAGGGGCGTAGCCAGAAATTTTTTTCGGGGAGGGCACCTCCTTGAAACGGCCATTTTTCGCTATGTATGCCTTGGCGAAAAAAAATTTCAGGGGGGGGCACGTGCCCGGTGTGCCACCCCCTGGCTACGCCACTGCCGTAATGGCTCCGACTTTCCGGTACGAACAAATTCTACAGAGGCTCTCTTTTAGATGTGAAGCATCTTATGGCGAAGCTTAATCCGGTGGTGGTGGTGGTGTGCCGCGTGGCCTCCCTTACTGCGCATGCGCAAACCCTTTAAAAAAAATCAAAATAAAAACCTCCTCTCCCCCCTCTCTCCTCTAGGCACCCCCTCCCCGCGGCAACCACACCCTCACTGCGCATGCGCCTCCCCTCCTCTCTCCCGTGCTACGCTCCCCCCCTCTCTCCTCTAGGCATCCCTGCCCGTGGCGTCCACACTCCCACTGCCCATGCGCGTCCCCCCCCTCTCTCTCCTCTCCTACGCTCCCCCCTCTCTCCTCCAGGCATCCCTGCCCACGGCGTCCACACTCCCATTGCGCATGCGCGTCCCCCCCTTTCTCTCCTTTCCTACGCTCCCCCCCTCTCTCGGCTCGCGACGCCGACAGCGTCTGCTAGCGAGTTTCTTGGTTGAAAAAACCGACTGCTCGCGCTGCACAACCGTTCACTGGCCACCCCGTATATATGGCAATGGATCTTGACCTGCAAGGTGGTGCCGGTGGGAGATTCCTCTTGTGCGTTGTTGAACAATAAAAATTCGCGGCGTGCGCGTTAACTAAAAGCGGACTGCGGGTCTCTGTGTCCAGTCGGAGTCTTCTGTCTCTCATTGCCCATTAGCAGCGATTGGCATGTTCCAGTAGGAAACACCGCTCCATAACTGCGTGCTTTGCGCCTCCCCAGTTTTCTCTCCTGCGCAACGCTGCGATGAGCGCCAGCGTCAACGCCGCCGCCAGTGTAAGCGTTAGCGCCCGCTGCTTCACATCTACACATGGTTCCCTTTAGCGGGAGATGGTGTAATTTTTTGGGGGGTTGTCTAAGTGGAGCGTGAGCATACAGTATTACCGTATAGGCAACTCTATGGCTGCAGCTTTCCTCTGAAAGTTCGTTTTCGTGAGGCATCGGCACGGTGTCTTGTTCCTACCGACCATCATCGTCTTGAACGGCCTGCTGGAAGCCCATCTCGCGTTCGCCGAAACACGTGTGCTGTTGTAAATTTTCGCGTCGTCGCAAAATCTACGCAGTCGGTCGCACTTGCGCCCTTCGCCCACTCCCCGCCCCCTTTTATTTTCTTTTTTTGACTCGCTCATTGTTGTTCGAAGCCCGCTTGATATACACGCTTCAATTTTTTTCTTGTTTACCTTGCCTTAACGTCTTCGTATCGGTACCCAGTGAACGGTGGTGTGGGGGGCGCGTGAACGCAGATGGGCCTGGCCGTTGATGCTCGATACGGACAGCATAAGAAAATATGTCGTGGTTGACCGGTTATGCAGGTGTGATATGCGGGTACGTGAGAGGCTTCACAAGGAATGGACAAAGAAAAAAAGTGAACACTCAATCAATGAATGCAATGTTGCATAATGTCTTTTGTCATGAATGGTTTTGCTGCCGTCTCGTATTTGTCGATTTCTTCTCTTTATTTTTCTGTTCCGTTATTCCTGCACGTTTCGTTCGTTTACTTGTACTGCTGTTGATTTCGCTCACAAAGGAGACATCGCGCGTCATCATATTCCGTTATATAAGACGGGTTGGAAAGTTCAAGAATACAGCGTCACAAAAAAAAAAAAAAAGAAAAAAAAAAAGCTCTTGGTGGCTCAGCGAGTGTATGACGCTAACACACCTTCTTGCTCAAAGAGCGCCAACACAACACAACGGGTGAGAGAAGGGGCCATATCCTGTCTTTTTTGGTGTTTGTACATTACGCTCTTAAATTCTGGTATGCAAACGCAGCTACTAGCCCCTCAACGTATTGCATAACGTGTTGCTCTGCTTCTTGGGCTTCCGCGTAACTGACTAGCTGTATTGAATCCACTATTTAACGCAGCTAGTTGAGTTTACACTATGCTGTAACCATCAGCGTCGCACTGAGCTCTGATTACGGTATAACGAAAAAGAAGCTGTATATATGTTGCGGATGCCTAGCAGCTTTTCTTTGCGATGTCCAAGAATCCATGATCAAATATGGTTCAATTAAACAGTGGTGGTTTTCTGATTGCTGCTCCGGCATACTTGCGAGTTCCTGTGCCTGGAACTCAATGGCCATCGGAACACACGAAGGTCATTGTTAAGCACTCTCTCATTCTCCAGTTCAACCTCTGTTCTCAGCATTAAAGTGCGTAAATTTAATTATTCGTCTTTTATTTTACCGCAGAACCATTTCACTCCGCGCTAATCTGAGTTTCTGGCTCTGCTCGAATAAAAAGCTATCGAAAACTATAAAAACAAATTTCGGGGTGAATCGTAATTAGAAATTGACTCGAGAAAAAAAAAAGAAAAAACTTTTCGTTGTCTCTATTCCTCTTATCTCTTCCCCTATTTCTCACTCGCCTTCTCTCTCTCTCTTTCATTTTTGTAATCGTCCAGGAATCGCGGGAGGAACCAGTTTCTATGTTTACGATCTAAAAACGCGTTGTGGCAGTGGTTTAATTTCTTTAGAATAAAAGTCGTATAATGCTAACCTATTCTAAAGATGTACGCATAAAACTAAATAATTTCGCCCCGCGGGTCTCCAGAAGGCTGTCTTTTACGCTAAATTAACTGAAATCGGCTTCGTCCCGGAGCGACTCGCTTGACTGGCTGTTACGAAGACCAGTCACCCAACAGAAAAAGGCTCGAGGGAGCAGCTAAGTGCTGGCTGACGATGTCTTATCTGCAATGAATACGACCCTTCAAGCAAAGGAATAAATATAGGAAAAAAAATAAGTATTCAGGGCATCCGCGGAAAACTTTTAGGGAACTTCACATCTAAGTACATACGCCTTCTTTTTAGCAATTCCGTTTTGTGTTGATTTTTTGCGCATTTGCCCCGGCTTTTTTTCCAAATCCCGCAATTTCTAAAAAAGGGGGGCAGTAAAACTTTGGGTGAAAGGAGCGAGTTCGCAGCCATAGCAATTTTAACGCGATAACGTTTAAGAGCTCGTTTCGCAGAAATTCCGGCGTCGACGTCGGCGTCGTTCGTTGTGAGCGAAAAATCATCATCTTGTCCGTGAACGAACAATCGAGAAAGATGCAAATAAAATAAATAATAAAAATTTCCGGGTCGGAGTGAGGATCGAACCCGGGCCGTCTGCGTGGCAAGTAGGTGTTCTACCACACAGCCACGTCTCTGCTTGGATATACAGTGAAAATAACTTCCTCTGCTTGGAAATGCAGTGAACATAACTTTCATGCTTCGCAAACGCAAGCGTCCTTTACATAGGCATCGCAATGACATGTAATATCCCAGGAATATTGCGTGGTACAAGCATACATTGCAATCGGGCGTCAGAATATGTGACTGTCAAAACGATTTCGTAATTTAAAGCCGGCCACCCATTATAAACGGCACACACCTCACTGCGCGTATTCCCTTAACACCACGTAGTGGGTGCATAGCAATTATGCACTAAGTGGTTGAAGTAGGCACTCGGGACAGGATGTCGCTATCGCGTTCTACTCTTAAAGGCGAAGATTAAGGGTCGCCCAATTTTTTCATGAGCTCAGCCGAGGCTTACGCCTCCGAGGTCTTTACCATGGAGCAAAGCACCACGCCTGTTATTCCAGAAGCAATGTCGTAGGCCAGAGTACCGACGCACGCGCACGCATGGCCGCGCGTGCGTGCGTGCGTGCGTGCGTGTGTGTGTGTGTGTGTGTGTGCGTGCGTGTGTGTGTGTGTGTGTGTGTGTGTGTGTGTGTGTGTGTGTGTGTGTGTGTGTGTGTGTGTGTGTGTGTGTGTGTGTGTGTGTGTGTGTGTGTGTTTGCGTGTGTGCGCGCGCGCGTGTGTGTGTGTGTGTGTTTCGTACGTTCGCATACATACCATACAGGCATACACAAGTGCACATATGCGTTCTCATACTCTCTCTCTCTCTCACCAACACACATGGGTATGCGTGTTCTGTACGTGTGTGTGAGTGAACGTATGAGACACACTCACACAGGCACACACGAAGTACATACACATACAAACACGTACACGCACATACGCATACAAACATACACGCACGCATGCATACACCCACATTTACATGCGCACAAACGTAAACACACATTGCAGAGTCTAAAATTTAACTTCCGCATGTAGACTCTTAACCAAGGTGGTTAAAGTTCGTGAACAGGGCGATGCGGTATATAGATGGTGCTTCATCGTAAACGCGATCAATTTAATACGGTAACACGGGGACTGCGTGTTATAAACGTTAGTCATGTTTTACAAGTTCAGAGCCTTGTACTTTCACTCAATACATAATCAGCAGTTTGCCGTCCAAGCGGCCTTCGTTTAATGGATTACCGCCCATACACGAACAAAGGCAGGTCGTTGCTTTCGGTTTAAAAACACCAGCTCACCTCACCAAACTGCGTTAACGCGAAGCGGTGTTCTTTAGCGAAGCAGTGCGGCTGGGTTTGAAACACGCACTTCTTTCTTAACTATATTTTCCTTATCGAAGTTTAAGGAACCAAGCAGTACCTTAGCGTGTCCCTAAACATACTTTATTTAGACTCGTTAACATGTGCCATGGAGGTAGCAATTTACTTAAGGAAAATTACAACTATGGAGTATATAACGGGACCCTAACGAATGTATGAGACAAGAACGCGAAGAATGGATGACAATGAAATTACAGCGCCAGCTTTTGTACCTTCTCGTTTTTTATTTTTTCTAAAGTTCACTGTTTGTACTAGTTCGCCTCAACTAAGTATTCCATACAAATAACTGAAGCTATACGAACAAGCGCTTTTAGGGTTTAACTCGGTTTGCTTTCTGTTGTTCGCGAACTTCGAGCACGGTGCTGTGTGACTCTAAGTAAAAGGACAAGGGTTACCTAAAAAGAGCGCACATGCTATCTCGTTGAGTGCCGTTAATAGTTTAAAGGTTGAAATTTGGCACTTTCACACAGAATTTATTTCCGTCTTTCTTTATGTAGATGCGCTGGTTATCTTTGCATTTTGATGTCAGTATAAACAAGATATGTGGGCTTTGCTGCAGCAATGACCTGAGCATTCATCACAACACGCGTCCGGGACGTTAGCCTTAAGGCTATCATCAGGTTCATCAGCGTAACCATCATCATCATTGTCACCATGTATTTAGGTCCATTGCCGGAAGAAGGCCACAGCGAAATATCTCCAGTTTTCCATACCTTCTGCGAGCTGATTCCGTTTCATTCAGCACGATTGAAAGTTGGGTGAGTTGGTTCGGATTCATTGCTTTTAAATTGCGCGGAAAGACGGTCACGAAATAAAGTCGATAAAGACAAGACGACGCGCTACTAACAACTGGAAATGTTTTATTCAGAACACAGGCTTCAGAGCCGTAATAATCACCCCCCTCCCCGTTAGTTCGTTCATTTATTTTCACGTGCCCTCTCATTTTATATGTCTTTATCGCCTTTCTTTCGTGACCGTCTTTCCGCGCAATTTGAAAGCAATGAATCCTGTTTCATTCACAGCAGTAAGCCATGGCTGCTTGTCCAAATACATCTTGCAGTCTAAATAATGAATCCTCTAGGGGCCCAGTTAACGACAGTGCTCGTTACTCCGTCTATACTGAGCCGTTGACTCCATTTTGTTTTTTCATTGATGTATGTCCTTGTGGTAATTGTTTTATTAGTATTCATCAAGGAGCAGCCCAATATTGGTGTCGTTGGGTATTAGCGAGAGGACTTCCTGGGACGTCCACTGCATCGATGCACAAGGTGACCTACTTTCTGGAAAAGAATATAAATACCCTCAAACGGATCCCTATCTTCCCGTGCGATCTTACCGATCTCGGAGTTCCACGGGAACAGTGGCGACTCGGGACAACAATAGCCGCGGGTCAACGACAATGCCGACGCGCCACTGCGAATCGATCATATAATGGATCTTATACACGAATCACTCGATTTGTTGTTGTTCTTCTGAGTGGGTCTTACGAATCTAGAATACATTTTCGAAGTTATTTAATGCGTACACTTTCAAGCGTATAGTCCATTTGCGAGATACGGCAGTGGATCTGCAGTTGCACTTTCTCGTTGTGTGCGGCACTTGATGAGTACATTCTCTAGATACGCTTAATGTAAGTGCATGATGCGACCATAATGTTCTGATTTATGTGCTAAATTTAACGAATGAACCACCCATTTTGACCGAAAGACGGAGATTGGGTCAGATCTCAAGCATTTCATCTGGGGAGTTAGGGTCCTTTTTAAGGCCGCAATGACCACGGTGTCGAACTTATTAAGGCGAAAGCCTAGACGCCTCATCAAATATGAAACGTGACTGTCGGCGACGTCGGCGTCAGCAGGAACGATGCAAGAAATCATCAAGTCATGACGTCACATAGTGAAGTCATCGCGCGTGGATTTTTTTGTGTGTTGTTCATGTTTGCATTCTTCATGATGACCTCATCATGACGTCGCTTATGACGTCACTGGCTGACTTCATCGCATGGCATCGGAGCTTGGTAAAACGTAGTGCAAACTCTACGTTAGATGCTGGAAGCTTTCGGTCGGGGTGGGGGGGGGGGGGGGGGGGGTGTCATAACAGAAGAAGATGGATTTCTCCTTCGACTTGACTTACGCGAATGCCATAAGAGACTGTAGTTTTTATGCGCTTTTGTCGCAACTGCTGCTCATGTGACCATTTGATGTGTGAATAGCGCCAACTGTACTGAGGCAAAGGAGTAGGAGTAAAGGAAGCACAGGGAGGTTAGCCAGTTCTCAGACCGGCTGGCTACCCTGTGTTGGGGGGAGAGGGGAGTAAAAGATGACAGAAAAGAGATGTTATAAAAAGGAGGAGAAGAAGAAAAAAAAGAGAAAAAAAAAGGAGAACAGTAATACGATAAACGACACTGCTTAGAGTGTCTCTGAGACCAGTTGCCCGCAAGCGTGTCGAGGACGGTCTCGTCCAGTGTCTTAAGACCCTTTCCTCCGACAATGGGCGGTTGTCAAGTCTATCTAGCACTTTTGTAACTTCACACTGAGGCAAAACGCCTCAGTGATATTCCATCTGTCACTCCGACTGTGGATTGTGCATGTCGCTTTGAAGGCTGGTCTTCAACCCATGTTTGTGCAGCACAGTTTCTTGTTAAGAATAACATCTAATTAGTATTTCTCCATCATTAACATCTGTGATATAGTGCGTAGTCAAGTGATTCACTTGTTTAGAATATGCCTGACCCATCGATGCAGTAGCTGTTTCTATAGTCTGTACACGGAAATGCAGATGTCATAAAACCTCTTCGTGGCAGAGGAAACGACGGCCTAGACAGTGGACAACAATTCATACCGGACATGCGTCCTCGTGTTATTTGCACATCTGTGTATATCTAAGCTCCACTTATTCGAGTTGCTACCTTGAACATATCGAAGTGCTGTAGTAATATTGGGACGAAAAAATGTAGCAATAAAAGAAACTCAGTCCAGATGAAAGCAATAAAAGAAACTCAGTGCAAAACGTCGCCCTCGTGTCAAGTTTGAATTGCAATGATAGCGCTTGTTAGCCAGAAGGGCCGCTTACATCCGGCACATTCAGAACATCGGGTACCCTACACCTGGCATTTATACACATAAAAAAGACCGCCGCTTACCTATATAACCCGGCCACTAACGGCTTTTCCAGAGGAACGCCTCGGTGGCGCTTACCGCTCAAGCGAATGCGGAGCACTTTCGCGGCCCGAACGGCGCATGCCTGTGCAGCGTTCTGAGAACGAGAATCGACACCCACCCCTCCCTCGCCTCCTCTCCCCTTTTGCCATCCACACTTCCCTCTACCTTCTTTCACGTAGTGGTGATGTGAACGACGGTGCTGGAGGAATCCTTAATTAACGCCGGAGTGAGCGTTCTACTGAGCGGCAGTAATTAACAATGGCACGCACTCTCAGAGCGCGGCAATGCAGAGAGATACCAACGGCGCGCGCAGAGCGTATTAAGCGGGCAAACGAAACAAAGAGATGTGGCTTTAATTGATCGTGTACAAAGTTCTTGCGGGACCAGTCAACACACCTCCGAACTGAAAACTCGAGTAAACGAATAAACACGTCGGCACTTTCGGCTTCGTGTTTTGACGAGGTCATTAAAGTATAAACAGGCGTGTTTGCTTGTTTGCGCCACGTCAAGTGGTGAATTTGGCTCGATTGACGAGGATAAGCTTTTATTCTCGGTGGATGCGTTGACGTCACATCCGACGTGGGCTTCAGGCCGAAAAATCCCGATCGCGGTGCCAGCATTTAACCTAAATGACGTGTTATTAATTCATCCGATCTTATCAAGAGATGGTTAAGTACTGTCCGCCCCGGTGGAACAGTGTCTACGGTGCTCGGCTGCTGACCCGAAGGTCGCGGGTTAGATCCCGGCCGTGGTGGTCGCATTTTGATGGAGGCGAAATGCCAGAGGCCCGTGTACTGTGCGATGTCAGTGCGCGTTTAAGAACACCAGATGGTCCAAATTTCCGGAGCCATCCCCTACGGCGTCTCTCATACTCATAATCATATCGTGGTTTTGGGACGTAAAACCCCAGATATTATTACATTAAATGGTTAAATACTGTACCATTTGGGATGTACTTGCAACCCCTTAGTTTTTCACGACCGTGGAGGCAACAACAACAACAGCACACAGTACCTAGAAAATATGACTGCTGAAGGCATCTTAAAACGCTGTTTTCTTTACCGATGAATTTCACACAGGTAGGGGAAGTCGGGAGTAAGATAGAAGAGGTGGAGTCACGTGCTTATCTGCAGTGCATTCGTTCGAAACAATTCAAAGAAAACTTCGCATAACGTAGATTCCAACGAGTTTCGCTATGGTTTCCTAGAATTGGTTGCCTATAATTTCCGAGCATGGGGTCACGCAAGTTTTCGTGGTATTCACTCTCTAGCCCATGATTGTGTGGTTACGTTCGTGCTATGGTCATATCGCATTTCGAGGCCGCATTTCGATGGAGGCGAAATGGCCAGCGGCCCGTGTACTGTGCGATGTCAGTGCACGTTAAATAACACCAGACGGTCGAAATTTCCGGAGCCCTCCACTACGGCGTCCCTCATAATCGTGTCGTGGTTTTGGCACGTAGAAACCCAGATATTAATATTAATAATGACGCGTCCATGCTGTCGCCGTGCAACCCGCATGTTTTGGTTGATATCTGGCGGCATCTTGACCCGTGTGAATATATTTGGGACTTGATACATTTTTTTCTACTTGCGACTTCGCGCACCGTGGTATTGTATCTTTTACCGCTCCTGCAGAGAACAATATTAGCCACAGCCTTGTCAGGTGACTGAATTATAATAATAACTGTTGGGGCTTTATGTCTCAAAACCCTGGTATGATTATCGGGGATGCCGTAGTAGAGGACTCCGGAAATTTCGGTCACCTGGGGTTCTTTAAGTGCACTGGCCTCTAGCATTTCGCCTCCATCGAAGTGCGACCACCATGGCTGGGATTCGATCCCGCGACCTCGAGGTGTGCAGTCGAGCAACATAACCACTGGACCACCGCGGTGGGCTTTGGGGGGGTCTGAATCATCGTGTGGTACTTTCGTTTGAAGAGCAACAGTAAAAACAGTGTTGACTGCTGTGTTGAGCCGGTTGGACTCAATGATGACCAGATACATTATCAGAGACATTATTCATTGGCTTTCGGACATTTTCTTATACGTTCTGACGGTGTTGTTTGATATGTGCGTGTGAGTGTGTTTTTACATATGTGTGCTCTTGTGTTTTCTTTTTCTATGTGCTGCTCTGTGTTTTTTCTTTGTAAAGATGTATGTTCAATATTCACTCAATGGCTAAGGAGCAGCCGGCGCCTTACTTGTGCGCCAACATCTCCTTATATATCATATCAATAAAAAAAATATCGCTGAATATATCTTTCTTTTTCCTTGCAGGTAAGCTGGCGCCCTGCTGCCATTGTCATGTGAGTTCGGTTCAATGATGTTTGTAGTGTGCCCGCATGAGCAGTTTCAAGCTGTGCACTTACCAAAAGTCTCTGTCCTCCTCACGTCTCTTCTGGTTTTAAAGCAAGTGTCGATTTCACCAAGAATTTTAGCACATGACGTATCTGCCGTATACCGAATGTATACGCCGACGTTCGTGCACATTTCTTCCCGAATACAGTAGCGCAGTAACACTAATACCAAGGCTTAAATTATTTTATCTGGAACAGTACTTACCTAAAACTATCCTTGTTTTACATCCTAATTGAATCATTGGGTGGAAGAAGGGACATTCATGTGTTTTATGTAATATAAAACAATTTGGCACGTGAATACTTGTGTCCAAGGAACTAGCCTAATGTTATACGATTTCATAACATTCAGGCTTCTTTACGCCAGCTTGTCAGGAGTAAATGACATTAACGTCGTGACGACAATAGTTGTAGTGGGTTCAATCAGTTTGTTCAATGGTAAATCATAATAACTAACCGGGAAATTACGTAAAAAACACAACTTAAGGAAATGTCTGTAGAAACAATTGCAAAGTTATCTTTTTTCTTTCGGCTGAGCGCTAGCGAATGCCGACACAAGAGGCTTGTATTACACATCCGAATGTTTCACATAGTTAGAATATGTTAGATCATTTAAATGCTATCAAATAGCTCTGCTCGATACCTTGTTTACATTATCAAATATTCAGACACAAAGATGTGGATGACAATTTATGTGGCCGCGTGGCAAGAGTTGAAATTCTTCTACTGTGTTCGTGTGCGCGCGCTGTTTTATGATGAAGAGCTGAAATTTATTATAACTTAACCCACGCTCAACAACCGCACAGCCTACTCAAAAGTACAATCACACTTCATTTTAAGACAGCGCACAACTAGAAAACTTGATGTCTCCCATAAGCAAGAATGCGTTAGGTGTCTCAGCCACAGGTATTGTTCGACTTTTGGTTCTATTTTATTCTTTCTAAAGACTAGTCAATCTCTCCAGGAAAGCCAAAATTATGATTTATACTAAATTTCTAAGTTAACGCACTTTCTTCAGCGAATCAGCTGCATAAGCTAAACACAGCAAACTGTCCGCTATAACGAACCACAAACCGGGCCACCAACAGGGTTGCCGTTGGTTGGACATGAAAAGGCGCCAGAACTCACGCCAAAAGTAGCCAAAGTAGCCATGTCATTTTATATTAGCGCCCAATTTCTACCCAAATAGAACAGAAGCGGTATTATCAAGTCTTTACTATTGATGAATAAGTAAAACCATTTTGAATAAGTAAAACCACAAGTTTAAAAAAGAGCCATGGCACCAACTGGAAATTTTCGTCGCCAACGGGCTCCAAAAGTATCCAATTTGGCGCAAGGTAGCCACCAACGGCAACCCTGGCCACCAGTCACAAAGCACCGATTCTCCACCACAGATTCCTTCATATAACCTACTTTTCGATTGCCAAGTCACTTCCTCTTTTTCCCTCTCTACTTTCGTGACTTTCACTTTACTTCCGGTAGGAGAAGAACATACCGTTTTTTGTTTGCTTCGCCCTCTGTCATCGGCACAACGATTGATTCATAAAGCCCCGGTGACTCTCCTTGCTTCTTCATCGACGGCAATAGAAGCAGCACGCGACCACTTTAGGACAGGCCGCTGCTCGGCCTTCGTCGACAGTCGGTGGCACACTTCTCCTACCGTAAAAGGCCCCTCTTTTCTTCAGACAGCCTTCGCAGGATGTGCTTTGAGAAAGGGCGATATCACTTCAGCTTTTCTTTCACGGCGAAAACCAAGACACACGACAACATAAGAATTCACGCGTGCATTGTTCTAGTATGCCGGTTATTACAGTTTCTGATCGGCAGTTATGGTTTTTCGTGCATTCCTACAAAGAATACCCCAGTTCTCTTACGAATGAGCATCGAGACGAGAGTGTACCGCTTGGGCAGGGAACGAGCATAGGGGCTTCATATTGAAGAAACCTTTGTGGCGACCGCACTCCAAACTGTGCACGTCTCTCTTTCTCTCTGTGTATGTGTACATACACACACGCACACACGCACACGCACGCACGCACGCACACACACACGCGCACGCACGCACGCACTTTTTGTATCACTTCCTGTAAAATTTAGGATAGCAAGCAAGAGAAAACAAGTACACGACAGATGAACTTGCATTGCTGGCAGTTTGATTTTAGTATGTTTAAAAGAGCACCTGTCATACATTTGTAGGAACGACGTAACACGCCGCATGCGCAGTAGTTATTATTCGGTGGACTGCTTAGTTACACTCACTGCAGGATTACATAGCCAGCTCCTCATTCTGTTCTCCCTTCGCCGTTTCTCCCTAACCCTCTCGCTATATATATATATACACCGTAAAATGAGGTTACTTTGTGACTGCAGGGGTTACTTTGTGACACGCGCTCGGTTTTCTGTACTTTAAATCGTGCGCCCCGACCAGGCGCTGCCGAAAAACTATAAGACACTCAACAAGCTCACCTGACATGCCGTGTCACCTAGCGGCAGCCGGCTGAAGTTCCCACGCTCCGGAGCCCCCCCCTAGACGCCGACATGTTCAATGGAGTTTTAGTGCGCATTGTTGAAGCACCGTAAACTTTGTGCGCTCGACCCGTCCGCACGAGAAAAACAGCGAAAACAGTTATGTACATGTGATTGTTAATATGTAGGTTAAAATAAACTGTAATATAAATTAAATGAAGTCACTTATGTTGAAGTTTATAGAAAGGAAACTGAAATGTTGATACTTCGCGGGGTAACTTTGTGACACGCCAATTCTGTCAGAAAATTACGCACTATGTTTTAATTTAAATTATATGATATTTGGTTGAAAGGAGGAAGATGCTCAACATCCCAGCGGGGAAAAGCGTATCGGTTGCCGATCTAGAAGAAGCGAGAAAGACAGGAAAACCGACAACCGGAAAGAAGGGCAGCTCTTCCTCCGGTATCAGAGCTAGACGACTTAGGAAGAGATCTTCTCTTGACAAAAGCCCAGAAGAAAGCACTGACAGCGATTGTACATAATGCAAATAAACTTTTGATGGGGTAACATTATGCGAGCCCTTTTTTTCCCAATCATATTCAGCCAAAAACAACGTTGTCACAAAGTTGCCCCACACGACGAGGCAACCTTGTGACAGCTTTTAACCTGAATGCAACCGTTTGTATTAAAAATGCGGATTTGTAGAACATACCATCGTGTGAGGGAGTGTTTCAGCAACGTTATGCCACTATTCATTCACCTTTGTGTTGATAATTGTTCAGCGAGAGAATGAAAACGTACGAAATCTGTCACAAAGTAACCTCATTTTACGGTATATATATATATATATATATATATATATATATATATATATATATATATATATATATATATATATATATATATATATATACATATATATATATATATAGAGAGAGAGAGAGAGAACGCTCGCCACTCGCTGAACGCCTCTTCCACTTCCGGAAAGCGGATTCTGTGTGAAGCTCCCACCCTTGTCGTTCTTTCTCAACCAATCCTTGATCAATGCCGAGGCCGGATGGAGCGGAGTTATGTGCAGAGACACACTGTATTACAGATGGGGAAACGCTGCGTGCTTTGAGCCTGTCAAAGACTCCTGGTAAGAGCCGGAATAGAGGAGGATAAGTGGAACTAGGGAAATAAAATTGGTGGATTTTATTCTTATTCCTGTATTGAGACTATATCCAGCCAGCTTCGCCGAGAGGATGATGCGTACGCGTAGTGTTGTCGCTGCGACTCGCAGACTAATCCAGGATTCGTGCCGGTGTTAGTAGGTCTCGCCAGGGTTTTAGGTGGCTCCTGAGGGATTTGAGTGTCGATGGAGTGAACTTTCAATGCGGCGCGACAACCGGCGTGACATTTGCGACACGTCGTATATAGATGTGACAGCTCTGTCTTGCTTGAAATATCGCTGCGACTTGCTAATAGGACCCGGGGGGAAACTGTCGGAAATCCTCCGGGTGTAGTTGTTGTTGCAATTTGCGATCCAGTCCATCGGATGATTTTGTGGAATGAAGCTTCGCTCGGTGTTTTTAAAAGCCCGTTGGGAGCTATTTGGTAATTTGGTGGAAGCCTGTAAGATGCCTTTACTGTAATGGCACAGCACAACCCTGCAAACAGGCAAGTCTGTTTAATATTGTTTAGAATCATTTAAATGCAACGAGAGGAGTAATACGACTATCAGCGTCACGCTCGCATTCTGGACACATGATCGCATAGATAAGATTGATGGTGGGTGTGCAGTCGCGCTCAATATGAGTTGCAACACGATGGCTGTGGTTAAAGTGACCCCAAGCCTGAACAATAACACCGACAAACGTTAAATTGGTTCAGGAAGTACCGCGAATTGAGAGATTTTATTCACAATTTTTTCCTACATAGGTGCCAGTTTGCAGTGTTGGCGTCATTTTGAGTAGAGACATCGTGTTGCAACTCATATTGAGCGCGACTGTACATCTCTCAGCACACAGCGTATCTGACAGCAATTCGCCCATGAGTGTGTTCCCTGCGCTTACGCATCATGTGGGAAATCCGTTACTTCTCGCCTGCATTAGGCGCTATCGTGTCTAAAGGCGAACTCTAGCGCGATATGATGAAAAAAATTTCAAGGTTGTACAGTCGTCAGCAAGTTTAACAAGAACGCTCCGACGCGTGGCCTGGACTAGTTTGACTGACCCCAGCCGCGAAGTGCTGCGCCGATGTTGCCGAGATAATATCTCGGTATGCTTGGATAGTATGTCAGAATGCATGGGTAACATCTCGGCAACAGAACCCAAAGATACCCAGCGCTAGCGTCAGTCAAACTGTTTCAGGACCCGCGGCGGAGCGTTCGTGTTAAGGTTGCTGACGACTGTACTTGCGGTGGACGTTCATTTGTTCTCTGCATCTTTCGCGACCTCCTCACTCTCTTCTTCTATCCCCCACTTGTTGTTCGTTCCGCAATTTCAGATATCGCCGACTACTGTAATCTTTTTTTCTTTCTATATCGCTTTTATCTCTGGTCCCTATCTTCCCTATCGTGGTTGTTTTCTCTCCCCATCTCCCCATCGACGCTTTCTTACTTGCTTTTTTTTCCTTTTCTGGAGAATTCTCACGGGGGGGGAATACGGGAGCGACGAAAGCAAAAAGTGGAGAGGAGGAGTACCGGAGTACCCAAATTCACGTGCTCTCCCCCTTCACGTGACGTCTCTCTCAGAGGTTCCCCAAACCGTAATGTGCGCGCACCGCTCGCACAATGCGCAGCTCATTTACACGTCTTCGGTGCGTCGCGCAATTTTTTCTACGCCCTCCCCGACCCCAACTTCCCCACAAGCCTGTGTCCCTATTTTGAACCGGGCTTCACTGAACCCTCACCGATGTGGATCCCCAGCCGCCCCACATCTACAGGCACCTCGCCCGTCCCACCCCGCGCCTTTCCCCATTGGCGCTTCCCTACCGTGACGTTTTCCTCGTACCGGTGATGGATTGTCGGCACCGCCCCCTCCTATGCTACCCCATTTAGAGCTCACCAAGCCGAGATGCGCATTTGAATGAAAATGCGTATCGGATCGGGAGCGTTGGGTCTTGTGGCTTTGAATGCCGGGTGCGGTATTCAGAGGGGGAGGATGCAAGGGGGATTTAACGGGAAACGTGAGTAAAAGAAAGATGTGTCAGGGTTCACGTCACGCATGGAGAGCGCGCGTGCTGTCTTTATTCCAATCGTATGCGGTTCCTTTTCTCGTCATAAGAAATAAACACTGTAGACAGATGAGATGCCGACAACTGCTCTCTATCATGACGGCTCATCCCTGGTCAGGTTTGTATACATGTCTGGCTTCCACGAAAATTAACCCTGTTCGAAAGAGTATACTTCTATTTGGAAGGGCTATGACACAGGACTCTATATCGTTTGACAGGGACATTAATCTGCGGAGAATGATGAGTGCAGGCTGGTTGGCTTCTATAGAGGTTAGGTCGTAACTTGAGATTCCGTTTAAATTAAACCGGACTCCCCGAAATGACTCAGCCTTTCTTCTCTGTCAATACAATGGACCGAGACTAAAAAGCCGAAGAATGTGCTTTTCACCTTGGAGTCGTCTTAGAGAAGTTCATGCGGGCATCGTGTTACTTTTGAAGAGCTTTCTTTCAAGAAACCATGCTTCCTTTATGAAACCATTACTAACGTCTGTTGTTTCAACACTAATTCGCTGGTTACCTCACCGAGCCGTAACAATCCCCCCCCCCCCCCCTGCCATTTAATTCGTTCATTTATTTTCATGCAACCTCTTTGCGTCATCACTTTCTTCTCTCATTGACTTATAGTTTCCGTCGTCTATTTCTACTTCCTTTAACATACTCTTTCATTGATTTCGCGTTGTTTTCTAGCGTTGGTTATTTCACCTTCTCTTCCTTCTTCCATATATCATTAATCTATCTATTTGTTCACATCATTTTGCCTTTTTCTTCTTTCTCAGAAGCAGTCCGGATCCCTCTTTACTTACCATTGTTCGTTTACTCCCTTATTTTTTCCGCGCAGACGCAGTCTGAACCCAATGCCTTTGTATCTTTTCGTTCCCGGAGTCTCAACCCCGCAGTATCAGTTCGTTGCACACTTATTGCGATCCGACCAAGGGGCGAGCCCTTCCTTCCCACCTAATGCTCAAGACGCTGCTCTTATTTCTATGTTTTATCTTTCTTTAACGGTCCGGTCTTCTCGCTTTTGTGGGATGTTATTTTCGACGCTAAGACTTCGCTCACGACTTAGCGTTTTCTTATGTCTGTTTTCTCTCCCCCTCCTTCCCTTTCTTTAATAACGTTGCGACTTAGTGTGTGAGGAGAGCTGCGCGTCTCCGAGGTTCTCCCCTTCCTCTATCTAATATGTGGAAGAGTGCTGTGGGTGAATAGATTTTGTTCGCTGCCTAGATTCGTATAGCAGAAGGGGTGGCGCTTTTATATTGGATGGAAACAGCGCAGGAACGGGACGAGTAGAACACAAAAAGCGAACGCTGACGAACAACTGGCGCGAATTTATTGCGTCGGAAAATATATGCCACCTTTATATATTTTACATCTTTATTGAAAATATTCTTGCATGCTCAGCTTGTATTTTGAAATTCGGCATTGTTGACTTCATCCTGGAAATCAAAGTGCATTCCGAAGGACACTGACGTAGAAAGTGAAGACAGGACAATACGCTTGCGCCACATCGTCCTTGCATTCACTTTATTCGTCCGTGTCCTACGTAGTGCACTGCGAGTTTTGCCATAAATCACCACCGAACTATACCATTCTTCAATCTTATCCAATCATTGACCTATTCTAAAAATAAACTTTGCACTGATCCCTTGAGCACCTTCTTGTATGAGCCGACGCGGGGATGCAGTGGTTATACGGTGGTCGGCTGCTGACACGAAGGTGACGAACCCGCGACCTTCGGGTCAGCAGCCGACAACCGTAAATGCTAGGGGCCTGTGTACTTAAACTTAAGTGCACGTTAAACCACCCTAAGTGGTATAAATCTCCGAAGCCCTCCACTACGGCGTGTCTAATAATCATCATATCGTGGTTTTGGCACGTAAAGCCCGAGCAATTATTATTATTAACCTTTTTGTGTCGTCTTTCCTTGGAGTATAGCTTAGCCACTTTGCACACGTGCTGGACGAAATTCATTGGAGCAGAGCTGTAAGCCGAATTGCAATACGAATGTCCTGTAACAGTCCTCCGAGAGACGCTAGCTATCGGATCACGGGTGCTCACAGGCTGCAATTAATTAAGAGCAGGCTGATGCACCTCTACATGTATCTTTATTTACATATATCAGTGTAGTTCTCACCTTATACGGCTTGACATTCACTCATCGAAGACGCATAATGTTAATCTTTATATCGTTAGAGAATGCTGCGCATCAGCAGTGCACGGGGATCTTGAACTTGTACCTTCGAAGAGCTTCGAGTGTTCTCTATGCCCTATATCGATGTTAATGTTTACCACTCACCTCTTGGTCTGTCAAGATTGTCATTCTGCCATAAATTAAGCTGTTATGCTCATCTTCTTAAAATGTATGCACGAATCTTGTCATATCGGAACTATATGCAGGCAGCGCTGTACGCATTCTATCAATATGTTTGAAATACGGGGGTCTTTAGGCCTTGTTGCGAAAAGCCTTGCTTTGAAAAAACTCATTTAAGGGTACTTCATGCTTAACGTTTTGCCATCGTTGGGACTTATTTACCAACTTAAATGGCATTGCCATATCATTCGACGGTAATCGCAACTGTATTAGGGTGATTAAATTTCATATTAAAGGGCAAAAATTGAAGAAATCACATGATTGAAATTGAGAGGCAGAAGATTTACAGTCGCCAAAGGGTTTGCAGCGGAACCGATCTATCGATGTTACTGTTTCAAACTCCTCCTCGAATTTCAATTTTTTTATTGATTCACTTACATCTCGAACTTTCGCAGATATTGTCAGCATTTCGCAACGCGTGCATTAAAGGACCCCATAACGATTCGCGTTCGAAGTTTCGTGCGCCTCGAAGCACGCAGGGAATAACTTATTGCGAGCGGGAAATGACCCGTAGCGTCGTCCGTCGCAACACTAACCGTCTTAAGTGCGCGGTGGCAATTTCCTCTAGCCACATGGTACTTTAGATTCTCACGTGCCACTTGAACCCTTACGGCTGGCGTCGGTAGAGAAAAGAACGGCTTTCAATTAAAAGCCGGGCACACCACTACGCGCACGCGCAGTTCTTTCTTATAGACAAAGAGAGAAAGCTCGCTATTACGAATTCTTTCTCGCGACTTCGGCGACGCCATTTTTGCAGCTGACAGTTTTCGAAGCATAAACGGTGGCGGATATGGTTGGCATTTGGAGAGTCTATGCTTGTGACAACCTCTTGAAAACAAGGCTTCGCGTCCGCAGCTTCGATCAGATTGCTTTCTTGCTTGCTTACTCCTTACACTATGTAAACTGCAGAATACATCGGAGTGACCAGCCGAGCACTCGCCAAATAAAGGGGGGGGGGGAAGGGAGGTATAGATGGATAAATCCTTGGCTTGAAAATTGGGAAGGTAAGTGGAAAAGTCTATTCTTTTAAAGATTCCTTTTAGACTGAAAAAAGTTGTGGTTGGGGAACAAGGTCCGGGCGGCTCCAGCGAGCCACGGCTGTCTCTACTGCGGAAGTCACCCGCATCTAAATACAAGAAGCCTGGCCAGTTATTATAGTTTGGATACCCCTCTGTTGGACTGTTTAACGCTGAATAATGTCATATCTGTTCTCCTGTAAGATATTACGAGGCCTACCACCTCCGAGGGTTGGGACATTAGTGCAGGCATCTCGGAGGCCGCAGCCGGCTGCTTGTCTTCGGGAGAGAGCCTAAAAAAATATCAATCGAAAACATACTCTGTTTATCGATTGCATCTCACGCTACTTTTATGGCAGCGTAGTTTTAAGGTGAAAGTCCTAGAGGCCTTATGAAACGCGAAAATTCCCAAAAGATAATGGCCACAACGACGTCACAATATGACGTCACCTAACGTGACGTCACATGATACCATTGTCATGACATCGTCGCTTGGTCAAAGGTGAGCCGATCACGGAGGCTGTGCAAAAACACGTTAGGTGCAGAACGCTATGGAGGGGGGAGAGGGCAACGAATCAATAAAAGTGACCGAGATATGAAAAAAAAGAAAAAGATGACTTTCGCCTTCGAGATGACTTACGCAAATGCATAAGCGACCATGCGAGTTTTCTTATTCAGTCGATTACAGAAAAAATGTAATTGCATTACAATTAACATTAATACTTAAAGAATTGTAGCGTTGCAAAATTAAAATAAAATGTAATCGATTACAAGTAATCCATTACTTGTAACGCGTTATGTGCAAGTCTGCTTAATAATATTTTTGATGAATGCAAGTATAGTCTGCTAGATTTTACGTGCGATAACGTCTTCAATACTAATGAGGTAACTATCCTGAATGTGGACGACAGTTTACCTTGTTGGCGCTGTTATCCACTTTTAGATTTCATAGATATGCTTTTGTTTCCACGTTGACAAGAGCCATAAAGCAATCCTTACACGCCTGTTGACCACTTGAGATAAAGAAGAGAAAAAAAACGCGTTCTCGCTCTCCTTCACGTGCCCTCAGCAGTTACAGCTGCACAAAAGGCGTCGCCATTCAAACCACGAACTCCCGAACCACGGGACCATTACATGGAAACGCCGATGGCGGGTCACAGGCACGACGCTGGCCGCTAAACTTTTGAATGCGAAAAGTTGGTGAACAAATTCGAGTGTTGTCGAAGAAATGTCGCGCCCACGACGCTCGCTAGCCGAACGTCGCAGCTATCCGGGGCGCGCAGTTTGTTTTTCTCGAACGCGGAGCATTGAGAGCATAAGCGTTATAGCATCCTGGGATAGAGCACTGCGACTGGCACTAACGATCACGACGTGAAGCTGTGGAAAGGGGGAGGGTGCTAAGGATGCCATGCAAGGAACCGCAGCCGATGATCAGAAGGGAAAGGTGGAGAGGGACCATTAATCTCTCCGGGAGGCTCAGAACTGTTGAGTGGCCTAATTGTCTACGGGCTTCGTCTAAAATAAAGCGTGAAGAACGAGCTGGAATACAAGCATTACCGCGAGCCCCCAATGGAGGGCCGTGGAACCGAAATAGGGCGGCCGCCTATAATGGCTTCCGCCGCGCACTCGCTAGTCTCACTCTTCTCCTAGTTTACCAACATCTCCATCGCGGCGTTCTTAGCTCTTTCCCGCTCTCTCCTCAGAATCCATGCTCTTCTAATAGTCTCGGGTTCCCCGCTGTTTCTGGCGTTAATCACCGTGCCGTAACACGCTTCGTGATCGACTGCACTACCTCTCATAACTTACGGTACTTACCGCAAGCCTTCCTTATTCTTACGGTGTTACGAGAGAGGTAGAGATAATGAGAGAGAGATTGGAAGTTAAGAAGAGACGGAAAGGGTGCGTAACGGAACATTACAACTATCTCAGTTTGGGCTTGGTGGGAAAGCTTTCAGTAATCTGTGCACGCATCGTTTTTTCTAAAAAGAAAATCAAATTTGCATTAGCAGATGCTGCTATACGGCCATTACAACAACCATTTCTCAAAAGGCGCATGAAACAATTGACAGAATCTCCAAGTCAAGTCGTTCGCAAACACGTCTTGGGATCGAGTTTTAATGACATTTCTCGAATACCGAAATTAAAAAAAAACAAGCGCTAGAAAATCCGAATCTAGCACAGTTTTAAATTCATTGCCTCACAAAGCCCGGCTGACGACGCAGTTAAAAGCCACCAAACGCCTGAGCAGTTCTGCATCAAAACGGCAAAAAGAGGCTAAGAAGATACGTCAGAACATATCTAGCCTCCAATCGTTGAATAATCCAATGAAATGCAACCGTTCAACGAAAGACAACATTAGCACAAAGAAAGATTGGCGGTGTTCGACCTGCACGGACTTTCGGAGCAATACTGCACCGGGTTTTGTCTGGATTCAATGCGTGGAGTGCAAGGACTGGGCTCATTAAGACTGCGTAACGGCCCACGGAGTGAATTGCAAGTCCTTCTACTGCCTAAACTGAAGGGATGAATTTTTCTCACACTGTCTCGTTTTGCCCCACGCAGCGTCTCGTTTTGGCCCGCAGGTTGGGGCAAAATGAGACATCTGGAGCATTTCTTATTCATTAAAAAAAAAAAAACCTTTTGAAATGTGGCAACATGGTCATATTTATGTAGTACATACCTTGTACCCAAAGGAAAGTTTGTGCATTGATGTTTAATGGTAACGAGTGAAATAAAAATAACTATTCACTATTTTCAAATTTTTGTCGCATTTTGCCCCACCTTACCCTATAATATGTAAACAACGATGCGTAGCTCTCTATCGTTGTGCTTCCATGAAAATTCCACTGCAGAGTCTCCATTTTATTTTGCGCAGCGTTTGCATTTGACAATAAAATTACTTTATTCTACGTCCTCCTTTAATGCTATTGCCTCTTTCCCATTATCCACATCATCACATTACCTCTCTTTTCATGCTTTATTATGTTTAGCTACATTTCACTTCCAATTAAGCTGCACCTCCTCCCCCCCCCCCCCCCTTTTTTTTTTCTTCGGGAACAAGAAGGCATAATGGTGGCTTTCCTTACAGCATATTAAGGTACCCATGTTTTATGCCTTAATCGATCCTTGCTTCATATCCTCACGCCATTTTTCTATGCTGACCTGCAACAGCATGCGCTGCGCAAAACTACACGTTCTCTTCTCTTTTTATAATCCCCATTTGGCAACAAGTTCAGGCGGCATCGATGCCTCCTTTCTCGTGGCACATCGTGAATATCCACTGTTTTCGTTTCCTTTTTTATTTTATCGTGATATCCTATACATACGGCTTTCTTCCGTACTCCGATCGAACGGTGTCAACTGCACGGAACTACATCATCCACTCCCGTTTTCCCACCTCCCTATTCGGTCAGCCTCCTCCACTATTCGGTATCCCGCAATTTCCATCTCATAGATGCAGTCTCACTTTCCGGTCTCCACGTTTCCCCCCATTTACCCATTCATGTAAGATGCGTCCAAATCCCTCACCCTCTTCGCAACATAGTTAGTGCTGCTATGAAAGAAAACTTTCTTTCCCAGCAAGGAGCCATTCATGCAACAGAATGGGGGAGAAATAGGGCAGTGCTAACGATGATTACATGGGAGGACATGCAAATAAGGAAATCTGAATAAAAGAACCCTAATGGTGTTGTAGAAACGCCCGGATCATCGCGCATGGTCTGGTGCACTGCTAATAATCAGCTTCTATGCGGTCGTTGGGCAAAATTACCGTGCAGCTACTGCAATATTCTGTAAACTAGATGCGAGTCGTTCACATTACTTGCTCCTACTGAAAGCAAAGCCCGAGTTTGAAATATCGGGAGGCGGAATTCCCGAAGAGCTTTGATCATGGGGGAAAGTTAACGCACCCTTTCGTTATAAAGTGTAGCAGGGGCGATAGTATAGCTTACCGCATGGTGAATTAACGTATGATTAACGCCTGAGCGATTGAGCATCACTCAGGCTTCGCTCGTCATGCAGCGAAGGTTGGTATACTTGGAAGCATTACTCGTATTTTTCGCATCATTTATCACAGAAATGGCGTAGGTCGTCAAGTCGTGGGCGGTTTTGAGCAATAGTTTCTCGACGATGAATGATCAACTGCGATTTAGTTGGCATAAACCTTGTTTAACGTGGTCGTTTGCGGAACCAAGGAGGCGTTACCCTTGTTAAGCTCTTTCCTTTTCTTGCTTACTTTATGGCGCTGTCGCTTACATAACTCTGAAGAGATGAGTCATTGATACTCGTCGCATATCTTGTTTGATGTGCCGTAGGCCCTTGTTGTATTTATATGCAAATGCAGAGGTCCATTTCGTTGTAAGCTTCATGTAGCAGGGTTGCTTCTCAGGATTTATAGTAGAGCTGTGTCACAGACAAAGACAGATAATGTAATTCTGCGCTGACGGCCTATCAGTACGTAGAATAAAATAAAGTTCTCATGGTAATGATTTGTTAGAAAGAAACTTTTGAAAGCGACTGCGTAGATTCACCATTCTTATATGAAAAAAAAAATTGTGGTTTAGATCGCATCACATCGTTTTATTTTTAAGGCCATTCTACGCTGAAACATTGCAGCGCTTTTAGATCTAATGCATGTTGCCACTTACATACTATTCTGTCACTAATGGATGTACCTATAGTTCCGCATACCCTTTGCAACACAACTAGGACCGAATTCACAATTCTAAAAAAAGATAGAGCGTGCAAACACGGACACAAGAAGGAAGTCAGGACACCACAAACAGCCTACTAACATCTGAAGATGCGCACAACGGCGAGAAAAAAAAACGAAAAAGAAGGCACCAGAGCTTATCTGCGCATGCCCATGCAATATGCGAACCGAACTCTTCGTTCGAATTCACAACATTGTCTTTTCGAAACTGCCTTTTTGCTCGGCTGCTCACCCGAAGGTCGCGGGTTCAATCCCGGCCGCGGCGGTCGCATTTCGATGGAGGCGAAATGGTGGAGGTCCGTGTACTGTGCGATGTCAGTGCGCGTTAAGAATACCAGATGGTCAAAATTTCCGGAGCCCTCCACTTCGGCGTATCTCATAATCAAGTCGTGGTTTTGGGACGTAAAACCCCAGATATTATTATTATTATTATCGAAATTCTGCCCTTTGCCATTGGAAAATCGACTGCAGGTAATGATGTGTTAAGCATCATGGTTGGGATAACGTTTTTTTTCTTTTTTTTCTTCACAAACAATTCCAGCATAAGATATTTTTTGGAACCACAGACTCTAGATTCTAAGCCGTTGTCTGGTACAAGTATGATCTTGCGTTTCCCGGTCAACATGATCAATATGTAACGAAGGAATATGGGGGCAAAATCTGTGCCATATTTCGTACCGCCATCGATGGGACGAGACGAGATTCTGTCTCTGTCGTTATCATTCCAAAGTCCTGGTTCACTCGTTATGGTCGCTGAATGGACGGCAACGAAAAAGCATAGTAAGCGCGTTCTAGCGGCAACGCCCGGACACACCTTTCTTGTCACCGAGCCTGAGGGCTTTGACCGTTCAACCCTTCCATTCAGGTGAGTGTCCCAAATCGCTCTTTCATGACGCACGTTGTCATCCTCCCCGTTCTCTTCCTCTCGAGCCCTGGTCACGCTCAAAGCCCAGCGGGTAAGTGCGGAGTAACATCACAAGCACAGAGTAAGAGGACATCAATGTTAGAAGAGAAAAGAAATGGTAATTGAAGGACGTGCGAGGTCATGGTCCGGGCAAACGTACTTAACGCCGACGGAGCAGCGATTATCCGCGCTAATTGGTGTCCTCCCTCGCTCACACAGAAAACCTAGTCGCGCGTCTGTCATTGTTGCTTTGATTCGGCAAGATGAAAGGGGCGGCTTGATGACTCTGTCTGGATGACACAGGGAACGGTGTCTTTCGGTCTTGTTAAGTGACGGGAGACGATTTGCAGAACGTGCGCTTGTTTCCTGTCTCTCTCCTGCGTTGTGTGTTAGTCGCCCGCACACTAGCCTCTTTACGATTGGCTCTCTTTTTGCACCTCCTGGGGTCCTAATTAAGCAGATGTTATTTACTCGTTAAGTAACAGATATGGAGAAGTGCACTTTATTTTAGGTTATGAATGTATTTTCTTTATTTTTAATACAGCCTCAATTTTGTCTTTCCCTGCTTTTCTAAAAAAAAGAAAACAGACATATATGACCAAACGAACGTGTCAGGAAGTTTGAGTTCTTTGAGCCTGAGGTTGAGAACGTTTTCGGTTCCTCTGAGGTAAATTTGAGGAGTCAAAGCGCCACACCTCTATTCTGTTATTCTGTTTTCCAATTTGTGCTTTCTTGTGTGGCCGGTGGTTCGCGTCCCTTTACTGGGTACGCAAGAAAGACATAAAACTGTTAATATGTGCATAAAACTAAAGTAATGTGCAACAGTCTAGGCAGAGAACAGCGCTTTGCGATAGGTTGCGAGACACTGGAAGTTGTAAAGGAATACGTCTACCTAGGACAGGTAGTAACCGCGGAGCCTAACCATGAGAGTGAACTAACTAGAAGAATAAGGATGGGATGGGGCTCATTCGGCAAGCATTATCAAATCATGAATGGTAGTCTACCACTATCCCTCAAGAGGAAGGTATATAACAGCTGCATCTTACCGGTACTTACCTACGGAGCAGAAACCTGGAGACTTACAAAGAGGGTTCAACTTAAACTGAGGACGACGCAGCGATCGATGGAAAGGAATATGATAGGTGTAACCTTAAGAGACAGGAAGAGAGCAGAGTGGGTCAGGGAACAAACGGGGGTTAAGGATATCATAGCTGAAATCAAGAAGACGAACTGGACATGGGTCGGGCATGTAGCGCGTAGGCAGGATAACCGCTGGTCATTAAGGGTAACAGACTGGATTCCAAGAGAAGGCAAATGGGTGAGGGGGGAGACAGAAAATTAGGTGGGCCGATTACATTAAGGAAGCCTGCAGGTATAACGTGGCAGCAGCAAGCACAAGACCGTGTTGATTGGCGGAACATGAGAGAGGCATTTGCCCTGCAGTGGGTGTAGTGAGGCTGATGATGATGATGATGACGGATATGTGCACGCAACTGAGCACTCACTCACTCACTCACTCACTCACTCACTCACCACTCACTCACTCACTCACTCACTCACTCACTCACTCACTCACTCACTCACTCACTCACTCACTCATTTTCTCTACTTTGAAGATCTATCTATCTATCTATCTATCTATCTATCTATCTATCTATCTATCTATCTATCTATCTATCTATCTATCTATCTATCTATCTATCTATCTATCTATCTATCTATCTATCTATCTATCTATCTATCTATCTATCTATCTATCTATCTATCTATCTATCTATCTATCTATCTATCTATCTATCTATCTATCTATCTATCTATCTACAAGAATATTTGACCTTAAATATGGTGATTCTTGACCTGTTTCTGATGCATAACCACAAGAAAAGACAGCCGTTTAACTACACTGATCACAGAGACTGTAGACAACGCATTGCGTACTGATACAGGCGGGCATTCATGTATATAGCCTTGAGAGGCTGTATAACTCTCGGCTAATAAGATGTAAGGCTATGCTCCCAGGACATTTGCTTCGTCAAAGAAGCTAATGACATAACCCATAGAAGGCACGCTTCAGAGTCACAAGCTTTCCGTAGACGCGTCCGACAATGGCAGAGAAACTGACCGTCGAACTCATCACATGTGCGCGCAACAGCAACACGTGATGGATCAGTAAGCTATTTGAACGCGATAGCTTCATGAATTAGCGAAGCCTTTACACCAACCCGGCGTCAATGCAGAAGTTCTACGTCATCTCGTGAGAGATTGCGCAGCAAATTCAACGAGTCGAAGTACTGTAAGCGATGGTTGGCATTTCGCAGACTATTTCGATGACTTAGCGCGATACTACAGGAAGATGGCAATGATTTTTTTACGGCGATCACTCCCGAGAGTAGTGATGATGAGTATCGATTCACCCTCATTGCCACATCGGGCAGTGACGTCAACAATGCGGCTTCCAATGACGTCACAGTTCGATAGCATGCATCAGGAAAAATCGTGAAAGTATACAGTTGGAATAGAAAATATTTAGTGAAATCTCAAATGTAGTTGTTGATAATTTTTCGGAGCGCGTTTTTAAAATTGAATCTACAACATCGCTATGTTGCGAAACACAAACGTCCTTACGAACAGCTTGCGAGTCTGACGGACAGCCACGCTACGCACACGAAGAAAAATGGCCGCTGTAAGGGCGCTACATATATCGATACGGGAGATATTTCACGACGCATTTGTGTGTGCACAAAGGACCGTAATATCCTCCGCAACGATGAGAGAAAAAAAGAAGGTGCTGTTATTTTTCGAGCGTTCACCTCCCCCCTCCCCCCGCCAAATATCTAGGAAAAACACAGGACGAAGTGTTCCCGAAAAAAAAAAAAACAATGTGTTTAGGAGAATATTGCCGCGAACGCCTTCTTTCATGATACATACTTTCTGTACAATAAAAGCGAAATGGGAGAACGTTTTCATCGCTTTATCAACAATAAAAATGACAACAAAAATATAACATAGAGTTAACGGCAAAGATGGGAAATTTAAGATCAAAGAACTCAAAACATTTGAGGGCAAGTTCCAGAAAAAAAAATAAAAACTCGAATTGAAAATGCTTGCAGAAAATCCGCCGCTTGCGAAACAAACCAAAGATATTGGCTTTAGGCTCATTTTGTAGGCGCTGTAGAACCACAGGTAGTTTATTAATAAACTGAAAACCAAGGTTTTTATTTTATCTAATTAAAAAAATTTTAGTTTACATTTGTTCTCCGCCACGGTAGTCTAGCGGTCATGGTACTCGACTGCTGACACGAAGGTCGTTGGATCGAACGCCGACCGCGACGACCGCATTTTGGATGAAGGCGAAAAAGCTTTAGACCCGTGTACTTAGATTTAAGGAGGAAAGGAAGGACAGGGAGGTTAGCCAGTTCTCAGACCGGCTGGCTACTCTGTTCTGGGGAAGGGGGTGAGGTGAGTAAAAGATGTGTACAAATGCATTGCGAAGAATTGTTCCTCAAAATGTTATTAACGAAGAACGCCTGTCAGGTAAAGTACGGAATGGGCGATGTTCGGGCAAACATTTCATTACTATTCAAGAGCTCATAACAGACGGTGTCCTAAGTAGAATTAAGAAGGCATTAATAGATTTATCGGCGCCAATGTTACGTGTCGTATAAAAGGTTTGTCTTTTCTGCTCTACAATAAATGTTGCAGTTATGTGCAATTGTTTTATAACTCGTTGTTATATTGTGCCAAAATACATTGTGCCAAAATCAGGGTGTCGGAACGAAATGTGTTTTTCGTTACGGTTTTAGTTTCGTTCCACCGCAAAAAGTTCCGTTCCGTTTCTGTTCCGGAACGAAAAAAAAAAAGTTCCGTAACGGTTCGTAACGTTATTTATTTGGATGCAAAATTTTGAAGTTAGAGTAACGATAAAAATACACTAAAAGCTCGTTAATTCGAACTCGGTTAATTCGAACTTACAGTTAATTCGAAATGACACAGCCTTATGTATTTTTATGGGGAAAACTCCCGATAATTCTAACGCGTCGGTATCTACAACGGTTAATTCGAACTAGGAGGCCCCCCGGCTTTCGTCCCTCCTCGCAGAAATAGGCCCACGGATGATCACAAATCTGCCCAGAATGATCACCCAAATTACTTATTACTTTTATCTGTGCAAAACAAGTGCAGTGATTGATTTCCATGTATGCTTTTATGGTTGTTAATGTCATCTGTCTGTTGCTACTGCTGTATGGGTGTCTCGGCCCAGTCAGGCAATGTTTGCCTTTAGCCGTGTCCCCTTGGATAATTTCAGTATTGTTCTAAATAAACTAAGAAAGAAAGACTTTAAATTTTGATTGCGTTAAGTCTGCCGTGTAAATAACGTGTTTTGGAGCACAAATAGCTTCGTATATTTTGGCATTAAGGCTCACTGCTCACGTGAATGCGAGTCGCTGCTTGTTTCTGGCGTATCACTGAATGATCAATAAATTCTGTTTGCTGTTAGAGCATGATCCTAATTTACGAAATTACCTGCCACAAACGTATAGTATCGCCTAATTTGTAGGAACGAGTCCAGAGGTGGCTTCTCTGGGTTCTCTCCGCACAGTGTGGCGCCACTGGCGCGATGTCTGTTCAATCTAGCGCCTGCCCGCTAATTCGAACTCCGCTTAATTCCAACAATTTTATAGTCCCATTAGAGTTCGAATTAACGAGCTTTTACTCTGTTGGATTTGTCGTATAATTACTCACGATCCTCTTAAGAAAGTGGGACAGGGGTAGAACGCGTTCTTGCCACGTTCTTAAGAGGAGCACAACTAACTGTATCACGCATTCCTACAAATCATCGCAAAACCAGTGCCCTTGAAAGTTATAGCAGACTTTCTGAAAAGTGAATTACGAATATTTTGAGCACGCTCAATGCTTTGCGTCAGGGAGTGAGTATGATCTCAGAAGCAGCCCGTCATCGAGTGTACGTCTCATATGCGAGACCGCTGTTCATATAAAACAAACTTGCGCGCCGAGAATGCCCTCTCCCCGCTGTAATGTTTCGCAGGCACACGAAAGTTCACTTGAGTAAATATAACCATCTCTGGTTGCCCCTGTTTTCGTTTTTCGCACAATTTCAACTCATCTTTACTTTGGAATTCTTGCCTGGGGTATGCGCAAGTTCTGTACTCCGAGATTTGCATTATTGCTCGCGCTGCATGACCTCGGTTGTTCCGAACTGTCAAGTTTCCTAACGAAACGAAAAACGATAAAAAAATTTCGTTTTCACTCCGGAACGAAATAATAGATAACGTTTCGGTTACGTTTTCGTTCCGGTCAAAAATATCGTTTTTTTTCGTTTTTCGTTTTCGGTTTTCGTTCCGTTCCGATACACTGGCCAAAATGCAGGATCGAACTCCCACATTCACTGTACCCTAACACTCGCTCATACGTATTCTTAATCTTTCCAAAACTTTCCGTCCAATAGGGTGTTCACACCTGTGTAAACAATGAAATCTCTCTACAAATAATGTTTCTTCTACCTAGTGAAGTGCAGGAAAGACTCTTACACTGCGTTGCGGATTGTCAAGAACTAAAAAAAGCACCGCCTCGAACAAATATTAAATATGTCACCTGTTTCGAGAAGCTGCGAGCCTTTATTAAAACTGAGCGTTTTCCCACAACGGGAGCATGCAGTTGACCGTCGTTTATTTTCTGTCCGCGTTTCTTCGTCCCCCCCTTCTCCCCAACTCCCTTAAAAGGGCAGCGATCTCGCCAACACAGGCCCTTAGCAGCCGTTCTCTCATGGAATTTCGAAAGCCGCACCCAACTTTTGCGCGGTAGCGCACGGCTCTTATGAGCACAGCGTTAAATGTTTCAGAGCCGTGGTCGAGGGAAAGTTCTCACTTTTCCCTAATTCAGCTTTTGTTTAGAGAAGTGGGGAAATTACTTGCGGTGGAGCCATCTGTACTGTTTTTTTTCTTTCTCTCTTTCGTTCCTTTCCCTACGTTTTCTGCGCGTCTCGCATACTCACGATATGGCGGGGCCGAAAGTTCAACAGGCAGCAGGTTAGGGAATCAGTTGTCAGTTACAGCCCCTCCCTACTCCTCCCCCTATTCCCCATTTGTTTCCCAGAAACGTAGGAGAGCACTTTCCGTTTCAAAAACGGCGTTATTAATTTGCGTGCCGACCACGTAACCCTTCTAACCTCATCTATATGCCTCTCCCGTAATCCGCCTACATATGCTCCCGCAGGAGCTGTATATAGATTAATTCGCTGCGTAAGTTTTATATTCTTGTAGTTTTATACGCTGTTGCTTTTGATAACCTCCTCCGGTTCACCCCCTTTCATGCCTGGTGAACTTTTCATTCCGCGCTTCCGACCCGGGCAACGGGAAGTCCTAATTATTGTCTGGTAATTAATTTTCAAAACGACAAGCGGTGCAGTACTGAACACGCGCCTCAAAAAGGCAAGAAAAAGGCCCGCTCGTGTGTGGGGGGCTGTGGGTGGCGTGGTCGCCCTCTGACAACCATTTGTCTCGGTGTCGTTGCTTCTTGTCGTGTCTTCAACTTTTATTTCCTGTATTTTTTTTTACTCTGGAGTCATTAGAGGGCAAAATCTCCAACCTGGATGTGTAATTAGAACAGAGATTAAGTCGCGAAGCAGGCCTTCATTAAAACAATGTTAATCACTTTTTTTTCTACTGGAGCCGAAGAAAGATGTGCGTAGTGAAGTGTCAATTAAAGAAACAAAAACTTCTCGTATAAACGGGTAGCGTTAAGTTTGATAGGCAATTTACGAGGGTATTATTTTTGGAGCGAGTGTAGAACAGATCCATGCTTTAGCACTACTAGAAGGATCGAACGGAATAATTATAATATGGCAAAAGGCTGTTTGCGTGTCAGGTCAATTCCTTTTTCTTCCTTTTTTTTTTTTTTTTTTGAGGGGTGAGGGCAGGGGTTGCGGGATCTCGTAAGCAGCATGCCTACTTTGTTCGCTCGAGTTTCTATAAGAGCTATCTGGAACACCCGGTCCTCGCTAGCCTACTACATCGCTTTACTTACCCTGCCTCTTATGGTTTAAAGAAGATAATAATAAAAAGTGCCACCCAACATGAGCAACGTGTTAATGACAGTTGCTTAGATTATAGTTTCATTGTTTCGACAACTTACGAGAACATATTTCTTAATTATAACAAGGTCAAATTAACACGGATGTAAACGGGCACAAGAAGATGAGGCACACAAGGACAGACACTAGCTAGTAAGTTATGATGAACTTTTCACACAGTAGAAAGGGTCATATGTACTGGAAGTATACTCCAGTACAATATACAGCTGAGAAAATTGATATTGCCTTAGAAGGAAGTGAAATTTGCGCTAATTGCGGGGGGAGAGTGCACGAAGCCTACACTTACGTGCAATGAAGTATAGAGCTGCTGCCTTGAAGGAGACAAGACCACCTCTCTAAACGTTGGCTCCATCGGCTCCTCCTGCTTAAAAATATCCAACTAGAAACGAAGGAAAGAGGTGGAAATTTTAAGGGCTTGTTTTTCTTTATTAATGAGAACTAACAAACAATAATGTCAAGGAAAGTATAGGGGATGTTTTTAGTAGTAAATGTAATGTAAATGTGAAAAAAAAGTTCCCCATCTCCCGCTAAAGGGAACCATGTGTGGATGCGAAGCAGCGGGGAGATAATTAGCTTGAGCGGGAGGAATGTCACCGCTTTCATTTCACGGCAGTGGTCCGGGCGCTCATCCCGGCGCTGCGTAGGAGAGAGAATGAGGCGCGCGCGCTCCGTCATTTTCATACCGCGGAACTACCGTGGCGCCCCCCAGCGGAGTATGCAGCTGTCACACCACCTGTCGTTCCGTAGAGGATTCCTAGAGGAAAGGACGGGGGGCGACCGTAGGAGAGGAGAGAGAGGGGACGTGCATGCGCTGTGGGGGGTGTGGGACGCGGGAACCGCTCCGTAGAGTAGAGGATTCCAAGAGGAAAGAGGGGGAGAGGACGCGCATGCGCTCTGGGGATGTCGGACGCCGGAGCCGCTCCGTAGAGTAGAGTATTCCTAGAGGAGAGAAAGGGGGGTGAGGGTAGGAGAGAGAGGGGGGACGGCACGCGCATGCGCTGTGGTGGTGTGGGCCGCGGGACGGACTAAGCCCCCTCCAAACACATGCAAGCAAGGTTAAGGAATGGGGTCAACCTGGGCGACAGACACCACCTGCCTAGCCACTGCTAAGCAGCCTCTCTGTGTTCTTGGCCATGACTCTGATGACTGTGTTAGGGTTGACGGCCTTCATATTACTACAGTGTTCTGGTTCGCATAATGGGCGCTTCCCTACTTCATGAAAGTGGCCGGACGCGGGACGGGGGGACGGGGGACGGGGGACGGGGGGACGGCGGACGGGGGGACGCGGGAGGGACAGAGCCCCGAGCATAAGATGCTTCGCATCTAAAAGAAAAGTGGACGAAAAGATAACTTACTGCGGGCGGGGACCGAACCTGCGACCTTCGCAGGTTCGGTCCCCTGATAAAGCAACCGGGAAACGCCTGATAAAGCAACCGGGAAATAATGATCCACACTTCTTTCTCTCTGAGGGGGCATCGCTTCCCTATCGAGCTTCTGTATCCCCCCCCCCCCACCCTCCGCAGACTCCATCCCACACATTCCCAAGCATCTCTGCTCGGCTAAAAAAAAATCCCCATCTCCCGCTAAAGGGAACCATGTGTGGATGCGAAGCAGCGGGGAGATAGTTAGCTTGAGCGGGAGGGACGTCGCCGCTCTCATTTCACGGCAGCGGTCCGGGCGCTCATTGCGGCGCTGCACAAGAGAGAGAATGAGGCGCGCGCGCTCCGTCATTTTCATACCGCGGAACCACTGTGGTGCCCACAGCGGAGTATGCAGCTGTCACACCACCTGTGGCGCCCGCCACTGCGTAGAGGATACCTAGAGGAAAGGACGGGGGGGGATCGTAGGGAGGAGAGAGAGGGGGGAGGGGACATGCATGCGCTGTGGGATGCCGGAGCAGCTCCGTAGAGTAGAGGATTCCTAGAGGAGAGAGGGGGGAGAGGACGCGCATGCGCTGTGGGGATGTCGGACGCCGGAGCCGCTCCGTAGAGTAGAGGATTTCTAGAGGAGAGAGGGGGAGAGGACGAGGATGCGCTGTGGGACGCGGGGGCCGCTCCGTAGAGTAGAAGATTCCTAGTGGAGAGAAAGGGGGTGAGTGTAGGAGAGAGAGGGGGGAGGGGACGCGCATGCGCTGTGGTGGTGTGGGACGCGGGAAGGAGGGACGGACTAACCCCCCCCTCCAAACACATGCAAGCAAGATTAAGGAATGGGGTCAACCTGGGCGACAGACACCACCTGCCTAGCCATTGCTAAGCAGCCTCTCTGTGCTCTCGGCCATTACTCTGATGACTGTGATAGGGTTGACGGCCTTCATATTACTACAGTGTTCTGGTTCGCATAATGGGTGCTTCCCTACTTCATGAAAGTGGCCGGACGCGGGACGGGAGACGCCGGACGGACATAGCCCCGAGCATAAGATGCTTCGCATCTAAAAGGCCGCGCTGATGTCAAGTCCACTGGTCAGCATCATTTGGAACCGGCAGACACGACTCGCATTCAAAGCTGTGTGGGCGCGCGATATCGCGAAACGCCAACGCGAACACTCCCACTCCGGTGTCCAAACTTTTCATGGCTGTCCATCCCGTTGAACTAGTTCAGAAGCATCGCTTTCGCAGAACACACGTGCCGCCGGCGACGGGGCATAGTACGTGTCCCTCACGCGTCGAAGGGAGAGAGAGAGAGTCACATGGATTCGGTTCCACCTCCATTAGGCAAGCGCCTTTCCCTTTTTCCCGTCTCGCGTCCCTAAAAACGTATGCGGCAATAGTTTGCGAGACAACGTGCCCTGTTGTCGGAGCGTTCTGCTGTAGGGTGTTCCCGTATTGCCTTCCCGCTTCGTCGTGACAGTTGACAGTTCGCCGTCCTCGCTTTCCCGTTTTAGCAACAAGCATTCCAGGCCAGGAAAATTAAAAGAAAGAAAGTGAAGAAAGCAGAAATGGACACCTATCTCCTAACGCAGCCGCCTTGACTGACTGCATTCGTAACAGGAACTATCTGGACCCCTACGGATTTTCTCCCTACCTTGCCGCAGTCAATCAAAGTCACGTGATAAAGTTCAAGATAACCTCCCTGTCTTTAGCATCTAATTGAATTTGCTGCTGTCAGGCGTTACACTCTATTTGTGTGGCCGTATAGTCATCAACCCACCATCGACACGTTCAACGCTATAATCGCCAATATACTACCATCTACGAGTACGCGTTTAACGTTGTTCCGCTCTCTTAAGGTATTATCTCCAATCTCACTATCGATGTTTTATAAGTCAGCTCAATTGATTGAGCTGATTGAAAGAGGAGAAGGAATAAACTGTATTGGTGGAATGTGAGCAGCTAGTTTTGTTGCGGCACCTAGAGGAGCAGATCTAAACCACGCTTTTTTTTTTCTTGTACGTGGACTCTGTGATCCGCTTCGGGAGCGCGCGAAACAGAAGGTTGACCCAAGGTATATGCAATGGAGACGAACGCCGACGTGCGAGCCAGCGACGATTAAGTCTGGATATCCGGAGTAGTCTTTCAGCACTTTACAGCTAAAACATCGAAAAACAACTCTCAAATGATGGACACGAGATTTATGGTCACCTCCGGATTTCCTTAACCAGCAATTAATACATAGCACGTCAGGCACCATTATCCATCATTCATCAAACGCCAGTCGAAACACTAGTCGCAATTTAGTCAACACTAGCCAAGATTCAGCTGTGCTAAGCAGGACTGCTGGTATGCGAATAGATGCGGTAGTTCAATAAGACCCAAAATAATCGTCGCACATTGTTACACAATGCGTCCAGAAGAATCAGAATCGATATTGTTATTAAAAGTTGGGTAAAGTTGCAGGCATTTAGTTACAGAAGGAGATCCCAATAGTCAGGAGACTGCATCGGGACCTCCTGTACAAGGACTATTGAGGTAGTAAGGACTTCATAGCAAAAGTAATGAAACATAGTAGTGAAGTGAAAAACATAACAATAGCAGAAAAATACACAAGTGATTACATTAAATAGCATGATTTTAACATATCACTAAAAAATTGTAAGAGACAAAAAAAAAAACAAAAAAAAAAACAAGCGTACAACAGTTTAATAACCTTTATCCAAAGCACACTGAACAACAAAGCACACAATGAAAGAAACAGTAGCTGGAATGCGCAGTAACAGTAACTGGAGGCCCTGGAATGCGTTTTCCTCAAAAAACGAAAGTCCTTCCCCCCCATTCTACACTCTCACAGTGCGGGAAGAAACATTTATTCCGGCGCTGGCGAGAAAGCAGGACGACACGTTGGATGACGCTAATTGCGAGGATTGCTTAGCAAAACGGAACAGCGTTTCCCATTGTCGTCTCGGCTGTGGCGATTTGGTTTGGTGAGTCCGAGGCGAGAGATTTTCCAGCTCTGCTCCGAGCCTCATTAGTCGCGCACCGCCCCGCGTGAAATAGCGGGACGAGACGCGTTTGCGCTGCCACTGTCTATATTATTTCGTCTATGTGTGTTTAACAGTCGGGTTCTCTTTAAGTAGTTATCTCTCTCTTTCTTGCCTTCCTTCAACGGGAAGATAATATAATGAAAAGTGAATTTGTATTGGAGCTTGTTTGGGCCTAGACTGTCTACACGAAACGTGGACACTCTTCTTTGATCACTTAAGCCTATGCTTTTTTAACATGGTACATTTTGTAAAGAATAGGCCGGGACATCCGGAGCAGGCCTTCGGCACATTTTGCGAGCTAGAACATCGAAAAACATCCCTCAAGTTATGGACACGAGGACATACCACCTATCTGATACGATTACAATCAAAACGAAATAGGTGCCAGTATATGAATTAATTCTGAAAGAAGGCGCACAGTTTGTGTCAAAGCTGGCGTATTCATTCGCGTAATACCAGCGCTGGGTAAGGTTGGACAACGCTAAATTACACTCTCAAAACTCCAATGCCGAATCTACCTTTGGGAGTTTTATAAGGGACGCATAAGCGTAACTTTTTAATGGGACTAGTTTTAACTAAAGTTACTCTACGAGAAAAGCTTGAGCGGCTCATAAGAAGCGGAATATGACCATCCGGCGGTTTCCGCCGTTGGCGACCGCAACTACGGTGCCACAAATATCACGTGACCCACGGCGCGGGAAACTAGCGCACAGACGTCGAACTATAACAATCGTAAAGATATTAATAACGGAGCTGTTTAAGGTAACTGTTAGTCCGTGAGCCGCGAACACAAAACTATCATCATCATAGACCGGCACGCACTCTCTTCATGTTCTTCTTCATCGTCGTCGCTTCCTGCTTCGCCCCAAGAACACATGCGCAGATTTCTTCGGCGTGGGATGCAATAACCCTGATGGACAAGACAACCAGTACAGAGAGAGAGAGAGAGATAAACGTAAACAAAGAGAGAAATTCAAGGGAAAAAAATTTAATCTCGAAGCAAGATTCGAACCCGCGTACCCACGATCCGAAGGCGAGCGTCTTAAACCACTGCACTACCCAGGCACGCTAGCAGAGCATACCTAGCCGTTAGGGTAGAAAGAGATCGAAAGATAGAAATAGAAAGAACGATTGGCAGAAAGAGAAAGAAGAATAGAAAAGAAGAGAAAGAGATAGGGAACGAGAGAAATAGATATAAAGAAAGAGGAAGCGAGAAATACTGAGAGCGAGGAGAGAAAGGTTGAAAAACCCAGAAAGAGACATAAATAGAGAGAGAACGGGAGAAATACAAATAAGGAAAGACAAAAAAATACATACCAAGAAGACAGAGAGAAGAGACAAAAAGAAATAAATAGAGATAGAAATAAAGAAAAAATTGCAAAACTTAGCAAAACTGCAACATCCAGGACTACCTGGGTGCCCATCAGCTCCGCTTCCTGTTTAGTATTGCATTAAGAGGCTTCCTTTCTTGAGGACGAACAGAGGAAGCGTCACCCCTTTAGAATAAGTACAATGCGGCCATACCGAAAACTTAATATAAAAGACTCCGTCCTCAATACGTTGGTGGATAACCCCGGTAAAGGCAGCGCCAGTGTCATCGAAATCTGAGGTAATACTCGACTGGAAAACAGGCTGGTCCAAGGGCCGTTCCATGTTTCATGGACTGCAGTGGCACCTTTACCTCTTCGGTGGAGGACGGAGCGCGCAGAGGATCGGCGGCTTGCCTAGAGACACGGGGCAACCCTTTAAGCAGTGCCGATGATAATAATAATTTGCTATCATGGTGGAACACGACGTTCCTTCAAAATGAGCCAATAAATACCCCTCGCACGTAGAAAGTGGTTGCCCAGGTGGTGTTCGTGTGGTTACAGAAACGAAGGGCTGTCACTGGTCAAAAAAAAAAAAAAACACACACAGCATATCCACGGAGTGAATGATGATGAGTGGGCGAAGCTCCGGAGGTACATCGGTAAACCATGAATCCTCCGTAAATCTTGCCCAGTCGATCATCATGTAAAGACGTGAGAAACACTGTATATTCATGGCGACCTGCAGCTCACTTTAATTTTACATGTACGCGGTGAATTGTTATTGTTTATACACGCACAGGAGAAATCTCACACCGGCGCTACCTTGGAGGTGAAAATCCGGTGCATATATATGCGTGGTGGCCAGTGAACGGTTGTGCAGCGCGAGCAGTCATTTTTTTTTTCAGTCAAGAAACGCGCTAGCAGACGCTGCCTGCGTCGGCGTCGCGAGGCGAGAGGGGGGGGGGGACCGTAGGAGCGGGTCCTGTCGGCGAGCGCGCGCTGCAGCAGCTTTCCGAGCCCTCCGCTATAACAGCGCCATCTATCATCTTTAATCACCGTATATGAAAAATCACCGTATCAACGTATACGAAAAACCATTAACGCCATCTAGTGATATTATTTCCAAGGACATATACACGCAACGCCATCTAGTGATATTATTTCCAAGGACATATACACGCAACGCCATCTATTGAGCAATTCATAAACTAGAGGTGGCTACATACATACTACTACAACTACTACAGAGGAGGGAACGACCCACACCCTGAGGAGCTTCGCCCCTAAAACGACAGCATGGCATAGCGTGCTACCCCAGGGTGTGCACAGTGGTTACGCCTACTACGCCATTCCGCCGCCGCTAGAGCGGAGGCAGCGGTCAAACGCTGAAAGAGGTCACGCAGCTCGCGCTGCCAAACTCGCATAGACTGAACGGCCTAACGGCGCGAAGGGCGCAGTGCAACTTAGTCGCAGTATCGGCCAGCTCCTCAGTAGCGCGACGACGCAGCGAAATCCCTTAAGCTGTGGTGTGTAGACGCCACTACTTGTTAAGCGCATCCCTACCATCTGGCCACGACATTGTGCACGTCCAATAATGGAAGTGCTGCAAAAGGTGCCGCCCCAGCTCGATTGAATTCCAAGCAGAACGACCCCAGCGAGGACCTTGCACAACGGTTAACACGCAGTTTGTTACCAGTACAAGCGACTTGGTGACCGTCGAAAAATAAATATCCAGGTTACTAAAGGAATTACTAGTGGATAAACAAGGGGGTGTAACCTTAAGAGACAGGAAGATAGCAGAGAGGGTCAGGGAACAAACGGGGGTTAACGATATCATCGTTGAAATTCAAGAAGAAGAAATGGAGATGGGCTGAGGGCACGTAGCACGTCGGCAGGATAACCGCTGATCATTAAGGGTAACTGACTGGATCCCAAGAGAAGGCAAACGCGTGAGGGGGAGACAGAAAATTAGGTGGGCAGATGAGATTAAGAATTTTGCAGGTATAACGTGGCAGCAGATAGCACAGGACCAGGTATTGGCGGAACATGGGAGAGGCCTTTGCTCTGCAGTGCGCGTCGTCAGGCTGATGATGATGATGAAGAAATACAGGCTAACGTTTGAACTGAGCGAATAGCATAATAAACGCGCACCTCCTATACCCGTCAGAACCTCCATAAAAGATTCAGCTACTTGCAAGAAACGTTTTCGAATATATCTTTGGTAGTCGCAAAACTCATGAAATATTTATGTTAGGATTGAGAAGCGTGCAGCAACGCTTACCGCCTTTAATTTCACTGCACTGTAAACGCATGCCTATGTTGTGAATTCAAGGTGTTAGATACTGTCGACATGAAATAGCATGGAGGGAGCGCTAGCTTGAGGGAGGTGAAATTATACCTCCTCCCGCTAAAGGGAACCATGTGTAGATGCGAAGCAGCGGGCGCTAACGCTTACACTGGCGGCGGCGTTGACGCTGGTCGCTCATCGCAGCGTTGCGCAGGAGAGAAAACTGGGGAGGCGCAAAGCACGCAGCGATGGAGAGGTGTTTCCTACTGGAACATGCCAATCGCTGCTAATGGGCAATGAGAGACAGAAGACTCCGACTGGACACAGAGACCCGGAGTCCGCTTTCAGTTAACGCGCACTCTGCGAATTTTTATTGTTCAACAACGCACAGGAGAAATCTCCCACCGGCACCACCTTGCAGGTCAAGATCCTGTGCCATATATACGGGGTGGCCAATGAACGGTTGTGCAGCGCGAGCAGTCGGTTTTTTCAACCAAGAAACTCGCTAGCAGACGCTGCCGGCGTCGGCGTCGCGAGGCGAGAGAGGGAGGGGGGGGAGCGTAGGAGAGGGGAGAGGGGGGACGCGCATGTGCAGTGGGAGTGTGGACGCCGCGGGCAGCTATGCCTATAGGAGAGAGGAGGAGCGTAGGAGAGGAGAGAGAGGGGGGACGCGCATGCGCAGTGGGTGTGTGGACGCCGCGGGGCAGGGATGCCTAGAGGAGAGAGGGGGGAGCGTAGGAGGGGAGAGAGGAGGGGAGGCGCATGCGCAGTGAGGGTGTGGTTGCAGCGGGGAGGGATGCCTAGAGGAGAGAGAGGGGGGAGAGGAGGTTTTCATTTTAATTTTTTTTTCAAAGGGTTTGCGCATGCGCAGTAAGGGTGGTCACGCCGCGCACCACCACCACCGGATTAAGCTTCGCCATAAGATGCTTCACATCTAAAAAAACCGGCAGATCCCATGCACCGTGGAAATCAATATAATGCGAAGCAGCTAGCAAGGAGCAAATCATGCTGTACATAATATGCATGTCATTATTTACATGTTAAGACCTGTCATTTGTGTTCGTCATACAGTCACGTCGCGCAATACAAATTTTGTCGCATATCAAGCTAGCGAACTGGACGCAAGCGCACCATGAGCGTGGCATGTAAATGGCATTGTAGATGACATGCATGCCAATATTTTCATGTTACCACCTGCCACTTCTGTTCGCATAATTTTTTACCTCGAATCGCAGCGATACGCGAGACCAATCTGCCTCCGTTTCGCATGCGTTCGTATTCTCGTGCTCTGCGCATCGTGCAGACGCCAATCCGTATTCCAGCGTTTAAATTGACGGACACTTTGTCAATTCAAAAGTGTGTTCCTCGAACGCATGCGCCCAATGAGACGGGGTTGGTAAGAATGGAACGTGATGCGCGCGTCTCCCTCCTTTGCATGATTAGAGACGCTGGGCACAGCGACGCTACGCAAGCAAAGCGCGAGCGCTGTTTAGTCCAACGCGACCGGCGTCCGTTTGCGCACCCCGGCGCCCACCTGGCACCGTGCCAGGGCACGGCTGGAGGGACGGACGGACGACCGTACAGATGGACGTGAGCATGAGACATTAAAGGCTTTCGCCTTAAACATTTCGTGTATATCAAGCTGGCGAAACGGCCAAGAGAGTGTCATGAGTGTGGCACGCAAGTCATGTTGCACATGAAATGTCATGATTTGCATATTACCACTTGTCATTTATGCTAGTCATACAATCACGTCGCTGAATACCAAATTTGGTGTATCAAGCTAGCGAAACGGCCACGGGAGTAGCATGAGCGTGGCATGCAAGTCATGTTGCACATGAAATGTCATGATTTCCATATTACTACTTGGCATTTATGTTCGTCATACAGTCACGTCATGCAATACCAAATTTGGTGTATATCAAGCTAGCGAAACGGCCGTCAGCGCGCCATGAGCGTGGCATGTAAATCATGTTGTACATGGCATGCAGGTCATGATTTTCATATTACCACCTGTCATTTATGTTGGTCATGCACAAATGTCTCATCGTACCAATTTTTGGATATATCAAATTAAGAAAACGACCTCAGGAGCACTATGGCCATGGCATGTAAATCATACTTTTCATGACCAGTTATTCATGATTTTCATGATATGACCAGTCATTCACGTCTGTCATACAGTCATGTTATGCCATACCAATTTTGGTATGAATCCCATTAACGATATGGCCAGGAGAGCGCAAAGTCGTAGGCGTCTAGATAGATAGATAGATAGATAGATAGATAGATAGATAGATAGATAGATAGATAGATAGATAGATAGATAGATAGATAGATAGATAGATAGATAGATAGATAGATAGATAGATAGATAGATAGATAGATAGATAGATAGATAGATAGATAGATAGATAGATAGATAGATAGATAGATAGATAGATAGATAGATAGATAGATAGATAGATAGATAGATAGATAGATATACACGCTCAATGTCGCCGAAGTTCGCTAAGAAATGCTTCGCATTTAAAAGGTTATTGTTGCGTAAGCTTAGATTTGCTTCGTAGGAAACTCCATGGTTGTGGCCCTACCTGAAACCTCGTCTTCGGGTGACATTGGCGTGCCATTTTCGTGGCGATATCAGCTTAATATCTTTGACTAAAGGTCACCGGTCCGTCACCTCAAGGTGGCCCTACACGGGAAGCTACCCTTTCGGCCCAGGAAACGATAGCCAACTGTTTCTCCCGTTCTTGAGTTCTGACGAGTTTTTACGATGTTAACGGAGGGAGCTGGTAGGAGTGATTTTGGAGAGGGCAAGTCCCCCCATATCTCGACAAGATGTGATCTTGGATAGCTAGTTCATTTGGGCGACATTTTTCACAGTTTAGATTGAATTCTACGTTCGCGATCAAACTTCTTTCTAGCGTCCGTCAGCGTCTAGGACGAGTGCTTCACTCTTTTAACGCGATAGCGTTAAAGAGCTCGTTTCGCAGAAATTCCGGCGTCGGCGTCGTTGGTTGTGAGCGAAAAATCATCATCTTTTCCGTGACCGAAAAATCGAGAAAGATGCAAATAAAACAAATAATAAAATTTCCGGGTCCGAGTGAGGATCGAACCCGGGTCGTCGGCGTGGCAAGCAGGTGTTCTAACACACAGCCACGCCTCTGGTTTGAAATACAGTGAAAATAACTTCCTCTGCTTGGAAATGCAGTGAAAGTAACTTTCATGCTTCGCAAACGCAAGCGTCCTTTATATAGGCGTCGCAATATAACATGTAATATCCCAGGAATATTGCGTGGTACAAGCGTACATTGGCATTGGGCGTCAGAATATGTGACTATCATAACGATTTCGTAGTTTAAAGCCGGCCACCCATTACAAACGGCACACACCTTACTGCGCGTATACCCTTAACACCACGTAGTGGGTGCATAGCAAGTATTCACTAAGTGGTTGAATTAGGCACTCGGGACAGGATATCGCTATCGCGTTCAACTCTTAAAGGCGAAGATTAAGGGTCCCTTAATTTTTAGATATCGGCAGGCCCACCGATTGAAGTGATCAAAAAAACTTGGCAGATCCCACGTACCTTGGGAATCGATGTTATGCGGACGAAAGATGACCGTGTTGTAATTTTGTTTTTGAGCGATACGTTACTAAATGACGCTAAAGGTATGTAAGAATGTTGTACACGCAGTCATATGTGGAATAGTCGCATATGTTTTGTATAACCAGTTGTTTAAAGTTGCGTAACGATGCCAAACCGCAACATGGGTATTAGCACCACCAGAAGCGGTAGGCTGATATGCTGCGCTTGTGCTCGCGAGGATGGTAGCCCTGGATAGTGCTACGTATACCCACTTCAGTGGATGGCGCTTAACTACAAGTGACGTTAACCCGACGTGACGGGTGTATCGTATGAGTACATATATAATGTTTATAAAATCGGATAGCCAGCACTGCAACCACAGTTGACGTTCCACGAACATTAGGGTCTATTTGAAAACCAGTTCCGAGACCTGGCTTGGCTCTGTGCTTGAATACTTGATTGCCACGCAGAATGCTGGGGCTCGAGTCCTGCCGGGGCCCTAATATTTATTATTTGCATTTGTCGGGTTAACGCTGCCGATGTCAGCTTTTATAGGCGAACTATCTATCTATCTATCTATCTATCTATCTATCTATCTATCTATCTATCTATCTATCTATCTATCTATCTACCTACCTACCTACCTACCTCTGGGTGCGCTCGTGATCGCCTCCTTAACATGGGGTGGACCAAAATTAGTTTGGGAGGGTAAGAGCCGTTGAGGAATAAGTTTGGCGGATCATTACATGAATAACCTGGAAGTCCCATAGCGTACATCGTCACACCCTGTCCTCCAGACACGTGCGGAACATGCCCACGTACCCCGGGCCGCGGTATTCGGGTATGCGCCACGGGTGATTGACAGTTTATATCTGCCCAAGAACGGCGAGAACAGACATTGGTAATTTAATTGCGGTAGCGTGCAGAAAAACTCACAGCGGCAATGTTGACAAATGGGAAGGTTAGATGTCGGGGTCTAAGCAGGGATCGAACCCAAGCATTCTGCGTGGCAATCAAGTATTTTACCACAGAACTATGGCATGTCTCGAAACTGCTTTGGAAAAACACCCATATACGCAGGCGCAATGTTGGTGAAACGTCATTTGTGGTTGCATTGCTGGCTATCTAATTTAAGTAAACATCACATAAGCACCCATATGGCGCAGCCGTCACGTCGCGTTAACGTCAATTGTAGTTAAGCGCCATCCACTGAAGTTGGTCTACGTAGCACTAGCCAGGGCTACTGTCCTCGCAAGCACAAGCGCTCCATATCAGCATACCGCTTCTGGTGTTGGTAATACCCATGTTGCTGTTGACATCGTTACGCAACCGTAAACAACTCGTTATATAAAACACATGCGGCTGTTCAACATATGTCTGTGCGTACAACGTTTGTACATATCTTTAGCGTAATTTTCATAATGTTTTGCTCAATAAAAAAAATTACACTACAGTCCCATTTCCTGCGCATGCTTCGCATAACATCGATTACTATGGTATGTGGGATCTGCCGAATTTTTTCTGAACACTCTGGCGTAAAAATTACCAATGTATGTTCTCGCCATTTCTGAGCAGATATAAACTGTCAGTCACCTGTGGCACATACCAGCATACCTGTGACACATACCCGCCCGTGGTATACGGGTATGTGCCACACGTGTCTCGCGGAAAGGGTTTGACGAAATACTCGACGGGATTGTGACATTATTCATGTCATGAGCAGCGTGTCATATTCGTCGAACCATCTTAACCTTCCACACTAATTTTGGTTTACCCCAAGTTAAGGGGGTGATCACGATAGCACCCAGACGTAGGCGGATAGGTAGATACATAGACACGCTAAAACTGCCTGCAGTACGCAAAGGAATGCTTCGCATCTAATAGTCTAACAATTCAGCTCAGGGAAGTAGTGCAGATATTCGTAGACACGCGTGAATGAGCGTTTTCCCGAACTCCGATCTCGTAGTTCTCACGAACCGAGTGCAAGAGACGGCGAACAATCCGTTCATTTCTCATTTTATCACTGATAGTCACGCGCACGTTGCCAGCCATTTAATAGGCCGATAAAGAGTGGGTACGCTCTCTTTGAGACGATGGAGGGACGCTATTGATATGATGATACTTAATATCGCAAAAAAAATACTTCAAATCGCAAAAAAAAATAACTCAAGCATGACCAGGATTTGGGGACATTTGCACGTAGCGCCATCTCTCGTCGGTGACAGCGGCGGCCTGCCGTAACTGAATGGGAAGTAGGCGAAAAAAAATCATATCTCATGAAAAGAGGTAGTTATCAAAAACGACTCCCGGTTCTACAAAGCAGAGACTTAATTAAACATTCTGTCAAAATTACAGTGTCGCACTACAAACCGTGTGGCTTCCCAGAGTGTTTAATATTTAACAATGGGGTCCAATGTATTTCCGATTGGGGGTGTTCAATTGTCTTGGCAAGCCACAGGTTTTGTAGTGCAATACTGAAATTTCGCCACAGTGTTCTAGTAGGTCTCTGCTGTACAGATCCCGGAGTCGTTTTTGATAACTAGCTTATTTCAAATTATATGATTTTTATTCGCCTTTTTCACATTCAGTTATGGCAGGACGCAGTTGCTACCGCCGAGAGATGGCACCACGTACGAATGTCTCCAAATCCTGGGAATGACGGAAAACAGACAGGAGGAGCGCCCGTTCACCCGGGCTGTGTGTGGCAATAAATGCCCGCAGTGCGAGGTACACACCCGACGCGTTACCACGTTACATGTGCCTGCCAAAACTCAAAGGTAGTGCCAGTGAACAAGAGACTGGCACCGGAGCACCGGGAGGGTGCGCCGTCATGCTCGAAGCCTGAAGAACTGCTGAAGCTGATCGACAGAGCTCGCAAAGTGGAAAACATCCCGGTGGCCTGGTTCTGAGGGCTCCACCTTCGCTGGGAGAATTTCCTTGCTCGAATAATTTTTTTTTCATTCATACATTCATTCATTCGTTTAGAGGATTTCTAGATAGTGCTTTTTATTCCACCCCAGCAAAGTACTTAAGCAAAACCGTTGTGGGTAGCTTTCTGATTTAATATGTGTTTTGTACCGTGGGTACAACGCTTTCCTGCTGTTCAGATAAACTGCATAATCTGCAAGCGTGGGGTTGTAGGCCGGCGGTTGAGACAATCCCCCGGACCGTGGGGGGCGCGAATGCAAACCCAGCTCCGCCAACGAAACTGTTCTATTAAGGCGAAAGCCTTAGATGTCGCATCAAACGCGAAAAATGGCCCCCCCGACGACTACGGACGAACAAGGAAACACGAACTATGCGAAAATTCGCATTATCGGAGATTACAGCTTGACGAAGCCGTTAAGATGTCCTCGTTACGCCACTATGACGTCACGTGACGCAGTCTCGTGCAATGGCGTGATCGCTCAAAACTGTCGGTTGGTGAAACCTTGGCCGATCTCGGAGGCGCTGATACAAAACCACATGGGGTGCAGAAAGCTGCACTGCCTCCGATTTTGTAGGCACTACAAAGCCACGCTATAAGCAGGATGCTTTCGTTCGGGGGGGCGGGGGGGGGGGGGGGATCAATACAAACGACTGAGAAGAAGTTAAAGCAAACGAATATGATGCCTTTCGCCTTCAAGTTGTCTAAAGCGAATGGATAGGGGACCCTGTGAGATTCCCAGTTATTTATTTGCGGCAGCAATTGTCGGACAAGTAGCGGACCGGTCGACAATTGTTTCGTAAGACACGCCAACAAATTCACTGATTGCCGTACAAGTGTAGTTTATAAGGTATACCTTTCAGCTGCGGCCGCTTCTACGTTGGACAGACGAGACGCTGCCAGAGATTAAACGAACATAAGAGATCGCAAACCGGAGGCTCCCTTTCTAATGTTTCTTTACATTGTCGAGAATGTAAATGCAAGCCAATATTCGACGAATGCCCAGTTTTGTACCGGCATAGGAATGAAGAAACGCGTCTGATTGACTGAGGCATGGCATATCGATAATAGTGGTAGCGCGTGCGTGAGCCAACCGTCGATTAACTTGCATAAAGATAAAATCAAATGCCTTAACAGTTATCTTTCACGTAGACCCCCACGCGTGCCAGATTGATAGGTTCACATATTGAATGGGCATGCGCAGATAAGTTTTCGTGCATTCTTTCTTTTCCGCCGTCGTGCGCATCTTCAATTGTTAGTAGGCGTTTGTGGTGTCCTGTCTTCCTTCTTGTGTCCGTGTTTACACGCCCTGTCTTTTTAAAATTAATCGTCAATACGTGATAGAGGGACTGACGAACGGACGAGCGGACTGTTTTTACGATGAGTTTAGAAGTGCTTACGTCTTTGAATAGACAGGGTAAACCAAGCACTTCCCACGTATTTCTGGACACATTGTGTAGCACTTTTTTCAGCGAACACTGGGGATATCGACCGAGTGTTCGTGCTCCTTCGTTCAATGCCCTGTGTTCTACCCCCTGAACAACGATTATTTTATTATGACGAAATTAAAATTATTAATGGATCTTTTTTCTTCCGCCTTCATGGATTTTAGACAGAGTTTTGTGCATTTTCTAACCATCAAACAAAACCGATTTGATCTACGAACTAAACTTTAGTCCAGTGGATATGCACAACTCTTTAGTACTAGAAAAAAAATCAGCGCGCTATCTTTTGTCACGTTGGCAGGAATTGCGCCGAAATCACGAATAATGTTGTCAGGAAACTGATTTCAAAGTAGATAACTTAAAATACGTATGCGTCACTGTGCCAAACATTTTATCGCTTATTTATTGAGTCATGACTAACAAACTAAACATTGTTGCCAGACAACGCTTTCTATCACCTAAAAGTAGAGAAACTTCAAGCTTTTCATGTAGATTTACGTTGAAAGAGAACTATGGAAACAGCGTCCGTAACAGAGGGCATGTCGCTGGTCGCTTTCTTCTCAGAACGCTTATTTTTTACTGATGAGCATTGAACAGGATGAAGTGTAACACAGCAACAGATGGGGAAGACAATCTGCTTTCATATTTAAAATATTGCGAAGCCTCTACTGAGTCAGGCAAGTCTGCGGCACAGCAAAGCGGGTCGGCATTAGGCTGGTCCTGGCTTGACTATAGGCGCACTTGCATTCACACGACGATGCACGAAGTGTTCACGTGATCGCATTGTAAGTCACGAGTATTGGCTTGGTATCTGTCGGGTTCGATGGGGTGTCTCTGATTAGTTCTATTAGTTTCTTTCTCGCTCATCCGGACTAACGGTGGGAGCAACAGCCTTGCTCTGAAAAAAATTAAAACTGATTTTTTTTTTCTCATTTTTGCTTAGCCATCCGGAATAATTTAGAGTGGTACGTAGTTTACTTGGCAAAACTGTCGGGAGCTTTCTGTGGAACTCTAGTGTTCAGCGATAGGCCCTCGCGTACAAGGTTAAAGGATATAACGAGTGTTAAGCAAACAAACGTGCGCAATTTGGAGAACCATGCCACGCACTGTCAGAGAGTGATGAGCTGTCCCTCGCCATTTGTTCTTTTAAACACAATGCGTTCCTTATTAACGTACGCGCAAAAGTAACATAACACGGTGAATCCTAGGACCCGAAAGGACTGAATAAGCCTAAATAAACAGTTTCATGCTGCGAAGTGGTTCAGCTATACGCAATAGAACCACCACTATAGCTTCTAGTAACGGCGTCAAAGTTTTCCTAATATTTATAAAGAAATGCGGAAGGGTTGTAAAATGTTACAGTAGGAATAAAGAAACGTGCCCCAGAACGTACATCATTTAACTTAATTAGCGGTTTTAATTTATTTTACGTTCGCGGTCTTGACAAATTTTGCCGAATATGGCAAACGTGAAACGGTATGAAAGGGGCTCGAACTTTTGTCGGAAGGTACGGGAAACAAAACCAACAAAAATCAGCAACCCTTGCTTTTCGGGAAAATGCTGGGCCAGTGAAGCTTGGCCAGTGCTTGCCTGACTTGTCACTTACGCTCATGTCAGAGCGTGGATGCAGTTTGCACACCCTCAGGGGTAGGTAACGGGAGATGGATGTGCGAAGCATTCTCCGACATTGAAACTAAGTAAACATATCTGATAATTGTGATTCATTTTAAATTAAAGTGCCACCGCCGAATTAAGCGTGATATCCATTTCACTTTATTTGTCGTGATAAATATTTTACTCAAGTGAACTCTGCTAGGCTAGTGGGGAGGATAACAAAATTCAAAGAAGTCGCCGACAATTACTGTACGGCCTAGTGCGAATTCTGAGCGCAGCTTTTTAGGCGTTTTGATTTCGCGATAAGTTGAGGCAAATGCGTGTGCGTTCGGCGGCGCAAACCTTCTTGATTCTGGTGTCGGTGGCGTTGAGCCTCTGCTCGGGCAGCTCAACCAACTTCATTCAACCCCACTGCATTCAAATCCCACTTGATTCAACCAGCTAAACTAATTGGCGATGTGAAGGCTACTTTATGAGCCACCGGCTTCGCTGTGTCGTCACTGTCCGCCAAGTGGAGCTCACTGAACTTTTTTTAGATGTGAAGCATCTTATGGCGGAAGCTTAATCCGGTGGTGGTGGTGGTGGTGGTGGTGGTGTGCCGCGTGCCCACCCTTTACTGCGCATGCGCAAACAGTTAAAAAAATAAAAATAAAAAACCTCCTCTCCCCCTCTCTCTCCTCTAGGCATCCCTCCCCGCGGCAACCACACCCACACTGCGCATGCGCCTCCCTTCCTCTCTCCCCTCTTACACTCCCCCCTCTCCATCCCTGCCCGCGGCGTCTAACTCCCCCCTGCGCATGCGCGTCCCCCCCTCTCTCTCCTCTCCTACGCTCCCCCCTCTCTCCTCTACGCATCCCTGACCACGGCGTTCACACTCCCACTGCGCATGCGTGTCACCCCCCTCTCTCTCCTCTCCTACGCTCCTCCCTCTCTCGCCTCGCGACGCCGACGCAGGCAGCGTCTGCTAGCGAGTTTCTTGGTTGAAAAAAACCGACTGCTCGCGCTGCACAACCGTTCACTGGCCATCCCGTATATATAGCAATGGATCTTGACCTCCAAGGTGGTGCCGGTGGTAGATTTCTCCTGTGCGTTGTTGAACAATAAAAATTCGCAGCGTGCGCGTTAACTAAAAGCGGAGTGCGGGTCTCTGTGTCCAGTCGGAGTCTTCTGTCTCTCATTGCCCATTAGCAGCGATTGGCATGTTCCAGTAGGAAAAACTGCTCCATCACTGCCTGCTTTGCGCCTCCCCAGTTTTCTCTCCTGCGCAACGCTGCGATGAGCGCCAGCGTCAACGCCGCCGCCAGTGTAAGCGTTAGCGCCCGCTGCTTCACATCTACACATGGTTCCCTTTAGCGGGAGATGGTGTAATTTTTTTAGATGTGAAGCATCTTATGGCGAAGCTTAATCCGGTGGTGGTGGTGGTGGTGGTGGTGGTGGTGGTGGTGGTGTGCCGGCGTGACCACCCTTACTACGCATGCGCAAACCCTTTCAAAAAATAAAAATAAAAAACCTCCTCTCCCCCCTCTCTCTCCTCTAGGCACCCCTCCACGCGGCAACCACACCCTCACTGCGCATGCGCCTCCCCTCCTCTCCCCCCTCCTACGCTCCCCCCCCTCTCTCCTCTAGGCATCCCTCCCCGCGCTCCCACTGCGCATGCGCGTCCCCCCCCTCTCTCTCCTCTAATACGCTCCCCCCTCTCTCCTCTAGGCATCCCTGCCCACAGCGTCCACACCCCCCACTGCGCATGCGCGTCCCCCCCTCTCTCTCTTCTCCTACGCTACCCCCCTCTCTCGCCTCGCGACGCCGACGCAGGCAGCGTCTGCTAGCGAGTTTCTTGGTTGAAAAAACCGACTGCTCGCGCTGCACAAACGTTCACCGGCTATCCCGTATATATGGCAATGGATCTTGACCTCCAAGGTGGTGCCGGTGGGAGATTTCTCCTGTGCGTTGTTGAACAATAATAATTCGCAGCGTGTGCGTTAACTAAAAGCGCACTGTGGGTCTCTGTGTCCAGTCGGAGTCTTCTGTCTCTCACTGCCCATTAGCAGCGATTGGCATGTTCCAGTAGGAAACACCACTTCATCACTGCGTGCTTTGCGCCTCCCCAGTTTTCTCACCTGCGCAACGCTGCGATGAGCGCCAGCGTCAACGGCGCCGCCAGTGTAAGCGTTAGCGCCCGCTGCTTCACATCTACACATGGTTCCCTTTAGCGGGAGATGGTGTAATTTTTTAGATGCGAAGCAGCTTATGGCGGAGTTCAATCCGGTGGTGGTGGTGGTGTGCGGCCTGACCACCTTTACTGCGCATGCGCCTACTCTCTCTCCCACTCTCCTCCTTCACGCAGGTGTTCGGTCGCCTTCTCTCCTCCTCCCCCGTGCTGCAGCCGCGCACTCTCCTCCTTTACGCGGGCGTCTACGCAGGTGTTCGGTCGCCTTCTCTTCTCTCCTCCCCCCGCGCTGCAGCCTGTAAACCCACTCCCTCCGCTCCCTCCCCCATTTCATATAAGCGCGTGCGCTCTGTCGAGGAAGTCTCGCTTGAATCGTGCGGTCGCTCCGTCGGTTCCCGGTCGCTGCAGTTGTCTCGAAAGCCTCGCTACCCTCGCCGCAGACTCACGTTGTCTCTCTGTAGCGGAAGCGGTACTCGACGCCGACGCTTGGCTTCGACGGCCGAGTGAACGTAAACGGAAACTTGGTGTGCACCCCCCTGCTGCTTCGCATCCCCTCATGGTTCCCTTTAGTGGGAGATGGTGTAATTTTTTTTATACTTAGCTCGAGTACGGTTGCTGCGCAGTTGCCGCCCGGCGCATACACGGCTTCACATGCCGTTACTACAGTTGACGCGAAGCGATGTTCGACTTGGCACGAGTGCCCCGGCGTGGTTGGCGCGCAGCTGCTACTCCGGCGCACACGCGTCTCGACAGGACGTCACACCACCTCTGCGAGGAGAGTGGTTGCTAGGCAACGTCGCATCGAGGTTTTTTTCGAGATAGTGTCGGACACATTACGGCTAGTTAAGACAGTTTCGCTTTTAAAAAAGATACACGATTCAGAGTACTAAGTAAGTACCCAATTATGGGACAGCTGTAAGCCGTGCCAACAACGATGAAGCTTTGTGTTTAGAGATCTCTGTTTAGAAAAAATTTATTTACACTATGTACAGAGCATAAATTATTCATGACATATCAGTGTACAGGGCTACATTCACATTTTCACCATTGTACGTCACAAAAACTAACACTTTCGCATAGGGCGAACAGCAGAAGTCAGATCAGCATAACAAAAAATGCACATAGCTAACAAATGACATAATAGAGAACAGGTCGAAAGGGTAAGGAGACAAGTACACGAACTCCGACCCGACGGTGCGGCCTAGCACCATGTAGGCCGAAAAATAAGTTGGACCCGTTCATTCTCAACGTCGACAAAAGGCCATGACCAATGGCGCAGAAACTCGCGCTCCCCCAGAAAGAAAAGCTCCTCCGAGAGAAACGCGAGGATCTCGCGCCTCATGCGCCCCAATATTGGCCATAAGGCCCGTCGACGGCAATTCCCAGCGACGGCTTCGCAGCGGTTGCGCGAAAGGCTGCTAATGGGCAATGAGAGACAGATGACTCCGACTGGACACAGAGACCCGCAGTCCGCTTTTAGTTAACGCACACGCTGCGAATTTTTATTGTTCAACAACGCACAGGAGAAATCTCCCACCGGCACCACCTTGCAGGTCGAAATCCATTGCCATATATACGGAGTGGCCAGTGAACGGTTGTGCAGCGCGAGCAGTCGGTTTTTGCAACCAAGAAACTCGCTAGCAGACGCTGCCTGCGTCGGCGTCGCGAGGCGAGAGAGGGGGGAGCGTAGGAGAGGAGAGAGAGGAGGGGACGCGCATGCGCAGTGGGAGTGTGGACGCCGCAGGCAGGGATGCTTAAAGGAGAGAGGGGGGAAGCGTAGGAGAGGAGAGAGGGGGGACCCGCATGCGCAGTGGGAGTGTGGACGCCGCGTGCAGGGATGCCTAGAGGAGAGAGGGGAGAGCGTAGGAGGGGAGGCGCATGCGCAGTGAGGGTGAGGTTGCCGCGGGGAGGGATGCCTAGAGGAGAGAGAGGGGGGAAAGGAGTTTTTTTTTGAAAGGGTTTGCGCATGCGCAGTAAGGGATGTCACGCCGCACACCGGATTAAGCTCCGCCATAAGATGCTTCACATCTAAAAGGCGGGCGACCACACATTCGATCGTCGCATGTCGGTTGGTCTCAACCACGACGCAGTTGGGGCAAGTGGAGGTGCGTACCACCTGCCATAGTTGCAGCCGATCTCGAGTGGGGAGCAAGCCCCAGCTCCATCGCCAAACAAAGTCACGAAGGTGACCCGGCAACGCCGGTGCGACCACGTGCTTCCAAGGGCGATTCATTACCGCATGCCAGTGTCGGGGTACCAAAGGCTGCATAAGGGCGGACATCGATCGCTGGGCATGTAGTCTCTAACCTTGGCGCATACAATTGATTAAGACGATTATATTAACGCATCAAAGTGGTGTTCCAGTTATGCAACTTAACCGCCGTAATAGCGTCTAGTAACGGCATGAAATTTTTTCTAACATTTATGTTACTTTCAGAAATATTGTAAAACGTTGAAGTGTGATGAAAGAAACGTGCCCGAAGACATTCATCTTTTAGCTTCTTAGCTTTCAAAATTTATGTTAGGCTATATTCATAAAATTTAACACACGTTTCATTTAAGTGAATAGGTATGCAAGTTGCGCAGACGGGTGGCGAAGTTATCGGAAACCCATAAAAAAAATCACGCAGAATCTCCTGTAAGTTTTTCTAAGCTTTGAGTCTTATTTTCGGGCATCGTTCATATGGTATTCCTTCGTCATCTCCGTATGTTTGTAGCACCTTATCTGCGTCTCGAAAGACCCGGCACGGTGGTCCTAATGTTTATGGTGCTCGACGGCTAAGCCTATGGTCTCAGGAATGAATCCCGGCCGCGGCGGCCGCAATTTTCGATAGAGGCGAAAATTCTTGAGGCTCGTGTACTTAGATTCAAGGGCAAGTTAAAGAACCCCAGGTGGTCGAAATTTCCGAAGCCCAATACTATACGGCATTCCTCGTGATCACACCGTAATTTTGGGACGTTGAACCCCAACAATTACTGTAGCGTCTGGGAAGGCCCCGAGGCACGCGCATCCCGGGACCACCAACAATACGTGTCATGCCGCGAAAATTATGCGAAAATATGAATTTACCTGATGCCGTGACGTCCTCCCTCAACACCCCGATACCCCGCAGAGGGATTTTATTCCATTTCCACGAAATTTAGTGAGCAAGCCTTCATGTAGAGTGTTTTGTTGTCACATTTGTTTTGCACGGCAGGTGGAACACATTCATGTAGTACGTCAGGTATAGACCCCTTTCATAATTGTAAAGCTAGCTTTCCTGCAGTTCAGTTTTCCCTACTAATTCCGGCGGTCACTTGCTACAAACATCGTGTTCAAGCGCAGTTTGCTTGCCCTATGGCGTGGAAAACGTTCACTGGGATCCCTTGATATAAACCCGCATGATAGAAAACCCATGGCACGTTCCACTAGGGCCTCCTCTCCACTTAAAAGATGACAGGTACCGCCATGAGTAAGGAAGATATGCAGCACAGGGAAGCGCACTTGCAATTATGAAAAGGGTCTATATTAACATACATGGAGGTGAAGACTAGTCGTTAAGACATTCGCTTTCGAAGTGTGAGGGCCCGGATTGAAATACCCAAGCACCGGAGTGAAGATCGTTTTTTGATTTATGTATTTCATTATAGCGGCGATTGTCTAAGGTGAAAAGGGGATAAAAGATAGTTGTGGATAAGATCAAGGGCATGTTTCCTTCGTTATACACAACCTAATGAAACCAACGGACAAAATAGAGCTATGGAAAAAATAGGAGTCATTATGTGTAGTTTTTAATCGTACTGTAGTAATTATGATGTAAATGTTAAAGGAGTGCTGACACGATTTTGAGGCACCCCAAAACGGAACATCTTTCGTTTCCATGGTGTGCACTGTCATCGCTCTCCACATACCGGAGCCAGACAACGCGTACGAAATATTTTACTTTGATTTTAAAGTTCGTCGCCCAGCATCTGCAAGCCAGCCCCACCGCAATGACATTATCACGACAAGTCAACACAGTTCACTGGGTTTGCGAAATTTGCGTCCTGCATGCAGCCTAAATCGCAGAAATCACTGTCAGAGTCTCTGGACGACAATTTCACTCATCGTTGTTTACGGTGAACCGCGTGCGACTGACAGCAAACAGGACAGCTGTTGCTAGTATGTCGCGAGTTGCAGTCCTTCCCGTGACGTCAGGCCTCTCTTGACACGTCGCTGCGAAGCCACCCTCTCGATACCGCAAGGGAAATTGATCTTTTAAGGTAGCGGTATTAAAAATATATTCAATGCATTCCCAAGCACCACGACACTCTTTTTAGGGTTCTCGACACCCTGCGTTTTTATTTGGAGCAACAACCCGAAAATATTTAAAATTCGTGTCGCCACGTGGGAGGTCTAGGCCACGCTACTGAAATTGCTGGTCCTAAATAAAGTTTATTCCTCCTCCTCATGTCAGTACTCCTTTAAGAGACTAAAGTGGACGAAAAGGCAACTTGGCGCCGGTAGGAGTCGAACCTACAACCTTCGGAAAACGCGTCCGATGCCACACCTATTCGTTTGTCCTCCCATCCTTTTTATCGGGTGTATCTGTATATTGTCATAATTGTCATGTAGTAATTTCGATGTATATCTTTACTTTTGTTGACTACTCTGCTACATATGAGAACTAGAAATGTTTGGTAGAAATGTAGAACTAGATATGTTTAGACGCACGGTACATTGTTTTTTGGCTGTCAAGAATTGGAGCAAGGACCATTGTCAAGCTGCTAGATAGCAGCTTTTTGTTCTTGTCCTCGTGTTCATTATCTTGCTGTAATGAATGCCAAATGAATTGATTGATTGATTGATTGATTGATTGATTGATTGATTGATTGATTGATTGATTGATTGATTGATTGATTGATTGATTGATTGATTGATTGATTGATTGATTGATTGATTGATTGATTGATACATGTAAACCTGGGAGTCTCAGCCAGTGTCGCTCGTATCCAGGACGGTTAGTGAGGAACACTCTTTCGCAAGCTCTTCTTGCCAGCAAAAAAAGACTGTGAACGGTTTTCATTACGACCAAACAAGTGTTCCATACTTGCGTCGAGGCTACGAGCGACGCCCATTCTAACGCATGGTAAGTTAAACTGCTTCTTACAAAATAAACCTAACATCTGCCGTCATTTATTCGGCCTGAGGAGCATTTCCTGGCAAACGAGGCGGGCGGATATCAGATTCCGAGAAAAATCAGAGACGATTACGACGCATGCCTAATGCGAATTCTGAGCGCAGCTTCGCATTGGAGCAGGCCAACTGTGTTTGAAGTCTTGGCTTTCCGCAAGGTATCGAGTACGCCATAAACCATAATCTTTGTGGAGTAGTAAAGTACCGGCTACGCCATTATTCGTCTTTCTGCGGATAAGCGAGGTACCCGCTGCACATCTGTTAGCTATTATGTGCACTTTGTTGATGCTGCATGCGAACGATGATGATGAAAAATTATACATGAGCACTTTGCGGTGGGTTGGAAGCATTAAAACACACACACTCGTTGCGCAATTAGCATTGTGCGATGACTGGTTGTTATTTTACTCTACTGCCACGCTACATTACATAGGTTAACGCGATTCCTTGCCATGACGTGACGCCTGTATAGGGTCTTCTTGCGAATAAGTTTCGAGCACCAGCGTGGCTCTTTGGTAGAATAGTCGACTGTCCATGCAGGAAGGCCCGGGTTCAAATCCCATTCAATCCGAGCCATTTTCCCTCAATTTATTTTTTTCTTGTCTATCGGTTTCCGACGGCGATGCCGCTCAACGTAGGAATGGACGCCAAGAGCTCTGCTCTAAATCGAGACATATAGAAATGGGGGTCAAGAAAATATTAGCATATTCGAGGCGACAGCAGTAACTAGAAGTGAGTACAGTACAAAGCCTAGGCTGCAAGACGCTACCAAGGCAGCCTGCCTGCACATGCTTGCGCTCTGGTTAAATTTTCTACCAACTGCATCAAGCGTGCACTGACGGCGCTATCGCGTGGGACCCCCTGACGTCAACCATCGCAACACACAATGGTCTCATCCGCTTTCACGTGCGGCTTTCCCGACCAGCCGCTGCGCGACGCGGAGAAGAAAGATTTACAGTGAATGACCGAGCAACCGAATTTGCTCCCAACCCACCCCTACCCCCCCTTCTCCTTTCGTCTAGCGCATTTGTGGGGTCCCGGCGAGCCGCCCCGCTTGCTTTTGCGGAAGGCAGTACAGCTTTTTTTCTTGGCCTTGTTTGCAATCTTGGAAGCGTGATTTAGTAGACTTCCAGCTGAGCTATCACTTCCCCTTTGTTGCTCGTTTCCACATTCCACTCACTCCCAGACTTCTCATCTCCTCAACTCTCTTTCCTAACTTTCTCCGTCTCCCCCCTAGCCACCAGCAGCGCAGGCTTTGAATCTATGTACAACATCGTTGCAAAGGCCACTGGGTGGCTCGCTGTTGTGTGGTGGGTAGGAAATGCCATCACACAGGACGAAGATAATATCAGTTTCTTGGAAACTGCGTCCTACTGTCTCGTTTTGGAAATGCGCGCGTCCCTGCCAATTTACAGCAGCAGCCAGGCTTCCCCATATAGCCAGCGGCTGAAGATAAGCGCTGTGTCTCTGCCAGCACCGCAAGAAAGTCTCGTATTCAAAAACGTTCCCCGAGGGCATTGCACTGAAAAGGAGGTCTAGAAATGAAAAAAAAAAGAAAAAAGAAAAGTTAAACGTCGTACGTTCCCCCAAAGTGATGTATTGTCACTAAAACTCAGCCCCCCACCGCGCTGTCCTCATGGTACGGAGGATGCAAATCTTGCGACCCGGGGTTATGGCCGGTTCAAATGGGTGTTCGGGCTTCTCGACATCGCTCTACACACTTAGTATATTTGTTAAGTTTCTTTGTTAGACGTTTGCATACACGTGTGTGAGAGGGGAGGGAGGTCGGTTGGTGGGGGTGCGCGAGCGCGCGTGCGCGCGTGAGATGTCGCGCTCAATCTCACGCAGACATTACCAAAAGTAAAGAATATTGTTACGAGGCATGGTGCATGAGCCCGCCGTGACATACGAAGAGACGAAGAAGAAGCTGGTGTGCCGCGCGAGATTCTGGCAGTTAATCGGTGGCAGCTCTTCGGCACTTGTAAATATTGTAAATACACTCGCTTCTGTCTTTCGTGCCTATTTGTGATCCCCGTGACAATATCGTTGGCAGTGCATGCCATCTCGAACCATGTGCGTGAGATTCACAACATGTGTCGTCTCTCAATCAATCGAACCATCGGTCGGATGGTCAGTCAAACACACTCATAAACCTGGATGGAAACCATGGAAGCAAACGCTACTGGTCGTATACACTCAGGTACGCACGCACTCTTGATACGAGAATCCAAGCAAGAATCCAATGGCCGACCGACGAATTCGCGACAGCATGACATAAATGAATCAGGGACCGTGCCAATAACACTTCCTGGGAGAAGTGAGGAGAGTCGATTACCAATTAGATGCTTGGTCAATTACTTAATGACGGCGATGACGACTTATTCAGGAGAGTGTCCTCTCTGTTCAGGGCGAGGACAGCAGAATAAGCTTTGTCTGTCCGCTGATCGCGTCGCATAATGCACTAAATTGAGGTCCGAGACGACAAGACTACCCTATCTCTCAGTAGATGATAGAGCCAAAAAAGAACCAGCATGAAAAGAAAAAAAAATCCCGCAGGACTTCTTTCTTTAGTATAGTAGTGGTATGGAATAGGGATGGGTCGATGTTGGAATAAGGGTGTATTGTTCGAAGTCGGGGTCCTTCTTTCGTTACTAATATAGGGATGTCGTTGGTAGGAAGACTAGATTCTGGAAGGATTGACCGTTTATATATAATGCAATGCGAAAAGCTTGAATGTGCAATATATATATATATATATATATATATATATAGACCTCTGTATATCGAACAGATGACGGCAGAATCAAAGGGAAATAATACAACGCGTCGATGAACACGAACGGAAAGTAGAAAACTATGCATGTTGGGACTTCTGTCTTCAGGATAAATAGCGATGGGGCAGACCGGCAAGCGTACCAGTATATACATAAGGCAAAATGTCAAACCGCACTAGTTCCTTTAAATGTAAGCGTAAACTGTTTACCTTTTTGTTGCGGCAACGAAAGACAACCCTTGTCGTAATATATATATATACCTATATTGCTGCTGTACACTATCTGTTCTCTGTCCTCCGCGGTAGTATAGCAGTTAGGGCGCTCGGCTGCTGACCCGAAGGTCGTGGGTTCGATCCTGGCCGCGGCGGTTGCATTTCGATGGAGGCGAAATGATAGAGGCCCGTGTGCTGTGCGATGTCAGGGCACGTTAAAGAATACCAGATGGTCGAAATTTCCAGCCCTCCACTACGGCGTCTCTCATAATCATATCGTCGTTTTGGGACGTTAAACCCAAGATATTATTATTATTATTATTACTATCTGCTGTCTACAAAACTTCTTTTTCCGGAATATAAAATTCTTCCAGTGTTTTCTTTGTATAATTACGGGCTGATGCTGTTTCATAAAGCGTTTATTAAGCGTGGTAACCAATACTATAAATTACCTAATCTTGCTAAGCGAAACGTGAACTCAAGTGTTCGTCTCTCCAGGCACAAAGAGATGTGGACTGTAACCCACCCCTAGAACTGTTTATGATGAACAAATTATTGTCCTTACTGGCTACCTTTCCCTATTAAACTTCTTAAGCCACGAAGATTTTGACCCTTCGTCTAATCAAAACTGTTGCATTAAATGCTTCGCCCAGCTCGTTTATTTTCAGGAATAATACATCTCTCGGAATTTTGGCCACTCTTCCTTATCGATTGTTGCTTTTCCCGTCCATGCAACTTCATGACTACGCATTGAATTATTCTCACTCTGTTCTTAGCGCTCTGTTTCATAATGTTTGTATTACTTGATGCCATGTTATACTTCTAAATTTTATTTTGTATTCTTCATGCATGATTGTCCATCATCCTGCTGCTTTGCCAACTTGTAACGGGGTCGGGACCTCGTCAAGCTCTCGAGTTTTCAGTCCCGTACTCCTCCTATCGAAATGAATTAAATTGATTAATTGATTGTTTGATTGATTGATTGATTGTTTGATTGCATGAATAATTGATTGATATCTAAAATATCCGCAGGAACTTTCTGCCTTGTACGGCCAAGCGTGGTCGCGGCGCGCCTTATCTTGACAGGGATTAGCAGACGGCTCATAGGCTCATACCCTTGTACGCACTGTGTTCTCCCCATTTAGCTTGCGTTGAAGCAATAGGCAGCAAGGAGATCGCCTGCTCGCGGCAGTGACCGCGCTTTCCCTACGCCAGCGTTCTCTTTGGTTACTCCAGCTGGAGATCGATGGGAGTTAGCTGCTGGCCATTGTATGACATCTCAATTAGTCGCTACCGCTTTCATTGGTGTAGCCCTGCAGCAAAACTGTGCCTTTTTTTTCTTATCTAGACCTCAATAAAGCAAGGTGTGGGAGCGGGCTAGTTGGTATTCCATAATGCTAATAAAAGTTAAGCGCAAAAGGTTACACAGTGGAAAAGGTACACAGCACTTGTCCTCGTCGTTCCCTTGTCCGCTGTGTACCTTTGCTCTTAAGTTTTAACATTACTCAATAAAGCTTCGCACTCACCCCCTGCCTTATTTACAATGGTAATAAGTCGCTGTTACTGGACGACCCACCACCATTTTTAGTTAAAGGCCTAGATTGTGTTTTAACAAAATGACATTTCCGCGTGTGTTCTTTTCTTTGTTTGTTTTGAGGTAACGCTAATTGCGCGACATTGTACAGGAATGAGAGATTACTGCAGTGATGTTACGGCTTTAGCACCACGCTGTAGTCCGTTGCTGCAACTGCACGTTCTATTGGCCTATTGTAAGAAAAAAAAGAAAAGAGGTCCCCTTAAAACAGCAGCGCAGGGGATGGGGTGCTCAGAGAGGGGAGGCAACCGTGGGGCATTAATGCGCCGAGAATGACAAAACTGATGTGTCGCAAGCGTAACATACACATAATGACCGTTGATGCAAAGACCTGAATTCATGAGAAAGGGCTCCGCTCTAGGCATAATTAGCCTGCCGTAGAGTCTTACCATAGCGGTCTTACTGCCAAGTTTGCTCTCGGAGGAACGCCTGTTGTGTTTTAATTCCATTAGCTAATGGGTATGCGGAGCTTTCTCGCACAAGTGCTTGCTTTATTGGTCTGTAGGCACGGTAGGCCGTGATGTTGCCCTCAATCTCGTTTTTTTTTTGCGATAACGTTGTTAGGAATAGACTAAGGTATTTGCGCGCAACGTATACATCCTTGAAGCGTAGCAGTCTCACCTATGCCGTAATAAACTTATAGTAGCTAAATCAATTCATAAAAAAGAAAAAAAAACAACTCAGGAGGCCCTACCTCTGTGTACTGCTTCTTTCTTTCTTTCATTCTTTCTTCCTTTCTTTCTGTCTTCCTTTTTTTCTTTCTTTCTTTCTCTCTTTCTTTATTTCTTCCTTTCTTTCTCTCTTCCTTTCTTTCTTCCTTTCTTTCTCTCTCTTTCTTTCTTCATTTCTTTCTCTCTTTCTTTCTTTCTTTCTTTCTTTCTCTTTCTTCATTTCTTCCTTTCTTTCTCTCTTCCTTTCTTTCTTCCTTTCTTTCTCTCTTCCTTTCTTTCTTCCTTTCTTTCTCTCTCTTTCTTTCTTTCTTTCTTTCTCTCTCTTTATTTCTTTCTCTCTTTCTTTATTTCTTTCTATCGCATTCCGCAGTGCTCCCTCCTGTTTCATCTCTCCCTGCCGGGAACTCAACCTTCCTCCACGTGCTTAGCAGCGAAACACTTCAGTTGCTACACGCAAAAACGACGGTAATATCTTCATTTCCAGGCAATAATGAAGTGTGCCAACGTGAAATGACAAGTAACCTCGCAAAAAGATCAGACTGCCAAATAAGAAGCGGCCGATATCGCCGACGAGCCCATAATCGAGGGAGCATCAGTTATTGAAAAACAGTGCAGACAAGTACGCGTGTGACCGACGCACCCTAGGAGGCCGCATTGTTATGCTTTGCCAGGCGCCGAGTTTTCTCCCGTATGATGCCGCCAAATTCTAACAGTCTTCGCTTGAAAAGTTCTAACGGTCTTCGCTTGAAAAAGTTTGAAGTGTCAGCGTCCTAGTTCATTCATTCATGCATTCATTCATGCATTTGCTCACTGTTCGGAAGTTTAACAATAAGGCCCAGGGGCGTCATGACTAAAAGCGTAGACCTTTGCCTGATGGAGGTTTCTGACTTAGGAAACGAACCCTTACAGTGAAGGTGAACGATACAAATTTCACATATTGCAGAGCAATTGCCGCCACGTCAGAGTTCCGTATAACAAGGCTTACGTATGCCAAAAGCACCAACTTTTGTGACATTTGCATATCATAAACAAATATATCAGCAGCGAGATAGGAAGCAAGATCTTTTCAAGTGTTTGGATAGTTCAATGTATTAGGTGTTGTGGCATATCGTGGCTTTAAGAAGAAACGCTTATGGAAAAGCAGCCTCATCAGTGCGGTGCATGCGCGTGCATAAGGCAACCAACGAACAAGTAAAAAATACCTTAACACATTCACTGAATTCAAAGCATGGCTCAATTCGGATTGCGCCTAACAGGAAACCGGCTCCTCAGCTCATTTTTCCTCTTTCCCACGAAACTCAACTCAAAACACATATTCGCACAGGAGAGAAGCAGGGACAATAGACACTTTAAGTTGAGCATCGCTTGCGCTCAGTTCCGCGCACATGTAGTGTTCGGTGACAGAGCAAGGAACCGCATACATTTCGCGTTATTGACGAGTGCGTCTTGCCGAGACGCAGTCAGCTTGACTACAAGATGACAGTGAAACGAAGTCCGCCGCAGTGGAGCAGTGGTTATGGTGCTTGGCTGCTGACCCGAAGGTCGCGTGTCCGATCACAGCCGCGGCTGTCACATTTCGATGGAGGCGAAATGGTAGAGGCCCATGTAGTGTGCGATGTCTTTGCACGTTAAAGAACACCAGATGGTCGAAATTTACAGAGCCCTCCACATCGGCGTCTCTCATAATCATATCAGGGTTTTGCGACGTAAAACCCCAGATATTATTAGACGGTGAAACCAAGTGGACGCTCCTTCACGCTCCGCTCAATCGACTTCACAAGCGGAACGAGAGATTCGTTCTACGTTCGGCCGCTCGCACGGTCGTTCTGCGCACGCGCACTACAGTTCCGTCTACTACGCGTTTTTGTGTAAATCTCTAGCATTGGCAGGTTTCACCGGAGCGAATCATAAACCTTGAGTTAAAGGTATCTATTAATCTGGTATTCCCGGTCGGCAAATCTTTCTTGAAACTTAGTTCCATACCTTGACGAGGCCTGTAGCGACTTACCGAAGCAACACGTTATCTTCAAGCACATCTGTTCCCGACGCCCTATCTGTTGTGTCAGAAAACGATGGCTATAAGGGGACTCTGATGTTCCTTTACCAACCACTTCGTATATCTTATTTTTTTCTTGCTTGTATGGCCAACAGAAGATTCCGTCGATATATGTTACTGCACGAAAGGCCAGCGCGCCACATCGCATCTGGTGGTGGCATTTGTCGCGCTGGACTGACGACACACCGGCATTTCACCGCACCGCTATCGTCGCCGATGGCCCCGAACAGAAAAAAAAACAAAAAAAAAAACCAGAAATATCGAAGAACAAATAGACTCTTGCGGGAAATCTGTCGAGAGCTCGGCTTTGCGAACCTGGCCGTATGGGAATGGGGAGACATCCTAGGCTAAAGAAAAAGAAATAAAAATATATTTGATGCGAGAAGAAAAGGGGCAGGGCGGGCGGGGAGGACTGCTGTTAAAGCGCGTGTCCAAAGCAACGGGCCCTCTTTTTTTAACTTACTCTTCTTCGCGGACCCACCCCGAGAAGTGCCACGACATTACCAATATATCGTTACAACCACTTACGCGACACCATAGCGTCACACTGTCCTCTTTTATACTACTTACGGCTCCGCACAACACCGCCAGTTCAGAAAAAAAAAAGAAAAAAAAACTTTAGTACCCTTTTCGCGGGCGCATTACAGTAGTCCTTATCGGCAAGGGGCCGAGAGACAAAACAAGAACTACAACGGCCATCGATTTTGAATCAACCCTGCTTTTCGCCAGCGGCTTCTTCACCGCACTCTCTTTCTCCTCCTCTCACTCAACCCTGCAGTCGCGAAATAACGTCAATCCTGCACTCTACGCGCTTTCGTTGCAGTAAATTACCACGTGACTTGTCTTTTTTTCTTGTGGAGTGTCCAGTATGTTGCGAGTGTGCGCTGCTGTGAAGGCGAAAAGGAAGGAAGCTATGCGACGTAGCTCTAGCTGAACACGTGGGCCCCAATGATGGTCCTGGAACAGTACGCAAGATATACAGCAAATAGGATTATACTAACCGTCTCGAATTTTGCAAGACTTTCCCGACTTTTCATAGAACGTACCGAGTGCCGCGCCGTCTCTGTCGGGACAGCCATACGTCCCAGATTTGTTCCGAACTGTCAAGTTAGAAATATTAAAGTTGTCCAACGCACACCGAACAATATGCGTCACGCTACGGAACACGAATTTCGCACGAATTGCCCGGATGAAGCAATGTTACGGTAGCTAGCGGTGGCTGCGAGGGGCTTTAGCCACTTCATCTGAACTTCCGCGTGAACTGCGACAACATTTAGGAGCACATTCTCCAGGAAGGAGAAATGCGAGCAGCACTGAGCCAGCTCAGGTACCACTTTCAAGAGGCCGCAACGATAAAGAAAAGATTTCGCTGGCTCCCTATGTTAGTGTACGCCCCTCCTCCCTTCCGTCCCGACTTTCTTCATCGAAGAGCTGTAACCATAACGGCGAACGACATGTCTCGAGCATAGAGTTTCCTACAACATTTACTAGAAAAATCAGTGGCACTGCGATCATGGGTATGCCTGGTAATATAGATTCGCCTCGTACATGGCTTTGCCTTGTCTTCGTGCTTGCGACTTTCAACGCGCTTGTGGCTTTGTATATTATTGCGTTTTGGCTTTTGTTTTGCTTTTAGGCTGACTAGCGTTGGTCAGCCTAAAAAGTCAAGAAACATAGTGAGGTTGGACTGCTGAACTTTTACTGAACTTCGTCTAGCGGCAAAACAGCTGCACGTGAGATGGGGCACTCGGCGAGGAGGGAAAAGCGGTTTTGCGAAAGGAGACCAGCCGACGAACTGAGGGCAGCGAAAGATAAAGGAAAACGAGCGATCGCCCCGTTTCGATCATCAAAGGCGTATAACGCCGCTACTACGGCACCGTGTCGAAAAATTCTTATGGCTACGTGTTCGTCGTAGACTAGTGCGCAACTACAACACCACACCTCAATTTTGGCCCCTGGGTGGTTTAGGGTCCCTGTAGGACATGGACAGGTTTCGCTATGTCTCTCGTCGTTTCTCTACTGTTCATCAGAAGCGGCACGCACAATTGTTTTTTGTATTTTGAGGAAACCGACTTGTTGCACGTGTAACCACTGCTATGTACAGGCCGCGACTATGTCCGGAAACCTTCCCAATTTTTTCAGTCTCTTCTGATAAGATAGCGCGCACAACACGGACAGTCGAGTTATTTCTGGAACTAACGGGACCACCACGGCTAACGCTGGAATCTTCCATACCACGTGTATTAATGCCGACGTGCTTCACCTGCTCATCGGTTTATCGAGGACATGTTCACCTACTACTAATATTGTGACTACTACTACTACTACTACTACTACTACTACTACTACTACTACTACTACTACTACTACTACTACTACTACTACCACCACCACCACCGTCATCACCACCACCACCACTAAAAAATGAAAGAAAAGAGTTGCCTCTGTCGTAGCTTCTTATTTTCTTATGCGTACGTTTTGCGCACGAAAAAGGTTGTTCCTCCTCCAATAGCTCATGCACACGTGATCGTACATGCCCGTGATGCCATTAGCCGTTCTCGGTTCGCTTTCCCATTGTTTGGGATGTCGCGACTACAGTTTTCTCCCGTCACGGACCAGCACCAATCAAAATAAAACTCCCGGCGCCTCTTTCGTTGTGCGGTCGTCATTTGAGTCGTTCCTTCTCCCACCTCCGTTCTTCTCTCCTAGTTTGCCGTGGCGCAGAGAGACAGACAGACCGCTCCGCTCTCGTTTTATTGGAAGCAATTTCGAGAGTTGCTTTCTCTCTCTCTCTCTCTCGGACACGTAATGGTGATGACAACGCGCCGCCGTCTTTGCGTTTCCATCGCCCGTTTTTATTACTCTCCAGACGTTGCCCCCTTTCTCTTCCTTTCCCTGCACCCCTCCCTCTTCATCTTTCCACACCAAGCATACATTTGTATCAGCACTTTCGCGATGAGTGCAGGCTGCCTTTCACACGTCGCACACTTTCGTTTGCGCCACTCACGCCGCTTCCAGTTCCTGAATTACTGTACGCGTTTCAGCGTAAACTCTCCTCCCCCTCTCTCTCCTCTAGGCATCCCTCCCCGCGGCAACCACACCCTCACTGCGCATGCGCCTCCCCTCCTCTCTCCCCTCCTATGCTCCCCCCTCTCTCCTCTAGGAATCCCTGCCTGGGCTCCCACTGCGCATGCGCGTGCCCCCTCTCTCACCTCTCCTACGCTCCCCCCCTCTCTCCTCTAGGCATCCCTGCCCACAGCGTCCACACCCCACTGCGCATGCGCGTCCCCCCCCCCCTCTCTCTCTCTCCTCTCCTACGCTACCCCCCCCTCTCTCGCCTCGCGACGCCGACGCAGGCAGCGTCTGCTAGCGAGTTTCTTGGTTGAAAAAAAACCGACTGCTCGCGCTACACAACCGTTCATTGTCCATCCCGTATATACGGCAATGGATCTTGACCTCCAAGGTGGTGCCGGTGAGAGATTTCTCCTGTGCGTTGTTGAACAATAAAAAAACGGGCAGATCCCACGCACCGTGGGAATCGATGTGATGCGAAGCAGCCAGCAAGGAGCAACTCATGCTGTACATAATATGCAGGTCATTATTTACATGATAGGACCTGTCATTTGTGTTCGTCAAACAGTCACGTCACGAAATACAAATTTTGGTGTATATCAATCTAGCGAACTGGACGCAAGCGCACCATGAGCGTGGCATGTAAATGGCATTGTAGATGACATGCATGCCACGATTTTCATGTTACCACCTGCCACTTATGTTCGCTATATCGTCACATCCCGCAATACCAATTTTGGTGTATATTAAGCTAGCGAATCGGACGCAAGCGCACCACGAGCGTGGCATGTAAGCGGCATTGTAGACGCAATGCATGCCAAGATTTACTTGTTACCACCTGCCACTGATGTTCGCTTAATTTTTTACCTCATATCACAGCGAGACGCGAGACCAATCTGCCTCCATTTCTCATGCGTTCGTATTCTCGCACTGTGCGCATCGGGCAGACGCCATCCGCGTTCCAGCGTTTAAATTGACGGACAATTTGTCAATTCCAAAGTGTGTTCCTCGAACGCCTGTGCCCACTGAGACGGGGTCGGTCAGAATGAAACGTGATGCGCGCGTCTCCCTCCGCGCATGATTAGAGACGCTGGGCAATGCGACGTTACGCAAGCAAAGCGCGAGCGCTGTAGAGTCCAACGCGACCGGCGTCCGTTTGCGCGCCCCGGCGCCCACCTGGCACTGTGCCAGGGCACGGCTGGAGGGACCGATGTACAGACGGGCGGACGTGAGCATGAGACATTAAAGGCTTTCACCTTAAAATTTTGTGTATATCAAGCTGGCGAAACGGCCACAAGAGTGTCATGAGCGTGGCATGCAAGTCATGTTGCACATGACATGTCATGATTTGCATATAACCACTTGTCATTTATCCTTGTCATAAAATCACGTCGCTGAATACCATATTTGGTGTATATCAAGCTAGCGAAACGGCCACGGGAGTACCATGAGTGTGGCATGCAAGACATGTTGCGCATGACATGTCATGGTTTCCATATTAAAACGTCATTTATGCCCGTCATACAGTCACGTCCCTAAATACGAAGTTTGTTGCATATCAAGCTAGCAAAACGGCCACGAGAGTGTCATGAGCGTGCCATGCAAGTCATGTTGCACATGACATGTCACGATTTCCGTATTACCACTTGGCAATTATGTTCGTCATAAAGTCATGTCAGTCAATACCAAATTTGGTGTATATCAAGCTAGCGAAACGGCCGTCAGCGCGCCATGAGCGTGGCATGTAAATCATGTTGTATATGACATGCAGGTCATGATTTTCATATTACCACCTGTCATTTATGCTAGTCATACAGTCACGTACCTCAATACCAAACTTGGTGTATATCAAGCTAGCGAAACGGCCACGAGAGTGTCATGAGCGTGGCATGCAAGTCATGTTGCACATGACATGTCATGATTTCCATATTACCACTTAGCATTTATGTTCGTCATACAGTCACGTCACGCAATACCAAATTTGTTGTATATCAAGCTAGCGAAACGGCCGTCAGCGCGCCATGAGCGTGGCATGTAAATCATGTTGTACATGACATGCAAGTCATTATTTGCATATTACCACCTGTCATTTATGTTCGTCATACAGTCACGTCGCTCAATCCCAAATTTGGTGTATATCAAGCTAACGAAACGGCCGCGAGCGCGCCATGAGCGTGGCATGTAAATCATACTTTTCATGACAAGTTATTCATGATTTTCATGATATGACCAGTCATTTATGTTCGTCATACAGTCATGATATGCCATACCAAATTTCGTATAAATCCCATTAACGATACGGCCAGGAGAGCACAAAGTCGTAGGCGGCTAGATAGATAGATAGATAGATAGATACGCTCAAAGTCGCCGAAGTTCGCTAAGAAATGCTTCGCATTTAAAATTCGCAGCGTGCGCGTTAACTAAAAGCCGACTGCGGGTCTCTGTGTCCAGTCGGAGTCTTCTGTCTCTCATTGCCCATTAGCAGCGATTGGCATGTTCCAGTAGGAAACACCGCTCCATCACTGCGTGCTTTGCGCCTCCTCAGTTTTCTCTCCTGCGCAACGCTGCGATAGCGCCAGCGTCAACGCCACCGCCAGTGTAAGCGTTAGCGCCCGCTGCTTCACATCTACACATGGTTCCCTTTAGCGGGAGATGGTGTAATTTTTTGATAGCGTAAGCATTGGTTGCTTAATGGCGCTGCCTAAATTCTTATGCGGATTCTGAGCGCTGATTAGTCTCATTAGCGACGGCGCCGTTATTGGAACGCCTACTGGTTTTTCGGCCCCGAACATGAAGTACTGAAATTGCTGTATGGTCGGTTCCCTGTTTTCGTTCTCTACGCTAATGAACCGCGGATCTTAGAAGCTGCATAAAAGAAATGCAGGTGTGCTGTGATCCTGGGGGATAGGCTGCAGCTTCATCTGTGTGGCTTAGCAGCGTGACACCTTACTTCATAGGCGTAAGACTTTAGGTATTAAACGATTGAAATCACCTACCACTTGGGCTACTTGAAACTATCCGTTACGTCTCGTCATATCTGCAACATGCTAGTTTTGTGTGTGTGGTCCGCCGCGGTAGTATAGCGGCTACGGTGCTCGGCTGCTGACCCACAGGTCGCGGGTTCGATCCAGGCCACGGCGGTCGCATTTCGGTGGAGGCGAAATGTTAGAGGGCCGTGTACTGTGCGATGTCAGTGCACGTTAAAGAACACCAGATGGTCGAAATTTCCGGAGCCCTCCACTACGGCGTCCCTCATATTCATATGGTGGTTTTGGGACGTAAAACCCCAGATAGTATTATTATTGCGTGTGTGTTTTTCATGCTGGCTCTGAAACATAGCTAAATCAGTTCCACCCATCACGTGATCGCATGTCGGACATAGCAGATCATGCGGGAACACTACACGACGCAAAGGGTTCCACGATTCATTGCGCCTCACAAGTAACCTCATTCCTGGCCATTAGCAGTGCCCCGTAGCAACGCATCCAGAAAGATTAGGAATGCTGCGAATGCCGGAAGTCGTGTTTCCTCCCATCAGCCAACGCTTGCCGCTTTACGGATGCCTAATGCATGAAGTATGTTGCCCGAGTTAAAACATTGGAAAAGGTGGACTTATAAGACCTGTCTTAAGATGTGTGTGCATGCGGTGTCCGTGTTTGCCTGGAATCTTCGACGACCGCTGTAGGATAGGCTTACCTTCAGCGCTGTGTGTTTAACCTCTGGGGTTACGTGGCCGCTCTTCGTGCTGCTCCGTGTCACTTCGGTCAAAGGTAAGCTGATGGCGATTATAAGTTGTTTGATATGCCGTGAAAATAGGGCGCTATTGTTTACCTCTGGCGTCGCCTGTATGCCACCAATACGCCGACTAGCATTTCTTAAAAAAAAAAAAAAGAACTTCTATTTCCAACGCTTAAATTTTTTTTTGTATCGCTCGTGTAGACGCTGACGGTCAATTTTCTCGTTTGATAAGGTGCCTAAGGGTTTTTCCTTAATCAACTAAATTTATTGGTGAACCTTGCACAAGTCCCTGCGCTAAAAGTTTAAACGTACGTCGACAGGTATGAAATGTTTAAATTATTTCACCGGTGGACATCTGCATCTAAGTTGCAGTTGTTTCTGTCTTACTGAAGGGACCCTTTCCAACCTTTGATAAACATGTTACTTCTGGCGCAATGCTAAAAACGTGACAAAGGAACTGAGGAAAGACACAGAGGAGCGCCAAAGTCATGGTCATGTGCGTCCCGTTTCGAGCACGTTAAGATTATTGGCGAGAGCAGAGACCAAAGAAACTATTAGAAGTGTTTCATGCCAGAAGTAATGGGTCCACCTGTGTGAGTGATACATCAGTTGTACTGTATCAATCCTGGCTTATCCTTTTGAATGGATAACTTAAATTTTGACATGTTGACTCTCTCTTTCACGCCACTGCGCATGCGTGGAAGTTTTTCTTTATTTCCAGCCTTTGCCTGGCCATAAACAGTTCGTAGTTTGGCGCTCCTCTGTCTCATTCCTCTGTCGTTTTTTATGTTTTTAGCACTGTGCCAGAACTAACATGTTCAGCAAACTCGGGCACCAAACTCGCCTCAGAACAAGTTCTTCTAAAGGACCTTTCCAACCTTCGTGGGGTAAAATGGCAACCCGTAACATAAATATGACGTATTAATCCTTAGTCGTGAATGTGGGCATTTTCGTTCGGGTGTTTCCGTTTACGATGAAAGTGTCGTAAGATAATTCGCTGGCTGACGGACAACATACAGAATCGCGAGGCGATAAGACTCATAAAATGTATTTTAAGCGCTATGAAAAAGCATGGACATTTTTTACACCTAGAAAAAAAAAAGACAAGAAACGGGTCAAGAAAGGAAAGCTAAAGACGAATAAATAAATGCACCACTGGTACAGTTGAAATAACGAATATAACAGAGGCGCCATTTCGTCTAGCTACCCTTGGATAAAATGATTATATTATTTAATAATATTGTTCGGTGGAAGTGAAATGCTTGAGGACCGTGTACTTAGGATTAGTTGCACGTTAAAGAAGCCTAGTTGGTCGAAATTTCCGGAGCCGGACACTACAGCCATTCCTCATAATCACATTCGTGGTTCACTGACTTAAAAATAAAAATTATTATTATTTATTAAGGGAAACTTCAGACATGACTAACTAGCGCAAAAAAAAAAAAAAAAACAACCGACAAGGTAGAGACGACAGACAGGATGGAGCGCATAACTTCAATTGTTGAAGTTATGCGCTCCGTCCTGTCTGTCGTCTCTACCTTGTCCGTTGTTTTTTCGCGCTAATTAGTCATGTCTGCAGTAAATACGCACCAACTAGACCAACTCACGTCTCTAAGGGAACTTATCGCTGAGACATGTCGCACTGGCCATGCTTTTGAAGAAGAAGAGTGACTCTCAAACGCTCGTAGTTTTCTATGTCATGCAGTTTTACAGCAAATTCCATTCGGCGAAAAAAAAAACAAATATCAACAAGCTCACATTTGTAGCACGCGCCTGCCTCTGACATCCAGTCGGCGCGGGACTATGCTGCAGGCAACCTTGATATCGATATGCACGGCGACTCAAAGCAGGTGGAAGGAAAGATAAAACACGAGTTAAACTGTGGTTACCGGAAAGGGTGAGGTAAAGACGGTTATATGAGTTCATTTGTTTTCTTTTTTCTTTCTTCACTGATTGTTTGCTGTATCGTTCAGTTCTACACTCAGGAAACCCGGGTAAACATCGTGACGGCAGAGCAGCTGTCCTAGACGGGCAGCTTCCAGTGCATTCTAAATTTATTTGATTGAACACGAGCCGGTATAGGGTGAGGACCGAGAAGAAAAAATATTGTGGCGCTAAACTGTAGAAAAGGAAAAACAAGAATCAGACCTTGCTTTTACTATCCATTTGGCATTTGTCTTGCTTGCGTCGATATTTTATAGAGCATATGCCCCGCCCTTGCATAATCAGCATGGCGTAACAAAGTATTCATAAATTACCTTTCGTGTGCGAGCTATCAGCACTGCAAACTGTTGTGTGCGCGTGTGTGTTATTACTTTTTTCATTTTTTCTTGAACAATTTTTTTATTCTTGCCATGTGCAGCAGTGTTTTCACAAATACTGTTTTAATTATTCGTAGTGTCTTAATATATATCAAATTCTAATTTGTGAACATGAAACCAAATCTATCCGACTTCCCCACGTCACTTTTTAGCTAACTTTATTTGTATGCTAATAACTACACACGCTTCCTATATCACCATCTGTGTTATAGTAGTTTTGCTGCATAATATTCAGAATGTAAATAATTATGTATATTATGCGCTAAAATTTTTGCGTCAAGTTGCACATTCAAGGGAACGCGAGTTACTTTTTTTTTTTAATGCGGAGGCAGAGCTTCTCAATGACTTTCTGGTTTTTGTCTCGATAACTTATCTCTGAAATGGGGCAGCAGCAGCGTCGTAGCCGCCACCGCGACGACATCGCGTCCCTAGTAGCGCCAAATGTTGCCACAACGTTGAAGCAACTTTCTGAATGTTGAGGCAACGTTGCGTCAACATTTGGTGCTACTAGGGTGATGACGACACTGTGTAGACCAGGGATCGGCAACCTGCAGACCGCGGGGCAGTATTATGCGAACCCCGGCACGGCGTCAAACCCTTGCCCTCTTTCGCTTGTCGCTTCTTCTCTCAAGGCCGACATGGCAGATTTGACCTAAAACGGGATTTTCGCTTGTGACGTAACTTTGTGACATGCGTGATGAAAATAAACGTGCTTTGTAATCTATTTTTGCAAATTATTGTCAATTCGCCAAATTTCTACGCTTTGCCATCAAAGCCTTCGACTGTGTCGGCTTCACGCAACTTGACCCTCCGCCTCAAAAGTTTGCCGACCCCTGGTGTAGACTGTCCGCCTCGGTGGTATAGTGGTTACGATGCTCGACCGCTGACCCGAAAGTCGTGGGTTCGATCCCGGCCGCGGCGCTCGCATTTCGATGGTGGCGAAATGCTACTGAGCGATTCCAGGGCCCGTTAAAGAACACCGGAACGTGGAAATTTCAGGAGCCCTCCGCTACGGCATCCCTTATCAAAATATCGTGGTTTTGGGACATTAAACCACAAATATTATTGACGCAGTATAGACTAAGCTGGCTTCGCGGCAAAAAGAAGAAGGTAGTGAGGTTAACAAAAAAACGTATCCGGTTCGTTTCCCTTGCACTGGCGGAGTAGAAAATAAGAATGAGAATTAAGGCGGGAAGGAAAGTAGAGAATGGACGACAAATGCACTGACGCGTACATGAGGGTCGATCCTCTACCATACTCAAAGACGTCTACACAGGCCCGCCGTTCTCAAAAATCACAAAATTGCCGTAAGGGTCTCGTGGGTCGACGCGTCCATAGATGAACGCCGCGAGTGCGTACTCGAGAGACGGTAGAAATTATGAAGCCATGATTAGATACGCTGCGCTTCATATTGTAAACAGATATTGAAAAGAGGGTGTGTTTGGATGTCGTGCTCTATATTGTCCACACATAAATCCTCTAATATTCTTAAGAGTCTTTGTAAACTCAATGGCCCCTTTCATAATGACTTTCTTCACAATGTGGCTAGGGCTTTGTGTAGGTATTCATCATATATTTGCAGTAACAGGATGTTATTAGCAAACGAAGTGGAACTGAAGAAGGCGGAGTACGCCGGAAAGAGATCAACGCGAAGCTCGGGAGCTTCACGTTTATATGCGAATGAAGTAGATGTAATAGTTGCATCAACCGCTAATAATTCTACATTGTGTCGTCCTGGTAAAATGATCTTTGGCCATTGGGAGGTTACGCAACAAGGTGTAAGCTAAAATTGGGATTCATTATAATTACCGCTTCATTATCATTGCACCTGTAACCTCTATTACACTTTTAAAATGTCAGACTGTATGATCCGCCGGACTTTTGGGCAATCCCCCTGAGTGGTTAGGTGCAAACCATTCAAGCATCATCGTCATCATCATAATTATCATCGTCATCATCATGAGATTCGGAACGCCGACGGGTTTAGCGAGCGTGGTCAGCGAAGCAGAAGCAGTACGTTCGACACAAGGAAGCACACGGACCGAGCTGGTGCCTCAAGACCAGCCGTGACGGGCTTGGCGTTTCAGTGCGGTGAACGAGTGTTCCTGACCGGGTCTTGCGAACTGTTCCTGCGGTGGAAGTGCGTCTGGGCCAAGGCGAGCAGCTGATACTGTGCCGTGGGGGTATGCCCGAGACCAACCAGCTACGTAAGTCGTGGCCATGGCACCGCCTATGACCTGGTCCAGGACAACCAGTTGCTGAAAGCGTGGCCTCGCTGCTATGTCAGGTGCATCGTGTTCCGGTGGGTTCCTGAAAGAGCAGTTCCGGATTTGCTCACGTCGTCTCCTGCTGCAAGCGTGCGTCGCCTACACCTGAAGGTACTGAGAGAGACGTCGGACAGACTTCGGACTCCGAATTAGTGAGGACGCGCCGATGTCTCGCGCGTGCGTCGGTGTGCGAACCAAAAGGACTAGGGATTGCAACACCAGTGATTGTGTTGTAATTTTTGGCCATTGCAAGTGTATGTATGTTACCTTGTGACGTCTATAAATATTTTTCTGTTCCTTGACTTGGCTGTGTGTGTTTGAGAGCCCAAGAACCTCTACAGCATTAGCACGTCGTAATAGCACGTAACCGTATGACCGGAAATTTTGGCCGTAATTGCGCTTGACAGTGTGGCCCGTAGGAAGTGCGAAGTTTCCAACACTTTGCATCTGCTACGAGTCATACTATCGCGTGCATAAGATGTCTGTACAGTATCTAGTTTAGAAAGGTTTTCGATTTGCCATGAACATGGGGAACCTCTGTGGGCTCCATGCTACAGTTGCACAGGGCCCTATTTCTGGGACTATTGCGCTACAGCTTGCCGGTATTGTCGAATGCTTGTAAAACCAACATTGTTTCATTGGAGAGTTTGCAGGGTCAGGCGCTGCGTATTTGTCTAGGGCTGCCCCGATGCGCTTCTACCTATGCTACAATTGTGCTTCCAAGGATCATCCGGTCAGGACATATACCGTTGTTGATTGCCTCAGAGCGCACATTCGAAATACTTCCCGTGTCTCCGACAACCACTTGGCCCTTCTACCCTCCGAAAGACCACGGGCTACGTTTTCAGACATAATAGTCAAGCACCTAAACAGCATTCCATCAGGATATACGGCAGCTATGAGAATTGCGTATCTCTTGTGGTGCCTCGACCAGCCACAGGTACGCCTAGAAATTCCGGGTATCAGAAAGAAGACCAACCACTCCAGCGTAGCATTACAGCAAGCGACACTGCTATTATTGCATGAAACATACTCGGACCGAATGCAGATATATACTGATGGGTCGCTCTCGTCCAGCAGATCATCAGGTGCAGCTGTAGTTCCGGCTGCAGCAATGACAATAAAATTTAAATTGTCGCATACAACGACGTCCACGGAAGCAGAGCTTGCTGCTATGAGAGCCGCTTTACAATATATTATTCCAGAGCGTCCATGCAAGTGGGTCATATTCTGCTATTCGAAGGCAGCACTTCAGAGTTTGCAGTTTGCCATGCGTAAGAGGACTCATGAGCAATTGGTGCATGAAACAAGAATTTGTCACCATCAAGCTCGAGCAAGAGGACATGATATTATATATCAGTGGCTACCCGGACATATCGGTATTACTGGGAATCAATTAGCCGACGATGCAGCCCGCTCAGCCCATGAAGGAACCAGTGTGATTCCGATCCCTCTATCAAGGACTGATGCGGCAAGACAAATTTCTTTGCTGGCTCGGAGTCTTACACCCATGTTTTGGTCGTCTACCAGCTTCCAAAGGTGTCACGTATACAAACTGGATCCCTCACTCAAGCTACAGCTACCATCACAACTTTGCCGCTCGGATGCGACACTGTTATGCCGCCTTTGGTTGGGTGTTGCATTTACAAAGGCGTACTCATTTCGCATTGGTGTGGCGGACACCTCTACATGCGACTCCTGCGGAACCGAAGAGACCATCGAACACGTCCTGTGCAGCTGCGCTCGCTATGACTCCCAGCGATGCCCGCTGCGGATGTTTTTGAACCAACTGGACTCTAGACCATGTTCTTTAGAGAAGATTCTAGGACCTTGGACGTGCGCTTCGATAGCGCAGAAAGCAACAAAAGCGCTAATGAAGTACCTGAACTCAACAAATCTGAGCGACCGCCTGTAGACTGGATATGCTCCCCCAAGTGTGCTCGTGATTCCGTGTATCTCTCTTTCCTTCTCTTCTTCTTCTGTCTGTCTTTTCCTCCCTTTACCCCTTCCCCAGAGCATGGTAGTAAACCGGACGTGCGTCTGGTTAACCTCCTCCCCTTTCCTTGCATCTCTCTCTCTTGCCATGAACATAAAAAAGTGGTGCAATATTTGTATGTGAGTGTGTGTGTGTCAATCAGCAAGAGAGAGCATCAATCAAAGCGTTTCCTAAATAGCGTAATGAATCAGTCTGAATGAAATTTACGATCCGAGAAAATTTTAGGGGTCTAGACCTTCCAATGATATTTCAAAGTTAATTGTTATACTTCTCGCTGCCCTATATGACAGCTAAATTAATTTTGTGAAGAAAATGCCGGATACCCGCTGAAGCTATATAAATCCAATTTGTTAATTGCTTTCCTTAATGTCTAGCAGTACTGTGAAAAGAGGCGATTCATTTATATTGCACCTATTCAAGGAGAATAACGTTTTCCTCCACGTTACGTTCTCTAATTTCCAATTAAAGTTTAAGTGAATCTTAATATACCCAACATACACATGTGCGCAGGTGGGAGAGTCTTTCGTACCTTTTTGTTTCCACGTTCCTAATTTTTATTGGAAATGTTCTTATACTTTAAATAAAAAAAAAGAGCGAACAAGTTTGGATATAAAAACAATAGGTTAGATCTGCCAATGGTGTTTAATCACCTGAAGTTAATCGACGAAAAATATTGAAAGGAAACTCCGCTGACGTTCAAGAGTTTTATAATGGCTCATGGATATTTGAAACTAAATACGAATCAAATAATCATTGCTGTTAAGTAAAAAAAATTCACTGCTCCAAGCGGTAAATTCTTTCGAACATGCATTCGCTTCTTTTGAATGTGTGACACTGAATCACTTACGATTTTCTTGTGTAAAACAACAACAACAACAACAACAACAAAACAAAGACGGATTTCAGGAGAGTTCCAAATTACTTTACAGCAGCCTAGCAGGAGAATAGCTGCTATTCAGGGCAGCCTACGTACACATTAGTTTTGCTGCAAAATCTGTTATTAGATCACAGCAGTCAGATTTTGGTGGCGTATAATTGTCCACCGCCGCCGCCACCGTTTTCCGTAACCGATATAGCGCGAAATGAGAAAAAAAGTATCGAGGATCAGATGGAGTCCGAACCCGAAACCTATGAGTGGCAGTCGAGTATTATACCACAAAGCCACGCCGCTGCTTGAAACTCCTTCGCAAAAAGCCCCTATACGGGTGTCATGCCGGGCAAGGAAACACGGCGAAGATATATAATATAGAGTGGCAGAACAGTAAAAAAAAACAACCAGATGTCACACAACTGCGAAATACGTAACGAGTGGGTCACTTCAAGCAATTACAAAGGATTCTTCGTCGTCATGAGCCACAGCATCAAAAAGTAGCTCCCTTTTCTGCGGATTAATGAACAATGGCATAGTGGGTATTTCGCTAATCCACAAAAGTCATGGTGATTTATGCAGTAGTGGGTACCTCACACATGAACTTGTAGTACTCGCCCCAAAGAGTTCACAACGGGCTTGTCTACAAAGCCTGTGACTGTGCAGCGTATTCCACGCAGGACTGTCGTTTTTTAAGTGCGGAGCATTTTAGGTGGCCAGGCTGTCGTATGCTGTCGTATGCTGTGATCGCATGCTGTCGTCGTCGCTTGGCGTAACGCAGGCAAAACCAGATGTAGCATAGCCAGCTGTAGCATATTGAGCGCGCGCTCTCGCCAAGGAGAAGTGCTCTTCCTCTTGTTCTTCGAGCACCTTGATGATTATATTAAGTGAGGACATTACTAAATGGCTAGGGAACCACAACACAAACCACGTACAAAAAATTAAGAGTAAGCGAGCGAGAAGAAATGACAAAATAGGAAGAAAAATAGAAATAAATGCAAATAAACATGAAAGCAGAAAAGTCTTGCAAAGAGAAATATAAAGGAAGAGAGGTGGAAAGAAAGACAAAACCGAAGAACAAATCAGGCTGCCCAGCTCCGCACTTCCCTCAGGCTTGGAAACCCTAGCGCGAAGCTGCTTTTTTTTTTTCTCATGTGACCTGTTTCGCTATGTTCACCTTCATTTTATAAAGCAATGGGCAGCGCTGTGGCACAAGTGTGCAACTCTTTCCTAAGTACAACGTGTGGAAATTGACAATCATAAATGGAAACATTTCTACCCACTTCTTAAGTTTTGCAATGATACAGATTTGTTCTCTGAACTTGATATTGACATTCATTTCAGAATGTTGTCTCGGGTTGTGTGCGAGGCCTAGCGTGTGATTCGTGTTAATATTCGCGATGTCTTCTTGCGATGCTCTTCGTCCACTACGAACGAGAACCAAAAAACAGTCAGGCCTGCGTGGAACGCGCAGCACAGCTACAGCGAAAGCTGGGGGGACCGGCCTTTTTATAGCCTTTTTAAAACACTCTTGGGGCAACTACTACAAGCGCACTTGCATGGTACCCACTACGCTATAAATCATCATAATTTTTGTGTAGTGGGGAAGCGTCTACTATGCCATTATTCGTCCAAAAATAATTCTGAAGCGTGGTGTTTTCTTAATCGCGCAAAACAGGACTCGAAACATGCTTTATTTGCTCCAGGGTTCCTTTTTTTTTTTTAAGTGCACATTTTCTCGCGCAGATCAATTTCCGTTCATGCTGCCTTTTTAGGACACGCCTCATCGTTTCGAAATGCGGGCTTTATGGTGAAATCCTCGTTATTCAGCACAGCGCATAAAATACTTCCTTTACCCAGTATACACCAAGAAAAAAAAGAGTACCTGTGACTCTTTTTGGAGAGTCGTGAGTTGCCACTTATATACACTTTAAGAACAAAAAGGAGTAAGTGTGACTCATTTTGGGTAGTCCTGACTTGCCCCGTGCATGACTCTTTTTAAATAGGCACGCTAACTTTCTTGTTGACCACACGACTCTCTGAAGAGAGTACAATGAGCCTCAAAGAGAGTTGACGTACCTCCTTAAGGAGATTCATATACGTGACAAGTCAGGACTACCCGAAAATGAGTCACATATACTCCTTCTTTTCTTAGAGTGTATAACTCTCTTTAAAGAGGCACGTTAACTCTCTTGTGGGTCACAAGACTCTCTGAAGAGAGTGCAATGACTCTCAAAAGGAGTTGACGTACCCCTTTAAAGAGATTCATATACTTGGCAAGTCAGGGCTACCCGAAAGGAGTCATATATACTCCTTTTTTCTTAGATCGTATGACTCTCTTTAAAGAGGTACGTTAACTCTCTTGAGGGTCACGTGACTATCCGAAGAGAGTACAATGACCTTCAAAGAGTTTGCATGTCTTTTTAAAGAGAGTCAGACACGTGGCAAGACAGGACTCTCCGAAAGGAGTCCCACGTACTCCTTTTTTTTTTTTGCTTAGAGTGCATTACAAGAACTATTTTCAACACACTTAGTTCCCCAAAATATCTTCATTATCACAGTCGCGTTTTATTCTCAGTTCTGTTTACTTTCTCAGTAACAATCGTATTAGCAACACTTGTATTTTCCATTACTCCGCGTCTGTTGACACTGTGCCGGCGTGTCGTGTTTTCTGTGCCCCCGAGGAGAAGCAGCAGCAAACGAAAGTGTGGTTTTAGCTTCCTCCAACTTCGCTGTTAGTCGTGTTTGTTCGTGTATTTTTTGTTTTGCAATTTTCTTAATGTGGTGTTTCTCTGTGGCCTGATGGAGAAGGGTGTCGTTAAATTGGAGGCTTGTGTAAACAAGGGCAAGAACTGACCGCACTCGTTTCACTTCCTGTTTCGCTTAACTTTCCTCCCAAAGTTGATTACGAAAAGGCTTCCCTGTAAATGGAACAAAATACACATGGTTCACTTTCCTGGGAATATGTTATTTGCGGCCGTTAGTGGTAAAAAGGAGTGAAAGAAAAGCTAACGGCAGCTTAACGTAGCTATGTGTAGTATAAGATACATACTGTGAGTTGGTGTAGCCTTTGCTAAAGTTATACTTAAACTAGTTAGTGTAGGCTACGTTGAGTCATTTCTCCTGGTTACAAGGTTTATGTTAGCCTACTAAATCTCGCCACATGATCCACGATGGCGTAGCGTTCGCTTTTGATTCAGGTATGTTCTGTACCGTTGGTCTCGGTAACACTTCTCTTTAAGGCTAAACACTACATGAGAATTCGGCAGAGGTAGCTTACCTATAGCAAAAAATTCGCTTAGTTTTTTATCACGTGCAGTCAAATAATCTTTGGAATTAAAAGAACGGTGGTCTAGCTAGACGACGTTATTCTGTCATTTTTTGTTTTGTAAGGTGATGCTTTCTTATTCATCTTTTTAATTCTGCCATCCGACAACACTTCGCAGCATTGCAGTATGTCGAAATTTCTTACACTTAATCAGTGCAGATTCAGGACTTTGGATCTCGCTTCTCTTTGATCCCGGATTCTCCGAGCGCTTTCCGATTCGTTATCCTACCATGGGGTTCGTGCTGCAGTCTCTGTTCTTCCAATTAGTCATCACACTTGGATCTAAGGCACGAAGGAGCAAAAAAAGAAACTTCAAAGAGAACATGAAGAAAACCGTTTTTATTTACCGCTCAACTTCTGTTTTTCGTTTTAGTCCTTGCCAGTTGCGAAAATAAAACCTCTACCTAAAATGACGTCTTGGTGAGCAAATCGAAAACAATGTCGTCGAAAAAAAAAAAAAACGTGGCAGCTCCACTACTGTAAAAACTGAAAAAAGTGCGTAGGCCGGCCACCCAGCGATTCCCGTTCGTGAAGTTTATACTGCTAGGTTTACCAAAGCGTCGATGACATGATTGCTTGGGGTAAGCGTGTAGGGTTTCAACGGCACAAGCAGTATTTTTTAGGGAGATGTGCAAACTCGGTGTGCGATATGTGCGCTACGTTTGCTGCGCTTTGACAACTTTCTGCTTGTTACGGCAGTTGAGATAGGCGCAGGGGGAGGGGCATTCTCTCGTTTTTTTAGGCGGTGGCTGCCTCTCTTGCGCAGTCCCGGAGTCAGCCGCAGGTTTCCGAAACGGTTTTAGTAATTTTTTAGGTATTTATTACAATTACTCCTGGTTATTTTTGTTAATTACATTATATTAAATGTTGTTAGTTCATTTTAACCCGGTTTTGAGCACTCCTAGTCATGCTATGGGCTGTATTGAGCGATTTACTGTGAACGTGATCATACTAGATAAGATGCATGGATGAACAACAAGCCAGGCCCTTAAGGTGCTCCGCACTTAAAAGCTAACGAGACTTCGCTCGGAATGTAAAATGGTCGCTGAGAATCGCAATTTCACGTTTCCTCAGCGAACGGATCGACATACGAATCCGCACTTCCTAATGAGAGTGGTCCGTGAGCGGAAAATCTAAATACATGAACGTAAAATAAATAATAAAAATCTGGGGTTCGAGTGAGAATTGAACCCAGGCCTTCTGCGTGGCAAGGAGTCGTTTTACCACGGAGCCACGCCTTTGCTTAGAACTGCTTCGGAAAAAAAAAACACTACGTAAATACATGCATTGGAAGGATTCTCCTAACGCATGTAATATTGCGTGAAAGAAGCGTAGGATCGCACCAGGTGTCTAAATATCCAAACTGCGCATCGAGTGGGTGTTTTAAAGGCGCAGCCATTACGAAGAGCTCAAGAGAGAGAGAGAATGATTTATTAGAATGCAGAGAGATCGGCCTGAGCTAGTTCGCTCTAGCCTGCTACTCGGCACAGGGGAAGAGGGACAAGGGGAAAAAAGAAGGGATGAAGGGTGACGATGGGGAAAACATGTTTAATAATGACCATCAGAAAAAAAATTACAGTTTCGCCACAAGGCGAAGCAATGAATGCGATAGCAACAAATTGGAATATCAAGCGACGAATGGCAAGCAGGTCGAAACGTACGGCACGCTGCTCACGCACACATGTCGCACGAAAACAACACGCACAGGACGAGAGCGAACTAAAAACATTCACAGCTCGACACTTAACGCGCTGCTCAAACAAAAACGACGCACGAAACGTATTCACAGGTACAGACGAGCGCGAACTAGCAAGTGTCACAGCTGTTACTACGCTGTGTTTGAAAAGCGTGCTCTTTTCGCAAACGGGGGGGACTGCAGCGAGCGATGTGACCTTCGCGCGCCCGGTAAGTGCAACGCTATCGTTCCGGCGAAAGCCCGCTTCTCCGCCACCGCGAGATAAGCGCGCGCACGCACGGGCATATACCCCCCCCCCCCCCCCCTACCCCTTTCGGGTAAAGTGCGCGCCGGAGAGCTAGGAGCGCCTGAGAGCGCGCGTCGCGACGAACGGGGCCCCGCCCAGCGAAGCCCCGCCGAGTGCGGCCTTTGCGCCATCTCGCTGGTTATGCTGAAAACACGCTGAAAACTCGCTGTATATAAATAGCTCGCCGTTTGAATGTTAAAGGACGTTCTCCTTCGTGGCTCAGTGGTTAGCGCCGCGCGCTGCAGAGCGAGAGGTCCCTGGTTCGATGCCGCGCGTCGGAAACATTTTTCTGAATTATTTTTCTTTGAGGTCTTTATAAATATATAGATACATATACATATACGGTGGATGACGGCGGCGGCGACGCCGACGGCGAAAACAAGCCGAGAGTGTCCATATAATTGCTATCGCAATAAAAGCATTAACAAATTGCGAAGCTGCGTAGTATGGCGTGTTGCCTTATGGACGCGTAGTGGGCCCTTCACGAACTTGCAAAGGGAAGAATTATGACATAGTGGGCTTTGCGCAACTGTGCTTGTAGTAGGCATTCTAGGATAGTTTCAAACGACCAATGTTACGCGCACAGACGGTCGTTTCCTTGCGGCATCGTTGACGCATGCATTGAGAACCGAAGCTAGGCTAGCCATTGAGAAGACGATGCGCACACGGCCCGAATACGCTATCCCGAAGCTCTGGCGTCCTCCCAGTTTTTGCATTCAACACGCTAACGAAAGGCAACACGCACCCTGCCGTCTTCGGGGCTCATGCTGCTGTGTGGCCGACCTTGTTTCGTGTGTTTAGTTTGCATTGTCTTTTTTTTTTTTAACTTTCGCCTTCCTTTTTAAGCGAGCTCAGGCTTACGTTCCGGCTTTCCATTTTTAATTCACACCTGCTCAAGTGACCTACTACACCAGGTGTGGCTTTCGTACTGTTGTGAAAATTGTTTTGACGCGAAAAAGGTTTATTTCTGCCCTTTTCGCATTCCGTATGCGGTTCCGCCAATAGTTCTAGTAACATCTGGGGTTTTATATCCCAGAATCACGACATAATTACGAGGGACGCCATAGTGGAGGGCTCCAGAAATTTTAACCATCTGGTGGTCTTTATCGTGGGGAATAGTTTTAGGTGCTATTTCTTTTTATTTAATTGACTGAATGTCCATATACGATTCCATAGGCTTATATGATATATGTATGTATATATATATATATATATATATATATATATATATATATATATATATATATATATATATATATATATATATATATATATATTGCTTTTTTAAATTTCACAATTTCCTTCTCTGCAACGTTTGCTAAGCGTTGCTGACTGAATTTGTTAGCCGTGCAAGCACTTCACTTACTACAGGTGGTACTGACATTACAACGCGGTGCCGACTCTTCCGTATACCAACTACTCCGTACGGTACCGACACAGTCTATATGGAATTGAACCTGCGATCTCACACTCTTGGTAAGAGTAACGAAGCATAATCGTTGCAATTTACGTTGAATGAACCAAGTCCTAATTCTGAGTTTCATTCCGCCTGGCGAACATTACGCTACTCGGCACACAAGAGGCGAGTTTCTCGAGGAGATGTTCATGATTAAAAGAGTTTATTACTTAGGAGCAAAAAAAAAAAAAAAGAGAGAATAGAATGGACCTCGGCTATCCCATTGTCCCAGGTTCACAAAACCTCCCTCGAGGATAAGAAGACCACTGCTTCCTTAGTCTAATTGCTTCCGCACCGACGGAAGACCCACAATGGAAGACTCCTCTATGGTGGTCATTGCGCTTAAATCGAGAGAAAGCTGCCCCATTGCTCGGCCCACCTAGCAGAATCTATGCAACTGGCGGCCGGAACCCTTGGAGCGTGGAAGAATCTGCTCCTTTGTTCTATATAACTGCTTGGGAAGGACCGTAACTCTGACATGGCGTACTCGAAAGGAGGTTACCCTTAAGGACGAAGGGATGTAATAAACTTCGCTCTGTCTTCCTAGCATCCGGACTTCTTTGTATGGAGTGTCTTCCGTTATCTATTGTGTGGCATCGGAAGCATGCTTCCGCGAGTCTTTTCTCATCTGAACGATGCATCTAGCCCTAGCACAGGTTCTAAGTTAATTATTAAGTTAATCGACGTACTGACTATTTCCGTCTGGGCTTTGTTTCGTGGCTGTCTGTGGCAATTTTCGCGTAAATATTATAAGATCATAACAAAGATATCTTGGTGCTAGGGTTCCTTGCGGCGCAGATAAAATCCAGCAGCTTGAGCACAGCTTTTCTCTGTCAGAGTGGGTGGCTTCAGTAATTGGAATCGTGACGCCACCTTCTCAAGATGAGTGTGGCTACGCATCACAGAGTGCCAAATTTGGAAACCGCTCTCACTCTTTAGAAGAAAAAAAAATCTCCACCTAGGCACTCCGTTCAGATGGTTAATGAGCGCAGTGGAAACATTCAGCACCGTTCTTTATGTCGAGCTGAGATCTACCGAAATGTCTTCTATCGTAGCTTTTTATTTGCTTTGAGAGATGATGCTCTGCCACTTAATCACTGCTGCTGTGGGCAAATGGACGGGCACTTCTCTTAAAAGCCACCGGAACTCCCTTTTTCTCTTTTGAACCGTCTACCTGCATGCCTGGTCGCTTTCTGGTGGCGCTTCCTGGCCACTGGTCCGTGAAAACAGTTGCCTCATAAACTGCAACGAAATAAACGAAATTAAAGCAGACTTCCGGGTCTCGATGCACAGCATGTTTGTCTTCGGAGCCGCCTTCGTCGGACTGTATACCGTATACATTCGGTATCGTTGGAACAGCCCGTTTATATAAGGCCTCCACTATGAGTGCGTTAGCCAGGCGTCCGCTTTTGGAAACCGGATACGGAAGCAAACCAAAGGCGGAAGTGCTTGCTGCGCAAAGGTTCTACTAATATTGCTGGCGCCGCGTTAGGTGAAGGTGAACTCATCCGTGCAGAGGAGACGGCCTCTGGCTTTCTTGACAGGCAAACACAACCAGCCGGTGTTGATGTGAGATGTAAAGTTTGGATAACGCTTCTCCTGTGTTTAGAATAAGTTTATTTCATCGAAGTACGTAGACACTTGAAAACGGTGTCTATATAACAAGGACAGTAACTAACACACACAAACGACTAAGTACAACATAAAACGAAATTACATATATGTCCAAGTCCACAGCACGTCCTAACACAAGCTATTATGGACTAACACACACACTAATCACTATACACAATGTTTATGACGATGTATATACATAATATGCATAAGTTCACGAGCATGGAAGTATATATGTACATCAGATGTTATGGCGCAGGCTATTTACAGAATGGGATATTGATACCATGAAAACTTTATATACAAAATCCCCCCGTGGATACGGGGACACACACTAGGTCGAAAACTCATTGTGAACTTAGAGTTTAGTGGCGTCACAGTCTAATAATCCCGGCGCCAGCAACCCTAAACAAATGCGGCCCTCAAAAGTGCAAAAGTTACATGCGCATTTGTATGCCCTTTTCTTCAATAGCTGATACTTCGTCGATCGTGCCCTTGTCAGCGATGAGCCGCTCCTGGTATGATATTTTGCTCTTTTATCCAGGTGACTTTCATTTTGCGTCGCCACATTTTGTTTTTTGTCTTTGTGTGAACGCATGGTCACCGTCTTTTGCCTGTAGCAACTGACGCGTTGCGCTGGGCACGTGGATGACGGTCAGATTCTCTGCATGTAGGAAGGAAATAGTTAGGAGGGAGCAATGCGTGCTGGGTAAGAAAGAAAGAAAGAAGAAAGAAGGAAGGAAGGAAGGAAGGAAGGAAGAAAGAAAGAAAGAAAGAAAGAAAGAAAGAAAGAAAGAAAGAAAGAAAGAAAGAAAGAAAGAAAGAAAGAAAGAAAGAAAGAAAGAAAGAAAGAAAGAAAGAAAGAAAGAAAGAAAGAAAGAAAGAAAGAAAGAAAGAAAGAAAGAAAGAAAGAAAGAAAGAAAGAAAGAAAGAAAGAAAGAAAGAAAGAAAGAAAGAAAGAAAGAAAGGAAGGAAGGAAGGAAGGAAGGAAGGAAGGAAGGAAGGAAGGAAGGAAGGAAGGAAGGAAGGAAGGAAGGAAGGAAGGAAGGAAGGAAGGAAGGAAGGAAGGAAGGAAGGAAGGAAGGAAGGAAGGAAGGAAGGAAGGAAGGAAGGAAGGAAGGAAGGAAGGAAGGAAGGAAGGAAGGAAGGAAGGAAGGAAGGAAGGAAGGAAGGAAGGAAGGAAGGAAGGAAGGAAGGAAGGAAGGAAGGAAGGAAGGAAGGAAGGAAGGAAGGAAGGAAGGAAGGAAGGAAGGAAGGAAGGAAGGAAGGAAGGAAGGAAGGAAGGAAGGAAGGAAGGAAGGAAGGAAGGAAGGAAGGAAGGAAGGAAGGAAGGAAGGAAGGAAGGAAGGAAGGAAGGAAGGAAGGAAGGAAGGAAGGAAGGAAGGAAGGAAGGAAGGAAGGAAGGAAGGATGGAAGGAAGGAAGGAAGGAAGGAAGGAAGGAAGGAAAGAAAGAAAGATGTGTTGTTGAGAAACCGGCGCAGAGCTTCATGCATTAACTATATTATCCTTTTCATCGGTAAGCTCTGCAGCCCACTTGTTTACATGGAAGTGATCAAACTGGGAAAAAAAAAGAAAGACGTACTGTATGCGATAGAATTTCACTGAGTCTTCGCTTCTTTGCCCGATTTTTGAAAAGCGCAGGCCATGTTTTATGCGACACAAGTACATAAATCCCAGAAAAAAAAACCTAATTCGCTCTTTGGGATCCTTGTGCTATGAGGGCTTTAATTTATGTTTGCCTAAAACCTAACCAACTAGTGTTTGACACTACACCCCTGAAACTAGAGACTTTCTTGGTAGTTAACGTCGCCCGCGTTCTCGAAAAGACCATGTTTGTACTCTGTCTACCCGTAAAACTGAGCGAACCATAAATTATTCTACTCGTTGTTTAACCACCTTTGCTTACGTTCTCTATTTCACTTATAATATATAAGCATCTGTATTTTTTTTCCTATGGAGTGACACTACCGCTTTTACTTTGTCTATAGATCTATAAATTCTCGTTTACCAGGACTGTGTATATATAAATTTCAAGTAAAAGTAAGGTAGTTCGCATTGAGTTTACAACTGTCCGCTGAATCCGTTTACAGTAACACGACGGCATCTTTCAAAGAGTCGGATGGGTAGTGTGACAACTGGGCACTTCAGTCTATATAAAGGCAGTTGTATAACCGTTTGGATATGCGGTGACATGTTAATTGCAGATAATGCCACTGTGAACGCAATGAATGAATGAATGAATTGACTTTCTTTATAGAGCAACAATTAACAAATGCCGCGTACTGCAGAATCGTTAAATTTCCCAACGTTCATCGGAAGTTCTTTCTTTAGTCGGAAAGTTGGCTTACAGTGGTTACAGCACCCGGCTGCTGACGCGAAAGTGGGCACTGCGATCCCGGCCGCGGCTGTCGCATTGTGATGGTGGTTTAAATGACCGCGCCTGTGTACTGTGTGATGTGGGTGCACTTTAAGGAGCACCTGAAGGTCGAAATATCCGGAGTCATTCGCTATGGTGTGCCTGATAACCATATCGTGGTTTGGGCCCGTAAAATCAAAGATATTTTTATTTTAATTCTCCCTTCCGCGCGCTCATGCGTCGTACCGCCGTACGTATCCTTTAGAAGCGGATGTGGTCGGGGTGGCGATCCCAACGTTAATATATTCTAATGAAAGCCCATGACTTCCGTTCAACTCAATGTAAGAGGGAGTCAATTAGAGCACTTAGCCGCTACTCCCGGAACGGAGCGGTGACCCACTTGCACTGCCGCTACGAGCGTGTATGCTGTTGAGCAATCTCTATGAAGCACGACACATCGCAGTGTTTCGCGACGGGGCTCGTTCGTTGAACCCGTTTCTCGACGCAACAAGTGTACGAGTGCGGTTCCCGTCAAACGCTGACTCACGATGCCGTCTTCCTTCCTAACTACAGTTTCATGCCGATAACGATAACTGTTTGAGGTTCGAAAGCCACGATATGATTGAGAGACGCCTTACTGCAGGGCTTCGGAAATTTCGACCGTGACTTGTGTGCCTTCCCTTCACTGCAGCAAATAATTAAGCAGTCAATTTTATGTGATAGCGATGAATAATTACCTCTTGCTGTAACTTCCTCGTAACTTTCCCTGGATATACCCGCCGCGGTGGTCTAGTGGTTATGGTGCTCGACTGCTGACCCGCAGGTCGCGGGATCGAATCCCGGCCGCGGCGGCCGCATTTTCGATGGAGGCGAAAATGCTTGAGGCCCGTGTGCTTAGATTTAGGTGCACGTTAAAGAACCCCAGGTGGTCGAAATTTCCGGAGCCCTCCTCTACGGCGTCTCTCATAATCATATGGTGGTTTTGGGACGTTAAACCCCAGATATTATTAACTTTCCCTGGATATTACGAGTGTTAGTTTGAAATAATCTTGCGTAACAAAATAAAGTAACCTTGCATACCTGTACCTTTACTTTAGTTTCGTATATTTTGCTTTAGTTGATAAATTCTCTTTTGCATTTATTTCATGTGCATATTTCTGCCATAGGTTCTTTTCTTTATCGTGTTACCCGCCATTGGAGTCTTTTTTTTTCTTGTTTTGTAATTTTTCTCTACCGTGCAAGTATTAAGTGCGCTAGTGACGTCGCCTGACCAATATACCCTCTTCTGTGCATTCTTTTAGATGCTTAAATAATCTCAAACCTCATTAAGTTAACTTATACAGCATTTCTTTTATCAAATACCTTGTCACTCCTTGTACTACGGCATATGATAGCATGCAGCTAGAATGTCTTTATTATCCTTAACCACCAACACGACAGCCAATGTACACACAGCGTGTCATGCGAAGCGTGTACTCGCAATGCAATCCCTCCTCTTCATCTTCTTCCGGTGGCCAATGTCTCCGCCACCATGTCCGTGGCTCCGACAAGTCGTCCAGTGCCGTCAGAATGCGTGCAGTCCATCAGGAAACAATGTGCACCTCCCACTGTGTTCTTTTCTTCCCCGACACTTCCACGTACCCTCCTCCTTATCGGGAACATTAGTTTCATTTCCTTATCACTTCCCCCCCTTCTGTCTCCCTACCAGATACACGAGACAGGAAGTGCGCATGAACAATCGCCGCTCCATTTCCTCTCGTGACGTGAGGGATCGCTTTGGGAAGTACCAGCTATATATGCTGCGGGGCGGGGTCCCATCATTTGTGTCCGGTAGCGCCGCTGTCCACCCCACCCCCCCAGTGTATCTCTCCGCTAGGGGGGGCATCCCTTACGTCAGTGCCAGGTTCCTGGCGGGACGGTAGCCAGAACTTTCATGCTGTAGCTGTGATTCAGTGGCCTCCATCTCCCTTCCCGACCTTATATTCTTTGTTCCATCCAGAACTCTAGCGTGGCTTGGGATATGCCCACGCGCGCTGCATCTTCTCTCTGCAAAAGAAAACTAAGTGGCACTGGTTTTATATGGCAGTTGCAATTGCGAATGACCGAACAGTGACCTTACAAGCCTATAGTCGAGTAGGAACTCAACAGCACCTAAAGCTATTGGAATGTCTATTAATTATCTTTGAATAGCGAGTAGTAAATATCTGAATAATCTAACGTTCACCTCTTAGTGTTTATAACTTTTTCAACCAAACACGAATGGAGTATCAGAAACGAATACACAGATTTTTCGCGTGCAGGTAGCATTTCCAAAAGTTCTAATGATCACTGCATATTTGCTAAAGTCTGGCTCCCGGAAAGAAAGATAGTGAGGCGCACTGCGCAAGTTATCTTATTTTATGGTTGTAGTATTTCCGTTCTGAAGTTCGTTGAACGTTCCGGATATTCCACCGATTTCGTGTCTATTTCGGTCGTGAAATATTCTTGAAGTTGTCTAAAGATATTCGTGATTTTGTATAATGACTATTCACTTAGTAGACAGAATCAAAGAGAACATTATTTTAGCGGTAATGCGGGCTAGTGTGTTGGAATGAATGGCATTAATTTCGCTAGTGCGAAAAATCTAAGACGCAGACACAAGACAGGACACATACACAGGACGGACGCTAGACATGTGTCCTCTCTTCTGTCTGCGGCTTTATTTTTTGAGTTACCAAAATGAATGCCACAACATTATTCGTTTCCATATTAGTTTCTCTAAATATTGGCGTCCGGCTATTTATTCCTATCTCTAGCATACGTTATGCCACAGTTATCGCTCTGGAGGCAAGTTCAGCACCCGTATTGCTTGCCCAACATCACGGGCTACATCTGTGTATACAGCGGAGACCTCTGGTCAATTCAAGATGACCGCGAAAATGTCACCAAAGTTCCTCCTGGAAGCAATCATTAGGTTCTACTCCAGAACTCTGAGAACTTATTTGACGACGATGATTTAGGCGCTGTCGTCCTACATGCTGCAATTATGATGCAAAATGCTCGAAGCCAGCAGAGTTCACGATATAGTAAGCATCACTTGAGCGGCTAAGAAGTCAATTGGGTCTAGAAAACAACTTGGACACCAGAAATCTAAAATAGAATAAGAGATAAGAAATTTACTTTCGCCTTTTTTATACCCTTGGGAAGAAAATATGATGATAAATAAAATTATAATTTTTCAGCGGCGTGCCTTAGTGCAGTGCATTAGGTTTGATTCAAAATAATAGGTTTTTCATTATAAGACAGGCTTTGAGACACGGTGAATAATCAAGGTTGACGGGTGTGATACGAAGGATGCAGCTAAGGCCAGTGTTTCAACAAAATGCATTGTCTTAGTCGGGTATGGTCTCAGTGACTAACCGGTCAGTCAATTCAATGATTACATCACATATCAGTTACTGACTGACCGACAGGCCGACAGGACTGTTAGTGGACCGGCTGATTGAGTGGCCGATGCGCTAATTAACTGATGAAATGAAAGCAATGACAATACATACGACATGCACCGCAATAATGCCTGGAAGTTCCTTGACGAACTATAAATGCTAAATCCAAGATTGTAGTAAGCAGACATGTGTATGAAAGAAGGGGCTGGATTTTTCAGGAAGGAAGAACGCAGAAGCAATCAACGAATGCAGGAAATCACGATGCTTCAAATAAGCTTCTAAAAAAATGGGATCGGCACCAACCGCGAATCATACGAAATACAATACACCATACGGACGGGTTAATTCACACGAGAAGACAAGGGAAAGTTGCCGGTAAAGCAGAAAAAATGCAATAGGAGTGAAGCTGCTCTGAATATTGAAAATAGGGAAGCGTGCGTACATATATGGTGGGTACTGCGGAAACATTTCACTGTTGTCTATCGCCCGGACTTCCGGAAAAGAAATAATAATGATAAGAGTAATACTACTACTAATAATAATAATAATGTTAATTTTTTTCATCAATACATTTGATGAAGGACAGCTGTAGCTAAAAGCTGCTCTCCGAAAGAGGCAGCTTGATAAGGGCCCACAGCCACCTTTGAACACGACAGCAGTGGCAACAGTCAGCAGTATAAACTCAAATAACATGCAACAAAACAAACAAAGCCCAAATTCCAAGAAATAACAACACTAATAACAATATAGCAACCGCAGAGAACGGTCAAAAACTGGGTCCTAGGTTCACCTCTCTCGCGTTTGGATCTATCTGCATGGGCTCTGGCTGGAATGACTTTCTTTATTACTGTATTTGTTTGTAAGTCCTTTGTTCGGTGGTTCTTTGCGGGCTTCTCGAAACACCGAAATGCTACCTCACGTATCATTTTCATTATGGCTCCGTACGTTTCAGCTCACACCCTTTGTGCTGTTGCGAACCCTGACCGCAAGGTTTCCGTTTATACCTTTACTCTTGCTATAAAGGTTAACGCTGCTCGATCGCTGGTATTCTGGTCTCCTAGTCCACGAAAATCTTGTTCTTTCTCTCTGCAATCATTTCATGTCGTGACGTTCGTGTTGTGTGCTGAGTACAGTAGGAGGAAAATCAGCAGACGAGTAGAAAGAGAATTACAGGAGGCACAGCACACGAGAATATAAGGGGAAGAAAGGAAAAAAATTGTGTCAATCATCTGATGTTTTGGTTTGCACTACTGTAGTAGCACTCTGTGGTTACAAACAGGAAGGAAAATGCTTAAATATAGTCTACAAAAGGCTTTGCACAGAAGGCTTCGCACAGCTGGCCATAAGCATACAAGCAAAAGAATAACAGTCCTCTGCCTTTCTGACACTCCTTTTATTGCGCTCTGTCGCCTCTAATGTATACAATAAAGGCTGAAATACTCCTTACAGAAGGCATTGTAGGCAACAAAAAGCGAAACCAAAAGAATAAAAGTGTTGGGCTTTTTCCTGACCCCCTTCTGTTGTGGCTCCCTCTATGTCGCCGACGTGAGTCGACGGCTCGAGCAATTCAAAGAGTGCACGGAAGTGTTTAATTGCGTTGCGCCGTGTGAAGAACCACAACGAATATATTTTACGCGTATTTGTTCGCCATAACGTTAGTCCCTCTGTGACTTATATAGCTCTCTAGATTCCCATTGACCCCCTTCGAATCTCGTCGCTCCATTCCCGTTCACACATGCATACAAGCTGCCGCTATTACGCCTTTGACACTTCGGAGCCCCCTTCCATTTCACCAGGAGCGTGAAATGCAGGACTGTGATTGATAGTTTTGTGCAGTAAATCCAAAGCTAGCTAGCCAGTTTAGCCTGTGTGGAATTGATTGAACCCGCTTGCTCAATGCGAATAAAAATGCCGATGAATAAATGAATGAAACATGTAATCTGGAGTAGCATGTTAGGCGAAAAGCCAGACAAACATCTCCAGCTATTCATTAAAATATTTCTCTCTCTCATGTCATCTACTTCAAATGTGATTGGCTAGTTGGCTCATCATTTATGGCTGCACCCAAGGGGTGAAAAGACGAACGAGAAGACGAAAGGATAACCCAACTGCTTGTTAGTTAATTTGGTGTTTTATGGCGCAAAAGCAGCTGAGGCTATGTTGCGCCAGACACAAGGTGTTAAGAAGAAGGTAGTGAGATGATGAAGTTCTAAAGCTTATTTAAAAAAAACCACATTCTTTTAGAAAGTTTGGCACGTCAGGCAGGGGTACTAGAGAGTCATCTCCTAACAGCAGAGCAGGGTGTAAAGGTATGTGTTGTTTGTATAGTATGCTGAAATATTTTTGTCTCTGTGTTTCAACATCCGGGCATGTGATTATAATGTGTATAAGTGTGAGCGGTTCTTGGCATTTTTCACATATTGGGCTGTTCTTCCTTTGTGAGTAAAAAGTTGTGTGTCAGGTGTGTGTGTCCAATGCGAAGTCGGCATAATATAACTTCGATAAACCGTTCATGGTGGATAAACCTGCTTGTGTTGCCTTTTTGTCCTCGTGTCCGTCTTTTCTTTCACCCGGTGTGCGCTGCCATACGCCGTCATGTGACCTGCTTTGCTCGAATGCGTAGCCAATATAGATGCAGTATCACTCTGCTAAGAGAGAGATTCGGCTAAATGATACTACTGGTAATACTATTAGGATAAAATGATTACGGCAGTTGTCACGATAAACCTAAATTTTGATATATTGAAGGACAAAAGCGCATCAGAGAAAATTTTGCCATGGTTTATGATATTATAAAAACTCGCTCAAAATTTTAGTCTTTAACAGGTTTTATCTGACAGGTTTTATCCACGACAAACCGTTACACTAGACGTAGGTTTTCGTTAAGTTGGTAAACAGAAGGGAAAAAAACAAGAGAAAGCTTTCTATCAGCTAGAACTGGGAATGGAATGAAATGAAATCAAATCGAAATGCGTTTTATTCAGACGTAATTAAAAGAATGTATGCAAAGTATTGGGACCAATAGCCTACATGGTTAGTAGTTGGTCCAACACTGAAAGTATATAAGGCAAGAGGATCGATAACTGGGCTAGTTCATTGAATTGCATGATTTCTCTGTTCTAAGCGCACACCGACAAAGACGAAAGGAAAGACAACAGGACAAGCGCTTACTTGCAACTGAAAGAATTTATTGAACAAGGAACCTAATAAATACAACAAACGACTGAAACGACGCATGCGTGTCAAGACAAAGGTGAAACATGAAAATAGTGAGGTTAACTAAAGTGATCAGTGCGTCAGACATCCTTCCATTTTGTCGCTTGACAAGGAGATTGTTTTCCTTGACAGCAATTGTTGATAGTTTATCACTTTAGTTAACCCCCCTATTTTCATGTTTCACCTTTGTCTTGACACGCGTGCGTCGGTCGGTTATTTGTTGTATTTATATGCTTCCTTGTTCTATAATTTATTTATTTATTTATTTATTTATTTATTTATTTATTTATTTATTTCTCCCTGAGTAGAGTAGCAAACCGTCAACACGTCTAGTTGACCTCGCTATCTTACTTTCCTTCCCGGCCTCTCTTCTCTTTTTAAAACAGAAAATTCATTCATTCATTTATTCACTCATTCATCTTTTTCCAGCTCTGAGTCGGAATGCGTTAGCCCGAAAGAGCGACTCTTAGATGCGAAGCAGCTCTTTGACTAGCCTGTGTAACGCTGTTCCTGCGTGCGCGACATCACCTTGTTCAAGAGTAATCACATTCACGTGAGAGCAGTTGCAAGGACAAACTGGTCAGATCACTCTGGGCTGTTAGTGAAGAAACGTGTGCCACGTAATGGCTCTGTCATTTCTTAGGCTTCTTGCACTATGTCAAGTTTGGGCGGAGAGCACAATATCAGTTTAAATTACAAGAACAAATCGGCCTGATACAATTATATAAAGTTAATTTTGAATAGTGGCAACAAGCGTGCTATTTTGTCTGTCTTCTCACATATTTTTGCAACGCGGATTCGGTGAGTTAGCATTGATTTTATTTCAATCATTGGAAAAACGGATTCCATATTGCAGCGTCACCTAAAACTTAGAACAATGTAGCCGGCACTACTATAATTAAGCTCAAGCTAGGGAAGCGCTAACCAAAGTTAACCAGTGCTTATAGTATGCCAGTAAATACGGTAACGCATCATAAATATTCGTTGTAGCTCGTTTTGATATGCGGGTGCGAGGTGGCAAAGGACAAAATAAAAAAAAAGCGCTTATATCCTGAGCCTCCATCAATCGAAAAGTCGACTGGACAACAACGTCAGTTGAAGTCAGCCACGCCATTCTGACGTGTCGACGGGAAGTCAGACGGAGGCAGTCGCTAATGTGTTCTCGCAACAGAGACGGCAGCAATCAGCATTTCAGAAGGCGTGCTTAACCGCACGCTCGCACGTCACGAGGCAAAGCATTCCCTTCAGTGTCTGTGGGGCTGGCTTGCGGCGTGGAATTGCCGATTTCTCTGTAGCCCGGAAAAAAAAAAATAGCAGACAAGACAAGAAAAAGGGCACGCCATGTGACTTTAATGTTTCGCGTTCGTTGGCCGGGAAGTGATCCGTAATCCAGAGAGTGAAGGGGCAGAAACAAAGAGAGATTAGCGACGACAGCGTGTAATATAGTTGAGGCCAACATCAGGAAAGGCGTGGAATTTGGTGTGTGGCTACAACGTTGGACCGCATCTATGAACCCTTAATGCGCCGCAAACTCGCGGAGAACAAAGTAATCGCCGCAGGTCGCGCGCTCGTCGGTCGAAGTTGCGTGCACTGTGGGAGTAGACTCAGCGTTGTAGTCGTCTTCAGAAGATAGTTTCTTGTCAAGGTGCGTATTCTTCCCCACTAGTAGGACAGTTTCGATCATCGACGTTCTGTTTGTGACACTGTTATTTTTCTATGTTCAAAAATTATTTTTGTCGAAAAATATATTGAGACCATTGCTTCAAAAACAATAAATAGTTATTTCTAGCACTTGAATTGAAGTTTCCACAGGAGGGCGCCATTACAGTAAGCGTTGTTTTATCGACCCTTTTCCTGAAATGAACCTCATAAACGTCTTTCTGAAATCAGTAATATTTGATGACTCAGTTTCTCTGAACTACCTATTGAATACGTCATCTGCGACGGATAGCTGGTATCTTTTTTTCAAGAAATAATAAAATCCGCAATTTCGAACAACACCCGTTTAAGTTATGTCGTCAGCAACAGCTTCCTCCAACAACGTTTCGACGTAGACCCTTTCGAATCCAGCATGAGCGCAGTTAAAAAAATGTCAACGACCAAGTTTGGTGCATCTCCAAACAAACTTTGGCTAGACTTTCCTAAATTAGTACACTATGCACTGCGGGCGAATTGGAGCTGACAGTTTAGGGCGCACTGCACGCATATTTCTGTGAAGCGTGCAGCTTAGTGGCGGAGTGCATTAGCGAGAGAATGAGGAGGACGCAGTGAGATCGTGTGGGCAAAGATGACGTGCGCCGACACGTCACTCCTACAGATCTAACGCGTGCCAGCAGTGATTGATGAGAAACCACGTGACCTGACTTCCTCGTTTTGGCTAGCTAGTGGATTCGTGTACAGCACTGGCTTTTAGCGCCTCGACGCGGCGTGCTCTTTCTGGCTGTGTTCCTCAACTACACTGATCTCAGGTGCCCTACACGCTGAAAGTTGACTGCAGCTTGCCCAGGAAGGAAGGAGTGCGTTCTCTTCGCTTGACGATTGCGTTCGATTGCCCGCGCATGCTTTCTATTCTCTTAAGTGCGGAACACTTTAGGGGCCCGTGCTGTCGTATGCTGTCGTCGGCTCATGCAGCTTGGTGTAGCGCTTGGTGTAGCGAGAAAGAGGGGGGACGCGTAGGAGAGGAGAGGGCGATACATATCACGTACTGTCACAGCGCATTGTCTTATTATAACAGCGCCATCTATCATATTTAATCATCAACGTTTACGAAAAACCACTGACGCCATCTAGTATATCGTCACCCAACAGCAGTTTGCATGCATCTCTATGGGACAGCGCCATCTATTGTATGCTAAGGGAGACGCTACTGGCTACTCCGGATGCATCGACAACCGAGAACCGCCCAGGTGATGCCATAAGGAGCTTCGCCCCTAAAAGAAAAAGAGGAGGAAAGAAAGAGAAAAAGGAAGAGATAACAAAAGAGGCTGCCTAGCTCCGCACTTCCTTCAGGCTTGGCACCACTAGTGCGAAGCTCCATTAATTTTTTTTTTCGTGTTTCACGCTATTGTCGGGACGTCTAGACACGAGTTGGGAGAGACGGGAAACACACCACGCATGCCTCTATTAATCGGTGCTTTTTGCGACGTATGTTCACTTTGCAGTAGGCACGGAAACAGATAAACAAAGACCTATTAGCTCTGCACAGCTTCGTTATGCCCGGAAATCACTGCAGGCCAACAAGAATGCCTGTTGGGAAGCTTTGTTATCTATTTCGCAATGTACAAAGGAGTGCAAGGCGCGTGAGTAAATAACACTGCCTGACGAGAACGCGCTAACTAGCGGAGTTTTGCCAACACGACCGCCGACTTCAGGGACGTGGTTTATGTCCCTGATGTGGGACATTACAGAGAGATATATGTGTAGTAAACCGATCATTCTAACGCGGCAGTTCCTGACATTCTTTTGTTCGAAAAGCTAGTCAACTCAGCAGACCCGCCAAGTAGTCAGTGGGAAGATGTATGCTTCTGAAACGAGCAAACGTGTTTCGAGTAAAGTTCACGCGACACTTGCGAGAATAATGAGAAATGAGAAGCGGAGAATGGCCGAGTTTGTGCGGTGAATAATTAATGCACTAGACGGGCTTACTTGTAGAAGCTGGTAATTAAGGAGGGTGGGGAGTTGGCTGAGACGTGTTGGAGGCAACGAAGTTCCGGCTTTCGAAGTTTCGAAGTTTGCGGAAAAGAGCGATGCATGCATTGCGTATAAACCAGAGTATGAAGTCAGTAATGCTTGACGGCTTTTAGAATGAATGAATGAATGAATGAATGAATGAATGAATGAATGAATGAATGAATGAATGAATGAATGAATTGTAGTGAAGAGGAATGCCCAGCGCTGCAGCCGCATCGACAGCTTTGCGCGAGGCACGAGCTGGAGCTGCCTGGCCTGTTTTGCTGCTTCAACGCTGCCCGCACCCGTCCAGTTCTTGCTGCTACCGTTCCGACGCCACTGCCGCTTTTAGCCCAGTCTCCGCATTATATTTTTGGTGGAGGTGCTGGGTATTCCTCTTCGCTACAGAATGAATGAATGAATGAACGGAGATACGAATAACAAAAAGCTTACCAAATTCACACAAAGTAAAAATGGCTGGGGTGGCTCCCGCAACCGCTGGGCCTCCAGCAAAGAAACTAACAGCGACCGATTTCAGCAGAGAGACACGAAAGAAGCTTCGAGACGTTCGCTGTTTGATAGAAAAAAACATCCTTGCTGTGCTAACCGGTTAGCAATTAGCCGGTTAGCAACTACGCCGGTACGAAGAAAAGTTTTAAAGGGTTCCGCACCGGGTCTCACCGTTTCGAGCTGACAAGTGCAATGCATGCACTGGGCGCTCACGATCACGTCTGCCAAGATTCGCAAACGCTACCCGCCGAGGAAAGAGGGCAAATTTCAATGTGAACGCCACTTGCCCTTCATCTCGCGGGCGCGAGCTCAAAGATGGAGAGAATGACGTACAAGAAGGAAGTGGCCTTACGTGCTCTGACGTCTCTCAGAGTAGCACGTGACACTGCGAAATTTATTCGACGCGTCATCTGTAGTTTTTGTAGTTTCCTGCTTGAATAGATGCATGAAACTTCCGGGAAATAATAAAGCACGCAAAAATAATGTGTTCCCGTGTTTTTATTATTAATATTATTATTTTACTTCAAATCGAGCCACATCCGAGAGTAATCTGCCTCCGTTTCGCTTCGCATGCGTTCGTGTTTTCGCCATTTCCGTGTCGTGCAGGCGCCGGCCTTGGCAACGAAACTGTGTAATTTTACTACCGCGTTCATTAGGCTTATTTATGTTCATATGGCATCGTCCCTGACAGGAGTTCCAGCGATGCAACGCGGGGTGTCATGGTAAGGATCCATGATCCGTGCCAGCCTCTCCAAACGTGCGCTCACCGAGGGATCCACACCACAGAAACAGGCAATGTACTGTCGCGCTCAATATGAGTTTCAACACGCTGTCTGTGGTTTAACTGACCCCAAGCCTGAACAATGACTCCGATGAACGTTAAACTTGTTCAGAAAGTACCGCTAATTGAGATAGTTTTATTCCCAATCTTTTTCTGTGTAGGTATGGATTTGGAGTGTTGACGCCATTTTGAGTCCGGAGAGCGTGTTGCAACGCATATTGAGCGTGACTGTACACCCCAGAGATCAACTACAGACATAACTAATTAGCGCAAAAAACAACGGACAAGGTGAAGACAACAGACAGGACGGAGCGCATAACATTCAGTTGAACATTTATGCGCAGAAAAAAACATAACTCGCAAGCTGCGCAGGAGGTTGCGCCACACGCAAATGATCACTCAAACAAGCCCCCACAAACGTCACTAATTTTAACTCTTCACATGCCTACGCAACCTACACGTGCCACATCTACACGTGCCATGTAGTATAGTACATATTACACTGACCAGTCTCCTTTTTCCCCAAACAATTAAATCTAAGGAATTCGAGGCAAAAGGAAAACTTTCACTGGCAATGTTGTAGAGAAGCATTGAACATCAATATTGACGCTATAATATTAATTTCGCAGTTACTTTCAATGCTTTTTTGCCCACTAATAAGTATTTGATCATACGAATTTGCAGGTAAAGTTGTGATTGCAAAATTAAAATCAGTCATTACTTAAAGGAAAAGTTTATTCTAGAAACTCGGCGCCTTTCGATATAGTTTTTGATTGATATTTCCTCATAAGCTACAGCAAAGCGAATTGCCGTTCCAATTAGTCAGTTCCTGCATTGTGGAGCACCGATAGAGCATTGACGTGAACTGTGAAGTTCCTTTCGGCCTATTTGCCTGCTGGTTTTACAGAAGCAGTGTGGGAAACCCGCAAGAATCATGTAGATATCTGAAAAAGTAGTTGAAATTCTGGTATAATCACTGTTTGAAACAATTATTCAAACTCTGCACCATATATACCGATCCACTTAAGCTTGTAAATATGGATGTATTTAATATACGGATATGTAGGTGGCACTCCGCTTTTCCGAGCCGGAACTACAATCTCCAACTCTCTACTTTATAATGCATTGTTTCGTTTTGATGGGGCTCCACTTCCTTCTCGTGTTACCTCTCCTGTTTGCAATCAAACGAAATTACTATACAATTACACCAAGGAAAGCATTCTCTGTAGGCCTTCTAAGGTTACGAGTTTGGATGGAAACGGCGGAAAGGGCGATCGTTCGTCTAATGTAATGTCAAATGATTTCATAATTAGTTCAGCAAACTTAAATATAAAAATTAATGTCACATATGCTTTATGTGGCCTAATTGTCTCTCGCGTTCATTTGGTTGCGTTTAACACAACGAGCCCCTCGAAAAAACGAGCCTTTTTCCTTCCTTGTATTTTATTTAATGGTCTACTCCTTCCATCACTCTACCTATCGATCCATCCATTGCTTCAGTATTGCTTCATTGATCCTTCTAGCCGCTTCCTCTTTTCCATCGCGTTCATCTTTCCATTTCATCCTCCTTATCCACTCGCAGTTTCACAGTCACCGCTCGAGTAAAAAAAGGGCCTCCGAAACCAGTCGCTGATTCGTTCCTTCCAGCGCTCGCACGAGGTCGCTCCTGCTCCGCGCATGCGCACAGAGGGCGCAAGTTTTCTCCTGTGTACACTTCTCCTTTTTCAATGAAACGACCTTACTCCCTCTCTCTCTCTCTGTCCCACGTTCTCGGGCCATCGTTCTCGAGCAGGGTCTCAAACGGATTGCGGAGATCGCGCTCAGCTCTCGTGCGGTACTTCACGCCCCTCGCTTCGTGCTTCTTCGCAACGCAGAACCACGCGTTTTTGTTTCTCGCTAGGCGCGCTTCTCTTTCGCAGTCTCCCAGTCATAACAAACGTAAGATAGGCCGCTCGCAGCTGCGGAAACACAACGCTGCCTACCGTTACGTCTACGAGACAGCTTTGGCCGTCGCATTGTTTGGATACCTGTATGCGCGCGTTATAGAGCGCTCACTTATCGCTTGTTTGCCAGGTGTGTCGTCTGCTTCTTACGTCAGGAAAGGTGTGAGACATCACTGCCTCATTCGTCCTTAGCTTGATGGCGCTATCGCGACAGAGCGGCCCGAGGATTTCTGGTGTCGTTTTGGGTTGCTCAAACCACGGATAGCCGGGCTTGAAACAACGTCACTGGACACGTGGTTACGTCATCGTGTATTCAGCGACGTCACCGGTGTGTGGGAAACGGGTACAGCTCAACGTTTTATCGTTCAGCTCGATTCGTCTGTTCCAATCACGTGTCATCGTAGTGTCGCGTGCTATTCGGCGACCAAGGCTGCTGTGTCGTGCGACATGGTTGTGTGACGAGTGTGGGAAGTGCTTTCAGAAATAAATCAGCTAGACACGGGAAAAATTTTCGGAAACTGTGCTTTAAACAGTTAACAATTATATAATCACGGACACTGGACATAACATTTTGCCTCGTCATATCAATACGACTTGATAAGAAAAAAACTCCTCCCGTTCAGTGTTGCCATGACAGTTATGTTTCTTCACGGGACTACCCACTGAACTTGAGGTGGTGCTTGTTTCCTGCTTGTTGCTTCTATTTCTTCGCGATCTGCTGGTGCGAAGTCGTCTGATCTGGTGCGATGAACAATTCGGGTCGTGCCACTACGCGTTTTGTCGGTGAGGTGTTCGTGACTTCGTTTGCTGAAGAAAGTGTGTGAGACCACCGTCTTTCATCGCATCTGGCCCGGTTTTGTTTGTCATAATGGAATTCCCCGTTCGTCGAGGATCGTTTGGATTAACGGCTATGCTTCGTCTTGTCGCACTGCTGCTACTGTGCCGGCACGTCGATGCCAGGAGAGGTGAGTGATCTTCAGGACTGAGTCGTTTGCTCGCGGTTGGTTGCTATGTCTTTTTGTTGTTATTTTGAACATTCATATTCACTCTTTTCAACCGCTCGTGCGTCTGCCAAATTTGTTTTCAAACACTTCGTGTACGTTCGGTGCGCCGGGGCTTATGTTCATCGTGAAAATACTGCGGCTACTACTACTACTATTGATACTAATACTACAAGGTATATCTAAAAAATCCCGCCCGTTCTACGACGTAAAAGCGGTCGGACAGTGGAGCTGTATTCCATTTCGTCAGGCACTACATTTCTCTCCTAAGTTTCGGCAAAGTTGTCACTAATTATTTTATACACCCCCTAACTGGCTTGCGACAAGCATCGCTCCTCGTAAGCTCGTGTTGTACAGTCAAGCGCGATTTGAAGGTTATCGCGCGAGCATCTACAAAGGACTACAAGAGCTCCACGGCGCAGAATCATCTTTGCGAAGAGAGGCAGGTATCAGGCAAGCGTCAATCACTCTTACTGCTAGTCTTTAAGCTACGATCAATCCCGTCTGAGAAAGGCTAATCTTTTTTGTCTTTTTGTTTATTTTATGGCAATGCAATACATTTTGCACAACTTAGCAAGTCGTTTAAGTGAAGCAGTTCCCCAGCTATGCCAGGTCTTTCCCATTGATTTCGTTATCGTCTCGAGATAAGAGCTAACGCAACACTTCATAGCAGCGAATGGAAAACTAAACATAGAGAGAAAGAGTATTGAGTTCAATGTAGTGGCGATTGTTGTAACGTGGAACCGACAATGAGGGAGAGAAGAAGGCGTAATCTTGATTTTCAATGTTGCCAAACGTGCCGCTAGGCTCCTGGGACCCTAGACCGGTCGAAGCTCGCGCGATAACGCTCTAAATTGCGCTCGACTGTACAAAAATAGCTGTAAGAATATTCAAATCCTTTTAGCCTATCCTATTCCCTTGTCATGTACTGGAGGCGTTAATAGCGCGCGGCATTTTTCTTTTGCTGATATTAAAATTGCCTAAACGTAATAAGCTAGCGACAGCCCCAGAAAAAAATGAAGCTTAACGCTATAAAGAACTCATCGGAACAACCACTACAAGAGGCGGTGGTTGTTCCCGCGTTTATGTTCACAGCTACTGCAATTCCGCGGCCTTTTTACAACGCCTCACGACCGGCGTCGGGTAGGTGCTGCTACGCTTCCTTCTCAACAACTCCAGCTTACCCCAAGAGAAAAAAGGAAGCGAAAGATAAAAGAAAGAAAGAAAGAAATGAAGAGAGAAATGAAGAAAGAAATGAAGAAAGAAAGAAAGAAAGAAAGAAAGAAAGAAAGAAAGAAAGAAAGAAAGAAAGAAAGAAAGAAAGAAAGAAAGAAAGAAAGAAAGAAAGAAAGAAAGAAAGAAAGAAAGAAAGAAAGAAAGAAAGAAAGAATCAGATAGCTGTCTGGGTCCAGTGTAGAAACAGTCTTCGCCATCTGCGTAAAACGGCGGCAACAACCAGCTTGACCGTTTGCCTCGTGGCGTTGTAAAACAGATATGTCTTTCGAGGTGTCGTCGTAGGGCCGCCTGCGGATGTAACTTTCTCGAGACGCCGCGGTGGTACAGAGGTAACTGTGCTCCACTGATGACGTCAAAGTGGCGGGTTCGAGCGCGGCCGCGCTGGTCGCAATTTGGATGGAGGCGAAATTCTACAGGTCCATGTACTTAGATTTCATTGCACGTTACAAAACCTCAGTTGGTCCGAACTTCCCTCGAATCCCTCCACTACGTAGTTCCTCTGATTCATATGCTAGTTCTGGCTCACTCGACTCACTAACGCACTCGCTCGGCTTTGCACTCACTCGGTTTTGCACTAAGCCCGAGCTTGGCCTACCTTTGACCAAGAGACGATGTCATCACGATGTGACATCATATGTTGACGTCATCACTTTATGATGATTTTTATTTGCATCACTGGCCTCCATGCCACAAAGTCTCTTTTCGTGTTTAATGAATCATCTAAGGCTTCCGGCTTAATACATCATATCCGCTGAACGTTTTTGTAAAAATAGCTGACAATTTGTAGTACATGTAGTCTACAAAGGCAGTAAATTGAGCCGTTCCGAAAGACTTAATCCTCATGTGTTTAGAAAAAGTTATCACAGACGGTTGACGTCTATAACAATTCAACGTCACATTTGCTGGCTAGATATACGTGTACGAGATTAACAAGCATTACACAGTGTTCAGGGTTAGGGGGAACTGTAGAACACAGTTGACGCAAAGCATGCCAAGTAAGCTTTCCAATACAGAGACGTCTTTGTGTCATGTGTTTTGAACAGGGCGCTTCAACACCCATACAAATTTTGTAAGAAATTCTGACGTCAATATTATGCCGAGGAAAACATACTATACAGGCATCACAAACTTTTATTTCCCAATCAATATACTTACTACTTACATTAACACACACACACAATTTACTCGTGCTTCGAATGAAAACCAGCTGGTACGCCCTCACACCCTCTCAGCAATCACGGGATGACACACCGGCGCATAGCAACAGTTGCGCCGCCACAGCTGTGGCCTCTCCCCCTTACACTCTCTCATCAATTACGTGATTGCTGAGAGAGAGAGTAAGAAAAAAATTACACCATCTCCCGCTAAAGGGAACCATGTGTAGATGTGAAGCAGCGGGCGCTAACGCTTACACTGGCGGTGGCGCTGACGCTGGCGCTATCGCAGCGTTGCGCAGGAGAGAAAACTGAGGAGGCGCAAAGCACGCAGTGATGGACCGGTGTTTCCTGCTGGAACATGCCAATCGCTGCTAATGGGCAATGAGAGACAGAAGACTCCGACTGGACACAGAGACCCGCAGTGCGCTTTTAGTTAACGCGCACGCTGCGAATTTTTATTGTTCAACAACGCACAGGAGAAATCTCCCACCGGCACCACATTGGAGGTCAAGATCCATAGCCATATATACGGGATATACAGTGAACGGTTGTGCAGCGCGAGCAGTCGGTTTTTTCAACCAAGAAACTCGCTAGCAGACGCTGCCTGCGTCTGCGTCGTGTGGCGAGAGAGGGGGGGAGCGTAGGAGAGCAGAGAGCGGGGGGGGGACGCGCATGCGCAGTGGGGCGTGGACGCTGTGGACAGGGATGCCTAGAGGAGAGAGAGGGGGACCGTAGGAGAGGTGAGAGAGGGGGGGACGCGCATGCGCAGTGGGAGCGTGGGCAGGGATGCCTAGAGGAGAGAGGGGGGGGAGCATAGGAGGGGGAGAGAGGAGGGGCGGCGCATGTGCAGTGAGGGTGTGGATGCCGCGGGGAGGGATGCCTAGAGGAGAGAGAGGGGGGAAAGGAGGTTTTTTATTTTTATTTTTTTTGAAAGGGTTTGCGCATGCGCAGTAAGGGAGGTCACGCCGCACACCACCACCGGATTAAGCTTCGCCATAAGATGCTTCACATCTAAAAAAAAGACGTGGCATAGTCAGTCGACTGGCCACAGGCTTTCGCCGAGCACGCTTTGAAGTTTAGAAAGTGCTTTTCCATTTTTGACGAGCGCGTCTTGCCGAGACGCGGTCAGCTTGGCTGCAAAACGACGGTGGAACGAAGTAGACGCACCTTCACGCTCCGCACTGTTTACTTCATAAAGAGAGCGAGAGATGTCTTTTACGTTCTGCTGCTCGCTCGATCGTTCTGCGCACACGCACTACAGTTCCTTCTACGTGTTTGCGTGTTAATCTGGTCTCGCGCACTGCAGTTCATCTACGCGTTTGTGTCTAAATCGCTAGCACATGCAGGTCTGACCGGAGCGGATCGTGAACGCACAGCTTGAAGTGCCTGTTTATGTATAGGCTGTAACAGATTATGTAGTAATACGAGGCTGTTCCAGTTACTCTAGGGAAGCACTTTAATCGGTTCTTAAGTCTACTGCGCATGAAACATTCTAATAACGCTAAGCCAGCGTGGGTGGGTGGTAAAAACATTTATTAGAGAAGGGAGGTATGCAGGGACCGCCCCATAAGAGGATGGCGCCTACAACTAGTAGGTGGGTATCCCTAGTACGGGACCCCATTGGCGTCGGCTGCTGCCTGGGCACGTCGGACCAAGGCCTTTTGGGCCTGAAGGTCAGAGCAGCCAAGCAGGGTCGCCTCCCACTCCTCCCGGGTTGGGTTGGGGATAGGGGTATATCAGGGTTGCAGGGGCAGGCCCACACCATGTGGTAGATGTCCGAAGACTTCTCCCCACAGTGTGAGCAACTACCGGAAAAGGCGGAATCGAAGTGTTTTAGTGCTGCCGGGCAAAGCCAGCGTGGCCGCGCGGCGCTTGCAGCCTGGAAAAACAGCGACGAAGGAGCAAGTTTTCAATGACACTGAGCAGTTTTGCTGCTGTGTAGTATGCTTAAGAAGTCATGTCCACGTTATGTGGACGCAAGTAGCGAACAGGATATGCATTCCTTAGTCACTGGATTCAGTGTTTGATTACCGAGATAGCTCAACCTTCTGCGACCGTTTCCATTTTTTCTCCCACTAGACTTAGTACACCTGCATGGGAACAGTGCTGGGTACCTTCCCCAAGATCTTTGATCAGTTTGCTTCTTGAAATGTTCCAAAAAGATTCTGAGAAGTGAGGAAAAGGCATCGTAATTCGAAACGCACCAACGTACCCGCGTCGGCAGCCATTTTCATCGTAAGCCGCCAGCCTGGTGTGTTAGCCAATGATGAGCGGCATGTTTGGTCACGTCGCTGCCTCTCTATCTCATAATTACAGAGAGGCTATCTTACGTGTGTGAACTCGTTATTAAATTGCCCTTTTACAATTTCAAGATCATCATGCTTGCCGTGAGAAAACGCTTGGTGAGTGAGAAAACGCGCAATAAAAATTCAGGTGGTGACGCCACATTGAAATTCCCGTGTCAATCGTCGTTACGTCATAGGTATTGACGGCTTCTACTTGATCCTACGTAGCTGCTAATCCAGTAAAAACGAAGTGATTTTTTCTCTGAGGGATCCATGGAATTAACATGCCAAGTTTAAGGGAACTTCGTAGATCCAATGTTGCCAAAATACGAAAAAAAAGAGGGGCGAAGCTTGCTCTGAGCCGTGCATGACTTGAAACAGCGAAAGGGGACGATTATGAAGACTAAACTGGTTGCTTCTAGGTTGGTGCTGGTGCTTCTATGTTGGTACTGGTGCTTGTGCTGGTGCTGATGCTGTTGCTGCACCAGAAGGCTTGTAGTTAAACTACAGACAGTCACAGATACGACACGAATGTTGTAGCAGAGACAAACTCACAAATTCGCGCTGAATCCAAGCGTTCGCAACTATCACAGATTTACGGGCACGTCTTCGTTGGCGTACGCCTTCCATCGCTTCGGGCTTTCTTCGCGCCACCTTTGCCTTTCCCGTTCCCTAGTATTCTCCAAGGAGAATTTAATTGGGTTTCTCTCGTTTACGTACTCGGGGTCTCCAACTCTCCACCGTAGCTTCGCAGCCATTTGTTGGGCTAACTGTTGCCTTCTTCATTTTTAGTAGACCAGTGCTGAGTAGTGGGCATATCCAATTTCTGTGGCCGGTACCCCTTTACGATGATGTTTTCTGGTAAGCCGCACAGTGGCTCGTACCCGTTAAGATTATTACAGTTTTCTGCGATCGACTTGTGAGGAGCAGCGAAAGGCTGCCTTGCGAAACTCGAGGACCGACATTCAGGAATCATTTTCGATGGGAGGCGAAAAAATTCCCGAGGCCCGTGTACTTAGATTTAGGTGCACGTTAAATAACCCGAGCTGGTCGAAATTTGCGGAGCCTTCCACTATGGCGTCTCTCATAATCCTATCGTGGTTTGGGGACGTTAAACCCCAGATATTATTATTATTATTATTATTATTATTATTATTATTATTATTATTATTATTATTATTATTATTATTATTACATTCAGTAAGTCATCCTGGGGTGGGCTGAGAGGGTTACAGGAGGCCTACTTCAAGTAGGTTCCTCCCCATCCCCCCCCACCCTCTGTCCCATTGCCCCCTTCCCTTTAACCAGTGACAAATAAAGTCGTTTATTCATTCATTCATTCATTCACAAGAAACGATTTGCTAAACAGCTTCGCCGTTAAAATAATGTTAGAAATCCGTGACGTCAAGTGTGGCGATTTTGGCGCAAAATTTAAAAAATTAAACATTGGACCTCTATCTTTTCTTCTATTATTGAACCTGTGATGGGGAAATTGTTTCCTTGTTTCACTAATGCTCCTTATAAATTCGTCGTTTTGCATATGTGACAACCACACGCACGGTTGTCACAGATGCAGCTGAGGTTGACACGCATGAGCGGCTGTACGGATGAGATCGGCAATTCATGACTTCATTAATTTGACGTCGACGCACAAAACTGACATCAAGACACACATTTGACACTGTGACACACAAATTGTTCGTTTACAGGACCGAGATGGTGGCAAGGTTGAATCAAATGAAAATCGTTCATATGAGGTGTACAGCTCGTTCGAATGCGTTTTATAAATACGCTGAGTAATCGATTCGTGTTCTACTGCCCACAAAGCAACAGTGCGTCAATTCAGCAGCGCTCGTTGGCCTAGGCGAGAGAACTGGAACCATCTGCTCTCACGAGCTAGTTGGCAGTCTTCTTGAATTGTGGACAGTAGGGTCATGCAAAAAAAGAAAAAAAAAAAGAAAAAGAACTGAGACAATGGGCACAGGAACACCGCCAATTCATGTCGTTTCTGTGTGCCTTTCTTCTCTTGTGTTTCTTTTTTTTTCCATTTGCTTTTGTGCTGCACATACTATGCACATTTCGAAAGCACACATTCATTTCGGCACACCGAAATGTAAAAACATATTCCCTCGATACTCCGTACATTTTTTCATGAGACTCGGACGCCTGTTCACACTACAAACTTTTGCAACACGTTTGCGGCATCGCACTGTTTTGTTTCGAAATCCTTAAACGTACGCCGTTGTGCTTCGAGATCCATCGTAGAAATAGCTTTGGCAAGTTTACTTACCTTAAAAGCAGGCATGTGCCCACGGCAAGATGTAGACATTGAAGAAAGGCTGCGCCCGCCAAACCTGAATGTCAAGTGTTTTTCGCACGGGTTTCACCACGAGTCTATAGAGCCGCTCAGCGAAAGTACTTGCCGTCACCGCTTCGGTGTGTGCCCGTATTTTTGAGGCTATTTATGTCGTATTACACGTCTGTGATGGCTGCAATGCCTTGAAATATCGAAAGGTATATAGGACAGGGCTCCACACTTCCCATCCGTTGCAATGTGAGGATCTCGCCATATTTCACTGCAGTTGCGCCAGCCACGTCAGCTAAGCTGCGAACCGGTTAAGCGTGAAATGTCGATAGGCTGGCCGGCCACTTGGATCCGAACCTGCTCGACTGAACAAAACAGTAGACGTCACTGGAATCCATGTATGGATGGATGTATAGGGTTAGATTATTGCTTTTCTTGGCGCCACACCAAAATGTAGCTACATTTGCCTGGTTCATGTAATTCACAAACGTTTTGAACATCGTAGAACAAGAGTGGAAAAACTCCTTTGTCTTTCCGTATTAACTGGCAGAGGGTGGATGAGCCACGTTAAGACAGGGGATATCATGCATAGTATAGCACACAAATGGGGTGGGAAAGGAAAGTAAGGATGAGGAAAGATGTGAGGGTGAGGAGGACGGAAAGGAGGAGGGGAGAGAGTAAAGCATAGCATAGCCATGTATAGTGTTGTATAGCAAGGGGTAGGAAAGGGAAGTAAGGGTGAGGAGGAGGGAAAGAAGGAGGAGAAAGGGTAAAGCTAGCATGGCCATGCATAGTATATGATATAGCAAGGGGGCGGGAAATGGAAGAGAAGCTGAGGAGGAAGGGAAAGCACCCAGTTCCCCCCAGCAAACCAGCATAACCTTAACCAGCATAACCACCATAATTACCCTTTAATGTATAGTATAGCAAGGGTTAGGAAAGGGAAGTGAGGCTGAGGAGGAGTGATGTGAGGTTGAGCATGAGGGAAAGGTAGAAGGTATAGCATGTCATAGACATGTATAGTGTAGTATAGCAAGGAAGGGGGAAAGGGGAAGGGTGAGAGGGAGCGGAAGGCAATCAGCTGCGCTGTTTCCTGTCTTCGGAACACTAGTGCGTAGCTGCCCCAACTTTCTTTATATACTTTTTTTCTCAGAACAGGTACATGAGCTACATGAGAGGGAACGCCGAATGCGTATTTTATTAACAATTGCTTATAATGTCCTGGCATGAATTCGATACATAGAATTGCAAGATACCTTTCCGCTTGAACATTTAGGGCTATAAAATCTTTTACTTTTGCTGACAGGGCATAGCCGCTATGTTCTTTAAAGGTAAGTTCAGTGTTCCCTCGCATATTGTTCACAACTCTACGTGATCAAGCCCCGAAAATGATATAAAATGGAAACGAGGAAAGAGCCGACGCATGGTATAGGAAACGAAATGCGTTTAGATCAATAATTGCGTTGCCGAAATGACGCAGTCAGAGCGATGCATCAAAGAGCCAAACAGTGAAAAATTTGGGTAGAGAGCATTATTCTAAGCCAACAGAGAAGCATCACAGAACAAAATGTCATGTTTGGACGGTGTGGCAGCAGCGTTTAATGATCGCATGGCTTGTACGCTTCAACGACTTTTAGTGCTAATCGAGCTTCGTTGTATTTTACGAGACATTTCTTGGGTGCGCCGGAATGTGCAGAGGCGTGCACGCAAGTGGCTCAATAGGACGATCATGAGAGCTATGATTTTATGTTTGGGTAACTGCCAGGGACATTACCAGGATTGAATGTCATCACTGTCGGCGTAACAGGTGGTGTCTTTCTTTCTTTCTTTCTTTCTTTCTTTCTTTCTTTCTTTCTTTCTTTCTTTCTTTCTTTCTTTCTTTCTTTCTGTCCGCTTCTGTGCAACAGTGGTTAGGGTGCTCGGCTGCTGACCCGAAGGTCGCGGGTTCGGTCCCGGCCGCGGCGGTCGCATTTCGATGGAGGCGAAATGGTAGAGGCCCGTGTACTGTGCGATTTCAGTGCACGTTAAAGAACACCAGATGGTCGAAATTTCCAGAGCCCTTCACTACGGCGTCTCTCATAATCCTACCGTGGTTTTGGGACGTTAAACCCCAGATATTATTATTATTATTATTATTATTATTATTATTATTATTATTATTATTATCAATATTATTGTTATTATTATTATTATTATTATTATTATTATTATTATTATTATTATTATTATTATTATTATTATTATTATTATTATTATTATTATTATTATCCTTTCTTTCTTTCTTTCTTTCTTTCGTGTCGCGTTCCTCCGTGGCTCAACATAACCCTTCCCTTCCCGTGTTCCCAAATTTAGTGTCTTAGTTTTTTACCTCTTTGTTCTTTATGCATGTATAACGTTAGCCTTGTTCACTTACGTTGTTGTTATTGTTGTCGTCTTCCATTACACGCACGAGCACTTCAATCCTTGCATCGCGAATCAGTACATCCATCATGCAAAAGCGTTCTCCATCTCCATCTCAATGCACCCCGTCCCTGAGACGCAGGAACAGTATTTCTTCTTTTTTACCCGTTCTCACAAGTTCGGCGATACGTATCGCCGAATTCAACGGTTTAGAGAGGTTAAGAGATTCCGAACTACTGGCAAACTTTTCTTTTTCTTAGATTCTTGCGCGTTTTCGTGGTGGAAACATTCACCCACCTCGCAATTTCAGTGCCTTAGAATGGGTTAGGTTCTTTCCGGATTGCTTACTGCTGGCGTCGCGCTGTTCACTATTTTACAGTAATAATAAAATAAAATGTTGCAGCATGTTAAACGTGCCTTGCAATCTACATATACAGCGAAGCGCGTTTGCATCTTCTTCTTTCTCCCTGTGAGCAGTCCAAAAAACAGTAGGAAGTGGAAGATGGAAGTTTGCGATGAAAAAAATCCGTAAACAGGGCTCGTGTGCTCGAACCGACGTTTCGACGAGTGTACTTGTCTTCTTCAAGGCTAGAGCTGATTTCCGTAGTGCTAGCGTGTATATGCTCGTACCCTCTCCTCCATCCTAACAAAGGAGGGGGAGAGGGCAACTGTGGGTAGTGGGGGGGGTGGGAGGGGGGGGCACCGTGATGAATTATGCGAGTAAAAGGGAAGAGGTATTCCGTGAATAAAAAGAAAAGAAAGAAGCGGGTGGAGGGGGGGCCTGACGTTTCTTTGGGTCACAGTTGTAAAAAGAAGCACAATTTAACAATAGCTGGTTTGAAATTCTTGGAAGGATGTTTAACTCTCGTTGGTTTTTGTTGTGTATGTACCATATCGAAATAATTCAAGAGCCCCTTTAGAAACGTTTATACCTGATGGCTGGAGTGTATTGAACTTGTGAATAAGGTATGACTATATTTTCTATCTCTTGCGGACCGGAAGTTTGACTGAAGTATGTAAAGTTCGAGGTCGTCGAAGTTGTGTCCTGCTGCATTAAAATGATGTGCCACTGCTTTCGATAATTTCTTTGCTGTGTTCGCGCGATGACCGTTTAATCTGACATTAACAGGCTGTCCCGTTTCGCCAATGTACCGTTTGTGACAATATTAACATTCGATCATGTAGGAAGGAAGGAAAATGAGAGAGAGGAAAGCCAGGGATGTTAACCAGTTTGGCCTAACCGGTATGCTACCCTGCACAGGGGGGAAGGGATGGGGGGAGATTGAAAGAAGAGTAAGATCACTTTTAAATTACTGCAGGGTAAAACTGGACGGCTACAGCATACACAGCGAAAACCAACGAGAGTTGAACCTCCATCTAGGAATTTCAAACCTACCATTGTTAGGTGATGCTTCTTTTGACAACCATGATTCAAATGAACGTCTAGCCCCCCTCTCCCCGCTTCTTTCTTTTATTTTAGGGGCGAAGCTCCTTAGGTAGGTAGGTAGGTAGGGCAGGGTAGGTAGGTAGGTAGGTAGGTAGGTAGGTAGGTAGGTAGGTAGGTAGGTAGGTAGGTAGGTAGGTAGGTAGGTAGGTAGGTAGGTGGTAGGTAGGTAGGCAGGTAGGTAGGTAGGCAGGTGGCAGGCAGGCAGGCAGGCAGGCAGGCAGGCAGGCAGGCAGGCAGGCAGGCAGGCAGGCAGGCAGGCAGGCAGGCAGGCAGGCAGGCAGGCAGGCAGGCAGGCAGGCAGGCAGGCAGGCAGGCAGGCAGGCAGGCAGGCAGGCAGGCAGGCAGGCAGGCAGGCAGGCAGGCAGGCAGGCAGGCAGGCAGGCAGGCAGGCAGGCAGGCAGGCAGGCAGGCAGGCAGGCAGGCAGGCAGGCAGGCAGGCAGGCAGGCAGGCAGGCAGGCAGGCAGGCAGGCAGGCAGGCAGGCAGGCAGGCAGGCAGGCAGGCAGGCAGGCAGGCAGGCAGGCAGGCAGGCAGGCAGGCAGGCAGGCAGGCAGGCAGGCAGGCAGGCAGGCAGGCAGGCAGGCAGGCAGGCAGGCAGGCAGGCAGGCAGGCAGGCAGGCAGGCAGGCAGGCAGGCAGGCAGGCAGGCAGGCAGGCAGGCAGGCAGGCAGGCAGGCAGGCAGGCAGGCAGGCAGGCAGGCAGGCAGGCAGGCAGGCAGGCAGGCAGGCAGGCAGGCAGGCAGGCAGGCAGGCAGGCAGGCAGGCAGGCAGGCAGGCAGGCAGGCAGGCAGGCAGGCAGGCAGGCAGGCAGGCAGGCAGGCAGGCAGGCAGGCAGGCAGGCAGGCAGGCAGGCAGGCAGGCAGGCAGGCAGGTCGGTCGGTCGGTCGGTCGGTAGGTAGGTAGGTAGGTACCCACCCACTCCACGTGATAAAGATGACGATGACGCAGTATAGTGGAATGTACCCACTACACGTGATAACGACGAAGTATAAGCGCGTTCCAGTATAGTGGAAAGTCCCCACTACACGTGATAACGATGAAGTATAAGCGCGTTCCAGTATAGTGGAATGTACCCACTACACGTGATAACGATGACGATGACGCTGATGACCATGAAGTATAAGCGCGTTCCAGACCACACATTCTCTTTCTACCATGGATGAAAACGATCGAGCTTCGCCCACTCATCATCATTCACTTCGTGGATATGGCGTGAATTTTTTATTCATGGAATACCTCTTACCTTTTACTCACATAATTCGTCACGCCCCCCCCCCCCCCCCCCGGCCCTCCCGTATTTACAGTTGCCCTCTCCCCCTTCTTTGTTAGGATCGAGGCGAGAGTACGAAGCATATGCACGCTAGCGCTAAGGAAATTAGTTGTAGCCTTGAACAAGACAAGTCCACTTGTCGAAACGTCGGCTCGAGCACACAACCGCTGTTTACGGATTTTTTCGTCCCTATATATGAGCAGGTGATCTTGGCACTTAGGTCTACCTGGGTTTCCATCGCTCACATTCAACAGCGGGGCTCTTTAAGCTGGGCGTAATAAGTCTGCTGAAAACTGTCATCGTCATGAACTGGCACGCGCTCTCTTCGTCCACTTCTTCGGCTTGTGCCTAGCCCCAAGAGCATATGCGCCGATTTGTCTAGCGCGAAAATAGAAAGCGAGAGAACGAGTACAGAGAGAGAGAAAAAGAAGATACGGAAAAAGGTATGAAGACAGAGAAAAAAAATATAGAGAAAAAATGCGGACAAACACCCAAAAAATAGAAAGAAAAAAAGTCAGCCAGCGCAACCATGTATAGTATAGTATAACAGAACAAACTGTACGGCTAGTTGGCTATCCATGAACACTGAAAGAATAAGCGCTAAAAACTGACGAGTACAAAAAGAGCAGCGATACAACATATCGGAGCATCTAAAGCGAACGCTTCTTTGTAAACCGGTGTGTAAGAGTGGTCAAGATGGTCAGTATGGTCAAGATGAAATAAAACTTTACTGTAACATCAATGCCTAGCAACGAGTCTTTAATAAAGTGCAGTGATACAACATACCTGAAAGATTTGCAAAATAGAAATGAGTTGAATTTTTCGAGATGCAACGTGATGTCATGTGCGAAGGCTGTCATGTCACGCTCGCGGTACTTCACGGTTGAGCGCCTTCTCACGTGAATGTCGCACAATGGTGAGCTCAGAAATGTTTCGAGGCTGACAAAGGCAATGTGGACTTCGAGCAGAAAACGGCTCAGATGGCGCAGTGTTTTCCCATTCGTCGAGGAAGTACGTATGCTTTCAGAAAAATGGGAAAACAATTTAGAGTATGTGCTACATGTGCTGAGCCGTGGCTGAGCTATCCTTTTAAGTACGGTTATGTTTATAATTATAATAACTATAACGTCAGTTCTCCAGTCGGCGAAATGGCGGTAAATGCCGGAAACCCCCCACAGATACTGCAGTTCAAGCCGCTGCAATGTGGATTTCTGAGTAGGCCTGCTTTGTTTGAGACATAGCAGCGGAGCAAGTTTTTTCGAACATCTGTTTGGCGTAGCCATCTAGAATACGAATGTGTTTTTTGATTTATATAAACCGTGAGACTACTTTTGTAGTCAAACACCGAAGTTTATGTTGAAATTCTTGAAAATGGTAACCAAACCTTGCGTTCCATCAGAATATTGTGCCCACATAAAAACACTTTCAGAATTATACAGGGTGTCCCAGCTATCTGGGACCAAGATTTAAAAAATTACACCATCTCCCGCTAAAGGGAACCATGTGCAGATGTGAAGCAGCGGGCGCTAACGCTTACACTGGCGGCGGCGTTGACGCTGGCGCTCATCGCAGCGTTGCGCAGGAGAGAAAACTGGGGGAGGCGCAAAGCAGGCAGTGATGGAGCAGTGTTTCCTACTGGAACATGCCAATCGCTGCTAATGGGCAATGAGAGACAGAAGACTCCGACTGGACACAGAGACCCGCACTCCGCTTTTAGTTAACGCGCACGCTGCGAACTTTTATTGTTCAACAACGCACAGGAGAAATCTCCCACCGGCACCACATTGGAGGTCAAGATCCATTGCCATATATACGGGGTGGCTAGTGAACGGTTGTGCAGCGCGAGCAGTCGGTTTTTTCAACCAAGAAACTCGCTATCAGACGCTGCCTGCGTCGGCGTCGCGAGGCGAGAGAGGGGGGGAGTGTAGGAGAGGAGAGAGAGGGGGGTGACACGCATGCGCAGTGGGAGTGTGAGCACCGTGGGCAGGGATGCGTAGAGGAGAGAGGGGGGAGCGTAGGAGAGGAGAGAGATGGGGGACGCGCATGCGCAGTGGGAGTGTAGACGCCGCGGGCAGGGGATGCCTAGAGGAGAGAGGAGGGGAGTGTAAGAGGGGAGAGAGGAGGGGGAGGCGCATGCGCAGTGAGGGTGTGGTTGTCGCGGGGAGGGATGCGTAGAGGAGAGAGAGGGGAGAGGAGGTTTTTTATTTTTATTTTTTTTAAGGTTTGCGCATGCGCAGTAGGGGTGGGCACGCGGCACACCACCACCACCACCACCGGATTAAGCTTCGCCATAAGATGCTTCACATCTAAAAAACACTTGTTCCGTGTACGAATACAACCGATGAGCGAAGCTCCTTAGAAATGGGACGCGCGCGGCGTTCGGCGCGCGCGGCGTTTCATCGTCCAGGCAACGGAGCAACCACTGGGCAGACGACAGGGTGAAGCGATGGTTTCGCGCGTTCGCCGGTTTGAGGGGGAGAGGGCAGAGGCTAAGAAAAAGGGAGGCTAATCTGCCTCCGTTTAGCCTGCGTTCGTATTCTCGCGCTTTGCGCATCGTGCGGACGCCATCCGTGTTCCAGCGCTCATAAAGCTCATTTATCCTCCCGCGTGAGGGGGAGACGCCACAGCTGCCTCCGTGCCAGGGAGCTTCAACGGCAACGGCGGGATGCCGGCCTAAGGAGCTTCGCTCCTAAAAATAAGAGCATACAGAGTACAAGCGCCTGTCCTGTGTCTGCTCTGCTATTTGTGCTCATCAGTTTTTAGCGCATATTCTTTCAGTGTTCATGGTATAGTATAGCAAGCCGTGGGAAGGGGAAGTGAGGAGGAGGAAAACGAGCAGGTGACAGAGTAAAGTATCGCATTTCTGTGTATTATAGTACAGAAAGGCGTGGGAAAGAGAAGTGGGATTGAGGAGGAGGGAAAATAGGAGGCGAGAGAGTAAAGTGCAGTAGTATCGTATAGTATAGTATAGTAAATAGTGAGGAAGAGAAGTGAGGGTGAGGAGGGCATCAGCACCGGCTCCACCACTTCCTCAGTCTTCGCACCACTAATGTTTAGCGGCCCAATTTTTTTTTAACGGGGCATTATATCCACAATTTCCACGATCACACTCTTCTTCGAAGTCTTGATTAGGTATGCTTAAGCGGAAGTGAATCAAGATGAAGACAGTGCGAAATCGGTGGGGAGTCGGGAGGCTTGAAGCGGAAACCGGGAGGGAATTTAAACGGCTCCGAAACCACTCCGTGTGTTAAACGACATCTTGGTCGAAATCAAGAACAAATGGGCATCGGCAGGACTTGTTGTGCGAAGTCAAGACAACCACTGGTCTTTAAGAGTAACAGATTGTATTTTAAGAGAAGGCTAGGGCACGAGGGCTAGGCAGTAAATTAGAGGGGGGGGGGGGGGGGGGCAGATGAGATTAAGTTTGCCGGATTAATGTGGCCGCAGCATGCGCAGGAGCAGGTTGACTGGCGAAACATGAAAGGCCTAAGGGTTCTTAGGTGGGCTGGTTGGTTCAAGAACATTGTGGCGGAACAGTGCAAACGACTGGACGAATATACAGGCAGCGCTGTGTCCTGTATATTCTTCGTCCCGTCGTTTGCGCTGTTCCGCCACAATGAGAGGCCTTTGTCGTAGAGTGGGTGTAGTCAGCTGATGACGACGACGACGATGATTATGGCGAAACCATTTCAAGTACGAGAGAATAGTGTCATTCTAAGTTAAACTACCTTTCCTACAGGCGCTATCTCCTCCGCGCCACTTAGTTCGTGATCTAAGGGGACAACGTCAGCGCTAAGAGTTCAGCCAATCAGAATTTCGCGCTTTTCGGCTACAGCCTATCTCCGCTTGAGCTGTCGAAAACGCACGACATGAGGGGAACAGAGTTGATCGCGCACGATGGTCACGCAAGACAGGGCAGAAGGGGCGTGTGACTGCATGGCAAAGCAGGGTAGAAGAGAAATCAGACCTAACAATCCTAGTAAATAGAGAAACAGAGGGCTTATTTCCTCATGATGACACGTGAACAGACTGCTGGCGTCACGAGTTGTGCTAAAAAGACGAGAAACATAAGGAGAGAAAAATGCGATCGCTCTTTGTGTTTTCGGAGGTTGTTTAAGGCCCTTTATTAGGTCTTAGTTGTAGAAACCGGAACTGCACGTAAGACCGGAAATGCGTACCGAGAAGTTGTCCACCACGGTGGAGGAGTGGTTAAGGTGCTCGGCTGCTGACCCGACGGTCGCACGTTTGATCCCGGCTGCGGCGTTCGCATTTAGATAGAGACGAAATGGTAGAGGCTCGTGTACTGTACGGTGTCGGTCCACGTTAAGGAACAACAGGTGGCCGAAATTTCCGGAGCCCTCGTCTGCGGCGTGTCTCATAATTGTATCGTGGTTTTGGGACGAAAAACCACAGATATTATTATTTGTTACCCAGCTATCCATTGCGCTACACAGTAGCAACCATGCTCATCCGAACGTGGAGACCTTCACAACAAACGCTGCGCTATAACTTCAGTGTTTAATCTTCAGGCTGATTCTACGCAAGGTCACCATCACCCTGAACAGTAGCTTTATTTGTGCATCAAGAAAATTGTTTGATGATCTTTTTTTTCGTTTTCATAACTCCTGACTGCATTACAAGAAGCATTTGAATTTCTTCTAAACGCTCCTGTGTGTCACATTTTTCGGCCCAGAAACGCGTATGACAGGGTTTGTGCGCTTCTAAATTCAATGCCCTATAACGGTCACCTTTTGTATATGCAGCGAGATTGAACGTCTCTTGTTCTAAGGTTCACTCGCATATGAGTGAAATGACACAACATAATAACGTCTTGGGTTTTACGTGCAGAACCACGATGTGATGATGAGGCATGCCGAAGTGGAGGCCTCCGAAAATTTCGACCATCTGGTGTTCTTTAATGTGAACTGACATCGCACAGTACAGGGGCATTTCGCGGTGGTCGCATATCGCCTCCATCAGAATGCGACCACAGCTATATCGTAGTTACAGTTCGACAACGGTAGGAAGAAACAACATGGACAGGAAAGAGCGCTCTTTCCTGTCCATTTTGTTTCTTCCTACCGCTGTCGAGCTGTAACTACGATATAACTACGATGAACCAACTCGCCCCAAATCAAGCTCTTGTTGCGACCACAGCGGCCGCGATCTAACACTTGACCTCCGGCTCAGCAGCCGAGAACCGCAACCAATTTATCACCCCCGCGGACAATGTCTTTATAACGGGCAGCTTTTGTACCAGCAGCCAGATTCAACACCAATAGTATCTGCACTTCGCTCCTATCTTAACCTCACTCTTTCTTCTCTTTTATAGGAGTGAATTGGTGTATCTTTGGACCGAGTACTAAACTTCAAAGTATCGCCCAGACACTGACAGGGGGTTCTAGAGATGAGCGTCTAACCAGAGTCTGTGCATTTACGGCGGTCTCTGCTTTTTCGGCAAGAGGCAGCAATATAAGGGTACTTTAAGAATGACCGCGATTTCGCTACCTGTGACTCCGTGGACCATTCGCGAACCTTTGCCTGCAATATTCCTTCTTATCTCTTGGTGCTTGAAGGAGAGGGCGGGCCTTTATCTATGTCTCTTCACTGCTATCCAGAGATAACCTCTCATCTTGTCCCTTCCATAAATTGCCCACAATGTTTCGCTCTTTTATTTCATTTCCTGTTCCCCCGGCGTAAAAATTAAGCGAAGGCAACCGGCCATAAGCAAGATTACTCCATTTAGCGGAAGCTGTGGATCACGCGTTCAAGCCTGTTACTACTTAAGAGGTTGCCATCTAAATGCTAAAAAATATTCCGCGTGCCAATCAGCACCAGAGTCCCGTCTTGTTAACTTTAGAAAAATCTATGACTGAGAAGGGGGAACCTGTTATTAACTTCAGTTACCAAAGGGCAGGACCTGCTACTAACTGCAGTTACTGAGAGGTTAAGACCAATTACTAACTGTAGTTACTAATAGCATAGTATCGGTTAGTAACGTGCTGTGTACTGCAGTCACTAAGACAGTAGGACCGGTTCCTAACGGCGGGTAATTAAAGGGTAGTACCTGTCACCAAGTTCAGCCATTAAGAGGGTAGTATCTGTTACCAACATCCTTGCGTAATAGTGGTTACTAACCCATTTTCTTACTAAGTCCAGTTACTAAGAGAGTTGTAACATATGTGACAGCAGTTAGTAACTGAATGTCAGTAAGTACTACAAACTTTTATTTAGGGGTTAAGATGCACTCAAGAGGGGCAATGACCATGAAAACAATCCATATGGTGTCCGGGGCCCTTGGTTATACCTCAGCCAAGAATAGCAGAGCGTGAAGTTATTCAGCCTCGATAAAACAAGCCGTTGGGAGCAGCAGTCTACAGCCCTGCTCACAAATATGGGACATACGAAACAAGCGGGTTTATCTCGAGAAGACCTTTCGAGCAATTCATACTGACATTGAGCAGGCCACTCGCTCGAAGTTATCTGGCACATCTCGATCGTGAAAATGTTTCACTTTTCGCGTTGCTGCTTTTGTGAGAATTTATATTTGGCCATCGAGTAACTATAGTGCGAGCCACTCCGATAGAATTTTTAAGACGGCCGACGCGTTCCAGACGCTCGCTGTTGCTCGCTACGCCATCGGCATCTCAGTGGCTCAGGAGTGTTCGTAAATCAGCCTATAAATGAACTCTTCCGAGGTGCAGCGTTAGCTAGGGAGTCTATTCGTATGTCTCTTTATGACAATCGCATAGGAAGCGGCTATGGACGAATCATTATTCGCTAGTGCTTTTGGACGTTTCAGTGCGAACATTCAAAATGTAAAAGGCACTATAAAAGAACGTTTTATGCGCCAGTTTTTCATGTGCTACTAGAATATTTGAGGCACAATTTAGATGCTTCGCAATAAAGTGACGCCCCCTTCCCCATTTGCATTGATTCTGGAGCCGTACCTTACCTCCTTCCGTTCCGTCATTTTAATGCTTCGCAGTGAAAGGGGGCGGAGGAGAGAGAGGAGGAAGAGAAAGGGTAAGTTGTAGTATATTTATTTATCGAATTGAATGAAAACCAGCCGGAAACACGAAATACAAAGAGAGAACACGACGGGACAGGCTGGCACTTACAACTGATCAAAGCATGCCTAAAACGCAAACTTACACCGCGTTTGCGTTTCAGGCATGCATTGATCAGTTGCAAGTGCCAGCCTGCCCCGTCGTGTTCTTTCTTTTGTATTTTTTCGTGTTTGCCGCTGGTTTTTATTGAGTTCGACGTGTACCAACTAGCCCAGTCCATCAAATTTATTTATTTATTTATTTATTTATTTATTTATTTATTTATTTATTTATTTATTTATTTATTTATTTATTTATTTATTTATTTATTTATTTATTCATTCATTCATTCATTCATTCATTCATTCATTGCACCCTCTGAGCCCGAGGGCATTACTGAGGGGAGTGGGGATACATAAAAAATACACTATAAACAGCAACTCCAGTCCGTCACCAGTCTGACAAAAAGAGTCCGAAATATAAATTACCGATAGTTTTCTACAAATAAACGCCACTAGGCTTTTACAAGACAGCGAAATCCGGACATGCCCGCAAAGCAAGTGTTCCCTTTAACAGTGAACTTGGCTGTACAACTAGCAGTCATTCACGTGTACTGTACCGCAAATCGCAAGGCCCTTGGAAAGCATACTAACAATGACGGAATTACTGTTTTGTGTAGATGTTTCGGCGAAGCACAATCGCTTCAGAGTGTATTACCCCCTGACGCGTTTCCAGCACGATGGTGCCGCCATCCCCCGTATTTCTTAATTAGATTTCGCCTCTCACAACAGCTTTACTATCAACACATGAACTCAATTAACGAGTAGTCTGCCTTTCCTAAATCCCTGAAATCCAGCCTGCAAAATACACTGGACGAAATTTTTTTTCCTGTTGAAGTCTGCAAGGCGAACAATGCTTTCACGACTCTTGCAAACGAAATGTTCCATTACACACCGCCGTCTCCAACAGCGCCACTGTGTGCTTACGGTGCAGAAAACTGCAATGTCACTCTCGCTGAACTTCCTCCCTACTGTCTACTCCCACCCACCGAAGCAAATGTTGCACCAGCTATTCTAAAAAACCCGGAAGTGCTGACCCACGGCGGCACCCGGCCAGTGCTGCTTAACGCAACTGCGACGCCAGAGATTAAGCATCGGCTTAGCGTCCGAATTACGGCTCTTCCCTAACTCCCTCGCGGGCCGTTTCAGCGACCACGCCTCGCTGAATCGCCATCAATGATTCAGGTGTGGGCTCCGCTGCGCACTACGACGCGAACACCTCTTTCTCCTCTTCTCCTTTTTCACTCTCTCGACCACTACCGTTTCCCAACTCTCTGTCTCCATTTCCCGCAACCTCCCAACGCGATTTCCCTAACTGATCCCGTCCGCTGCACAACATTTCCCTGTTTCCCTAACCCTTCGCTGTCTCGACGATACCATTTTTGACTCCTTTCTATTGTTATTTTTATTCCCTGCCTTAGCAGGGTAGGTTTTTAAAATCGCCTCGGTTGCTGCTTGTGTATTCCTCTCCGTCCGCCTATTTTGCCTCAGCAAAGCAGCATTTGCAAGTTACTGAAAAACCTAACGTTTGCCTAAACCCGAACTTCACTCGCTTACTGTATATCTAAACTCTGAGTAAGACCTTCCTCCTTTATATCCATTACGCTTATTCTTTGTTTGAGCTTCTCAAGGTATACGTTCCGCGTTCTTACTCTCTGATTCTCGCTTAAATTGCGAGGCGTGCTTTAATGGAGGACGCGAAGAAGAGAGTCTAACGAGACCATATTGTCTCAGAAGCCCAAAAACGTGAACCAACTCTGTTGGCCAACAATTGTATTCGTGCATACTTATTTTGTTATGTCACATTCGTTCTTTAATAAGATGCGCCGCAGCTCCAAGCCGTCTACGTTTTTGCGGCTGCGTAGTTTATGCGTGCGTGTGGAACGAAGCTCATTGTGCAGCCTTAGCTTGGGGTCTTTTAAATCGCTTAGATAAAAAAAGGGTCCGGTAAACTGAGTATTTATTCCAGCCGAAAAAGAGAAACAACCGAAAGTTACGTTCTCGCAGTGCGAGAATGTAACTAATCTTTATCAGATAATTCCGTCATCGTCGGTGAAATCGTAGTTTGAGCTTGTGCTCATATCCAAAGCATTATATACAGTGTGGTTGATTACTTCTTCGTAGAGAGTTGTTGGCTCACCATAGGAATTCACATTCTTTGAAAGTCATTTCTGACTCTGAAATATCTTGTGTATTTACTCTAACATATTCGTCACGTCAGGAATACGCCAACCGTTTCCCCGCGAAGTGAACTGAACAGTAAATCCTCGAATAAGAGTTGAACGCTCCACTGAGGTCATGAACAGCATTCTCACCAACAGATATACTACATGCACGAAAATGGCCGGGGTGAGTAGACGGTAAAACAGTACCGCAGCCTAGCTCAGTGTTTACTTTCAGTTACACTCAAACCTCGATGTAGCGAACCCGGATATAACGAAACATCTATTATAACGAAGTAAATGAAGAGTAGTCTTCCAAAAGATAGTGTTAGGAATCAATCTTTATAACGAATTTTTGGATATAACGAACTTATTTTCGTGTAAGATGCAACTTTGTTATTATGAGGTTTGAGTGTAAATACTTTCAGTAAAAACCCCAAGGTGGAACCCCTTTTGTCGAATGTACACACCGAGGCATGCAATCCCACTTTGCCGTGGCTTTAAATCTTGTGTACGGCGCTCTTGTGTGCTCAAGCAGGCCACAGGACGCGTGCGAAGAAAACCACCCCGCGATTACACCACATTCACATTCGTCCTACGTCTGCCGCACATACGATTGCACATTCAACAAGCGCACAGACCATTCACCATCGCTTCGACCCGCTTGGCCCGCGCCAGCTTTTTTCTTTCTCAGATTTCCGAAACCGTTCAGCCTTCCTTTTCCGCTTCATCGCTCTTTCTACGTCATACGAGGCATCGGCGATTTTGGAACTTTTGGCTCCTGCTTCTTACGGCTTCTTCCACCCAGCCAGAGAGTTCTTCGCACAGGACCACTGTTGCTCTTCGAGTCACGGTTCGACCATATTTCTCCCCACAGCCACAGCGCCAATCATTCTTTCGGTTCGCTCCCGAAAACTCCCGCGCTTCCTTCAATTTCTTTCCCGCCCCCTCTTTTTTTTTTTTTTTTTGACCTTATTTTACGTCCTCCGTTAGCTTTGCCTCTTCCGGTGTTGCCACGGTGCCTTCTGGATTTCAACTGCTCACGTCCGAGTCGTACGTCACACGCCATTCCCCCTTTCCCTCTGTTTGGCTTCGTCTTGTATACCGGATTCCGAGGTGTTGCGCCTAACCATCGGGAACGGTGCTCGTTCTTTCTCCGTTCACTGAACTGTACGAACATTCATTCTTCCGTTTCTGGATGACGTTATGTTACCACGCTATACGTCCTTCGCAACGCGAAACTGCCTTTGAATGGCGGGCCATCTGGGAAACCGTCGAGATGTCGATAATTACGACCATGCACTTTTCTGCAAATTGCTATCGACATTGAAGGTGGTCACTTAAACTGAGAAGAGAAAGATCAATAAATATATTATACTATCTATCTATCTATCTATCTATCTATCTATCTATCTATCTATCTATCTATCTATCTATCTATCTATCTATCTATCTATCTATCTATCTATCTATCTATCTATCTATCTATCTATCTATCTATCTATCTATCTATCTATCTATCTATCTATCTATCTATCTATCTATCTATCTATCTATCTATCTATCTATCTATCTATCTATCTATCTATCTATCTATCTATCTATCTATCTATCTATCTATCTATCTATCTATCTATCTATCTATCTATCTATCTATCTATCTATCTATCTATCTATCTATCTATCTATCTATCTATCTATCTATCAAGCGTAATCATATGGTCGTGTTGAGACATTGAACCCCAATAATTATTATTATACAGCTTGGTTTTGTACAGCTTAGTATGTTCACACTTTCCAATGTAATCGTCATAGGTGTCATCGCCGCTCCACTCACTTAATTATTGGTGCAGCTAAGCTGATCTTGACAACAATGCATCGCGAAAATGTCATCCCAACTTCTTTCCCCCCCTCCAAAAAAATAAAAAAATAAAAATAAAGAAAAGTCTCTAATGGATCTGAAAGAGAAAGTAAGCGATGAAATAAATCAGTGTCGCATGTTCTTACCTGCGTTCGTGTTGGACCGAAAATAAAAATAAAATTCAACCATTCCACGCCTCAAAACAACAAATCTATAATGACGGTGATGATGATGACGACCTTCTTGCACCGAAAGTAATCATCATGATAATCATCATTTCGACCATCATCATTATCATTTAGTTTCATTTATTTCTTTATACAGTCCCCCCTCCTGATCACGTTAATCTACCTGACTGCTACTACTATCACCACTACTTACTACTGCTACTACTACTATTACTACTACTACTACTACTACTACTACTACTACTACTACTACTACTAATACTACTACTACTACTACTACTACTACAGCTACCATAGGCGTCGGCAGGAGGATGCAAAAGGGCCACTTGCCTCCACCCTCCCCCCCCCCCCCCCGCCTCCACACACACACACAAGCTACCCAACTGTTCCTCCGCCTGCCCCCAGTATTGATGATGCAGTACGGGTTGGCACCCCACAAGACAAAATCCTGCCTAACCGGCATGACTGCTAGTATACTACTATGATGACGACGACGGCGGCGGCGCAAGATAGACTAAGATAGCTTCACTGTAAAAAAAAATAAAGAAAGAAAGAAAGGGTCTGGAATAGACTTCGAAAGGGAAACGAAACTACGAAAAAAAAAAAAGCAGCGTCGAAAGTCATTGCGTGCGTACATGTCGTCGCAAACAAAAAGAAAAAAAAACTAATATCGCGGCGCGACGGATTGCCGGGCGGTACAATACACCCGCAAGCGTCTCCCTCATACGCGCACGCACCTGGCCACCTTGCACCTGCCTCGAACCCGTGCAGGTCTTGATTGTTCTCAGTCCCCGAGGGAGGGCGGTGCTCGCGAATCACGGCCGGCGACGAGGCCTGCTAATGGGAAGCGAGAAAAATACGAAGAACACTGCTTTGCCAGAGTAAAGGTTGAGAACAAGCACGGAGAAGAGGCGACCAGCAAAGAAGTTATCGAAGGAGCATGGAAGAACAAGCATACAGCAAAGGCGATCAGCATGGGACTTGCCGAAAGGGCGTGGTTTGATGGGATGATAATCGAAGTGGCCACGCAATGGGCGCCATCGTGATTGCCCAGGTGAAGGCAACTGGGAGGGAAAAAAACCAACACCTAAGATGTGTGTATAGACATCCCCCTGACTATATTACAGCCTAAGTGACGTGGCAGCAAGAAAGCGCTACAACGCGAAAAGAACGAGACACCATCTTGACTACACAGTCAGCTGTCAGTCTCGTTCTGTTTTCGTTACTGTTTTCTGCTCATCTGTACCGTTGGCGATCGCCAACTCAGAGATGCAGGAACCTCAAAAACGGGAATGCGTCTGATGATATTCAGTGGCGTAGGCTTCAAAAGAGGGGGTGAAGGAACTGTTCGAGAATATTGCTTATTTTTCGTGCTACCCGTTGATCCCTTTCTATTCCTATAGGTAATCAACTGTAGCTTAAAAGCCCACATCGTCACCGTAACTTGCTTTATTATGCACAATCAATCAATCAATCAATCAATCAATCAATCAATCAATCAATCAATCAATCAATCAATCAATCAATCAATCAATCAATCAATCAATTAATCAATCAATCAATCAATCAATCAATGCGGAAGTTATGGAGGCTAATACCTCTGTTAATAATGCGCGGGACGCGAATTATGCGTTCAAATGACTCCTGAAAATCTGCTTCTGCATGTGTTCATTTGCGGTGTGACTCCATTTTGACGACTGTTCAGGTCGATTGGGGCTGTAGAGTTTACCATAACGGTCAGCAAAATTACTTAGTGTGGGAGTGCGTCAGACGCGTTCACCTCACAGACGCCGTTGCATCGCAGCCTCCACAGGATCTCCAATGCGTCCGATGGAATGCTGCCAAATGCAGGGACCGTTCAAAGTATTAGTCGGCGCACATTTGCACGGCCACGACTCTGGCCAATGCGGAATCGCTCTTCCCCTCTTCCAGTAAAAACAAAAAGTACTTATTTCGCTTTTATTCTTAAAGACCCCTCTTAGGGCTATTGCATAAGGGGTGGGCTACTCAAAAATATTACATTTGGAAACACTTTGTTAACAAGTCGACTCTTGATGTAATTGCTTCCGTGAAAGGCAGTAATGGTTCTGTTCTCAGTAACGCACCTGGAGCTACTCTCATTCCTCCATTTCTTTACTTCATTTTTTTCTTGCTCAGTTACTCTTTTTTGAAGACAAGTGTCTTTCACGGGATCGTTCATCCATATACCGTAACAGGGTATGAATATGAGCGATGTCCCTCTTCAGACCTGAAATAAACACCTAGCTAAAGTAAAGATGTAAACGTTGCGCACTTCCGGTGACACGTTCGCTTATGGTTCATATTTTATGCCGCTTAATTCACTTCTGATGTCCACTTTGATTTTCTTAATTTACTCCCAGTTTCCACCTCCGGTATCATAAGTCACTATGCGAGGCAATTTCAACAAGACTAAAAATGAATGATTGTGTCGTCTGACAAATTAATATTAACCGCAGTCTCAACCTAGAGAAATATTGAGCTTAAAATCGCAGATCCCGCTCTTTATGTCATCAATATTAACCTTAACCAACCTTATATCACGCCAGGTGTTAAAATGGCAAATGCTCCCAATTGTAGGCTGGTGGCTCGTTACAGCTGGCACTGTACAGGAAGCGTGACTCTATGTTACTAAACTAATCGAGCGAACATCTGGCCGCGTCCAGACTCCCGAGAAGAAAAAAAAAACGAGTCTCTGATTTAAAGTGATTGCCACCAAATAAAAAAACAGTGACAGCTGGGAATTTAAGGACAACACGCAGAAAATAAATAAATAAAACTGACGTACACGCTGCAAGACCATAAGTGACATCAAAGGCTCGCTTTGATGACGTGCCCAGGATATAAAAGTGACGGGCCTCAAGCGAGGTGTCAAGAAAGTAAGGAAGGCCATAGAAGTGGCAAAGCGCCTAACAAGACGTCCTCTTTCTTCCCCTCCCTCCTTCTCTCCCGCTCTATCCTTTCTTCTGTCGTCGACGCACAATTATTACGTCATTGAAGACACCTCACGAATCACAGTGTGAGCTCCTAGATCACGTCTCAAGGGTTGCACCTAATGGTCAGGTGTACACGGTGAGGTGTACCTGCCCAAAAGAACGCGACATTCCCTTCTTAGGAGACTCCGGAGGGGGTGCTGGGAAGTCGTTACCGCGAACTTATCATTTTCGTTGCGACCTCTCCTTGAGCTGCATGGTCAAGCAATCACTTCGTTTTTCCCACAGGCCGAAACCTGTCAATGAGTGAGCTTTATGTCCGCAGTTGCTACACGTAGAAAAAGATAACGAAGAAAAATGTGTTCGCGGGTTCTGGCCTGTTCTTTTTTTTTTCGCTTATTGCTGAAATTTTGTCATCGTCAATGCCACAGCGTTGTCTGAGCAAGAAAGGCCGTAAGGCCGTACCTACTTCTTAAGCTTGTGCTCATCATCGACTGATGACTAAGGCTGTTCAACCAAGAGTTAGGACGATGTTGTCAACAAACTAGCGACAAGATGTATAAGGGCGAGAGGGCGAACAGAATGTGACAAGCGAATAATGAGGAGGATATCTCGCTAGCAACAAATGTGGGTTGTCGCATGTTGCAGTTTGAAAGCACCTCGATGTTAGCGGTATCAATGCATGAAAGAGTATTCTAGTCAGCAAGGTGGCATTTTGGCATAAAGAAATTATTTGGCAAAAAAAAAAAAAAGAACAACTATGCCGGCTTGGTTTACATTGCAAGGTGAAAGCTTGGAGGACGCTTGACCTTCGCCTTCAAGAGTAGAACGCCAGAGCGTAATCTGGCCCCGTGTGCATCGCCTTCTCAACCCGCCTCTTTCATTTTCCTGTGCTACCCTCTGCCGTTTTGGTAGGGCTTTCTTTGGAACCGGGCAAACCGGCATTGCTAGAAGCAAAAGCCTCCAAGATGAACAGACGTTTCGCGACATTTCCGCTAGGGGAAGGGCGCATGCTTGGAGGCAGGGCGAAAAAGGCAGATAGCTGGCCTGGGTTCTGTTCTTGGTGTATGTCTCAGCCATGCCTCAAGGAAACGATCGCCTGTGCGTGTGACACAGGATGGTTCAAACTATCGCAGAATGGCTACTGTCACAGTTGAGCAGTGCCCACTACGTAATCATTCTTCCTTTTTCAAATCGGCGAATTCACTTGTTGCCTTACGTGTCCGTAAGGCAACAATTGAATTTTTTTTAACACGAAAGTGTTTTATGCCGGGGTCCACCAAGACTTCACTGACGTATTTCCGTCACGGATATGACGTTGTTAAAAGGTACACGAACACAATACAAAGAAAGAAATCAGAAGAAAAAGTTACGCGAAATTGGAAGTGCCGGGAATCGAACCCACGACCTCTCGATCCACGCCGATAGAAAGCGGGCGCTTAACCGACTGCGCCATCGGCGCATTCGCGAGGAACGCTTCAGACGGGCCTTATATATCTCACACTCCTTCGGTCTGTACCGGCGCTCTTCGTTTCTCGGGGCCGTGCCGCCGCCTCAGAGCGGAGAAGAGAAGTACTGCATTATGACACCAACTAACACAGACAGAGAACGCTGCGGTAGCCTCAGCGCTACGGCTGCTACGGCGCCTCGACGCCATCATTCGAACAGACGCTGGCATCGGAGCGGCCTACCGACGTCGCCTAGGTGGCGTTGGCCCTACTTGAAACAAAGTGTAGCGTTGCCTCCGCAATCACCTCCGACAAAGTTTCTAGGGCTAATTTCGCAAACCACAAACGGAAGCTTTGATTGCGACGTGCTCTACGCTCTGATTTGACTCGGTGACAACGCAGTTACGTGCTTCGTCCTTCGCGTTGTGCCAGCGTGCGCAGCGTAGTGCAGTTTCCATATGCAACAAGGGTGTATCTCCGCCGTCTATACTGATACGAGTGCGATGGTACCGACTACGAGAACTGCTGCATTAAGCGCCGCCGAAAGAAAACGGCGTCGACGGGCGAATGTCGCGCAAGTGAGTTTGGTAGGCGTTGGTTTGGTGCAGCGATGGACACGCCGTGGGGGGAGCGGGAGGCTTTCGCGCGTTCACGGCTCAAGCTGAGAACTCTGTCTTCCGCGTTTGCGAAGTTGAGCTCATCGTGACCCAACTGGCTGCCATACAGACGCCGATGCAGGACCGAAATGTTCGTATCTTCGCCGAAGCAACTTATCAGCAGGACACTGCTCGCCAACGCGACGCCGCATGCCAAGCACATCCACAGGATGGTCGCCGACCCGCAAATCACGCTCCTTTGCTGCAGCGAACCGTCAGTTGAAAAACGATTGAGTGAAAACCCGTTCGGTTTCGCTTGCACGGTTCGCGAACGCCTTAGGTCCAAGTGTGATTTGCGCGATGCTCAGGTGCGTGCAATGTAGTGTCTCCGTAAAGTGTATCCTGGTAGTGAGTCGTTGGTTGTCGTGGTGGAGATGTGCCACCAGGTGTCAACATGGGTGCATCAACATCTAAGGGTGCTGTAGCCACTGAACACCAATAGACATTATATATCAATGTGCAATAAACATTCGGCTACTTCTGTGAAGACACGTTTCACTTTCGTGTTATGCCGGTTCCTATATCAGAGGGATCAACCACATTTTTTTGTATTCGAAAGACTGCCCTTTGGCATAACAAACGTACATAATAACACGAGAGGCTCATCACACATAAACAAACAAGTTCAACTCGTGCATAAAGTTCAACAAGTATCGGTGGAATGGTCCTTTTATCCACCCTTGTAAGTCCAGAGGGCGACCAGAGGGTGAGCGGTTGCTCTGAGATGACGAAGGCGTACTTGCTCTAGGTCCGGGCACGACCAGAGCAAGTGTGTCAAGTCTACTGCAATGATACGCAAATGTCACTTTGTTGCAGCGTTTGCGGCTGATGATGACTAAATGTATCTGAGCGCTTTCTAATTGGTTGACTATTAAAACAGCCAGTCCACAGGTTTACAATTCACGTGTGTTGACGCCTGGCGCTATTCCACGCTTCTGTCACACAATATTACGCGCGTTAAGGAGACTCCTCCTACTACATGACGTTCATATATATATATTTTTTTTCTCCGAAGCAATGGCATGGCTCCGTGTTAGTACATTTGATTGCCATGTAAAAGGCCTGGGTTCGATTCGCACTCGCATAAAAATTTTTTTATTTATTTTGTTTGCATCCTTCTTGATTTCTTGTTCACGGACAGCGCTGATTTCTCGCTCGCCAACCAACGATGCAGACACCGACGCCGCCACTGAAATTTCTGCGTTAAAAAACAGAAAAGAAAAAAGAAACAGGAAAGGCAGCGGATAAGCTGGTTGAAAGCGTTCGAGTTATTTTTGTATTTTATTTACTTTACCTCTTTTTTACCCCGCGTGAAGATTTTTGGAAAACCTGCGTTCAATTAGTGGGTCACAGAATGCCTTCACAGAGGTTTCCAGGAATTTCCCATCGCGCAATAGCTGAGGTCATCGTGTACCTGCAGGAAAGCGTGCCGATCACAAACTCTGACCCCTCCTCCCCAACGAAAAACTTTGCGGGCGCGTGATTAAACCGCGTCCCGCAAAGTTATTATATGATGCAAAGATGCTTATATTTCTCTTTCTTCTTCTTTTAAATGCGAAGTCAAATAAGGACCTCCCATTTGGACTTTATAGCGAACATAAGTGGCAGGTGGTAACATGAAAATCTTGGCATGCAGAGTCATCTACAATGCCATTTACATGCCACGCTCATGGTGCGCTTGCGTCCAGGTTCGCTAGCTTGATGTAACTGTATGACGAACATAAATGACAGGTCCTAACATGTAAATCATGACATGCATATTATGTACAGCATGATTTGCTCCTTGCTGGCTGCTTCGCATTACATCGATTCCCCCACAGTGCGTGGGATCTGCCGGCTTTTTTTATTATTATTATTTTTTTGTAAAGGCTATCAATGGTTACGACCGTCTCGTGTCTGGCCTAGCTGGCGCTCACACTGTACTTTCTCTAAAGCGCAATGCTTTCTATGGTCCCACACGCCAATGCTAGGAAGGGGCGGAAAGAACCGTGGCAGAATCCGCGACAGTTTTCTCTACGGCAATCGTCGCGCAGTTCCCGGGAACTTAACTTCGCGTTCCTTCCTTTTCATTATTTCAATGGAGAACAGGAAGTCTTCCCGGAGGTTGTACGGCTCCTACCGACAAAAGGAGCCGTCCGGTGCTAAGCAGGATTTACGATATGTAGCTCGGAAGTGAAATAAAGAAAAAAGAAAAAAAAGAAACTAAGGGAAAGCGAAGAGAGAACATCTACAAACCACGAGCACACTACGCGACTTGGGACCGTGAAACTACTGACGCGTCACCGCACGACAATGTCTATAGACGCCTTTTCTTTTTTTTTCTCTCTCTCGAGAAACACTGTTTTCTTTCTGTATTTCGATATAATATTTTTGTTCTATTTCTTTTCTTTTTTTCTTTTGAGAAACATGTCTCCGTCAATTCGCAGTATCACGCGCTGTGCCGCAGACATTCGCTCGGTGTCGTGTGGGCTGTTTCTTTAAGACCCTGGGGATGGCTTTAAAACCTGCGCGCGAGAAACAGAGACCCACTAACATGTGCTTTCGGGGTTTGAAAACTGCACCCTACTTTTTGTTTGTTCCTGAAAAGTACGGAAACATTGCGTTCACGTGAGTGGCCTCAGACTTGTACTTGTGCGACGTTGTCAGTTAACATTTTGGTAATTATGTGCATTGACAGCAGTCTTGTAGCTTAATACACGTGCCTTTTATTTGTACGAGATTCTTACGTTATTGTTGGTAAGCGACGAGCTATGGGATTGGGGGGTAAGTAAACAACTTGATGTTTTTGACGTTGCACCAACAATAAGCGTGTTCCTCCGCGCTTCCATATTTTCTATATATGCTAATGCCTGATATCGATTATCGATTAAAGAATACGTGAGCGAGTGTGAAAGAAACGCTAAAATACGAGAGTTTAAACTAAACGCTCGATGGAATGGGTCAGTGTAGTAGTTTAAGATCGGATCCTGGGATTTTAATTCCCGGGTAGTAATTCAAAATCGTGGTTTCAAATAGACACAAAAATTCCGGTAAGCAAACTACATTGTCTACTCCATCTCTTTCTGTTTATAATAAAAGAAAACAAAAACGCATGTGCGTTTGGTGTGGTGACGTAAAGATAGTGATAACAAAAATAAACATGCAACGATGGAGTAGCTATAATATAACTTCCGCATTATGACGTCAGATGTTAAAAAATAGTCCCCGCCAGCCGTGTTGGAAAACAAACTAGAGGTACGCATTGCTTTCTTCAGCTGAAAGCTAATGCTTTATCTAATTCCGCTGGCGGAGCTGATAAAAAGAACCGTTTGAATGCACATTTAAGGAAGGCATAGCGATATGTTTTATAATATTGGGCATTAAAGCAATCTCGTCGTCCTGTGCACCATGTCGATGTGTATCATAGCTGCAGTAATAAAAGTAATGCCAACCTCCGGCATGGTGGTGTAGCGGTTACGGTGCTCGGCTGCTGACCGGAAGGTCGAGGGTTCCATCCCGGCCGCGGCGTTCGCATTTCGATGGAGGCGAAATGCTAGAGGCCCATGTACTGCGATGTCAGTGCACGCTTTTTTCAATCAATCAATCAATCAATCAATCAATCAATCAATCAATCAATCAATCAATCAATCAATCAATCAATCAATCAATCAATCAAATGGAACCTTTATTTTGCATGGCATGGTTACATCGTTAAGGATATACAGAAGAGGGTCCCAAGGTCAGAAAACCTTACCGGGAACAGTACCGAGACGTTAAATAACACCAGATGGTCAAAGCTTCTGGAGGCCTCCACTACGGCGTCCCTCGTAGTCATGTCGTGGATTCTGTGACGAAAAACCCCATATGCCAATTATTCTTAAAAGCAATACAAAATCATTGCTTTAAAAATAAAAAAAAATGTCACAGTTTCACCGCAAGGGTGAAGCAATGAATGCGACAGCAAAAAATTCTAAATGTTATTCGAACTGAGGCTGGCAGCTAACTCTTTTGGATCCGATCTCACGCAACTCTACAAAATGCTGGTTTAAGAGCATACGGCCGCTCCAGGGACACTGTTCGTCACCCGCTGATATTGAGAGATAACGCGCGCACCAGCGACGACCACGCTCGTAAAACCAAAGGTCGCAGTGGCTGCATCAGGGACCCCCCCCTTCCCCCCTCATGTCTTTCCGCGCTTGTTAAAGAGGCGCGGTGCGTTTCCTCTCTTCTTGAGCATTCCCCGGCTGGTCGAACAGGCGGGGGGATCTTATCACATACGCCTCGGAGCAACGGAGATGGGACGGATCGTTTGATGTCCGCTTCAGCTGCGTTTGTCACCCTCGCTCCCGCGCTGTTACCCGCGGGTAGAACGTACGATGCGCTGGGGGGTTCTATCAATTTGGACTTTATCCGCGAAATGACGGCGACGGCAACGGCGGCTGCAACGGTGACGGCAAAAACCCGTCAGACTGTCCATATAATTGCTATCACAAAAAAAAAAAAAAAAAACTTAGAACGATCACGATCGCAGGGCGCAGTATGGGGTTTTTTACCGATTTGTCGCATTTTAGGGTCAGATTGTCCAATTGAATTCCTTCCAATTAATTAATGCAACGTTTTCCCCTGTATGATAATTTGAAACATCTTGCCTTTTACCCAATGGTATTACGGCAGCCTGCATATGGCTGTGTTTACTTCTGGCCAATTTCGTTTTGAAGTGGTATTTTCCTCACTATGTTTTTGCTTTACAAATGCCGTGTGTTGTTTTGACTACTACTGTTTACAGTGCTCTTGCTCAATGCCCAAATATGTTATGGTAATTTGTATAATTAATTTGCAGTCATTAGCACGTAAAATTCTATATTATTTGTAATTCACAAGGCCTTACTTTATGTACAGGCGTATGGATACGGTACAGTGTGTTAATTCATTCCCCACAGATTGCACTGGTGCTTCATTGAACTTACTCCATAAATGACTCGAGCCTGTTGCTTTGTGTAATTATATATCCCGAGGTTCAAATGGCTAAAACTAACTCTGTTCGCGCTCTTCCGGGCTCGCCTGATCCAGCGCACCAAACTTAGAGCGTCGCGCAAGACTCGAGCAGGTCCTTTTAACATGCACGCAACTAGCAATCTACACGCCGACACTCTCTCTTTCTTATTCTCTATTTCGCGTCTACGTGACATACGAGAAGTTAGGCAGTTCCGTGCCAGAGTTGGCAAGACTTCAGCCGCTGGGATTTCCTGGCTCCACTGTCGTTCGAAGTCCCGTCTGTATACAAGCAATATTACCAGAGTTCACGCATCGTCTTGTCTATAGTTCAGGTGTTCCGGCACTACGGGTGGCAGTGGCGTAGCTGAGATATATTGCGCACAAGGGAGCGCGGTGATCGAAAGAAGCTTTTGTTCATCGAAACGTGCTTTAGGCGCGCTTCGAGCTTAAGAATCTCGCCGTGCGCGATAGGACGCCGGGACATCGTCCGTCTTCGTTTGCTCTGTCGCGACTGAGGAAAAAAGAACAAACAAACCCGTACACAAGGGGATATCTTAACCACGAACTTGGTATTAAAACTGCGAGGCGATGTTTGTTTAGCGCCTGAATAGTCCGGATTATTCAAGACGCCATGTCGCTGTAAACGAGACAAACCTGCGAAAGCGGTGCGCATTTTTTTCCCCCTCGGGGCATGGAGCTACGTGAACTCTTGGTTTCCAGCATAGTTAATGAGGGTGACGCGTTTCGTGGATCGATTCGTTTTTCGTCGCTGTTCATTATTGCTGCGAAGGGAACTTACTTCGTTGAGTTAAGGTGGCTCTTGCCTATTGGTGGTCATGGTATGTGATTTGTGACGTATAGCTTGTACTACAAGTGTGTGTGCCGTGCCAAGTCTTCACTTTGTACATTTGGTTTATGTCTAAACAATCAAAACAATCTTTATAATAACATAACACATCACGTTCTTACTACGTAACGCGAGGCTTGGCATATCAATGCTGATGCAGCCCTGATCCATCCCTTATAAAAGCCCGGCAGACTTCTTCCTGTTCCCAAAGCTCAAGAGAAGCCTGAAAGGTCACCGTTTTGACGATGTTCGCGCCATTCAACGGGCTGTTGCAGAGTTAACGAAGGTCATGGCCGCCAACTTTCAGGGTGCCTTTGCAGCGTGGGAACCGCTTTGGAAGCGGAATATCGACGCCCAAGAAAGACCATTTCGAACAGTTCTAATGATATTGTTACGGAGATGAAGTGAAGAAAGACGAAGAGCGGGAGAAGCTGACTGGCGTGCGAGTGCGTTGGTCAGCCATCTTGACCCTTGCCTGTGTTTTTCCTAGTAAATACATCTTGTATATACGCAACCAGCCCCGTAACAATATGTACCGATCTCATCAATAAGCTTTTGCCCGACCTAGTCTGATTACATTACGGGCCGACATTGCAATTTTGTAGTGTCTAATTCTAGCACAATAAGGCGTGGCGTGGGCATGTGGCGTTACCCCATGGTGGCCGCTGTAACTATGCAGCGCACGAAGGCTCAGATCAGCCAATGGCTGTGTCCACCCGCCTATGACGTAATCGGGTCAGTCTATCAAAAGGCCTTATCTCAGAGAAGAGCGAGCGATTCCTAGCTGTCTTGCCGCGGGGAGGGGGGGGGGGGGGCAACATTTTGCTCACGTGTTCACAGGAACCTCGACTACCGACCGCCAGCGTTTTCTGACCACATTGAAAACATGTCGCACGGCCCCTTTAAGCGCAAAGTTCCGCCTCATACACTACGCTGAGTCCTCGTATCTCCTGTCATCATGCATTCTGTCTTTCCGTTGAAGTTCAAGATGTATGAACCAAATTGCCATATTAAACTCGTAGGGCGTTGGAGGAAAGCGCTCCCTCTCCTACACTGAGCACTGACGTTTCATTATGCCCTTACTAAGATGGCGCCAGCGGCCGCCATCTCAGGGTGGGTAAGGCTTCGATCGTGAGCATAATCTGCACTCCAGCAATTCCTTTTAAGGCAAAAGCATCTATCAAACGAGGAAATTGACCGTCGGTGGCGTGAACACGAGAAATGTAAAAAAGTCATTATCACGTGGTACATCGCCATATAACGTCATCATAACGTCACAGATAGCCGAAATGTGTGACGTCAATATGACGGCACATGCTGAAGTCATCAAACGACATCGTCGCTTGTTTAAAGGTGGGCTGATCACAGAGGCAATGCAGAACCAGTTGAGGTGTAGGAAGGTTGCGATGTCTCCGATCCCGGAGGCAGTGCATAACCACGTTAGGTGCAGAAAGCTTTCAGAGGTGGGCGGAGGCACCATTACATCGAGTGAGAAGATGGCTGTCGCCTTCGAGTCGTCTCAGGCAACTAGTTCTCAGCCATGGATGTTTCGGAATCCCTTGTGCACGGTGGGAGTGACGGGGGACCCCTAACAGTGACACAAAATGAGGGCCATAACTTAACGCAACATCAAGCGTCAAATAGGTGACCTTTATTTCTACGTGGCAGAAGAGCTCAGTCCATTACGCTAAGGCTCTTACAAACGAGAACCTACCCGAGCTCGCTGTTAATTAACAAGATTTATTCGGAGTTCTCTATTCCTACGACATGCGATAAATGCCACGACACCATAGATCTCTCATATGTTTTGGCATTGCTCCGCGTTACGCAGCGACAAGGAAAACACCGAAGAACGGTGGGACGCAGCTCTACGCAGTCCGACATTAGAGGGGTCAACTTGTCGGCTAGTTGGTTGCACCTATCTAATGGGTAACAGCGCGAAAGACCAGGACAGTAAAGGCACTACGTGTCGTTGTTTGTGGGCCTTTACTATGCTGGTCTTTCGCGCTGTTACCTATAAGACATTAGAGGGACAGTTATGGGCAGTCCAACGGGCCCGCGAAGCGTGTGAAAGGCTAGGTCTTTCGGTCCCAACGTGGGCGCGTCCCGCTTTGGGCTGGGACACTAGCGCCACCTATTGGACCTTAATAAAGTTATTTTCTCCATCCATTAAATGAACGATCAAACTATTGTACCACGTCAGTTCAATCTCAGCGCCTCAATGTCCCTCTAAACTGTCCCTCTAATCTCAGTCTGCAGCCACATTCAGTGTGTTGCCGGCTGAGCCTGCTTTTCAAGTCAGCAGGCCTGAAAAAAGCATGCTGTGCATACGTCGTATAAGACTGCAACTAGGGAGCCTTCATGTGCGCGCCTCCGTGCCTCGAGCACGGAGGCACGCACATGAAGGCTCTCTAATTGCTACAAAAGCATTACAGCCATCTCGTGGTGAAAAGGAAACATGAATCAGCTCCGCCGCGGTGCAGTAATGTTATGAGGTGAAGCGCAACTAAAATCGGAAGGGGCCGCTGTCATTGGGCACAGTGTAGTCCTAAAAAACACCTCCAACCCCCCAACATGGGTTTTGCGGACCGCCAAAAATAGCTTCGCGGACCCTGTGAAGTCCGCGTACCCCTATGTGAGAGCCACAGTGTTAAGGGAATGAATGCATAGGGAACCTGGGAGTTTTAGGGGCGAAGCACCTTAGGGGCGAGGCTTGTCCGTTCACGTCCACGGTGCGCGTTGTCACGGAGAGATGCGTAGTTAACAAAAGGTTAACAAGAAGAAAATAAAAGGCTGTTAACCAGGACAAAATAAAAGGCCACAACACCGTAAAAACACAGAAATTTAAGCACCCATCAATCAAAGCATATGACGCAAAGGTTTAACAATAGACTAATATCAATCATAATTGGCACAGAACAATATAAAACACCTACAAGCACAAACCATTTATACTAATCGGCGACTTCAACGTACACATTATGGAACTTAGGGCCTAGCTTTGTCGCCGACACTTTGTCACTTTATGTCACTCAATTTACATTATATGGGGCAACGCTCGGGTAACGTATGGCTACTCACCAATACGACAACCAGAGCTTCGCCTACTCGTCATGATTCACTTCGTGGAGAAGCGTGGATTTTCTGTAGTGAAGCTCCTTAGGCCCGCACCCCGCCGTCGCCATCGCCGTTGAAGCTCCCTGCAAAACATAGATGCGGCGCCAGCGCAAAAACACAATGAAACGCCGCGCGCACCGAACGCCGAGCGGTTTGGTTCTAGCGCACCAGAAATTAGAGGTTAAATAAAAGAAATAAGCTCTGTGCACAACTGGTTATAATGGCCGTCTTCACTTTCATCACCTTTATCGTGGATTGTGAAATGACAACCACTCTTCCAGTGCTGTACGGGCTCTTTGTCGAAGGTAGTAGCAGATGCCCTCTACACCCGACGCCGGCGCAATTAAAAAAAAAGAAAAGAAATCGCCAGGCCTGCGCGGCGTTCGGCGCGCGTTGCGAAAAACAATTCGCGTTTATAAATTACAGTAAAATTCATCGAAAACCATGTTTGTATATCTATAAAAAAGGGACCCACTTCCAGGAACAACTAAGGGCTGTCCAAAGGGCCCGCGAACGGGCGGAGGACCATGGTCGTCCGGTCCCAACGTGGGCGCGGCCCGAAACTACGAGCTTGTAGTTCCTTTGGACCTTATTAAAGTTTGTTGACTGACTGACTGACATTACTTGGATACATGGATAGTTGTCCTCAGAAACGTAAACATGAGGATGATGAAGACGATAAGCACCTAGGCAAGGATGCGGAACCCAAAGCCAAAGCAGCGGCAGCAAGACGAGCCCGGCAACAGGATCTTGCGGTTTTAAACCTCTTTGGTGTCAACCTTGGTGTCAACAAACTGCGTTTAACACCTTCATTCAAACGAATAGACCAACTCGCTCTAGCTTGAAACGTGGCGCCTCAAGTACGTTTACCGCTTGTTGTCACTGATAGTTTTTTGAATAAGTTGTACTAAAGGCGTTTTGTTACCGGCACTATTGTTCCCTATGATTTTTTTGCTGACGTCGAAGATCAAAGAGTGAAGCGAGTAAGTGATGAAAACTAACAAATGTTCCTAGGGCGACTGCGGAAGTTCGAAAGCAGAAGGCGTAGCGTTACACGCAGCTAATAGGGCTCCGTAAGCACTAGCTTTACACAGACTGCAAGTCTATACTCGTGCTCACCGAAATGTTATTACGTTTTTGTTTTCGTACATAGTGTAAATAAACTTTTTCTAAACAGTCTTGTAAGAATTCTCGCGGGACTACCCCTCTCGACGATTGCGGAAATTCGCAAGGAGGAGGGATAGCGTTACGTGAGCAGTAACTATGAGCAGTAACTGGATTATGGCTAGGGCTCACATTCGTGATTCTCGGGTGACTTTGGCGTTTAGTCGTATAGTTAATCGGAGTTTAGTTTCGCATTCTTCGCAATACTCCAATTTCTTAGCTGAAATCATATCCGAACACGAAAGCATCGAAGCACCCGAAGCGTATTTTTGCTATCTGGAAGGTTTGCACGCAGAAACACATATACACACAAGCACAAATACTTGAATAGAAAAACGCGCACATTTGTGGGTATTAGAATCCTAAACCTTGTTGTAATAGTCTCAAGCATAATTTACGAGGTCCGTGTGTTCGATGTCGCCGCGCGCTCCCTGGGGCCCTACATATGTTGACGTTTCTCGCTACGTGGGCGACAAGCCCTTTGTTGAATGGGCGATGGGTGCGGTCTACGATATACTGTTGCCGTTAGGTAAAACTTATGTCGGCAAAACCGGCCGATGTGTCAATGACCGCTTAGAACATGCCCTTTCGATAAAGAAATGCAAAAAGGTGACATTGGCATTGGTCTTTAAAATGAGACTATATCAGATATATCCAAATTGTCCGAAATTTCACCGCTGATTGTTTATCGGACATTTTCGGTTATATTCGAAAACATGGAGCCCTAGTTATGTCATTGAAGTCCTAAGTTATTGAGATCTCTTATCGCTCTCTAATGTCTATGTTGGGAACGTTTTTTTCTGAATATCAGTGCATAGTACTCCGAATCGTCTAAATTTCTGAACAGTGGAGCTTTTCAGTTGGAGGATCGCCTTTAAACAGTTCGCATAAACTGGCCTAGCTATGACGTCGTTGCGCCTAGCAACCACCTGGAACGTCTGCGCCTAGCAACGCGCTGGAGGAAGGCGAAGAGGAGGAGAAGAGAAGAGGAGAGGAAAACAAGAAGACATAAATAAAACAGAATTTCTCGGCGATGTGGTATTTGAATGCGCGCGCCCATGGAACGAAGGCGAGCGTCGTAACCACTCGGCTATCCAAGGACGCTAGCAGAACACGCATTTATGGGAGCCATGTGATTGCGTTGCTATGAGTGGGAGAAGAATCAAAAGATACTGCGAAGAAAGAAATAAGCAGAGAGGAAAGTGGAGACAGGAACCACAACAGAGAGAGACAGCGAAAGAAAGAAATAGAGTGAGAGACAAAGAGATAGAAACACAAAGAAAGAGGAAGAAAGCATAGCATATCCTTTAATAGCATAGTACAGCATTGCATAGACATTAGGCATGTATAAACATTGTGTAGATATGCATAGTATCGTGTAGCAAGGGGTGAGAAAGGGAAGCGGGTGTGAAGAGGAGAGAAAAAAAGGAGGGGAGAGGGTAAAGCATAGCATAGCCATCTATAGTATGGTATGCCCATGGTTGGGCAAGGGAAGTGAGGGTGAGAGAAAGGAGGATAGTCAGGCCATCAGCTCCACTGATTCCTCAGTCTTCGCAATATAATGGCGCAACTTTTTCCAAACGAAGTCCACTCTCCTCATTTATTCATTTTGTTTTAGGCGTTTATAGAACCCGCAGACTTTGGCGTCGTACGCGAAAAACTCGGCACTGGTGAGCGTACAAATTCACACTGGTCAAATGCGAATTTGTTTGCGCCGTTTTTCCGATGATAGATGCTTTCTCGATCATGGGTTTGTCGGTGATCGGCTGTTTCTGGTGCGGGAATGTGATATTTCATAGAGGTGACTCGCCGTTTGATGTTGCCACATTTCATTGTTGCCTGGATATAAACGTACGGTCTCAGGTTTTAGCGCCGGTGCAGAACGTGTTGTTATTAGGCACAATGCCAGCTGCGTAGGCGCGCCCTCGCGCTACATCCGCAACCAAATAGCGCTGTTTTAGATGCGAAGCAGCTCTTTGAATAGCCTGTGTAACGCTGTCCCTCCGTGCGTCCGTACGAACGCGCCGCAACGCGCTCCCCTCACCGCAGGTGTTGGAGCGGTGCCAAGTAGGTCACGCCGCAGCTGAGCGTTGACGTCACGCTCCCCTCGCAGTGCGCGCTGACGTCACTCTCTCCCTCGCCTGCCGCGCGCTCGCCGCAGCGCCCGCAGCTGCCGCCTGACGCGCAACGACAAGACCTACGCCAGCCATCGCTTCAAACGAATCTTCCAGCGCTCACCGCAGCACCCGCGTTAGCGCCGTTCAACCCGTGACGCCACCCGTGCGCAACGCTGCTGCTTCGCATCCTATCGGGGTTCCCTTTGGGAAGATGGTGTAAATTTTTAAATGCGAATGCATTTCTTAGTCGGGCTATGTCCGGCGTCCGGCGTTGTCCGCGGAGGAGGAGGATAGGTTGAGGAGGTGTCCGCGCGCCGGCAGGTGTTATCTCTCCGCACTCAGTCCCTCTCCCATAGCAACAGCTGCGGGCGCGCGCGCTTATCCTCGCCCCTAGCAACCGGAGCAGGTGGTGCGGGCGGAGTAGCGGAGAGTGAGTGGAGAGGAGGAGCGCGCTCTGGTGTGTGAGGGCGCTCGCATCGCGGGAGCTCGGAGGAGCTCCCGCATGTGTGGAGAGAGTGTAGGAGAGGGTAGGTGCAGTGCTTCGCCGCTCCTTCTCTCGCCGTTCGCTCTCTCTCCTCCCTGCGCCCCACTCTCCCGTCCGGTCGCTCGCACGTATATATAAATGGAGTGAAGCGCGCGCGAAATGCATTCGCATTTCCTCACGATTCCCTTCGGGGAGGTGGGGGGCATTTTTTTGCTTCCGCCGGGGATGGAAAGAAAGAAAGAAAGAAAGAAAGAAAGAAAGAAAGAAAGAAAGAAAGAAAGAAAGAAAGAAAGAAAGAAAGAAAGAAAGAAAGAAAGAAAGAAAGAAAGAAAGAAAGAAAGAAAGAAAGAAAGAAATGTCGTTGTAGGGCACGCAAACGCGAAGCTTCCCCCCGCCTCCACTTTGCCGATAAGCGAAGGGATCCTGAATTTTTACAGCGAAGTTTTATACCTCTCTTTGGTGTGAAAATTTCATGGAGTCAATATAAAACTTCTGTAGCGTGTATGTGCCCCAGCAATCGGGCTAGTCCCACTGCACACTACAGGTGCTCGCGTGCTCCTTTGCTAGAAGATGCGCGCATCACCTTCTTCTTCACTCTTAGAACAAAAGGAGTGCTTTTACGCCCTTTGCGAGAGTTTTGGCTTGTCCCGCAGGGCACTCCTTTTTCCGGGTTGAAACTACTCTCTTAAGAGAGAGAGTGATCCAACGCCCTCTCATGGAGTACAGTACTCCGTCTGCGATAGAGTGAAAGCACTCCCACCGAGAGAGTAAAGCTGGCACATTGAAATCGCTCTGGTATAAAATTAATCAAGCGCAAAAAAAGAAAGACAAATACATACACGCACACATCCACGCAACCAAAACACGCAGAGCGCTCGCGATTACAACACTTAGATTAAAGAGAACCTTCCCGCTGTCGTGACGGGAGATGTAAATGAAGGCGTGATGTTTGGAAGCGTTTCGCTACACTGCCAGTCGAATACGCTCGAATCCACGCCTGCAGGCATAAAATCTGTCCAAATTACGGCGCTGCTAGTCAATTCGTTACGTGACTACGCAGCGGGCTCCCAGAGAAAGCAACGCAATAGACTTGACGTGGCTTTTGCAAGATTCTAGGTCATACAGCCTGCAGCGCTTACGCGTGGCGTGCTGTTAATAGGCGGCCAAAGCGGCTGCAAAAAAAAAATTTTTTTTGACACTGTAAGAGCGTCTGACGGACTAATATTATTGATACTTAATTCTGGGGGTAATTAGAAGACATACATCAGTGCATACATACATATACAAATAATAAACAACACTGGATTCGAACCACTGACCACACGCACCGAGAGCAAACACGCTAACCACTACACCACAGAGCCACTTTTTTTTTCTTTCATGGTATTTATTATGCGTATTTGAAATTATCACAAACGCTATGATGTAGTGATGCATTAACCCAGCGACAATAATCGCACAAGCACTGCACAAGCACTACACAAGCATTCATAAGCTTACATACATATACTGTGCAAGTCCAGAGAAACAGGAAAAGTTCTTCAAAGCTTGTCACACAGGTAGGCTGGTAAGGATGAGCACCTCATCAAGGTGGGGTGCCAGTCTGGTATGATATCTAGTTCTTCGTAAATGTCCTTTAGATGGAGAGCCATACGCATGAAATGCATACTTGAAGCAGTGACTGGTTCTGCATTACGGTCTTGCATGCGCGTTTTCCACAGACTGTGCAGTCCCATAAGGAAAAACATGTCAAAGGGCACTTCATCAAGAGACGTTGGGAGAAGGTAACGTATCGTATGTGAATTAATGATAAAATATTTTTTAACAGTTCTTTGAAGGATGTCCCAAAACAGAATGGCATCTTTGCAGCTAATAAAACAGTGTTCTGTGGTCTCTGGTACATCGCAGAGACGGCAGTTAACTGACGAAACAAAAATACCTTTCTTCTGCAACCATGATTTCACCGGCAGTGTATCAGTATGGAGCTTGTAAAAGAAGGTTTTTGTATCAGGAGAGATATACATTTTCCGAACTCGTTTTAGCACATCATGTCCTGGAAGGTCGGAATATACTGTGCGGTAAAGCGGAGGTGGGAAAAGCATAGATAACAAATCCTTGTAGAGTCTCCTGCGTGATACTGTGTATAAGTATTCTATGGAAAACCGGACCTTGAGGAATCGAACAGCGATGAGAACTTCCTGCATGAATCCCCACAAACACGGGCGCATAGAGAAATCTGAAGAAACAATCAAGTCAGGTAAGGCATTAACAAATGTAATCTGCATGAATGATCGAATAATAGGATGGGAACTGTCGCGAAAAAAGTAGAACCTTGAAACTATTTGCCACAGATATAAATGAACTAATCCCAGCACTCCCTCCCTTACTGGCCTGAATAGGTTGTCCCGTCTCATTGGTTCAAAAGTGGAAGACCACACGAAAGTTGCGAAAGTCCGATGAAAGCGTTGTATGTAGGACCGAGCGCAATGAATAAGTTGCAATACATAGTAAAGCTTTGTAGCTAAAAATGTATTGCAAGCTTCAGCTCTCCCAAAGATGGAAAGGCGGTGTGGAACAAAAGTTTGGGCCTGTCGTTCAAGCTTAGGAACGCGTTCTTTCCAGTAACGTGCACTGAATCTGTAGGCATCTAACGGCACACCAAGGTACTTTGGTGGAGTACGAGTCCAATTAATTCCTGCGAACTTCTCCGGCGTACTACCCCATGACCCAAACCATAATCCTAAACTTTTAGATGAGTTTAAACGAGCACCTGATACAATACCGAATTTACTTATTGTAGATACCACATTCTCAACACTTCGTTTGTCAGAGCAAAAGAAAGCTACGTCGTCTGCATAAGCCAATACCTTAACTTCATTGCCTAATATATTGAAGCCGCGAATACTATTGGATTGTATTGTGCTCAGGCATAGCGGTTCAAGATAAAGTGCAAACAGCAATGGGGACATTGGGCAGCCTTGCTTCACAGAAGAGCAAATAGACACCGGCTTTGACAGGTGTCCATTAATAATTAGACGAGTTGAGCAGTCATTGTAACAAAGTTTAACGCCTTCGAGCAACACAGAGCCAACATTTGCATGTTCCAGAAGGGAAAACAGAAAGGTATGACTGACACGGTCAAAAGCTTTGGCAAGGTCTACCTGTAGCATAGCAAGCTGTCCTTGACAACTGTAGCAATACTGAAGAAGTGTTTGAGCGATGTGTATATTTGTTTGTATGGAACGACCTCTAATTCCACATGTCTGGTGAGAACCAATAAGTATTGACATCACAAACTGTAACCGATTTGATAATACTTTAGCAAAAATTTTGTAGTCAACATTGGACAGCGCTATTGGCCTGTAGCCTTCAACGGAACGAAGTTTTTCCTTTTCAGAGCTTTTCGGAATCAGAACAGTATGACTTTTGCAAAAGGACTGCGGAAGAGTCTTCATGTCTTAACTTTTCCTAAATATATCCAACAGAATTGAACTGAGAGTTGTTTTGAATGATTTATAAAATTCAGCAGGAATCCCATCAGGGCCAGGTGTTTTTGACAAAGGTAGTTGATCAATGGCCTGCTTAACTTCCTCTAAAGTTATAGGACTACTAATGATTGCGCAGTCATCTTCGTTCAATGGGCTTAACAGAGAAACAAAATTTGCTTTGCGTTCGCCACCATGGTCATCAGGAAGAGCACTAAACAACACTTTGTAGTACCTTTCGAATTGCAAGATAATGTCTTTTGTATCTGTTAGAAGAGCACCGTTAGAACGCAGATCTGGAATAGACTTGGACAGTGCGTGGCGCCGCTCATCAAGTAAAGCTTGACGCGTCGGTTGCTCCGAATTCAAAGTCCTGCTGTTCCGAGATCGAATACGCGCGCCTCTGTAGCGAGCAGCATCATAATTTTGTAGCTGGCACTTAATGTTTGCGTTTGCACTTAACGTTTGCGTCTCACATGCAAAAGGTCTGTCTGCGGGCTGCTGGTTGTTTCTGAGAAAGAGTCTACCTTGTTCAGCAATTAGTACTAATGTTGACAGCGAAGGCAGGTACATATGCTGCGATTTTGTGTTGCATGGAGTGCCGTGGAGGATTATCAACTTGTATGCATTTAATGAGATTTCAAAAGGGTTCAGTTAGTTGAAGATATGTCCAGTCTAATTAACTGTGAATATTTCACTGTACTAATGGGCGACTTCAACTGTGTATGCGATCCTAGTGATCGCAGCAATCCTAATAGTCACCGAGACAGGAGTGGTGAAGTTTTTAAGTGGTATCGTAGATAATGCAGGGCTCATTGACATTGGTACATTCGGTCAAGTAACTGCGTATACTCGACTTCAGGGAAGCTCTTCTGCTCGCCTTGATCGAATTTACGTATCTTCATCACTCCTACCTCGAGAACTTTCGTGCAGCACTGAGCCAGTTTCATTTTCGGATCACTGTATGGTTATCGCAAAAATTGGTACAAGCCGCCGAACTCAATTCCGACCACAGTGGGCACTTTGGAAGATGAACTCAGACCTCATAAGCGATCAGGAATTCAATATTAGAGTTAAAGAGGCAGTGAGAAATTCTTTTTTCTAAAGGATTGCATGTGTTCGCTGCTTGGGAGCTTTTTAAGCAAGAGGTTCGTGCGCTAGCCATAGAGATTGGATCTGTCAAATCGTACTATCGAAAGAATGAGGAGAAGAGATTATTTAAAAGCCTCTGTAACCTTTACGAGATTGAATGCGAAAAACCAGGCGCATACATTAATGAGATTGAATACACCACAGAGCCACCGCATGCTGCGATGAGTTTTCTCAAGCATATGTATTCACAAAGTGCTTTGAAAAAAAAGGGGGAGGAGCTTGCAACTTGTGTTCTTGCATCGTCAGCGTGCATTGCGCCTGCATTAAGTTCGTAAATAGATTACGCGGCGTCATGAACTCGCGGAGACCTCCGTTAGCACCTTATGCTCCGACTTCGGTTCGTCGTCTGTCGTGCCGCAAGCAAAATGATAAAACGTGTGTCCTTTTGAGTGTTCACCCTAAATTGTGGATGTCTTTCTCGCCCAAATTTCGCAGATACCAGCGTGACAAGTACCTTCAGGTAGCGAAACTCATGTGTATTCTACGAGCGTGTGCTGTTGAGTGATTCTGGTTATTTTTGCCGCGAGCCGCAAGTGTTTTCAGTGGCACCAGTGCGTTCTCAGCTGTTCGTAGACCATGTGCTATGGCATCTCATCATAGGCGTGCGCAGGGTTCCCCTTCAGGGGGGGGGGGGGGGCAGGGGGGGGGGCGAAGGTTCATCGCAGCGCCCCCCCCCCTCCCTATTAAGTCAATGTATGGGGCAGAATTTGCGCCCCCCTTTCTTAGGTGACTAGGGGGGGCGGCCGCCTTCTCTGCCCCCCTCGTGCACGCCTATGCATCTCATTGTTACATAAGTCAACGCCTGAGTTACAAGGGTATTTTAGCGTTTACATATACAACCATGTGTATTTATTGCGCGCGTACGTACTGTTGCGGGCTGCACGCCGGGTCAGCGGCACCTTCCGAGCAGTTAGACGAATATTTCCACCATGAGCACTTAACGCGCGCTGAGGCGCGATATACAGTGCTTCTCAATTAGTCATAGTCAGTATTTAATTGCTTTTATACACGGAGACTAGCTACCTTTTCACTAAATAACCTTTACACTTCACTGTCGCGCAGGGGCGTAGCCAGAAATTGTATTCGGGAGGGGGGGGGGGGCACCGCCTTGATTTCGGGAGGGGCACCTCCTTGGAATGGTCATTTTTCGCTCTGTATGCCATGGCGAAAAAATTTTGAGGGGGGCACGTGCCCGGTGTGCCACCCCCTGGCTACGCCACTGCTGTCGCGCGCCATTATAATGAACGTCGTAGGCGTGCACCAAGCTCCACTAATTCGCGAGTGAAATGTCTCCCTAATAATAACAAGATAATACTGTTGCGGTTCTCTGTTGCGAACGTCCGCGTGTATTTGGCGGTCCTCCTGAAGAAATTGTGCAGTATTTGCTAGAAAAAATGGCGTAATTGTATGCCTCAGTGAAACAGCTGTTCTTCTGAAAATAACGTTTATTTATATTTCGTAGGATATCTTTTGTCACAGCAGGTCACAAGTGGTGCCACGAGCACTCGTACTACCTGTGTACCTTTAGGTGCGGCCAAACTAATTATACAAATTATGCTACCGTTGATAAATGATCAACCCTTCCATGTTCGATGAATGTTGGTCTGTTTCCGTTCGCAGCCTGTCGCTTATTTGCATATTTTGCAAGAATCATCTGTTCAGTCCATCTGGTATAACACAAGGATTATCTACAGTATCCTCCTCGAACAAAAGATAAAAGCGCCCCTTTCCAAGGCATACTGTCCACTACAAGGGGCCCCATCTGATCTTTGGTATGCTTCACCGCACAACTGATTTGCATTGCGGCTGACTTACGTTTTTCCATCCCCATGAGATGGCTGCAGATCTTCAGTTGCCGTTATCTTGCGACATATGCAGTTCCCAGGCTTGCATATTTGAGGAGCAAGCATAGCTAGAAACAGGTGGAATGTGGCTGGAGACCGCACAACTTATTGACAAGCTGTTGAGATCAAACTGGCGCGACACTTCAGTTTGACCATTCTTTCGCACATTGAAATAAAGGGCACCTATTTCACAATACATGAGTTAATTTATGGCACCTACCTTCATCACGTCCACTGTTCATTCCACAAGGGGTTTTCGAATCATACGTTGCTGAGACCCACTGATCTATACGTCAGTGTTTGAACAATTTCTTTTGCATAATACAAGCTCTTTTTTTGTTTGAATGCACTAGAAATTCTTAAACATGAATTGATACAAAAAATGTGAATTGTAGTACTTTATTGGAATCAAAACAATAACATCCATAATGTCAATGTAAAAATACACATTTTCATCTACAGTACAGAACGTATGCTCATTATTGAACACAGGAAACAAGATACACAGCACAACCGAAAGTACAGAAAAAAAACATCACAAGGCACGACACATATACTTAGCAATGCCAGTATGCATTTAAATCCAAACAGACGGCATGCACAAGGGACTTGGTGTCTGCTTACAAATGACGGCACTTCGATAAGTCAATGAAGGCTTACAACACTTTTGAGAAAAATGCGACTGTGGAATAGGCATGGTAGTGTACAATTTCTTTATATTGCATTAGTTTGCCCTCAGGCGTGAGACATGATACACGACTGTGCAGTCAACTTTGTTGTATAAAAACCTGTGGTGTCGACCATAGATCCACCTGCCAAAATTTGTAAACACGCTTGCCTTTGTTCACATATTTTCATATGATGATGCAAATTTCTAAAATCAAGCTTGGGAACTAGGCATTACTTCACAACCATGATTCGCCGGAATATTATGCTTAAGTAGTAGACCTACAGTTATAATATTTTCATGCCAGCTAGTGCCGTGCCATCATTTGCTACCGGTAAAGTAGTTCACCATCTTTAATAGCTGAATTTATGGCTCATGCGAAACTACCTCATGTAAAATGAATCCGAATACCATGACTGGAAAGTTACGTTAGGCAATAACAAGTTTTAAATTAAAAATTGCCTATCAATACTGGTGGTGGCTTGACACATTAGAGCCAAGGACTGGATATGCCATGAGGTTGCATAAAAATTGAACAGGCTATAAATACAGGTTGTAAAACAGCCAGGAATTAAGTTCAGTCAGCTAAATGAGTTTACATCCTTTTTCAAGACATATAAAATTTTCAAAATGTGTACTCTTATTGGAAAGTTCGGACACAGCATCGTGCATAACACACTGCAGGAGTCCAAGTGCTGGCAATCCTAAATGCTGAGTGATGTACAAGATCGTCAATATAGTGTACTGTAAGGCCCATGAGTGTTCGCAAAACAGGCCGTCCTGTAGGCGAACAGGTGGGCCAGAACTCTCGCTGCTTCGCCAGAAGTGTCTAGTCTTCCTGAAAAAAGATATCAAATAAAGAAGTGTATTAGGCTTTCTGCATCATACAAATGAATGCCCTACAAAAGACTAACATGACATCTCTTACTGCAGACTTTTTGAAAAAAAAAATCACAAAAATACAAAAATTGAAACGCTGCCTTGAGAGATCTCCAACGAGTGCAGCATGCTTTTATTATAAAATCTGAAAGATGTAGCAATATGATACAGAAAGACTGAGCTCATTGCTGGTCCATGTATTTCTGCCATGTTTTGATACACATAGCAAAAGAACAAGGTATGATGGCTACTGTGCAGTGTTGCTTGGTGTTTCATGGAGGCAACTCCTACAAGAAAAATAATTCATTCACCCTCAAAATTTACTGCAAGTTCAACCAAATAAATTATTTTAAAACTTGGGCTAGATGGGAAAAGATATAGATATATACTTATGAGGCATGCCACAGTGCACACCCTTGATTCTTTAATGTACATCTAAATCTAAAACCATGCTAATGCCAAAGCAACACCTAGACAACATTGTTAGTACTGCACGTGTATCTGACTAAACCAACAGTGTATACAGCGCCTGCCTATAAGTTATGCACTATCCTGCTGCTGCCAATGACGAAATACGTATTCTCTGAAAATTTTCCATCCTGCTTACTGCTTGATATTAACTTAAATGTCACCTAGCCAACACACTAGACATGCAATAAACATAACTATCAAGTCTAAACGAATGCAAAAATTTTCCTAACCGTGATAACTTAAATCACGAGGTGCATGGAACCAATCCTTTTTAAGTGACTCGGTATTTCACGCCGCACTGATCAGCTGTAAAGCACGCCAGTACCTATATCAGATAACTGGCATAAATTCACTTTGACGTCCATGCATGAAACACTTTTTTATCTCTTAAATTTATTATCCTAAAGCACTCGAACACGAAAAATTAATTCAGCACACAATACACAAACTGACAGTGTGGATAAGGCTTTTCTATTACTACGGGAAAAAACATTTCACAGTATTACGCTGTAAGATTTTTGTCACTGCTGCTCCCATTTAATATTAGCATTAAAAGCATTGCTGTGCTTCCTACACAAAGTGACCTTAGAGACAGGCTTTAAAAGGTGTCATACTCTTCTTTCCTGTAAAGTTTTCCTCTGTTATCTTTTACCCTCGTACGCCCTTCGTTTGCACAGCATGGCCAGCCAGATTAACAGCTGGCAAACATGCCTGTGTTACCATTTATGTCTTCCTTTCCTTCTTTCATATAAAGTCTTGGAGCATTTCGAAATATACACACCAAGTTCAGTAGTGTAGCATTGCCAACTGCACAAACATTCATAACCTTCACACTACACAAGACTTCATGAGGGTCTAGTTGGCGCATACCGACAAAAAATTACTAAGCGCAAGAAAAACGCAGCACACAAGGAAGATACACAAGGGACAATCGGTTTTCCACTGTATCTTCTTGTGTGCTGCGTTTTTCTTGCCCTAAGTACTTCACACTATGGCCAACCAAAGCACTGCCTCTGTGGTGAGACCAAAAACCAAATACTTGCAGGTTCAAGCTCACTCCACACCTATTTCGTCAAAAGCACAGCATTTGAGTTTCTTATAAATTAGGTTGTTTACCAGGTATCATTCTAATGAAAGAGCTGAAAACAGCATGGTACAGCATGGAGTAGGCGCACAACAGCACGTCCTTTGTGAATTTGCGAGGGAGTTATCCGGTGACCTGCGTGCTACCGCTTTCTGATGCCGCAGTAAATTCAATATTTACATTCATCAACAAGCATGAATGTAGGAAGCTTACACGTGGGTTACAGAAGTAAATCATAACAAATGACTAAAGATGTCTTGTCCTTGCCGAACACTATTTGTTTTTTTAATTGCCATAATGTTTAACGGCTGCTTAGCTTTTCTTCACAACTTCATAATAGTCTTATGCGAGACATTTATTTACGATTGTCCCTCTACCATCACGATTGCCATGAGCTGACTTGCGCTGATGTGACTGCATTAGTCGGGCACAGCTCACACATCTTCAAATGGCTGAGAATATTCACATGAAATCCAGGAAGGTTCCAGTGCTGATATATGTCACTAATTAAGTGACAATACCGTAAAATGCATGTGCTTCACCATACACGCTGTCACTTAGCAGATGACTGTCACATATCGCCATAATTATATCCCTGCGGCAGAATTTATTCCCACTAGTCAATTAAACTCAACCTAATAACGTCATTAGACCATGGTATGATGATGATGATAATGATGCAAAGGAAGGAAGGAAAATAACTTTATTGCGATATTGATGCAAATGCTTTTTTTTCTTAGACACGGAAAAAAAGTGTAATGCAAAAAATGTTATGGAAAAGCATTCTCACTAATATTCTGTGCCTCGATAAAATTTCCATAGTTGCACGGCGGAAGAACAAGGGCGCCCAGTGCACTCTGTATCCAGCGTAAATTCTGCCAAAACATGAGCGCCGGGTGATGCCACAGGTTAATAACGCACACAAGTAGACACTGAGACTGAAGAAAAGCACAAACACATCCAGTATGAATACTAATAATAACATTAATATTGAGGGTTTCACGTGCCAAAACTATAATATGAGGCCCGCCTTAATGAAGACTTCAAAAGCCTGTTCTTTAACGTGCACTGACATCGCAGAGTACACGAGCTTCTAACATTTCGCCTCCATCGAAATGCGACCGCCGCGGCCGGGGTCCAACTCGCGACTTACGGGTCAGCAGCCGAACACCGTAACCATTGTACCACTGAGGCGGCCAAGAATGACAACTGAATCAAATGAAAACATAGTTGGCCTTAAATCACTTATTACGGCATGATAACCGCGGGCTTTCGCGTAAGTGTATATTTTCTGCAAACACACTGCCGCACTCACGCTTTATGGGAAGCAAATAAATTATAACGCACAAATTGACTTTATCGAGGCGCATGCGAGCTTCGATAGACTGACCGTGCGACGTCTGTGCCTTCACAAAAGCTTTTTAAACGCGCATCAGGCATCACACGTATGTGCGCCTAATGTTATTTATTGTACTTTACAGGCGACACAGCATGCACTATTACACATCTGAACGACGATAGGACGCGAAGCAGAGAAAACAGAAGCACCACTTACCGTTCATATTCCCGACTGTGCCGAACCATGTGTTGGCCGGGCACTCAGTCACGCAGTTGAGTCTGCAGACAATCACAAAACCAACGCGCACACAGCACCAGATGTTGCACTGCCGTCGCTAAATGCGGTTCACGTCCAGCGTCGAGATCACAGTCGCGCACACACGTACACACGCCGCCGACGCAGCTGAGCAATCACCAAACTTCAACAACTGAACAACGCGTCAAAATGGCGAAGACAACGACGGGCGACGGCAAAGTTTCAGGGTTTCAGCCTTTCAGCTGCTTCGGGCGCGCGCACGTTTCTCCTCTCCTTGTTTCGCCGTTTCTTTTTTTCTTTCCTCGCGCGCGCATGCGTCGTACGGTTCTGTTATCGTGCTTCTGGCATTTCTCTCTCGCCGTTTCGCAGCCGCTTGATGCAAGTCGCGTCTTTTTTTTTTTTTTTTTTTTTTTTTTTTTTTTCCCTATCGCGACAGCTTGGTTTCGGCGGCGTTGGCATGTTTGGTTTTGAGCGAAAAAAGCAGCTTCTATCGTGAGCGAAAGGTCGTGCTAGATGCAATTAAATATAGGAGCCAGAGGCGCGTTTGCACTTTGCAATTTGGGCGGTAAACCCCAACGATTAACTGATTAAAAATGGGCATTTTATTTCTTGCGTGTTACGGAGGGGTGCACATATGAGTGAGATGTGCGTGTTGTTTCGACTACTGGCGCTCGGCCCCTGACAAGCACACCCCTGTGCTTGCACAGAACGGTGCAGAACTGCCGCGGGCACAAATGCTTGTGATAACTCGCTTAAAGTACGAGCAGAGCTAGGTAGCAGATTATGGGACTGCATGTTTACCAAGCCGGAATGTGAAGTCACCGAAACACTACTGGCGTTCGCCTTGCGCTCGCAAATACAAGTGTCAGCAAAGCTTGCCGAGCACAAGTGGTCGCGAAAACGCAGGTGTGATGTTTGGGAGCGCTGGGAGTGTTTCAGTACGAGTGAACATAATCGCGTGCATTTACGATCCCGGATTCTTTGGGCATGTCAGCGGTTTTCGACACTACACGTTGAGGAGGCATATGTTTCGTCGTCCGTTCATCGAGAACCCAGACCGCTACGTGAATTCTAGCCCGGCCTGCGGCAGATCCCCAACGGCTTTCCACGTTACGGGTGGAGTGCGCCGAAAAATTGTTGCCTCCCCCTCCCTGTCATCTTGCGTCCCTTCCGCACAGTAGCGTAGCCAGAAATTTTTTTCGGGGGGGGGGGGGGTTCAACAATACTTTATGTATATTCGTGCGTGCGTTTGTATGTGTGCATGCATATATACGCAAGCAAAACCGAAAAATTTCGGGGGGGGGGGGGGGGGTTGAACCCCCCCAACCCCTCCCCCCTTGGCTACGCCACTGCTTCCGCACTAAAATGTGGGGTGATGCCCTCAGCATGCGACGGGCTTCTCGAGAGCCTCCAGGCGTTCAACGGGCCCGTGTCGCCAGGACCCAGGACGATCCCTCCCGCAGGATTGATTGAATGAATAAAATATTATTATCATAAAATCAGGTTATTTAGTTTATAATTTTTGAGTGAGTTACGCTGTGCATCAGCGCGTGGCCTTGAAGCGAAGAACGGATACCCCGTGACAAGCCGCGCGAAACTATTAGTGGCGTTGCAGATGCGCACGAAGTTACAGTGGACGCGTTCGTCGGCTTGTCTGTCCGAATGGCCTTCCTCAGCGTCCCAGGTCAAAACGCAAGGAGCGCGCGCATTCGCTAGCAAAGGAGCACGCGAGCGTCTGCCGGTGGTTTAGGGGCCTGGTGTTTCGTAACCGGGCCTAGCCGAGCTATGCCGCAGCCATTATTTTAAAATAAAATGTTTTCTCTCTCGACTGAGCGACAGTCCGAGATACAAGACTGCGCGGACTTATCTTTGCAGCTTCTCCAATGGGGAGAATGGGACGAGTAAAACAAGCTGTGAAACAAGCTGTCGTATGGTAAAGGAGTAAAACAGGCATTGAACTCTCTTGCGGTTTGCCGGAGTAAAACAGGCACTTTACTCTCTTTTCCCAAAAGGAGTGAAAGCCCCCTTTCACTCCTTCTGGCCAGAGAGAGTAAAGTGACTCTCTGTAGAGGGAGTATAATTTCTTACTCTCTCTGCAGAGAGAGTAACAAAGCTTCTTTACTCTTGCTGCTGGAGTTTCAGTTTTTAGAGTGTTCTTTCGTTCCTCCTAGCTCCCCTAACGTGGAGCTGGAACGCCCTTTCCTCCATTACCGATTTCAGGCTTGGCACCACTAGTACCTCATCAAAAAAATCTCTGTCAAAACAATGTGGCGAATTACCTCGGTCAGGCCATTCTTCTTCTTCTTTCCCTCATGGCTCATTAGCAGTGATTTCGGTGTAGAAAACACGGACGCACATGACATACTTCACCGTCCCCAGATTTCACGTTAGCGGAGCTGAAACACGCTTCCCAGCATGCTTCACCCCTTCCCAGTCTTTGTTGTTGCTTTGTATGATCTTTCCTCGATGTCGCAAAACGCGCGTTTGCTGCCTCCTTACAATCCAATTTGCGAGATCCCTCAAAGAAAAAAAAAAGAGCCTTTTTTTTTAACCTTGTTGCATCGATGCGCAGGCGCTTTCATTCGAGAGGTGTCTTCCCTCACCCCTCGACATCAGACAGCTATAGAAGTCATTAAGCCATTTCTTTGGTGGCGAGGATATATGCTAAAACTGTACGCACACTCGGACTCCGCGAAAATACAGCGCAGCTGCATGAACACAGCACAATAAACTGCTAGGCTAGTTGGTAGTGCTCAGTGATACGGCGTCCCGCCAACGGGGCCGTACGCCGCATCGTTAAGGCCTGACCACACGTACCGTTTGCTGCGCGTCAGCGCGCGGCTTTCTGACGCGGCGCCGCGCCTTCTCCCGATGGAGAGAGAGGGCGCGTGGCTACGCGACGCTGCGCGCCCCCTCTCTCCATAGGGAGAGGGCGAGACGCCGCGTCAAAAAGCCACGCGCTGACGCGCTGCAACGGGTACCTGTGGTCAGGCCTTTACAACGTCTCCTGTCATCGGGCGTCGATCTTTTTCTGTGCTGAACACTAAGATAAACGGAGAGCGTGACGTTAAAAATTTCATTAAAGGGCCCCTCACCAGGCCCCATGACAAATTTTAGTCAGACGCTGGCAGTTGTTGTGTGTCCGATGAGGAGCATTACGCCACAAGAATTTTTTCAATCGGTTCATTAGGCGCTGAGAAAACCGATATTTTGATGCGGCGCGAAACCATGATGCGAGGAGGCGAGCTCGAAACCCTTGCCGCTCGGCCCGCGTAGCCTTCGCAAGCCAAATTTCTTCCCTACTTTCTCCGGCGTCCGAGCGAGAGCAACACGTCATGGCACGCAAGGTCACGTGTGCATGACGTGACCGAGGAAGCCCAGCCCCCAAGCACGCGTGCGGCGTTGTTTTGTTGACCAGCGTTATTTTGTGGTCTATTGCCTGTTTCTGCGGGATGGATGCCTCGGTGCGCGTTCGTTTCACTTTTCGCTGGCACGAGAGTGGCGGTATCATGAGTCAGTGCCGCATTTACGTTTACTTGGACGCGCTAGAATAAATGAGCACATTGAGTGCTCGAACGCGCCAGGGCATCACTTTCGTTTCCAGGGCTGGCGTCTCCTCAATGCGCTAACCGCGGGGACACGAACGCATGCGAAACGGAGGCACATTAGCCCCGCATATCGCTGCAATTCACTGAACAAAAATGAAAAAGACGTAGACATTCCCCTTGTGCGTCTGATTATTTCTCTCAAGTTTTATTCATCTATTCAAGCAACAAAATCCACAAACTACACACGTCGTGTCAAATAATTTTCGCAGTGTCACGTGCTACTGGTGTCGACGTCAGTGCATAGCCGTCTACGTAGAGGACCGTCGTCACAGCACTGCCGTCTACGTAGGGCCATTCCGCCGTGTACGTCATCCCCTCATTCTCTACGCGCGAGCACGCGAAAGGAAGGGCAAGCAGCGTTCAGCTTGAAATTTGATCAATTTCCGCGGCGCGTAGCCAAGCCAGTGGCATGGTGCGAGTTTCCCGTCCGGGCCTTCAGGTGTCGCCCCCGTCGAAGCGATGACAGCGCACCGCCGGCAGCGGGAATCGAGACGCCATCCAAGCCTTTTTCCGCCGATTTTATTTGTAAAACTTGAGGTCAGTACGCATAGAAAACCGTTTCTCATTTAATTTTAGGCCGTCAGAAGCGTGTATAGTACTAACGCGTGGAAGATTGGAAAGTGATGCACTACTGGTGTGAACCAGAAAACAAACAGTTGCGCGGCCGCGCCGCGCGACTGTTTGTTTTTATGGTCGTGAAAGGCACGCGGATATGTTGATATCAATTACAGACAAGTCTGCCGAATACTGTGTACGAAGTTTTGCGACGTCTTGAGCTACAGAAGTGCCGGGACGTTAGCGGTACACCTTTATTTACATCAGCGAAGGTTTCGTGCAGTTGGATGTACGTATCAGCCAGCGCTGGACAGCTTCTGTGCTCCGGACATCTGCGGTGGGGCTATGCGTAGTACGTACCTTGTTTGCATATGAACGCTTATGCAAGCATGTTATTCAGTGTTATACATGCTAAAACGTTACTTACGTGGCCTTCATTCTATGTGAACATCGAATGGGTCGCAATAAAATGATTTATTGCAGCAAGCCTGCGTGATCAGCGTTGTCATTTTGCTCGGCCAGTATGCGGCATCACTAACTTACTAAAGTAAGTATGCGAGGTACTTGTGAGCTTCTAATGAGTAATTTACTACAATGTACATTATGGAAACGAGAGAAATCGAGAGACGCGGCTGCCGGAGCGAGCGGGGGACAGCCATGACGCAGAAGCAGACGACGACGGTGTCGTCTGCTACGCGGAACGCCAGCAGCCATATCAAAGCGCCCGTGTGCTTTTGAAACTTATTTCATTTTATACACAGCTCTAAATTATACACACAATATTCTTAGTTCTAAAAAGTTATTTGAATGTTAAATATAATAAAAACTCTCTCTGTTGTGAGCAGTTGAGAGCAAAATAATAATTTTCAAATGTTTTTGCAACTACCGTTATAATCCAGACGGCGCTTCCATCGCGTCTAATTTTCGTCCCCATTGGTTCTATGGGCATGTCATTCCCTTGGCGTAGCGTTGCAAATTTTGGCAGACGTGATCGTTAACGCTCAGTGTATCAATTGCGCTCGTCAGCTAAAAATTGTCAAACCTGGTGAGGGGCCCTTTAAAACGAATCGCCCAACTTGGTCTGGCTTGAAACGCGGCGTCTGAACCTCATTTACAGCCTTTTACCGCCGTTAGTTTCTTGAATAAGTCATTGTGAACTAAAGGCGTTTCGTTATTGGTCTTACTGTTCACTGTGATTTCTTCGCCAACGTAGAAAATTGGACCATGAAGGAAATATTTGTTGGAAACTAACAAATGTTCCCAGGGCAACTGCGGGAGTTTGCAAGGATAATGTTTTACGTCATGCTCTTCTCATACGTCTACGAAAGCATTTCCAGCAGACATAATGCTGTCTATACTCGTTACAAGACGTATTGACGTGCAGCAATTTTTAAAGACGATAGTCTTTCTTGGGATACTTCAACGAAAAAATTTGGTCTGTCTGTCTGTCACCCGATTCAGCTCCTCGGCCAAAGTTTAACCACGTTCTGAACGTCCAGCCATCTTGAACTGGTGTTTGCGTTCATACTTGTGAACATATTCGATCAAAAAAGCAAATACTACGCATACCTGAGGCGCAACATTAATATGTAAGTATCAGGTCGTGTGTTCTTTCATTAGAAAATACATAGATATGTAATTCTAAAGACCCTAGTGTTTTTTAGGCTGCGCTGAAAATGCGACGCTGTGCACGAACTGCGACGCTTTGCCCGATAAAGCCTTGTGCCGACGATAAGGTGCTGCCGCTGGCAGTGGCCCTTGGTTCAGCACAAGCTCATGTTTTTCGATGGCGTCCGTATCTCGCGCATCGCCTCCTCTATTTCATCAATGCCAGCCAGATGCCGCCAATTCAACGTAGAGTATAGGCGCTGTCTCAGGCAAGGCAAAACATAGTAGTACGGCCGGCACAAGGCTATCATCTTTCGACGACATTTGCAACGAAGCACTAGATGCGCGGCGAATTTTTTCACAGTAGTCAATTACAGCCCCTTAAAAGTAACCCGACAATTACGGAGCTGTAATCGATCACGTTTGCTTTACATTCGTTGAAAATTTTAGTGCCGTACCAAAACTTTACGCAAACTACAACGAACTACTGTAGCTTACACGGTAGAGGGAAGGCTGGAAGCTTGCGTGAAGGCTGGGAGGCTTAGCGTGGCTTCTGCGATATAACGCTTACAGAGGTTGTTCTGAGCGAGAAAAACTCAGTTGAAGAATAGCAGAGTCCTCAACAATATTTCTGATGGCGTGAAAGCTGTAATCTGTCGTGCGTTCTTGTAGCGAAAATTGGGCTCCATCATGGCGCAATCGGATATGTCGAATCCGATTAGTTCGCCCACTACCCAACATAAGCGTGAGATTTAAAACTTCGCATAGCTAAGAAGGCCTAGTAGGTCGTAATTTACGACGGGTCTTGAGTTATCGCAAGGAGTATTGCCTCATGGTGCTCAGGGTAGCTAGCCTACGGAATTGCAGGCACACTTTCACTGCCTGAAACGACACTTCCGTCTAGCACGCGTAGCGCACCTTTGGTCGAGCGATACATTCATCCGTAAGAGCCTACAGTCGTAGGTCAGTCATGACTGGTCTACGAGCGTGTGGTCAAGGCGCCAGGTGCGGCGAGACCTCCGCGTGCTTCGTACGGGTGTGCCCGCTTCTGCTTCAGTATCGGAGCCGAAGGACACAGCAGCTGCATTAAGCAACAGAGTCAAAGGCCAATACAGCGTTGCACGTAACCGACATCGAAACCGTCAAGGAAGCAACTCCGTCGTGCAAAAAACACAGCATATCCACGGAGTGAATGATGATGAGTGGGCGAAGCTGCGGAGGTTCATCGCTAAACCGTGAATCTTCCGTGAATTCTGCCCGGTACATCATCACCGACGTGAGATCGGGCGCGTTTGTACTAAAGGGTCGATGAGAGTTATGGTGACTGAAGCATATCATGGTTACACCGTGAAATCTTCAGTGGTTTCGCCCAGCAGTAATCAAAGCGATAGTGTGTGTGAAATTTTATTCAAACTTCAACGACCGGTCGTCGTCCATGGTCCGCCAAGCAGCACGATCCGGCAAGCGCACTCGTACGGCGGTCCGCGCAATCGGAGAGCAGCTGCACCGCCAACGCCATCTAGCGTACCTTCACGCAACCGCCATATTGTACGCATGTCTATAGGACAGCGCCCTCTCGGAAACGAGACGAGAACTGGAGATGACGACACCATATCCACGGAGTGAATGATGATGAGTGGGCGAAGGTTCGGAGGTGCGTCGGTTAACCGGTAATCTTCCGCAAATTCTGCGCAGTACATCATCAACGACGTGAGATCGGGCGCATTTATACTAAAGGGTCGATGAGAGTCATGGCGACTCGCAGTTCACTTTAATTTTACATGTACGTTGTGAATTTTTTTATTGTTTAATCACGCACAGGAGACATCTCACACAGGAAGTACCTTGGAGGTCGAAATCCAGTGCCTACTGGCTACTCAGAATGCATGGACAACCGAGGACCGCCGAGGTGATGCCATAAGGAGCTTCGCCCCTAAATATATTCGTCATATACAAGTACCGCCATCTAGCGGGCATTCCAAGAACTAAACGAGAGGTGGCTACCTACAACTACATACATCGAGGACGCACGACCCACGGCTTAAGGAGCTTCGCCCCTAAAAGGGCCGGTTGCAGTACGGAGCAACGAAGGGGGAAATAGTGGGAAATAAGGGGGGCTGGCGAGCATCGTGATTCCGAGGGGGGGGGGGGTAGGGGGGGGGGGAGTCCACATGGTGCATGACCGCCGGGCCATGGTCACGATCGTGGACTTAACTTCGACCTTGTTCTGCGTGTTCGATTGTAGCGGTTCAACGAAAGGGGACTTTTTCTTTTTTTTTCGAGAGGCTTGTTTCTTTTCTAGGCACAAAAGAAGAAGAAATGGTAGAGAAGGAAAAGGCAGGGAGGTTAACCAGAGGAATGCAATACACAATTCAGGCCAATGAAAGAAGAGGGGTAATGAAATGTTTTTAAAAGTGTAGTAATTATAACGTAAATTGAAAACGAATTAAAGTGCATGAAAAATTATTCATTGAGTCGGTGGGATCCGAATCCACAATTTTTCGAAGAAAGTGGAATTCAAATGTTGTGAGTTGTGGATCCCACGGAGGGAAAAAGATAATTTCGCAAGTTTAATTTATTTCAAGTTACGCCGTAATTGCTACAATTTAGTTAAAACCCGCAATTATTGCTCCCCCATGCTTTCCTTCCCAGTATTGGTCTGTTGTATTCGTTTTGATTGTGGTGGTTGGATCACGCAAGCCGGATGAGCCAGTTATTTATTTTACGGCTTGCCGGTTGTTCGCGCTTTTTTCTTAGGTGTGTTGATCCGGTTTTCTGGTCGCGTCGTGCTTGAACGAAGAAAACAACATAAATATGACTTTGAAAGTTCAAAAATGAAGACAGAAGTGCTAGTTTAGTTCGAAGCCATTAACATGCGAGCGATATCTTAGAACCGATCGCTTGCTTTATATAAAGCTTGAATAACGACATTCTGATATTGTGGAGCAATGATTTGAATTATACTTATCTCAACAGGTTTCAAATTACGAAACTATGGAGTTAAGGATAGCACGCGATATTAGTGTGGAGTTGTGAAATGGCAAGAATACGCCAAACAAAACTGCTTCCATAGCACAACCCGAAGTTCTAGCTAGTATGCTGTTTCTCTATTAGAATATAGCTAAGTTAACAAGAAAAGGAAATATAAGATACAGATTATCGGGAGCATGGTAAACAGCATTGTTCAATATACAGTTGTTGCACGAGTTGCTGTGCTGACTTGATTCTCTCATTTTTTTTTTTCAAAATCAGAAACTCGGAATCCCTAGGGTTCGAATCTCGTAAAGTTTGCTCTTGCGTCACCACGAAATAGTGAAGTGCGGTTCAATTACGCAGCTACATTAATTAAGATAGTCGGTTTTATTATTAGTCTCAAAAAAGCCGCTAAAGTCAAGATAATTAACCCACGTTGCTCGGCTTTTGACTTGCGAATTTCGATTAATTTTGCAGAGCATATGAGAAGAGGGGGAAAAAACACGCACAGAAAGGCCAATAGAAGCATAAGAACTCGCGCAATCCGCATCGTTTTCCGGAATCACAGCATTCCCGCACACGTTAGTCGGCTTTCCCGCAACCCTCAAAAGGTTTTACCGCCATTGGTTGCCGGCTGCGAAAGGAGAGGCCAAAAAAAAAAGAATAATAATAAATCTAGAAATTGTAGCGGATCACACGGACACCAGGTGGAACGGGAAAGGACGAGAAGAGGGAAACCGGAAGGTGGGCGAGAGGGAGGGGCACGAAGAGGGAGCGCGGTGGGGGGGGGGGGGGGGGTTGTGGTGAGGTATGCGTCGATGCGGTTGCTGCCGTCCCCGTACTGTAATTTGGTTCGCGTTCGTGTCTTGGACCGCCCACCACCACGCCGACACACCGGCCGCGAGTGGCGCCGCAATCGGAAAACCCGGAATCTACGCGGTCGGTCGCACCTGCGCCCTTCTCTCCTTTTTTGTACTCTCTCATTGTTTCTCGAATCCTACTTGCTATATGGTTTTGTTTTTGTTTGTTTACCTTGCCTTTATGGCTTTCTATAGGAAGCTTTGGGGTGGGAGCGCGCGAAAGCATGTGAGTATCGGCCATCGATGTCCGGTGTGGACAATATGCATAAATACATCCTAGTTTCCCGCTTATGCCAGCGTGGCATGCAGGTACGTGAGAAACTTAACAATGTATGAAAAAAAAATGTTAGTTCATATTGAATAATGAATACAATGGTGCATAACGTTTTTGTCATCGATGTCTCTGCTACGTGCCGTATTTTTAGATTTGTTCTGCAACTTTTTGTTTTGTTATTTCTGTATGTTTTGTTTGTTTATTTGTATCGCTGATTTTTCTTGTCGATATCGGGGGGGAAAGTGGACCTCGTGCATCGTCATAGTCTGTTGCATAAAATGAGTGGAAGGGGCTCAACAAGAGAACGTCAGAAAAAAAAAATGGAAACAAAGACTCTTGCTGGCTTAGCGGGTGTATAATTTTGACTAATACAACATCTTGCGCGAAAAGCGCAAACGCGACATAGCCAGCGGGACAAGGCGCTTTTTGCCCATCTTCTTGTGTTTATACTTCTTGCTCTAAAATGCTGTTATGAAAACGCAGCAACCATTACCTGAACGTCTTGCATAACGTGGGGATGCAATAACCACCAGCATCGCGCTGTGCTCTGTTGATGACGAACGCTCAGCTGTTTCATACTGTTACGTTTGCCTTACCAAGTTTCCGGATCAGTCTCGCAGGAACGATAAACATCGCTGGTTTAACGAAACAGTGCTCGTTTTCATTAATCTGCTAAGGTATGCGTGCGAGTGACTGCGAATTATACTTACTACGCGTTTAGTTTTCCGAGTACACACTGATTCCAACATTCCCAATTAACACCGGAACAGCCGAAGGTGTTCCGATGTCAATTGGGAAGTAAGCAATTCTCCCATCCTCCATTTGAACCTCGGTTCTTAATTTTATTCTGGGCAAATCTAACTATTCTTCTTTTTTTTTCCGCAGAGCGCATTTAAGTTTCTAACTCTGCTCGGAGAAAAAAACTATCGCAAGTACGAAAAGAAATATCGGCATAAAACGCAATTACATATTGATTAAAAAAAAGAATATATTCTTCCATTCTGTTCCTTCCATCCCTTCCCCTCCGTCTTCCTCGCCCTCTCACCCTCCTTCATTTTCGTAATCATCCACGAACCGCGCGCGGACCCAGTTTCTATCTTTACGACCTAAAAATGCTTCGTGGCAGTCGTTTCGGTTCTTCCGAATAAAAGTCGTATTAGCCTAGCCTATACTAAAGACGTACGTATGAAACGAAATAATCTTGCCCCTGGGTCACAAGAAGGCTGTCTCTTTACGCTCAATGAACTGAAATCACCTTCGTCTCGGAACCACTCGCTTCACTGGCCCTTACGAAGACCAGGCACCCATCAGAAAGAGGCTCGCGGGAGCAGCTAAGTGCTGGCTGACGAGGTCTTACCGAAAATGAATACGACGCTTCCAGCTAAGAAATAAATAAAGCAAAAAAAGTAAGTATGCTGGGCATCCGCGGAAAACTTTTAGTGAACTTCACATCTAAGCGAATCACCTTTCCTTTAGTATTGCTAGATTTTTTTCTCACTTTATGACCATTTGACTAGGCTTTGTCCTGATATCCTAATTTCTAAAATGAGGGGCAGTAAAATTGTGGATAGGAGGCCGCTTTGCAAATGGAGTGATTCCCAGGGGCTAGGCCGTGGCTTATGCCTCCAATGTCTCTGTTATGGAGTAAAGTGTCGCGCCTAAGGATTGCGGAGGAGCGCACGCACGCACATGCGCGCACGCACACGCGCGCGCACGCACACACACAGCGCATACATACACACACACACACACACACACACGCACGCACACACACACACACACACACACACACACACACACACACGCACGCACGCACGCACACACACACACACACACACACACACACACACACACACACACACACACACACACACACACGCACACGCACCCACACACGATGCAGTGTGCATAGTAGAAGCTGTAATAAGAGAAAACGCCTCAGTGAGGTTTCCATCTGTCATTTCGACTTGGGATCGCAGACGTGGCGTTAAAGGATGTTTGTTAAAATACATTTTCTTGGTAACAATAACATCTAATCAGTATTGTTTATCGTTAAGATGTGCAATATATTATGTGGGCAATTAATTCATACGTTTAATTATGAGTGCTGGGACTTCAGGTCCGAAAACCACAACATGATTATGAGAGATGCCCTAGTGGAGGACTCCGGAAATTTCGACCACCTATGGTTCTTTAACGTGACCTAAAGGTAAAGGCACGGGGCTCTAGCGTTTCGCCGCCGTCGAAGTGCGGCCGCCGCGGTCGGGATTCGATGCCACGACCTTCGGGTCAGCAATCGAGCACCATAACCACTAGACCACCGTGGCGGGTAGATGATTCATTTGTTTAGGCACGAATATCTCCAGCGCATCGACTCGGTAACTATTTCTGCAGTCTATACACAGAAAGGCAAATGTCGCAGTAAAAAACCCATTCGTGAGTGAATGAACGACAGCCAGCCGGGTGAGTGGACACATCCATACTGCATGCGTGTCCTCGCGTTGTTCGTGCATAAACTATCAATAAAATGCATCTATGGGCATCGGCAGCTCCTCATCTTAACAGCTCTCAGTATTATAGTAATATTGCATGAGCAAGTCATGGAATAAGCCAATCTCAGTGCCACTTGGCACACGCACGTGAAGTTTGAACGAAACCAATATAGTTGTTTATACAGAAAGGCCGCTTCCATCCGGCACAGCCGGCAACACAACACCTGACTTATACATATATACGGATGCCGCCGCTAACCTGTGGGGCGCCCACTAACGGCATTTCCATAGGAACGCTCCGGTGGCGCTAATACCACACGAGCGAATGCGGGTCACTTTCGCGGCCGAACGACGCATCACTGCTGCATCCGTTCTGAGAACGCGAATCGAATTCCCCCTTCCTTTCCCTCTACCTTCTTTTCGCCATCCACACTTCCCTCTACCCTTCTTTCATGTAGTGGGGATGTGAACGACGGTGCTGGAGGAATCCTTAATTAACACCGGAGTGAGCGTTCCACTGAGCGGCAGTAATTTACAATGGCACGCACTCTGAGCGCCGAACTGCAGAGCGAAGCCAGCGACGCAGAGCGTATTAAGCGGACGAACGAAATAAGGTGAAGCTGCTTTAATTGATCGTGTACAAAGTTCTTGCGGACTAGTCAACACATCCCCGCATGAAAGGCAGAGCGAACGAATAAACACGCCCGCACTTCCGGCTTCGTACGTAGGTGAGGTCGTTAAAGCACAAACAGGTATGTTCTCTTGTTTGCTCCGCATCAATAAGTGCATTAAATTTGACTGACATGGAGAAGTTCAATTTCGCTGGACGCGTTCACATCACATCTTGTTGTGGACAGGAGACTGAAGAGTTCCATGTAAACTTGTGTACATGGCAGACAAAGACATAGACGAAATGACAGAAAAAAATGTATGCAGTTGCACTCAGCGTGAAAGCTGTAGGAAGTGCGGAGCGGTGATTCAGCTGTCCTTTAGCGACGTACTCAAGGAGCGTGTGCTGGAGGGGGAGGGGGGGGAGGGCTAGTTGGTAGGACATTATTATGTGAACTTAAACTGCGCTTTGGGACGAGACACCAAAGTAGAAGTAGACAGAACAAACGCAGCCTGTGAGCGTCGCTGAAGGATCTGCATTCCTTCAACGACGCTCGAGTTCACGGGCAAGCGCACCCTGGCGTTCCAATCATGCAACCTGCTAGGCCTCCAGGGCGGGAAAGAAAACCTTAATTTGTGATGTAGTGTAGCCCTCTCCTCTCCTCTTCTCTCTCACATCACTCCTACTCACCCTCATTTCACTTTTCCGTTCAATTGCCATACTGTGCTATACACGGCTATGCTATGCTCTCCTCTCCTCCTCAACCTCACCTTCCCTTTCCCGCAACCTTAACTATATCAGATTATACATGGCTTTGCTATATACATGGTTTTGCCAGCGTGACGCCACACCTGGACGTGCTAAGCGTTACCCGCTCCCTCCTTTCCCACCCCTTGCTATAATTGGCTATGTCATACATTGTTTCGCCTGCATGGCGCCAAGCTAAGGCATGAAATGACAGCATATGATAACAGCCTACTCCCTTCCTCATTTCCTTACTACTCACACGCACTTCCTTTTCCCGACACCTTGCTATTGGTATAGCTGTGCTATACAAGGTTCTGCCTGTTTAGCCCCATACATACCTATGCTATTCTTTACCCTCGGCCCTTGTCCTTTCCCTCTTCCTCAACCTCACTTCTCTTTCCTGCCCCTTGCTATACACGGCGATGCTATACCTGGTCCTGCCTGCCCAATGCAATGCATGACTATGCTATCCTCCCTTTCCCTTCCTCATTTTTATTATTCTCACCCCAGCATCACTCCTACCGACTTTCCTTTCCATACAACCTTGCTATACATGGCTACGCTTTACATGGTTCTGCCTGCCTAACGCCATACATGACTATGCTATGTTTTAACCTCTCCCCTCCTATTTTTCCTCATCCTATCTCTCACTTTCTTTTTCCACCCCGTGGTATACACGGCTATACTATACATGTTTCAGCCTGCCTAACGCCATACGTGACTGTTATGCTTTACCTTGTCCCTTCCCCTTTTCTATACTCCTTACTTTCACTTCTGTTCCCCTCCGCCGTCATAAACGGTTATGCTAAACATGATTTTGCCTGCGTGACGTCCATACAAGACTACGTTATGCTTTACCATTTGCCGTCGCTCCTTTCCATCCTACTCGCCCTCAAACCACTCCACACCCTCACTTTTTCACGTCCGCACGTCCCGTAGTGTACACGGCTATGCTATACTTGTCTCTGCCTGCGTGGCACCATACATGGCTTTACTATGCTTTACCTTCTCCATTCTTTCTTTCCATCCTCCTCACCCTCACATCACCCCTCCTCACCTTCACTTCCCGTTCCCTTGCTATACATAGTTATGCTATACATCGTTTTGTGTCCGTGACGCCAAGCGGAGACAAAGGATGACAGCATACGATGACAGCATATTCCCTTCCCCCCTCCTCCCCCTCCCTTCCTCCTTTCCTTCCTCCTTTCCTTCCTCCTCACCCTCTCATTGCTCCTCAGCCTCATTTCCTATTCCCGTAACCTCGCTATGCATGGATATGCTACAGATGGCTATGCTCTACGTGGTTTTGCCTGCGTTACGCCGAGTGACGACATAACACGCAGCATATGACAGCCTGAGCCCCTAAAGTCCTCCCAACTTAAAGCGACAAAAATTAGCGCGGACTTCCGTCTTGTATCTTATTTCGAAGAAACATGATTTCATGTACATTGCTGTCTATGCATGTTTCCTAGAAATTAAAATATTAATAGGAAGCCAACTCTCATCTTTGTCGTTCTTTCTGTCCTTGTCGATCGGATAAAAGCTCACAATTATATAAAGTAGTAGAAATTTCTAAGTTATGTGGAACGTAATACCAATGTGCCAATGTGGATTATACGGTACGTGACTTTTCAATTCGCCGTAGATTGTGGGCAATTGGACATAGCTTCCTTTCATAAAAATACCAACAAAGCCATGGAAGCTTTTCAGTGTAATTCGCTGCGGCAGTCCCGAGGCGGAAATGGTACGAAATCGTGATTGAACCTGAGCGCCTGGATAAAATTGCGGCCCCGCGGCAAGCCTAATTACTTCAGCTCTTCCATTCAGCTCTTTATTTCAGACAAGAATGTCCCGGATACAAGGGAAAAAGAGAGATGTGCTCGGCCTGACTGGAATTACTTTTAAGGGCTTCTAAAAAAAAACCAACAAAGGAAGGGGCTGCGAGGGGGTGTACGAAGCAATGTATAGTCATATGAACTTGAGCAGTTTGCTTGGTCGGCTGGTTGGCGCATTGCAAATGAATAAAACAGAGCTTAAGATGGGAACGAGATGGCAGCGCCGTGTCTGTGTCTTCAACCTGTCCCGTGTTTAACGCTGTTTCATTCTTCAGTATAAGTCATATCTCCGTCCTCTCCTCTGTTCTGGTTTTGTGTATTCTTTTCCTTACTGCCCGCGCTTGGCGCTCTAACGTACTTTCTTGTAATACACAGAAGGTAGCGCCACTCTCTTATTCCCAACAGGAAATAAGTTTCAGAACATAATAATAATTCGTTGGGGTTCCGCGTTCCAAAACCACGATATGATTATGAGCGACGCCGTATAGTGGAGGGCTACGGAAATTTTGACCACCTGGGGTTCTTTGACGTACACCTAAATCTAAGTATACGGGCCTCTAGCATTTACCGCCTCCATCGAAATGCGGCCGCCGCGGCTGGGATTCGAACCTCGACCTTTGGTTCAGCACTCAAGCATAATATTCGTGTTACTGAACATATCTGGCGGCGTAGTGACCTGCGTGATTATATTTTGTGCAAGATTTTTTTCCTCTTCTGACTTTGCAAGTCATGGTATTGTTTGTGTTTTATGAATGCTGTGAAAACACTAACGGGAACAACCTTGTAAGGTGACGACATGTTCCTCTAGTACTTCCTTTTTGAAAGAAAACTTACATGTAAAGTGCGAATATCACTGAATTTGTGCACTTTTTTTTCTCTCGCAGGTGAGTTGACACCATGGGTTGATCTTGTTGTGTGAGTTCGGTGGGCTGTTTTCTGCATTGCTGCTAACATTGTACCCGGCATGACCATATGTAAGTAGCTGACTCTCCAGCAAGCCTCTCTCACGTCTCTCATGTTTTCAAACAACACGTTGATTCACCCAAGAATTTGAGGATGTGACGCATTCACTATAAAACGCACATACATCACCATTTCATCGTCTTACTGACAAATCACAGCATTAGTAACACTAAGATAATGAGTCAGTGAACTGGTCTGGAATGGTGCGTTTCTAATTTTTTTATAACTGAAAAATTCAGCGAAAGAAGCTTCAGTCAGGTGATTTATTCAATAAATGGACTTGGCTTGTGAACGCCTACATCGAATGAAAAAAAGTTAATGTGATTAAAAATCTGCGGCCCTTAAGTAAGTATATTTATGCCGCTTGAAGCGCTTGAAGTTTCCAGTCGGCAGTCTTTCTCTCGAGCAACACAGTAGTGCTTCTTTATGCGCCGAACGCTCAGTTTCGTCAGCGCTGTCATTCCCACAATTTTCGCAGAGCTCCGGTAGCCATTGAAATAGGATGCCGTCTACATACTAGCAGTTAATGACATTGATGTCGCTTTGACGACAGCTGTTATGAATACATTGAGTTGGTCATTGCTCGATTGTCATAAATAACCATGAAATCACCTAGAACAAGACTTCACGAAAAGCTATTAAAATATATGTAAGTATGTTCGATAATGAAACACCTCAACATGCAAAATTTTACTTTCATCGCCTGTCTGATGACAACCGCTTTGAAAAAAAAGTAAATTACACGTCGAAAGGTGTTATATAGTTGTAATGTTTTCGGTAAATTTAATGTCCACTGATTATTTCTTCGTGGCGTTGTACAGACATTATCAAAAATTCGGGCATTAAGCCCCGGATGATATTTTCTGTGCCAGCGTCACACAAGTAGAAGTTTGTTATAACTTAAACCAAAACTCGACGCCTCCCAGCCTCTACAAAAGTACCGTACAGTAAAAGTTTATTTGACAACAGCTCCAAAGTGAACAAGCAATATCTCCTTTAGGCAGAAATGCAATATATGTCTTAGCGAGTCGTGTTTTTTACTTTTCGGGTTTAGTTGGCAGACAAGTCAATCTCGGCAGAAAAGCTAGGATTTTCCCTTTGTCTCATTTCCCGCCCTCTGTGCCGATATTAAATTTTAAATTTCGCGCAACTTCTTCACTCAAGCAGCTGCATAAGCGAAACAAAGCAAACGGTGAACTATAACGGACCACAAACCCGTGGGCCACCAACCACAAAGCGCCGATTCTCCTCCAATAACTTCTTAATATAACCCACCCTTCGATTCCCTCAGCCACTTCTCTTTGATCTCTTTTCTTTCGTCACTCTCGCTACACTTCCGGTTGGAGAGCATCCCGTTTTTTGTTTGCTTGGCCCTCTGTCGTCGGCACATCGATCGACTCATAAAGCCCCGGTCGCTCGCCTTTCTTCAGCGACGGCAATAGAAGCAGCAAGCGCCCACTTATAAGACATTCCGCTGCTCTCTGCCATCGTCGACAGAGTCGGTGCCGTACTAAACCCTCCGTGAAAGGAGCACTCTTTTCTTCAAACAACCTCCGCAGGATGTGATTTAAGAAAGGTTGATATTAGTCCCACCTCCTGCCCCCCTTTCTCAGTATCACCTCTATAGCACCAATCAAAACACACAACATAAGAACCCAAATCCTTGCATGAATCAAATATACCTGGTTGTTACAGTTTCCGATCGGTAGTTCTGGTGTATCATGAATACCTTTAAAGAAGACCGCAGTGCTCTTACGAATGTGTAGCTATAACGGTAAATGTACCAGTTAGTGGGGCTTCGGAGTGAACGGGCTTAGCACGAGCTTCCTATTGAGGAAACGCTGGGGTAGACAGCGCTTTAATTTGTGTGCGTCTCTCTGCGTGCTTGTGTAATTCTTTTCTTTTCTTCTTCTATGATACAGAGCATCACCCAACACATGTACAGGCTTCTACATTTGTATATTTCACTAAGAAGCCTTCCCAGTGCGTTCTTATGCCAATGGACACCTTTCATATGCAGAATCGACACGCGCGGCCCGTACGCGACTAAACAAGCACATACGCATTATGTTTGAAATTTAGGATAGCAAGCAAGGGAAAAAAATTCACCAACGATTGCGATACTGCCTAATGTGAATTCTGAGCGCGACTGTTCAGGTGTGTTGTTTTTGCGATGTATGCTTATTTTTTTTATTTCTAAATACATTACTCAAATCGTAATTGTATGTGTAAAGCTTCGTCGTTAATACTTCCCTCTCCAGACACCTCAGAGTCGCACTTCCCTCTGTTCTACAAATTCGGAACAGAGCAGGCATGTGAAGGCTTTCGATCTACCCAATGTACACCTACACACACACAGCCCCCTGTGTAAGTCACCTCCGCTTCTGGAAACGGATAAATAGTATTAGAGATCATACACCACGCTGTAAAACAACCTCCCCGCACCTGCGTTAGGATGGAGATTCTGACCAAGAGCGTGAATGAGCTCAGTCTTTTCGGAGTTCTCCCCCTTTGTTTTTTGGTTGACTCTCGTCGTCCTCAACCGATCAATGATCAATGCCGAGGCAGTATACAACCTCTTTAAGTGTAGTTACACACTGTATTACATACTGCGTAACGCTGCACGCTTGAAGCCTGTCAAAGACGACTGGGAAAAAGCGGGACAGAGGGCAAGGCGCGGAACCAGGAAAATAAATTCGGGGGCTTTGTCTTATTCCGGTATCAGCACATGATGCAACCACCTCCATCCAGGCGAGATGTTAGCGCATCGTGCGCTCGCTCTGACTTGGAGATAAATACGATAACGGGCCGGTGTTAGCAGGTCACGTCAGGGTTCAGGTGTCTGTTGCGTGATGAAGGTGGTGATGGAGTGAGCTTTCACTGCGGTGCGAAAACCACTGCTAAATTTGCGACGCGTCGGAGATGTACTCCCATATCTGTCGTGTTTGAAGTATCGTAGTAACTTGCTCGTAAATCCACTGGGAAACTGTCGCGAATGCGCTCGGTGCACTTGTTCGCGCGATTGCTGTCCGATGCGTCAAATGACTTTGCTGAAAGAAGCTTCGCTTAAGGTTTTTAAAAGCTTATTGGGTTCACTTTGGCAACTTGTTGGACGCCTGGTAGATGGCTTTACTGTATCGACACAGTACGACACAGCAAACAGGCAAGCATGTTTAATAAAATATAATTTAGAATCATTTAGAAGCCACAAGATCAGCGATACGACTATCAGCGTCACACCGGCTATCTGAACACTTGGTCGCATAGATGAGACTGATACTTCTCGTGCATTTTCAAGTAAACAGCGTAGCAGACAGCGCCCGGAAACGGGTGTACTATCTGGCTTGCGCATCGGGTGGGAAATCTTGTTACTTGTCGCCTGTCGTTAGGCGCTACAGTGTACAAAGGTGAAAGCTTGCGTGATATTATATTAAAAAAAACTGCAAGGGTGAACATGCGCTGACGGCAACACCTTTCACTCGTTCTTTGCATTTTTCGCATTCTCCTCGCCTTCATACTCTATCCCCCCATTTGTTGTTCGCATCGGAAGTTAAATGATCCCCGCCCCCCATTTTGCTCTTTTATTTCCCTATCGTTTTTCTCTCCGTCCCGTGCTCCATATCACCGCTCACTCTCTCCCCAGTTCCCCTATCGATTCTTCCATGCTTTCCTTTTTTCCCTGTCTCCCAAAATCTCACGGCCGGGTGAGGGAAGGATGAAAACAAATAGCGGAGAGGAGGAGGATTGAAGTCACGTGCTCGCCCCCCTCCCGTGACGTCTCTATCAGGTACACTTCAAACCATAATGTGCGTGCGCCGCTCGCACAATGCGCATCCCATTTTGACGTCTTCGGTGCATCACGCAATCTTTCTACGCTCTCCTTTCCCTAACTTCCCCTACAAGTCTAATTCCCTATTTTGAACCGGGCTTCACTGAACCCGCATTGATGTGGTTTCCCAGGCAAGCCCGGATCTATCGCTTAGACACGTCACCCACCTCCCCTCATGTCTTTCCCCATCGGTACTTCCCCACCGTGACTTTTTTCCTTCAAAGGCGTACCGCTCCGTTGATGAATTGTCGGCACCGCCCATCTCCTATACAACTCCATTTACAGCTCACCAAGCCGAGATGCGCATTTCGATGAAAATGCGTATCGGCCCTGGAGCGTTGGGTTTTGTGGCTTGGAATACCGGGTGCGGCAAAGGGAGAGGATGAAGGGGTAGGGACGCGAGGGGGGCCGCTGTGGGACTCTGCGGGAACTTGCGAACTGACAGGCGGTGTCGGGGTGCACGTTACGCATGGAGGAGCGCACGGGCGGTCTTTACTGTGGATCTATGCTGTTCTTTTTTCTCGCTTTGGGAAAGAGGCACTGTATATACATGAGAGGCTGACAATTGCTCTCTATCATGACAGCTCACCCTCTGTTAGGCTTATCGACACATTCTGGCTTCTGCGACAATTAAGCCTGTTAAAAAAAATATATATATATATATAGTTTTATTTGGAAGGTGTATGACATAAGGCTCTATACCGTTTGATGGTGACATTAATCAGCAGGGAATGAAGAGCGATGCAGTGGTTACGGTACTCCACTGTTGATTCGTTGGTCACCGCTTGCTTGTCCTTAATTTGTTCTCCTATTTCGTTCTTTTAATTTTTCGCACCCTCATTGCTTCACCAATTCCTCCTTTTATTGATTTATTGCTTCCATCGTCAACTCCTACGTCCTTTCACGGATCACTTTATCGACTTGTTTTCCAGCGTTGTTTATCTCACCTTTCATCTCACTGTCACCTCTCTTCCTTCTTCCGTAAATCATTATTTTATTTCTTTGCTCACATCTTCCTGCCTTTGTTCCGTCCCATGAGCAGACCAGGTCCCACTTTAGTGGCTGCCGTTCGCGTGCTGCCTTTTTATTCCCTACAAATGCAGTTGGTGCCCAATGCCTTTTATCGTTTCGGCCCCGGAGTGTCAATTCAGTGGCACCAGTTCGTTGCACACTTAGTGCGATCCAACCAAGGACGGAGTCCTTTCTTTCTTTCACCCAATGCTCCAGATGCTGCTTTTATTTGTACGTTCACATTGAACAGCGCAAAAAACGAGACACAAAGAAGAGACTGCACAACACGAGCGCTGTGTGTCTTCTTTGTGTCTCGTGTTTTGCGCTGTTCAATATGAACCCCAACCAACTAGCCCAACTCTCCCTTTTGCTGCAGTTTATTTGTACGCCTTGTTCTTTTTAAGTGCGGAGCAATTTAGTGGCACGGGCTGTAGTGTGCCGTCGTATGCTGCATCGTATGCCGTCATAGCTTGGCGTAACGCAGGCAAAACCACGAATAGCATAGCCATCTGTTGCATACTGACCGTGCGCTCCCGCCAAAAAGAAGTCTTGTCTTCTTCCTCTTTTTCGGCGAGCTTCTTGGTGAAAAGCGCGGAGCACTTTAGGGGCCCGGGCTGTCGTATACAGTCGTATGATGTCGTTGCTTGGCGTAACGCAGGAAAAAACAACGTATAATACTTAGAAAGAAAAAGAGAGGACGCAAGTGCGAAATCGAAAAAATCACGCCATATCCACGGAATGAATGATGATAAGTGGGCGAAGCCGTGCCGCTTCGGCCCGTCTTGCACGTATGGCAGGATCTTGGAGGCGTAGACGCGCAGTTTCGGCTTGTCTTTCACGTACAGCAGGATCTTGGAGGCGTAGACGCGCAGCTTCGGCCTCACTTTCACGTACGGAAGGATCTTGACGACGTTGACGCGCAGCTTCGGCCCGTCTTTCACGTACGGCAGTATCTTGGCGGCGCACAGCTTCACGAAGCAATTCTGCCTGTCGTACAGCAGGATCTTGGCGACGTCGACGCGCAGCCTCACGAGACGTTTCGGCCTCGCGCGCTCATACGGCAGGGATCTTGGCGGCGAGCGCGCGCTGCCGCCGCCCTACGCGCTCTCCGCTCCGCAGCCTTATCTACAGCCACCTGCTCCATCCGGTGACTCGCTGCGAAAGAGGAAGCGCGTCAAGAGCGATTGCCTTTTATTGCGTCAGTCACGTGCGAGTGACGTCACTCACGTTAGCGCCACCTGCTGAGTGAGTCATGCAACTAGGTGGTTACGAACCGGTCATAAGAGACATGCATGTACAGACCCACGGCTTTAGGAGCTTCGCCCCTAAAAGAGAGAAAGAAAAGAAAAGATAGAACGAGCTGCAAGAAAGAAACAGATAAAGAAAGAGGAACAAACCAATAGAAATATACAGAGAAATAAAGACAGGAAAACTGTAAAACAGAAGAGAAAAAAAACAGAAAGGAGGAAAGAAAGAGAAAACCAAAGAGAAACAAGGGAAGGCTGCCCAGCTTGGCACCCCCTAATGCTAAGTTGCCTTAATTTTTTTACGTTATGTTATTCTCTCAAAGACTTTGCTCCCGTCCTAGCGTTTTATTATGTCTGTTCTCTCTCTCTCTCTCTCTTCGACATCGCCCTCTTAATAACTGAAATGGTATAGCGCAGGGTTTTTTTTTTTTAGACGGGACATATGAAGGGGACAGACACAAGCGTTAACTTTCAAAATATGATTTATTTGAATCCGGATCACATATTTATACATCACATCAACAATCACGCGTGCGCATATACATTTCCATTGAGGAAATCGAGGTCTGTTTTTGTTATAGTCAAAGACGGGGTTAATACGAGCGATCCGGAAGTCAGCCCTTGCTCTTATAACGTTACGATTTGCAGTGTGAGGAGGGCTGTGTGCCTTCAGGGTTTTCCGCTTCGTCGTTGTAATCAGCGGAGAGGTGCTTTGGAAGAATGGATTTCGTTCATTCTCATCGTTCCTGCAGCACGTGTCATGGCGCTTATCTTTTCTTTTTGTTTGTTTGTTTTGTGAAATTTCTATAACGAAATCAGCCATATTCACTTATTCCTGGTAATCTTAGTGTAGATTACAACAGTACCATCTTTTTTTTTTTGTTTTTTTTGCCTTCATTATTCTGAATATGGCTCGACCTCTTAGGTACACGAACGGAAAAACTGAATTGGAACACGAGATGTGTGACCCGACTGTAATATCAGTGTCCTTTAACACGCTCCGAGGGAATCTAGAAGTTGATTATGCAGGCGCACAGGTCGTTTCTGATAGCCTGTTAGTACACTTGGATGTGTGTCTTTTATATTTGTGTATCTCAGTGCAGTTCCTCGCTTACGCTGCTTGACACTCCCTAACCGACAACGTATGACGTTAATCCTCGTGTTAGATTGTGGAACCACTGCAATGCACCAAGGTCTTGAACCTTATCTCCGACGAGTTTGGGGTAATCTCAGTTTTACATCGATACTTAAGTTGACAACTCATTTCTTGGTCGGTCATGACTGGAACACTGCCGGAGAATAATTAAGCTGTGTGCTTTTCCTGTGAAAAATTACGCACGAATCTTTTCATACGACACTACTCGATAGGCGGCACTTCATACTTGCTATCAAGATGTTTAAAATGCGGTGGTCTTTAGCCAACGTTACGAAAGGCCTTGTCATGAAAAATTTATTCTGGTTACTTCGTGTTAACGTTCCATTATCATTAGGACATATACATCAACTTAAATTTTCTTGTCAAATAAGTTCGCGGCAATTGCAAGCGTATGTTAGGGTGATTATAAATTTAATATCGAAGTGACGAACTTGAAAGAGATCACGTGATTGAAATAAGGAAGCAGAAGGCTTGCAACCACCAAGAGGTTTCCGCTGGAACCGATAAATCGATGTCTCTGTTTCAAGCTCGTCATCTAACTGCGGCATCTTTTTTTTATTGATTTTTTTACATATCGAACTCTCGCAGTTGGTGACAGCGTTTCACAACACAGGCATTAAAGGCCTCCATAATGATTCGCGTTCGAATTTTCGTACGTCTAGAAGCATGGACTGAATTGCGAGCGGGAAATGACCCGTAGCCGTCGTACGACGAACAGTTATAAGTGCGCGGAGGCAATTTCCTCCGGCCACTTGGCGCTTTCGATTCTCACGTGCCGCTTGCCTCCTTATGGCTGGCGTCGGTCGCGGAAAGAACGGCTTTTAATTAAAAGTCGTGCGCACACCCACGCGCATGCGCAGTTTTCTCTTAAAGAGATTGAAAGAGAGACAGAGAGAGAGCCTTTTATTACGAATTCTTGTTCGCCACTTTGGAGACGCGATTCTTGCGGCTGAAAGGTTCCGAGACGTTAAGCAACAGCGGAAATGATCGGCGTTTGGAACGTCGATGCGAGCGTGGCGAGGCTCTTGAAAACGACGCTTCGCGTCGGCATCTCCTATCAGATTGCTTCCGTGTTTCTTACATTTCTTGATTACGGGGCATCCTTATTTATATACGTGTTGTTTAATTACCACGGTTTATTAACACGAGTAAACTGATTCTGGTTGTTATATTACACTGCATCAGTTGCACAATACCTCTGAGGAATGAAATCGCCGGATAAATGAAGGATGGATAGGTAGAATAGAGGAAAGAATACTGGGACAGTAATGTAGAGATTTCACAGTTTTATGAAGCATTCAGATTAGATTGAAAACAGCTACGATTGGTAAACAGTGATTAGGAGGAAGCAGTGAGCCATGGCTACCGCCCATTTTATGTCGGAAGTCCAAGAAGCCTTGTCAATTATCAAAACCTTGTTTTTCTCTCTGTTTAACTATTTTAAAGTTAGATAGAAAGTCATATATGTTGCCTCGTGAAATCTTATCTATATTTTAAGTGACAAGAGCCCTCGCACTCGTCATCAAAGCGTATGTACCCTAAGTTGAACCTGGCAGTTTGGGAACCTTTCCACACAGCTGAACGTAAGCTGTCAAAACTGGGAGGAGAATAACATTCGTTTCGAAACAATGCTGCTCATTGTTGACACTCTTCTCCATATTTTGTTTGTTCTATTCTCTGCTATCAAACCATAAAGCCACGCTGACACGTCCATTAACCAGGCCGCATGCCCCCCCCCCCCCCCCCCACTTTCCCCCGTAACGTGCCTTAGGCTGTTCGGGCTCCACAAAAGGGGTCGTCACTCAAACCACGAGCTGCGGGGCCGTTAAACGAGAATTCCAATGGCGGTACAGAAGCACGGCGTTGACCGATCAACTTTTGAATGCGGAAAAGTTGGCGACAGAATTTCGCTCGGGGGGCAAAGTTCTTGCTATGTTGGGCGAGAAGGCGGAAAGATGAGAAAAAGTAGGGGAGAATGAATAGCTTTTCTCTCGACAGCTGCCTTCATCATGCACGCTTTGCGTCGCCATCCCTCCTCCACTTCTCCGTAGCTTGCATGCAAACTACCGCGTTTTCCTGGCTAGAGTCAGTTTGCATGTATTTCGAATTCTCGCTCACGAATAACGCTGATTTTCCGCTCACTACCACCAACACACACGCACGCACTAGCGTGTGTGCGCGCACACATTTTCGGATGGAAGCGTCGAAAAATGAACGCCAGCCACACGTATTGAATGCCCGTAAAATACGACACTTTGACGTTGCGTGTTTTTCTCTATGTCGCACCCACGACGCTCGCTGGTTGAACATCGCGAACTCGCCGTGGCGCCCAGTCTGTTTTTCTCGGACGCGGACCATTGAGAGCATAAGAGCTCTAGCATTCTGGCATAGAGCACTGCGAGTGGCACTAACGACCACGAGGTGAAGCTGGAGAATGGGAAAGGGTGCTAAGGCTGCCATGCAAGGCACTGTAGCCGACCATCAGAAGCGAAGGGTGGAGAAGGGCCATTAATCTCTCCGGAAGGCCCAAAACTGTTGAGTGGCCTAATTGGCTGCGGGCTTCGTCTAAAGTAAAGCGCGAGAAACAAGCGGGCGTACAGCCATTACGGCGATGCTTCAACGGAGACCGTGGAAGCAAAATTTGGTGGAGGCCGTAGTGGCTTCAGCCAAGCACTCGCAAGTTTCCCTTTCCCCTTCGCTTCCCTCTCCATCGCGGCGTTCTTCTCTTTTCTCATTCTCTCCGGAGACGCCGTGCTCTCCACATAGTCTCGGGTCCACGCTGTTCCTTGACGTTAACGTTCGTGAAGTAACACGCATCAGTAAGCACTATCTGCCTCTCATAACCGCCCGATGTTGCCGGAACCCTTTCGTAGTCGAATCGTTCTATGACAGAAAGCGAGAGAAATAAAGCAAGAGGATAGCGGGAGAGTACGCGAAGGAAACAATAAAACTATTTCAGTTTGGGGCTTGGTGGAAGAGCCTTAAGTACAGTGCGCATGCATATATCGAATCCTCGGGGGGGGGGGGGGGGGGAATTGAATGACACTTAAGCTGCGCGAGTTCCCACAAGACGTGGGAACTCGCGAATAAAGAAAAAAATTTATTTGCATCTTTCTCGATTTTTCGGTCATGGGTAAGATGATGATTTTTCGCTCATAACTAACGACGCCGGCACCGATGTTGGCGCCGACGCCGACTACGGAATTTCTGAGGAACGAGCTCTTTAACGCTCAGTAGCACTGACAGTTGGGCAAGTTGGTATGTGTTCATGACTAAACACGGCGCAGTAAGTACTTCGTGTATTCTTCGTTTGTGTCTCGTGTTCTTTGCGCTGTTTTTAATCATGAACTCCTTAACGCCTATCACGTTAATACAATTCTTATTAGTGGACATCTCTATGGCGCCATTAAGCAACTAGTTGCACAAAACTGACTACTAGGAAAGCAGGAACGACTGTGGCTTAGGAGAGGGAACTATAAACAACTACGCCCTTCTACGCCACTTAACCTTCGTCTGAACACTTATGACATATCAAAATCGAATAAAAAAAACTAACGAGTATTTACCTTACTTTTGCTTACTACGAAGCAGCATTGGAAAGGACAATGGCGAGGATTATCTTCATGACGGCCAGGTCGGATAGGATTATCTGGCAGGAATTTTTGGTACGATTACGAACGATGCTCACAAAAACATTGATAAACCAAGTTTGTTCAAATTTGTGGTTGAGCAAACAGTGATGTAATCCTTTTTGTTATCGTGCCTCCGTGACAATTTAATCCGCAGAGCCTCCGTTTTCGTTTTGAGCGTCGTTTGCACTGCACGAGAATATCACCTTTTTTCTCCGTTCTCCACTATAGCTGCTTCCTTTCCCCCAATCTCCCCCTTATAACCTTTACCAATTTTTTATGCTCCCTTAATTGGATCTAAATATTCTTCACTTTCATTAAAATTGTCCTTCCCCATTCGGGAACAAGGCATAACGGCATCCTTTGTCGCAGGATATTAAAGTACCATACCTTTTTTGTCCCACTTCCATGCTTTTTTCATACGCCTACGGAATTATTCTGTGCTGCATTGGAAGAACATACACTGTACGAAAACTCTGCGTTCTCTTCCCTTTTTATAACCCCATTTTGGCAGAAAGTTAAGAAGGCATAGAGTCCTGCTGTCCCGCGGCTCAGCATGATGCCCCATATCTTTATTACCCCTTTTCTTATCGCAGTCTTATGCTATAACTACGGATTTCTTCGGTACTTCCATTGAACCGTGTCAACTGCACGAAACTATACATTCTGCTGTCACCTCCCCATCTGTGCTTTCGGTCAGGCAACCCCTGCCTTCGGTCTTCCATAATTTCTAATAATTTCCATCATCGATTCAGCCCCACTTTCTGGTCTCCGCGTTTTCCTCCATTTACCCCTTTTCGTACGCTGCGCCGAAATCCCTCAACCTCCTGACGACATAGAGTTCCTATTAAAGGGAACTTTTTTCCCCTATAAGCTATAAGGAGCGTTTCATATAACAACTGGGGAGAAGGGGGGCAGTGCTACCGATGATTTCATGCGAGGACACCGAACAAAGGAAAGTTGAAAATATAACGCTGCTTGGGTTGCAGGGAACGCCGGATCATCATGCATGGTTCGGTGCGTGAGGACACCGAACAAAGGAAAGTTGAAAATATAACGCTGCTTGGGTTGCAGGAACGCCGGATCATCATGCATGGTTCGGTGCGCTGCTAATAGTCAGCTTCTATGCAATCGGTGGGCAATATTACCGTGCAGAAACTGTGGGGGGGATCCTTTAAAGCAACTGAGCAATGTTCGCTTTGCTCGTTTCCGTAGAAAGAGAAGCCCGAGTTTGAACTCTAGGGAGGCCGCAATACCTCAAGAACTTCGCCCATGGCTGAAAGCGTGGCCTCCGAGATTGGCCGGCTGCGCGTCTCGGAGGCCATGCTGAAAGTTAACCCACCCTTCCGTTATAGAGTAGCCCGGGTGATAGTATAGCTTACCGCAGAGTGAATTATCAAGTGATTAACGCCTGGGTGATATAGCATCACTTAGGCGTTACGTTCCAAGTAATACGAGACGACTCGTATTACTTGGATGCGGCGAGACGCTTACCTTTCGCTTCTTTTATAATAGATATGGCGTAAGTCGTCACGCCGTGGACGACTTACAGCGATGCGTTACCGGCTATCAGTAATCAACCGTGATTTAGTAGGCATAAACTTCGTCTTATGGCAGTCACTTGTGGAAACAAGGAGGCGTAACCCGTGCTACGCTGTTTTCCCTTTTCTTTTTTTTTCGCCTCCTATATGGTGCTGCCGTTTACTTAAAGGACTCCTTAAACCACGCCGACTTCAAAGGCGGGACAGTAGGTTTCTTTCTCGCCATTCACTACCCTTCCTACAAAAGCTATCTTCTCCTCGCCATTAATTTCTTCAGAAAACCACGCGGCGGAATGTCAGCACCAAACGTTGAGCCAATAAGGATTTCGAACTTTTCGACTACACGCCTGCTATCTCCGCTCGCGCAGTCGCAGACGCAGAAAACGAAGTGAAATCAGTTTATCGCGCACGATAGTCATGCGAGACAAGGCAGAGCGGGTATGCGACTGCATGGAAAAGCAGGGTGGGAGACAACTCAAAACAGATACCTTCCGTATGTCGACCAATCGAGAGCTTATTTCATCCTGACGTCACGTGAACAAACTGCTGGACGTCACTAATTGTGCCGCAAAGACTGGAAACGCCGGGAAAAAATAACGCGCTCGTTCTTTGTATTTTCAGAGGTTGGTTTACGGGCACGTTAATGTGTGAAGAGATGAGTAGTCTTTAATAATAATATCTGGGGCTTAACGTCCCAAAACCACCATATGATTACGAGAGACGCCGTAGTCGAGGGCTCCGGAAATTTCGACCATCTGGTATTCTTTAACGCGCCCTGACATCGCACAGTACATGGGCCTCTACCATTTCGCCTCCATCGAAATGCGATCGCCGCGGCCGGGATCGAACCTGCGACCTTCGGGTCAGCAGCCGAGCACCCTAACCGCTATACCACCGCGGCGGACAAGTAATTTTTCAAATTGTTGTACATCTCGTGCGATATGCAGGTGGGCCCTTGTTACATCGATACGGAAATGCATAAGTCCCGAATTTGTTTTATACTTTGTGTATCCCATGCTCTTTGTAGCAGGGTGGCATTTGGGCATTTGTAACAGAGCTCGTCTACGGACAAATACAGAAAATGCATATTTACAGTAACGGCAATTGTTACACCGAATAACGTAAAGGTTGTGGCGCGGGAGCCAATGGGGCCCTGAACTAAGGGCTCTCCCCTGCGAGGAATAGCTGTTATCATTCTACGAATAAAATTTTTCTTCCTCTCTCGCTGCCTCATGGTAGTGATTTCGTTAAAAAGGAAGTTTTGAAAGCGTGAAAGTTCAGTGGCGTTACACCTTTCATATATATATATATATATATATATATATATATATATATATATATATATATATATATATATATATTCAAATTCTTGGTTTGCCCGCTATTCTTTCATTGTATTTAAAAGGCGCTTAATTAAGACTCCGTCATTCGGTTAATTTGTAGCTTTTGCGTGGCCATAGTGGAAAATATCTACTGCTTTTTCGCAACTATTTGAAAATTTGCGTGCTTGCATAATAAGTCGAAAAATGAAAAATATGCGCACTTACTAGCTGCACTTACTGGCATAGAGAGCTTTGTGTTGAAGGCACATATAGCAAAGTAGCAGTTGACCATTCACGATTTCTTTAGAAGGTCTGGTCAGCAGTAAATGACCAATAAACTTGTTGACCTTAAGCCTTTGTTTTCTGTTTACTTTTATGTAGTTAGGGTTTAAAAACGCTTAAAAAATTTTAGATAATTCAAACTTCTTGATAATTACAACAAAATCCAGGGGCCCCTTCGAGTTTGAATTAACGAGAGTCGACTGTGTACGAAAATGTGCTTTGATCGCACCATATTCTTTTATTTTCTCAAGGCGTGGCTAGGAGTATTACATAAGCAATGTGGCGACATTGAGTCCCTAGGACGATTTGGCACGGCTAATTTGATGGGCGAGCGTCCCTTTGATTAATGGAATAGAAATATAATAAGTGTGTACCAGCTTAACTTTAACGCCTACCTTGAGGCGAATTATATTTTGCGTTAGAATGTCCCTGCAACGCTTTTTCAGCATGGTCAGAAATCGCTTCCGATCGGTAGTCGGAGCTCCTGAGAACGCGCGAGCCATGTATTTCAGCGCAGCACGCGGCCTAGAATATGCTATTAATTTTCGAAATCAGCGAGAAAGCGTTTTCTCTTCTCTTTAAAAATGATGTCATAAACCCAAATGACCTCGTCATAGACCCAAAGTCCACGGCTATTGGCTGATTTGAGCTTTGTGCGATGCATAGTTACCGCGGCCGCCGCGCAATGCCGCCACATGGCCGCTCGCACTCACGCGATCACACAGCCGCGCGTTCGAAGAATAAAAAAAAAAAGGAAAGGGCCGAAGGTCATTATTCGCGCTGACCTGACGAACCGACGCATCATCTCGCCCCCTTTAGCGTTTTAGAGCATTTACGGGCCAGGCATGTTTACACGTGTGCTCTTTCTGTCGCTAATGGGTGTCTACAGTTCCGCACTTTGTGACTAAGCATACCATTTGCAACAAAACTAGCATCGGATTCACAACTATTACAGTTGGCTGTAATGGCTGGCTTAGCCATTGGATTTGCCATTTGGCTATACTATACTTCGGTAATGATATGCACATTATCAAGGTTGGCTAACATCTTTTCCAAAGGGGGAATTCTAGCATAAGTCATAATTTTTACATAGAACCCTGGGATTCAAACTCAGATATCTGGCATTTACACGACCCAACATTTCCGGTCACCGACCTCACCGAGGTGAAGGAGACGAGGGCAAAATCTGTGCCATATTTCTTAGCGCCATCGATGGCTTATGTCGATATTCTGTTTGTGTCGTTATATTACGTCGCCGTTGTTCGCTCATTGCGGTCCCTAAACATAAGAGAAAAAAGCTATAAAACACCGAAAGCGTGTTCTGATGGCAACGCCCGGACACACCTCTCTTGTCACTGGGCCGCCAGGCTTAGACCGTTCAACCCTTCCATTCAGGTGGGTGTCCCAAATGGCTCTTTTATGACACACCTCGTCATCTTCCATCTCTTCTTGTCGAGAGCCTTGGTAGCGATGAAAGCCCAACGGGCTAAATGCCGGGATAAGATGAAAAACACGTCCAAAGAGTAAGAAGACATCAATGAGGGAAGACAGAAGAAAATATACTACAAGAAATGATACAAGATTTGATAAGGACGTGCGAGGTCGTGGTTCAAGTGAACGTGCTTAACGCCAACGGAGCAACGATTATGCCCGCTAATTGCTGTCGTGTCTCACGGGCTACGTAGTAAAGCGTCTCCCATTATTTCTTTGATTCGACGAGAGGAAAATGGGCAGCTTGACGGCTCTGTGTTGTTAGGTAAACGGGAAGCAATTTGCAGAACATGTGTTTTTTTTTGTTTTCTCTCGCTGTCTCGACAGCGTCTATTACGACAAGCTTTAAGGATTGTAATACGAACAAACCGTAGGTGTTTTGTATCCAAGTATTTGTGCTTGCATGTATATGTGTTTGTGCGTTAAAACCTACCAAAACATCTAAAAGACAATGTTTTCGCATGTTTTCGTGTTCAGATATTTTTCATCGAAGATTTCGGAGTATCGAGTTAATAATAATAATAAATCCATTATATTTTGTCAAGGAAGATGAGGAAAGCTGGGAGTAAAAAGTTGTGACGCAGCTTGAACTAGCTCCTGCCCCCCCCCCCCCCTTCTCCCCCCCCCCCCCCCAAAAGAAAATGTGCACTTTGGCGAGATTACAGCAGTACAAATAAACAATTTTATTAACAGGGTAAATGAACAGGAAGTCAAAAGAAATGAAATGATGGAGAAACGAGATTACCAGCAACAATGCAAAGAATATTCATTGGTAAATAAAAGGTAATAAGAACACATTGCGAACAACTTATACTGCAAAATTAAAAACCCCGAATTTCGGAGAATTGGAGATTTACGAGAAATGAACTCCGATAAACGCCCGGATTTCCTAAAAAAAAAAAAAAAAAAAAAAAAAAAAAAAAAAAAAAAAAAACTCCGAAAAACACCCTCCGAATTTCAATAAAAATAAATTCCGAAAACACGAATCCCTAGTTATATGGTGTATCGATGCGCCCTCGTTGCACATTGGGCAGTGACCTCAGCAATGCGGCTTCCAATGACGTCACACTCTGCCGGCGTGTGTCAGGAAATATCATGAAATGCAGACACATAGGTTACAAAATAAGTATAAAAAAACATGAAATGTGGAACATGAAATGTGGAGCAGAATATAAAGCGGGACTGTCGACAATTTTCCAGAGCACGTTTTTAAAATTGAATCTACCACGTCGTTGCGTTACGAAACACAAACGTCATTATGAACCGCTTGCGAGTCTAACAGACTGTCAAGCTAGACGGACGATGAAAAAGTGCCGGGCTACGGACTCCTCATATATCATCGCGGGAGATATTTCATAACGCAGATGTGTTTGCACCATCGGACGTAATATCCTGCGCAACGCTGAAAGAAAAAAAAAGGGGCGCTATTATTCTTCGAGCGTTCACCCCCCCAAATTGCTAGAAAAAGCACACGACAAAGTGTTTCCGAAGAAAAATAAACATGCACAGAAACATTGTGTTTAGGAAAATATTCCCGCGTAAGCCTTCTTTCATCAAACATACTTTATGTAGACACAAAAAAAAAATAGATGAACGCCTGCTTTATCAACAATAAAAATGACAATAATAACCTGTAATCATGAGCTAACAGCAGAAATGAGGAACTTCAGATCAAAGAACTCGAAACATTCCATAGCGGCGTCAGAAAATAACAGAGAAAAGCCTGAACAATCGAAAAATCTCCTACGACAATGGTTCTTGCGAAAAGATGAATAAATATTGGCTTTAGGCACGTTTTGTAGGCGCCGAAAAACCAGTGGCGGTTTTGTAAGAAAGTGAAAAATCACCACTAAGTTCTAACTTCCATTAGTGCGATGGTCCAGCACCAAACAACACAGCTGCCTCTGATATTGCTCAACTGGCCGTCACTGGCTGCTTTTTTTTCTTTCTTAGTTTATTTTGCCCATCATTTCTACTATACGCGTTTCTCCGCCTGTGCGCGCACGTAGATTATATGTGTTTGGCTGGGGTAAATTTTTGCACTTAGGTGCGAGTATAGCTTTTTGCCAAGCTATCGATTTCTTCAAAGGCAATTACGACAACCCAAGGAAAGTTTTTGCCTCTGGCTTAACGGGAGAAAAGCCGTTTTCACCCATTTCACTGGTCGTTCGTATATGAGGATCGTACTGTGTTTGCGCAGCTTGTGGTCTACTGTATGAGACATTTTGTACCTTTTTTTTTGTGCTGTATATTCCATTTTTTAACTGAAAATGAGTTTCTGGTGCCACCATACAAGCACAGAATTCTTCCATACATCATCTCAATAAGAAAACTAGGACGTACGTGTGAATGGTATTTTTTTTGTTCATTGTGAAAGGAAAAAAAAACGTTTTAATGCAACGGCTCTTTTTTTTGAGAGGTGGGGGATATACCTTCTGTTCAGGCACAGCTGAAACAAGATTAAACACACACAACAAGATTAAACAAGATGAAACAAGATTAAACAAGATTAAACAGGCACAGCTGAAACAAGACTAGGAAAAAAAAAGAAGAGAAATGCTACAGTCTAGATTTCGCCTCATGTAATTAGGAGATCCAAGGAGCAAGCTGCGATTTTGTTGTAGACGAAAAGAAAAAAAAAACTAGCAAAACGTAGGTTTAGTTTCATAATACATGAAGCGATAAAATGTGTGCGCTTTCAAAGGCTGTTATTCTGATGAATCTTAAGACATCAAAAAAGCGAATACTTCAATTCATTCTGAAAAGCTAGCATCAATAGCAAATACCAACTGCTTGAAAAAAGTTCAGCAGTCAAATTAGTGACTAAAGTGGTCATACACGTTTGATGCCATGACTTTAATGAACGTTGCGGATGTTGTACTTTCTCTCCGTGTACTTAATAATTTGTAGCAACTAATGATAGTTCTTTTTGAGTTAAAAAGTTGTAAAATATGTACATTGCAAGAACTAGTTCCTCAAGTTGGCAATGACGTCGAACGCCTGTCACGTAAAGTACGGGATTGTCTATGTTCCAGTAGAACACCTCATTACCATTCAAGAACTTCCAGCAGATGATGTTCTAAATGAGGTTAAAAAGGCTATTATTTGATATATGGACTCCATTATTAAGAGCTTTGCAATGTTCATCTCTATCGTGTTATACAAGAAATGTCGCGGTTATGTGCAACTTTTTAAATGTAAACGTTTGATAGAGATCTGTCTGGCTGGGTAAAAATTATACCGAATAAAACCAACTTCCCAGCCACTTTTAGTCTATGTTTTTAATATTAAAAGTGAAAAACCGCCCTACGTTTCAAGACCCATTCGGTCTCTCTGTCAGGAGTGACTGTCCGGTCGGCTTCGAAGCTGGTGACTTTTTCTTAGCGGTTGTCCCCCCTCTCCACCGTCGTTCTTGTTGGTGCCATTGGTTCCGGAGACCATGTATATACACACTCGGCAATTTTAATGTTAAACACTTAGACTAAAAGTGGCTGGAGAGTTTGTTTTATTCAGTATTATGTGCAACTGTTTTCTAAATCGGTGTTTGTCGTAAATGCGGTACATTGTGTAAAAAAACCACGATGGCAGCCTTACCTGCACTGTTCCGAACACTCGCTCTTACGTATTCTTAACCTTTCCAAAATCTTTCGCCCAATAAGGTGTTCAGACCTGCGTAAACAACGAAATCTCTCTATAAATAATATATGCCCCCCCCTTAAGGGAGCACAGCAAAGACTCCTTACACTGCATTGCCGATCGCCAAAGGACTAAAAAACATCGCCTCGAACAGAAATTAAGTATGTCGCGTGTTTCGAGCAGCTGCGAGCCATTATTAAAATAGAGCGTTTTCCCGCAACGGGAGCATGCACCTGGCCGTCGTTTATTTTCGCACCGCTTTTCCCCAACTCCCAAAAGGGCAGGCATCTCGCCAACACAGTCCCTTAGCAGCCGTTTTCTTATGGAATTTAGAAAGCCGCACCCGACCCTAGCGCGGCGGCACGCGGCTGTTATGAGCACCGCGTTAAATATTTCAGCGCCGTGGTCGAGGGAAAGTTCTCGCTTTTCCCTAATTCAGCGCTTCTTTGGGGAAGTGTGGGAAGTAGCGGCTGCTGAGCTACCTGTACTCGTGGTTCTTCTCTTTATGTTCCCTATGTTTTCTGTGTGTCTCGCACTCTCCCCACACGTGGAGGCTGCATGTTAAACATACAGCAATATGGGTAACACGTTGTCACTAACACTCTCTCCCCCACCCCTTCCCCTATTCCCTACTTCTTTCCCAGCAACGCGGGAAGCACTTCCCGTGGCGAACACGCCGTCATTAATTTGCGAGCCGACCACGTAACCCTTCTAACCTCATCTATATGCCTGTCCCGTAATCCGCCTGCATATGCTTCCGCAGTGGCTGGATATACATTGATTCTCTGCGGACCTTTCATATTCTTTTAGCTTTATTCTTGCTGTGTTTTATAACCTCCTTCGGTTCACCCTCTTTCATGCCTCGTGAGCTTTTCATACCGCGCTTGCGACCCGAGTAACGGGAACTGCTAATTATCGTTTCGTAATTAATTTCAAAATGACAGCAGTTTTACTGAGCACGCGCCTGAAAAAGGCAAGAACGCCGGCGCATGTGTGTGGACTGTCGGCAGTATGCGGTTACCCTCCGACAACCATCTGTCTCGCTGGGGTGCTCGTACTTGTCTTTGTTTCAGTTTTTAATCGTTTATTTATTTATTTTTTTTACTCTGAAGTCATCAAGGGGGGAAATATCTACAACCTAGATGTGTAATTATGGCAGAGATTAAGTCAGTAAGCTCGCCTTCATTAAAGCGATGTAAATTACGTTTTTCCCCGCAGGCGAAGAAGAAAGATGTACGCAGTAAAGTGTCGATTCAAAAAAAGAGAAGGCTCTGTTGTGAAAGTAGCGTTAAGGTTGAAAGGCATTTTACGACGTGCTATTTTTTGCAGCGAGTGCAGATGACACCCATGCTTTAGCACTATTAGAAGCATCGAACGGAAGATGATAAAGAAATACCACTTGCGTGTCAGCTTTTTTTTTTCTTTGATTCAGGGGGAAGGAGGATGGGTGATAAATGTCACGAGCCCCGTGCCCAGAGGCGTGCGCATGGGGGGGGGAGTGAGAGGGGGGGCCGCAAATCCAGCCCCATACATTGACATAATAGACATAATAGAGAGGGGTGCGCTGCGACGAACCCCCCCCCCCCCCTTGAAAGGGAGACCTGCCCACGCCTATGACTATGCCTACTTTGTTCGCCCGTGTTTCTATAAGAAATCTATCTCGGAACGCATGACCAGGATTTGGGGACATTTGCACGTAGCGCCCTCTTGTCGGTGACAGCGGCGGCCTGCCATAACTGAATGGAAAGTAGACGAAAAAAATCATATCTCATGAAAAAAGCTAGTTATAAAAAACGACTCCCAGGTTCTACAAAGCAGAGACTTAAACATTCTGTCAAAATTACAGTGTCGCACTACAAACCGCGTGGCTTCCCTGAGCGTTTAATATTTAACAATGGGTCCCATGTGTTTCCAATGGGGGTGTTCAATTGTATAGGGAAGCCACAGGTTTTGTTGTGCGATACTGAAATTTCGCCACTGTGTTCCAATAGGTCTCTGCTGTATAGATCCCGGAGTCGTTTTTGATAACTACTTATTTCAAAAGATATGATTTTTTTTCGTCTATTTCCCGTTCAGTTATGGCAGCATGCGGTTGCTGCCGCCGAGAGATGGCGCCGTACGAATGTCTCCAAATCCTGGGAATGCTCGAACATTGCTAGCATACTTCTCCGCTTTACTTACTGTGCCCCTTACAAAAAAAAATAAATAAATAAACTAAGAAAACACCACACCCAACATGACGAACATAAAAATGATTGTTCAAGATTATCATTTAATTCGTTCGAGAGTTTACGGGAACGTTTTTCGCAATTATATATAATAAGGCCACATTAGCACAAATGTTGACGGACACAAGCACACGAGGCAGACAAAGACAGACACTAGTTAGTGAGTTATGAGGAACGTTCCTGGGGAGTGATGCGACACTGAACCACAAGTCTTTGCTCCCACCCTTTCAAGCTTCCGGGTCCCTTCAACGTCCGCATGCTCCATTCTATACGTTCAGAAGTGTCTCGGCTCAGCTAAAAAGGCCGCACTGATGTCAGTCCACTGCTCAGCGTCATTTGGAACCATCAGACACGGCTCGCATTCAAAGCTGCATAGGCGCGCGGTATCGTGAAACGCCAACGCGTACACTCTCACTGTCGCGTGTCCAAAACTTTTGATGGCTGTCCTTCCCGTTGAACTAGTTTGACAATCATAGCTTTCGCAGAACACACGTGCAGCCAGTGACGGAGGAGAGCGCGCGTCCTTGACGCGTCGAGGGGTGAAAGAGAAAGTCACGTGGCTTCGGGTCCCTCTCCATTAGGGAAGCGCCTTTCCCTTCTTCCCGTCTAACATCCCTTGAAACGCATGCGGCACTGTTTCGCGAGACGACGTGCACTGTCGTCCGAGCGTGCTGCTATGGGGGTGCGTCCGTGTTGCCTCCCTGCTTCGCCGTGACAGTTGATAGTTCAGTGCCCTCGCTTTCCGGTTTTAGCATCACACTCTCGAGGGTCCCGCTGCAGTCTTCGACTTTGGGACCCTCGTCTGTATATTTACGGGTTTCCAAATACACTACAATAATAAAATGACGTTATCTTTGACTTCGATTCTCCCCTGCAGAGGGAAATGAAGAGGTAGAAAGGGAATGAAGTAAAAAAAAAAAAGTAAGGAGCACGTGCCGTCTATCGCAGCCGAGTCGACTGATCGCATTTTAATTACGAACGGTCCGGACCCCCCAAAGCTGCATTCCGCCACCCTACAGCAGCTATTCACAGTTGTACGAGGAAGTTCGATCTGACCTCTCCGTCTTTAGATTCGCATTTTACTTGCTCTTGTCTCACGTCATGATACACTTGTGCGACCATATAGTCACCAACGTATCATCGTTACACATAACAGTGTTATCACTGATACCGGCATCTGTCTGTAGGCGCTTACCGAAGTCCCGCTCTCTGCAGTGTTTTCTCTAGTCCCACCATCGGTATTTACAAGTCCAAACCGTAGAGCATGAATGAAATGGAAGCAGCTAAACTCTCCTGAAAGCTGCTTGTTGTACGTGACCTGCCTCGGTTTAAACCTCAGTGATCTCCACATTTATCCCTGTTTTTTTTTTGTGCTACAAAACAAATCTCGCTTTTCGCTGCACTCAATCAATCAATCAATCAATCAATCAATCAATCAATCAATCAATCAATCAATCAATCAATCAATCAATCAATCAATCAATCAATCAATCAATCAATCAATCAATCAATCAAATCTTTATTTCCAACTTTCCGTTACAGTTTGTTGGGGGTCCTTCAGGCGAAAAGCTGTTGTAAACAGCTTGAAAGTGCCTGAAGCGCCTTTGTGACAGCACTATAGACGGCGTACAACATAAAGTATATAAGCGTATATGGGTTGTATTAATCAAGACACATTAGAAATGAGTTTGTGTACATAGTGGTCATTTGACAGAATTATAGAAAGCAGTAAAACAATGCAACTTCAGGTCATAATCAAAAGTAGAATAAATAACATCGATAGCCAGAAAGAGACTATAGCCTGAAAGAAAAATTAAGGAACAGTCAGGAAACTTGGGGGAAAAAAGAAAAGAAGTAAAAGATGGAGATCTTGCAGAAAGAAAGATCCGTTGGTCAAAGCCAGGACTACATATAGTTTATATATATTTACGAATGTTCTTCCAGTTCCAGCCTACGAGAGGTTCTTCTCTGTTGCCAAGTGCTTCCGCTTAACGCGCCTCGGGGTCATTCATGAAGGAAGCCAGACCAGGGACACGCACACGTACACACGAGTTATTCTTCGCAGATACGAGTCACACACACACACACGCACGCACTCACGCGTGGTGACCGGACATTCACTCGCGATTGCCATCTCGCCAGACTGACCGGCTGACATCTCCCAGTCTCCCTGTGAAGAAGGGAGACCGTCTTCGCGCACGTCCCTCTATCTGTTCCGCGTGTGCGTTTTTCACCCCTTCCTGTCATTTATTCTTTTAGGGCGAAGCTCCTTAGGGCATAGCCTTGTCGTCGTCCGCGTCCGTCACGGGGAGATTCATGGATATGAGACAGAAAAAAAGGTTCAACAATAGACTAATATCAATCATGGTTGTGACAGAACAATATAAAACACCTACAAGCACAAACCCTTTATACTAGTGGGCAACTTCAACGTAGACGTTATGGACTTTAAGACCTAGCTTCGCCCACTCGTAATCATTCACTTTGTGGAGATGCGTGGATTTTTTTTCCCCTACGCTCGCTTCGGTTCGCTACGTAATCGCCCCTGTTAATCCCCGCGCTCTTATTTCCGTATCTCAGCTTCCTCTCCCCGCGCATCAGTCGTTTACCGCGAGCTTCGCTTCAATGATTGTTGTATATTGGGTGCGTTGGTATTGCAGATCGGCATTTTGTTACGGGACGGTAAGAAATATAAACAAAAGGGGAAGAGGAAAGGATACAAATGAAGGATTGAGGGGAAAGCACTTTTTTTCTCTCCTTTTATGACCGCTTAGACTTGTTTGTATTCCCTAGCGCGCTGTGACAAGTTTGAATTCCACGCAGCCGTTGGTAATATTTAGAGCAAAGAAAGTAACAGCGCGAAAGGAACAAGGATGACGAAGAAACGAAGAAAACCAGCCTATTCGTGATTGAGAGCGTTTGATGTGAGCATGTTCTTGTGATAATGTATAAATAGGCTGTTTTTCATGTAATAAACAATCAGTTGGCAGTCAGCGCTTGTCCCGTGGTATTCGTTTCTTTGTCGTCCTTGTTCCTTTCGCGCTGTTACTTTCTTTGCTCTAAATATGAACCAACGAGCCCTCGTCAAGTTGTTACTAATTGGTAATATTGTATCGTATTTCAGGCCTATAGGTTTCATTTCATTCTTTGCATTTGTTTCCCTTATCTGCCGCGGTGGTGTAGCGGTTACAGTGCTCGGCCGCTGACCCGAAGGTCGGGGGTTCGATCCCGGCCGATGCTGTCGCATTTCAATGTAGGCAAAATGCCAGAGGCCCGCGTATACTGTGCGATGTCGGTGCACGTTAAAGAACACGAGATGGTCAAATTTTCCGGAGCCCTCCACTACGGCGTGCCTCATAATCATATTGTGGTTATGGCGCGTGAAAACCCATATATTGTTGTTATTATTATTTGTTTCTCTCGATCAGAAATTACGCAATTCTTGTGTGAATTACCTATAGGTAGCAGCAGTTTTCGTATGGACACAGCTAGAGCACCACTACCTGCTCTCATTTGGGTGTCTATGTCACGCGAAAGGCACGGCCATGCGCGATGCTTAATGTGGGGGCATCCACAGCAATCGATTTTTTTTTTGGGGGGGGGGGGGTTGAAACAGAAGGCTACTCGAAATACCAGCGCCAGTTTGCCTAACAATAGTTTTACATCAACCTTCGGCAAACCTGTACTAGTTGTATGCGTGTTAGTGATGAAAGCCTCCTGCCATCCGGTCTTCGCTACAGTGACACGACCACCTATGACAGCTGAATAGATGATAACAGATTCCACGAGACACTGCTACGCTTCATACAAAACACCGGTCCAACTGCGTGCTTCTAACACGCATATATACACAAAATATAATGGCTTCAGGGCAAGTCTATGTCGCAACAAAAATGAAAAATAAGTGATGCAAACAGACGCGCACCGTCTTTTATGTACAACATGGCAAAGGTTACAGTCGGAACGCTCCTGTCGCCTCCTACAAGCCCGGCCTTCGCTACAGTGGCACGACTAGCTATGACCGGTGTAGACATAATAACAGATGCCGCAAGACCGTGCTTTCTAATATAATAATAAAGAACACAACACCGGCTTTCTAATAATAATACTCATAACCGCACAAAGTACTGTGCCGTGAAGGCCAAGTCTACGTAGTGTAGTGACAAATACAGTTATTGGTAGAGAAACGATGAAGAAGACGGTTGTTGTGATGCTCGTGCTGGTTCTGCTGGGGCCACTGACGGCTGTCTCGTTGCATTACGTCATATAAAACGGTTGCCTTACCTCGACTGCTAACCGCATTCTATCAGTAGCAATAAGTAAATAATGGTTAATTGAGGTCCTACCTAAATATTTAGGTCCGTTATTTGTAGTGTTATGACTCTTTGTTTATTACTGTACAAGTAACCATCGCACATCGTTACGCAATGTGTTCAGAAGAGGTGGTGTAAATGCACCGTCTCCAAATAGCGAAATCTCCCCAACCCTGTCCATTGCTCTTCCCACGGGGCTCGACGTGCGGGAAGAAACATTCATTCCGGGGCTGGTGAGAAAAGCAGCGGGGGACGTTGGATGACGCTAATTGCGAGGATTGCGTAGCAAAACGGAACAGCGTTTCCCATTGTCCTCTCGGCTGTCGCGATTCGGTTTGGTTGAGCCCGAGGCGAGAGATATGGCAGCTCTGCTCCCGGCCTCATTAGTCGCGCACCGTCCCGCGTGAAACAGCGAGACCGGACTCGTTTGCGCCTCCATTATCTATGTTCTTTCGTCTCTGTGTGTTTAATAGTCGAGCTGTCTCGCGCGGTCCCTTTTCCCTTTTTTTTTACCTGTTTTTTTTCTTTTTGTCTTGCTTCAAGACGAAGCTAAATGTGACAATAAGGGTGTTTCTATTGGCGCTTGTTCTGACATAGGCGGTATACGCAGAGTGGAGAGAACTTTTTGCTCGCTTATAGCTATGTTCATTTTAATGTAATACATTTGGTAAGGAGTAAGCCTGGACATCCAGAGAAATCTTTCGACCCCTTTAGATATCAGCAAGTCTTTCGAGCTAATATATAGAAGAGCAAATCTCAAACGAGGTACACTAGGACAGGCGAACTACCTTATACAGGTGCGATCCAGACGAAATATGCGCGGGTACAATAATTCATTATGGAAGGAAGTGCATGGTTTGTGTGAACACTGCCGTATTTACTCGTGTAGTACAAGAACTGGGTAACGTATGCTAATTGTTAGTTACACTCCGAAAATTCCACGCAGAATCTCTTTTGCGAGTTGTCTGAGTACCCGTAAGCGTACATTTTTATTAAAGCGAGAGCCTTGTGTTGCTCATCGGAAGCGTAATAGGACCTTACGGCGGTGTTCGCCGTCTGTGTCGACAAATATGATACCAAAGTATCACGTGACCCTCGGGGGCGCGGACAACCGGCGCAACTATAACCGTCGCAGATATTCTGTAGTCACCATTAATAGGCGTGATTGGCCTCTATTCCTCAGTGCAAACAGACGAAGTGATACCCTTTACAATAAGTACAAAGTAGCCATCTCGAAAAATGCAAGGAAAGTCGCCGTCCTCAAAAGCAGCGCTGAAGAGCCGCAGTACCAGCAGCCCCGATGTCACTACTATATGTCAGGTAAAACTCAAGTGGAACACAATCATTTATTATTATTATTATTATTATTATTATTATTATTATTATTATTATTATTATTATTATTATTATTATTATTATTATTATTATCATTATTATTATTATTATTAGCAGTAGTAGTAGTAGTAGTTGTAGCAGTAGCAGTAGTAGTAGTATCTGGACCAGGGGGCCGTTCGACGTTTCGTTGACGGCAGTGTCGCCGTTACGTTTTAGCAGGAAGCAGGGGCATTCAGAAAATCAGCGGCTTGACGAGGGACACTGGGTAACCCTCTAAGCATTGGCGATGATACGTCACAATTCGCTTGCATGGCTGCAGATGACATCGCTTCGACGTGGACGAAGCAGAGAGACCTATCGAGTGTCGGAAACGGCTGCGCATGTGACGTTCGTGTGGTACGGAGGGCTGTGACAGGCCAGAAAACGTCAGTCCCCCCACGGCGCAGTACCCCTAGGGTGTGCATGGTGGTGGTATCAACTTTATTTGACTCAGTCACCTGCCTGGCGCCTCAGGGTGGCTCCACGCGGAAAGCGACTCTTTCAGCCCAGGAAACAATGGCCAACTGTTTCTCCCGGTCGGCAGATCTGACGAGATCATCCCATGTTGATTTTGAGGGAGCTGGTAGAAGTGATTTTGGAGGAGGAAAATCCCCACATCCCCACAAGATGTGATCTTGGGTAGCTATTGCATCTAGAGTACACTCTTAGAACAAAAGGAGTGCTTTTACGCCCTTTGCGAGAGTTTTGGCTTGTCCCGCAGGGCACTCCTTTTTCCGGGGTGAAACTACTCTCTTTAGAAAGAGAGTGATCCAACGCCATCTCATGGAGTACAGTACTCCGTCTGCGATAGAGTGAAAGCACTCCCACCGAGAGAGTAAAGCTGGCACATTGAAATCGCTCTGGTATAAAATTAATCAAGCGCAAAAAAGAAAGACAAATACATACACGCACACATCCACGCAACCAAAACACGCAGAGCGCTCGCGATTACAACACTTAGATTAAAGAGAACCTTCCCGCTGTCGTGACGGGAGATGTTAATGAAGGCGTGATGTTTGGAAGCGTTTCGCTACACTGCCAGTCGAATACTCGCTCGAATCCAAGCCTGCAGGCATAAAATCTGTTCAAATTACGGCGCTGCTAGTCAATTCGTTATGTGACTACGCAGCGGGCTCCCAGAGAAAGCAACACAATAGACTTGACGTGGCTTTTGCAAGATTCTAGGTCATACAGCCTGCAGCGCTTACGCGTGGCGTGCTGTTAATAGGCGGCCAAAGCGGCTGCAAAAAAAATTTTTTTTTGGCACTGTAAGAGCGTCTGACGGATTAATATCATTGATACTTAATTCTGGGGGTAATTAGAAGACATACAGCAGTGCATACATACATATACAAATAATACACAACACTGGATTCGAACCACTGACCACACGCACCGAGAGCAAACACGCTAACCACTACACCACAGAGCCACCGCATGCTGCGATGAGTTTTCTCAAGCATATGTATTCACAAAGTGCTTTGAAAAAAAAAGGGGGAGGAGCTTGCAACTTGTGTTCTTGCATCGTCAGCGTGCATTGCGCCTGCATTAAGTTCGTAAATAGATTACGCGGCGTCATGAACTCGCGGATGCCTCCGTTAGCACCTTATGCTCAGACTTCGGTTCGTCGTCTGTCGTGCCGCAAGCAAAATGATAAACGTGGGTCCTTTTGAGTGTTCACCCTAAGTTGTGGATGTCTTTCTCGCCCAAAATTCGCAGATACCAGCGTGACAAGTACCTTCAGGTAGCGAAACTCACGTATGTGTATTCTACGAGCGTGTGCTGTTGAGTGATTCTTAGGTTATTTTTGCCGCGAGCCGCAAGTGTTTTCAGTGGCACCAGTGCGTTCTGAGCTGTTCGTAGACCATGTGCTATGGCATCTCATTGTTACATAAGTCAATGCCTGAGTTACAAGGGTATTTTAGCGTTTACATATACAACCATGTGTATTTATTGCGCGCGTACGTACTGTTGCGGGCTGCACGCCGGGTCAGCGGCACCTTCCGAGCAGTTAGACGAATATTTCCACCGTGAGCACTTAACGCGCGCTGAGGCGCGATATACAGTGCTTCTCAATTAGTCATAGTCAGTATTTAATTGCTTTTATACACGGAGACTAGCTACCTTTTCACTAAATAACCTTTACTGTTCACTGTCGCGCAGGGGCGTAGCCAGAAATTTTTTCGGGGGGGGGGGGGGCACCTCCTTGGAATGGTCATTTTTCGCTCTGTATGCCATGGCGAAAAAAAATTTTTGGGGGGGGCACGTGCCCGGTGTGCCACCCCCTGGCTACGCCACTGCTGTCGCGCGCCATTATAATGAACGTCGTAGGCGTGCACCAAGCTCCACTAATTCGCGAGTGAAATGTCTCCCTAATAATAACAAGATAATACTGTTGCGCTTCTCTGTTGCGAATGTCCGCGTGTATTTGGCGGTCCTCCCGAAGAAATTGTGCAGTATTTGCTAGAAAAATGGCGTAATTGTATGCCTCAGTGACACAGCTGTTCTTCTGAAAATAACGTTTATTTATATTTCGTAGGATATCTTTTGTCACAGCAGGTCACAAGTGGTGCCACGAGCACTCGTACTACCCCGTGTACCTTTAGGTGCGGCCAAACTCATTATACAAATTATGCTACCGTTGATAAATGATCCACCCATCCCTTATCGATGAATGTTGGTCTGCTTCCGTTCACTGCCTGTCGCTTATTTACATATTTTTCAAGAATCATCTGTTCAGTCCATCTGGTATAACACAAGGATTATCTACAGTATCCGCCTCGAACAAAAGGTAAAAGCGCCCCTTTTCAAGGCATACTGTCCACTACAAGGGGCCCCATCTGATTTTTGGTATGCTTCACCGCACAACTGATTTGCATTGCGGCGGGGCTGACTTACGTTTTTCCATCCCCATGAGATGGCTGCAGATCTTCAGTTGCCGTTATCTTGAGACATATGCAGTTCCCAGGCTTGCATATTTGAGGAGCAAGCATAGCTAGAAACAGGTGGAATGTGGCTGGAGACCGCACAACTTATTGACAAGCTGTTGAGATCAAACTGGCGTGACACTTCAGTTTGACCATTCTTTCGCACAGTGAAATAAAGGGCACCTATTTCACAATACATGAGTTAATTTATGGCACCTACCTTCATCACGTCCACTGTTCATTCCACAAGGGGTTTTCGAAACATACGTGGCTGAGACCCACTGATCTATACGTCAGTGTTTGAACAATTTCTTTTGCATAATACAAGCTCTTTTTTGTTTGAATGCACTAGAAATTCTTAAACATGAATTGATACAAAAAATGTGAATTGTAGTACTTTATTGGAATCAAAACAATAACATCCATAATGTCAATGTAAAAATACACATTTTCATCTACAGTACAGAACGTATGCTCATTATTGAACACAGGAAACAAGATACACAGCACAACCGAAAGTACAGAAAAAAAAAAAACATCACAAGGCACGAAACATATACTTAGCAATGCCAGTATGCATTTAAATCCAAACAGACGGCATGCACAAGGGACTTGGTGTCTGCTTACAAATGAAGGCAATTCGATAAGTCAATGAAGGCTTACAACACTTTTGAGAAAAATGCGACTGTGGAATAGGCATGGTAGTGTACAATTTCTTTATATTGCATTAGTTTGCCCTCCGGCGAGAAACATGATACACGACTGTGCAGTCAACTTTGTTGTATAAAGACCTGTGGTGTCGACCCTAGATCCACCTGCCAAAATTTGTAAACACGCTTGCCTTTGTTCACATATTTTCACATGATGATGCAAATTTCTAAAATCAAGCTTGGGAACTAGGCATTATTTCACAACCATGATTCGCCGGAATATTATGCTTAAGTAGTAGACCTACAGTTATAATATTTTCATGCCAGCTAGTGCCGTGCCATCATTTGCTACCGGTAAAGTAGTTCACCATCTTTAATAGCTGAATTTATGGCTCATGCGAAACTACCTCATGTATGTAAAATGAATCCGAATACCATGACTGGAAAGTTACGTTAGGCAATAACAAGTTTTAAATTAAAAATTGCCTATCAATACTGGTGGTGGCTTGACACATTAGAGTCAAGGACTGGATATGCCATGAGGTTGCATAAAAATTGAACAGGCTATAAATACAGGTTGTAAAACAGCCAGGAATTAAGTTCAGTCAGCTAAATGAGTTTACATCCTTTTTCAAGACATATAAAATTTTCAAAATGTGTACTCTTATTGGAAAGTTCGGACACAGCATCGTGCATAACACACTGCAGGAGTCCAAGTGCTGGCAATCCTAAATGCTGAGTAATGTACAAGATCGTCAATATAGTGTACTGTAAGGCCCATGAGTGTTCGCAGAACAGGCCGTCCTGTAAACGAACAGGTGGGCCAGAACTCTCGCTGCTTTGCCAAAAGTGTCTAGTCTTCCTGAAAAAAGATATCAAATAAAGAAGTGTATTAGGCTTTCTGCATCCATACAAATGAATGCCCTACAAAAGACTAACATGACATCTCTTACTGCAGACTTTTTGAAAAAAAACATCACAAAAATACAAAAATTGAAACGCTGCCTTGAGAGATCTCCAACGAGTGCAGCATGCTTTTATTATAAAATCCGAAAGATGTAGCAATATGATACAGAAAGACTGAGCTCATTGCTTGTCCATGTATTTCTGCCATGTTTTGATACACATAGCAAAAGAACAAGGTACAATGGCTAGTGTGCAGTGTTGCTTGTTGTTTCATGGAGGCAACTCCTACAAGAAAAATAATTCATTCACCCTCAAAATTTACTGCAAGTTCAACCAAATAAATTATTTTAAAACTTGGGCTAGATGGGAAAAGATATAGATATATACTTATGAGGCATGCCACAGTGCACACCCTTGATTCTTTTATGTACATCTAAATCTAAAACCATGCTAATGCCAAAGCAACACCTAGACAACATTGTTAGTACTGCACGTGTATCTGACTAAACCAACAGTGTATACAGCGCCTGCCTATAAGTTATGCACTATCCTGCTGCTGCCAATGACGAAATACGTATTCTCTGAAAATTTTCCATCCTGCTTACTGCTTGATATTAACTTAAATGTCACCTAGCCAACACACTAGACATGCAATAAACATAACTATCAAGTCTAAACGAATGCAAAAATTTTCCTAACCGTGATAACTTAAATCACGAGGTGCATGGAACCAATCCTTTTTTAAGTGACTCAGTATTTCACGCCGCACTGATCAGCTGTAAAGCACGCCAGTACCTATATCAGATAACTGGCATAAATTCACTTTGACGTCCATGCATGAAACACTTCTTTAGCTCTTAAATTTATTATCCTAAAGCACTCGAACACGAAAAATTAATTCAGCACACAATACACAAACTGACAGTGTGGATAAGGCTTTTCTATTACTACGGGAAAAATATTTCACAGTATTACGCTGTAAGATTTTTGTCATTGCTGCTCCCATTTAATATTAGCATTAAAAGCATTGCTGTGCTTCCTACACAAAGTGACCTTAGAGACAGGCTTTAAAAGGTGTCATACTCTTCTTTCCTGTAAAGTTTTTCTCTGTTATCTTTTACCCTCGTACGCCCTTCGTTTGCACAGCATGGCCAGCCAGATTAACAGCTGGCAAACATGCCTGTGTTACCATTTATGTCTTCCTTTCCTTCTTTCAATTAAAGTCTTGGAGCATTTTCGAAATATACACATCAAGTTCAGTAGTGTAGCATTGCCAACTGCACAAACATTGATAACCTTCACACTACACAAGACTTCATGAGGTTCTAGTTGGCGCATACCGACAAAAAATTACTTAGCGCAAGAAAAACGCAGCACACAAGGAAGATACACAAGGGACAATCGGTTTTCCACTGTATCTCCTTGTGTGCTGCGTTTTTCTTGCCCTAAGTACTTCACACTATGGCCAACCAAATTAGCACTGCCTCTGTGGTGAGACCAAAAACCAAATACTTGCAGGTTCAAGCTCACTCCACACCTATTTCGTAAAAAGCACAGCATTTTATTTTCTTATAAATTAGGTTGTTTACCAGGTATCATTCTAATGAAAGAGCTGAAAACAGAGCATGGTACAGCATGGAGTAGGCGCACAACAGCACGTCCTTTGTGAATTTGCGATGGAGTTATCCGGTGACCTGCGTGCTACTGCTTCCTGACGCCGCAGTAAATTCAATATTTACATTCATCAAGAAGCATGAATGTAGGAAGCTTACACGTGGGTTACAGAAGTAAACCATAACAAATGACTTAAGATGTCTTGTCCTTGCCGAATACTATTTGTTTTTTTTAACTGCCATAATGTTTAACGGCTGCTTAGCTTTTCTTCACAACTTCATAATAGTCTTATGCAAGACAATTATTTACGATTGTCCCTCTACCATCACAATTGCGTTGAGCTGACTTGCGCTGATGTGACTGCATTAGTCGGGCACAGCTCACACATCTTCAAATGGCTGAGAATATTCACATGAAATCCAGGAAGGTTCCAGTGCTGATATATGTCACTAATTAAGTGACAATACTGTAAAATGCATGTGCTTCACCATACACGCTGTCACTTAGCAGATGACTGTCACATATCGCCATAATTATATCCCTGCAGCAGAATTTATTCCCACTAGTCAATTAAACTCAACCTAATAACGTCATTAGACCATGGTATGATGATGATGATAATGATGCAAAGGAAGGAAGGAAAATAACTTTATTGCGATATTGACGCAAATGCTTTTTTTTTTTGTCTTAGACACGGAAAAAAAGTGTAATGCAAAAATGTTATGGAAAAGCATTCTCACTAATATTCTGTGCCTCGATAAAATTTCCATAGTTGCACGGCGGAAGAACAAGGGCGCCCAGTGCACTCTGTATCCAGCGCAAATTCTGCCAAAACATGAGCGCCGGGTGATGCCACAGGTTAATAACGCACACAAGTGGACACTGAGACTGAAGAAAAGCACAACACATCCAGTATGAATACTAATAATAACATTAATATTGAGGGTTTCACGTGCTAAAACTATAATATGAGGCCCGCCTTAATGAAAACTTCAGAAGCCTGTTCTTTAACGTGCACTGACATCGCAGAGTACACGAGCTTCTAACATTTCGCCTCCATCGAAATGCGACCGCCGCGGCCGGGGTCCAACTCGCGACTTTCGGGTCAGCAGCCGAACACCGTAACCATTGTACCACTGAGGCGGCCAAGAATGACAACTGAATCAAATGAAAACATAGTTGGCCTTAAATCACTTATTACGGCATGATAACCGCGGGCTTTCGCGTAAGTGTATATTTTCTGCAAACACGCTGCCGCACTCACGCTTTATGGGAAGCAAATAAATTATAACGCACAAATTGACTTTATCGAGGCGCATGCGAGCTTCGATAGACTGGCCGTGCGACGCCTGTGCCTTCACAAAAGCTTTTTAAACGCGCATCAGGCATCACACGTATGTGCGCCTAATGTTATTTATTGTACTTTACAGGCGACACAGTATGCACTATTACACATCTGAACGACGATAGGACGCGAAGCAGAGAAAACAGAAGCACCACTTACCGTTCATATTCCCGACTGTGCCGAACCATGTGTTGGCCGGGCACTCAGTCACGCAGTTGAGTCTGCAGACAATCGCGAAACCAACGCGCACACAGCACGGGATGTTGCACTGCCGTCGCTAAATGCGGTTCACGTCCAGCGTCGAGATCACAGTCGCGCACATACGTACCACACGCCGCCGAGGCAGCTGAGCAATCACCTAACTTCACAACTGAACAACGCGTCAAAATGGCGAAGACAACGACGGGCGACGGCAGGGTTTCAGCCTCTCAGCGCTTTCAGCTGCTTCGGGCGCGCGCACGTTTCTCCTCTCCCTGTTTCGCCGTTTCTTTTTTTCTTTCCTCGCGCGCGCATGCGTCGTACGGTTCTGTTATCGTGCTTCTGGCGTTTCTCTCTCGCCGTTTCGCAGCCGCTTGATGCAAGTCGCGTCTTTTTTTTTTTTTCCCTATCGCGACAGCTTGGTTTCGGCGGCGTTGGTATGTTTGGTTTTGAGCGAAAAAGCAGCTTCTACCGTGAGCGAAAGTTCGTGCTAGATGCAATTAAATATAGGAGCCAGAGGCGCGTTTGCACTTTGCAATTTGGGACGGTAAACCCCAACGATTAACTGATTAAAAATGAGCATTTTATTTCTTGCGTGTTACGGAGGAGTGCACATATGAGTGAGATGTGCGTGTTGTTTCGACTACTGGCGCTCGGTCCCTGACAAGCACACCCCTGTGCTTGCACAGAACGGTGCAGAACTGCCGCGGGCACAAATGCTTGTGATAACTCGCTTATAGTACGAGCAGAGCTAGGTAGCAGATTATGGGACTGCATGTTTACCAAGCCGGGATGTGAAGTCACCGAAACACTACTGGCGTTCGCCTTGCGCTCGCAAATACAAGTGTCAGCAAAGCTTGCCGAGCACAAGTGGTCGTGAAAACGCAAGTGTGATGTTTGGGAGCGCTGGGAGTGTTTCAGTACGAGTGAACATAATCGCGTGCATTTACGATCCCGGATTCTTTGGGGCATGTCAGCGGTTTTCGACACGACACGTTGAGGAGGCATATGTTTCGTCGTCCGTTCATCGAGAACCCAGACCGCTACGTGAATTCTAGCCCGGCCTGAGGCAGATCCCCAACGGCTTTCCACGTCACGGTGGAGTGCGCCGAAAAATTGTTGCCTCCCCTCCCTGTCATCTTACGTCCCTTCCGCACTAAAATGTGGGGTGATGCCCTCAGCATGCGACGGGCTTCTCGAGAGCCTCCAGGCGTTCAACGGGCCCGGGTCGCCAGGACCCAGGACGATCCCTCGCGCAGGATTGATTGAATGAATAAAATATTATTATCATAAAATCAGGTTATTTAGTTTATAATTTTTGAGTGTGATGCGAAGAACGGATACCCCGTGACAAGCCGCGCGAAATTATTAGTGGCGTTGCAGATGCGCACGAAGTTACAGTGGACGCGTTCGTCGGCTTGTCTGTCCGAATGGCCTTCCTCAGCGTCCCAGGTCAAAACGCAAGGAGCGCGCGCATTTGCTAGCAAAGGAGCACGCGAGCGTCTGCCGGTGGTTTAGGGGCCTGGTGTTTCGTAACCGGGCCTAGCCGAGCTATGCCGCAGCCATTATTTTAAAATAAAATGTTCTCTCTCTCGACTGAGCGACAGTCCGAGATACAAGACTGCGCGGACTTATCTTTGCAGCTTCTCCAATGGGGAGAATGGGACGAGTAAAAAAAGCTGTGAAACAAGCTGTCGTATGGTAAAGGAGTAAAACAGGCATTGAACTCTCTTGCGGTTTGCCGGAGTAAAACAGGCACTTTACTCTCTTTTCCCAGAAGGAGTGAAAGCCCCCTTTCACTCCTTCTGGCCAGAGAGAGTAAAGTGACTCTCTGTAGAGAGAGTATAATTCCTTACTCTCTCTGCAGAGAGAGTAACAAAGCTTCTTTACTCTTGCTGCTGGAGTTTCAGTTTTTAGAGTGTACAATTTTTGTAGTTAGGTTCGAATTCTCCGTTAGTGATAATTGCCAGTCTATGAGGGCTGGTGAAAGCGTGCGTTTGTATGCGGCGTAGAATTGTGGCCTGCGCTCTCGTGAGGTCGTCATCTGGCGGGGGGTAAAGTCGCCGTTCGTTCTTGTAGTAATTTGTGAACATAGAGGTTTCACCTGCAACGCCACGCTGCCAACCGGCCAGCGACGGCGACGCAATCATGCGCAAAAAATGTTGACGTCCGCTCGCGCTGCCATCATGAGAGACGGCATATTGGCGCGCGCAACTGCGTCGCTGTAATCGGCCAGCTCCTGAGAAACGTGACGAGGTAATGAACGGCCTTCAACCGAGCAGTGTAGACGCCGCTCCGTTTTAAGCGCATCCCGATCATCTTGGCTAGGTCTAGCTACTCGCGGACAACTTTTCTTGGCAATGAAGCGAAGGCTACAGAGCCAAATCGCGCGCATCTACCACCAATGAATGTAGTTCCACAATTGCGCCGTATTGTCTACGTGAGATATATATATATATATAAACTAATCCTTTATTTTCTACATGTAGCTGTATGAGACAGGACGCGGCATACACCAGTGATACAGTTCTACTTATTTCACTTTATACGTTGTCACTTTGTATTTTTGGACACGTGAGAAAGCCCCTCCTTTTACGTGTACCTTCGAACGCTAAGCGGCGTCTCCGTCGACATGCAACGCTGATTGCGCGAAGCCGTAACATTCCACAGCAGTACGAGACGCGCGCCGAACCGGTCTACTACACGTAAGAGTACATGGGCAGAAGCTCCACTCCCATAGCTTTCCCTTCATTGCCAAGAAAAGTTGTCCGCTTTTGTAGTGGCACACACGTAGTACCGCTCAAGAGGAATGTATGTAAAAGCTGCATCTTACCGGTACTTACCTACGGAGCAGAAACCTGGAGGCTCACAAAGAGGGCTCCAACTTAAATTGAGTACGACACAGCGAGCAACGGAAAGGAAAGTGATAGGTGTAACCTTAAGAGACAGGACGAGAGCAGAGTGGGTCAGGGAACGAACGGGGGATAAGAATATCATAATTGAAATCAAGAAGAAGAAATGGACATGGGCCGGGCACGTAGCGCGTATAGGCAGGATAACCGCCGGTCATTAAGGGTTACTGACGGGAGGGATTCCAAGAGAATGGCAAATGCGTGAGGGGGAGACAGAAAATTAGGTGGGCAGATGAGATTAAGAAGTTTGCAGGTACAACGTGGCAGCAGAGAGCACAGGACCGCGTTGATTGGCGGAACATGGGAGAGGCCATGCAATGGGCATAGTTGGGCTGATGATGATGATCATAATGATGAGGATGATGTTGACTCGTAGTGCACGTGACGAATCTGACTGTGAGCGTGCACCCTTATAGGCGTGCACAGCAAATTGCTACCGATTTAACGTCGGAACTGTGTAAGCTATTCGCCTCTATGAGCACCGTGCAGTGGAGTTTTCCAGTGTAGCTGCAGGGCCAGAACGCTGAGCCTAGCTCATAAGAAAAGCAATATTGAGACGGGCCTGAACAAACAGGAACATGATGCGCGCGTCTGCCTTCTGCATGAGTGGGCGGACTGTGACCGTGCTAGAGGGGCGACGCGTGCGCGCTTCTGTTTTCTGTATGCCCCTAGCGGCAACTGTCCGCGAACTTGGGTCGTGCCACTGTGGACAACGCAACTCCCTCTGGTCAGTGGACATCACCATGATCGGCATCTGCCTTATGTTGCATCTCGCGTTGCCTAGCAGATGGCATAGCTGCATGGAGTAAAAAAAGAAAAAAAAACATCCAGGAGAGAGCGTCGTTTGAGAATCTTGAAGCCCAGCCATGAAAAATGAAACAGGAGCATGCAGGGAATTGTGACTTGCATATGAACAACGAGGGGGGGAGCGGGGGTCAAGGAGGTTGGCTTGTGGACGCCGGACGCACGCGCCCGTTAGTTTTAGATTTTTGTCATGAGCGCAGCAAAAAAAAAAAAAAAAAAAAAAAAAAAAAAAAAAAAAAAAAAAACGAAACAGGAGTATCACGGGAAGCTCTTTTATGTTGGAAATATTTGGAGCGAAGTGACGCAAAATGTTTTTTTTTTTTTAGAAAACCGGTAAAAGTAAAAACGTGAATTCGACGTTTTCCACTCTGGCTTTATTTTCTGAATTATTTATTCAGTCTTCGCTAACAACGTAAACATTCTTGCACGAAAACTTTTTTGAGGCTTATAAGGTAAAATCTTCATGTAGTTCTCGTTTTTCCTTTTTTTTTTTTTTTTGTACACTTGCGATGAAAGAAAGCTACGTAAACAGCGCCCGTAAAAAGGAGCACATCGCCTTTGTTTCCAGATCGCTCTTTCAGGTTGGTAAAAACTGAGCAGGATGAAGTCTGATACAGGAACAGATGCGGAAAGTAGTCTGCTTTCATGCATAAAGAAATGAAAACCTGATTTTCTTTCCAATTATCGCTTGGTCGGCCGGAACAATTTATAAGGGCAGGTGATTCACTCAATAAAGCTGTATGCACATAGAAAATATATTATTGTAAAAAGCGGTCACTCGAGCCGTTTCGTGGCCGAGCAATGAAGGGTCTGAACACCCGCCAGGTGGCGTCGCTATGCGTGCTTCCACTTGTTTTTTGCATACAAAAAATTTTTAATGAAGTTTATAATCATCCATGTCGAGCCTACATCGTGTCCTGCTGAGGGAGTTTGATGCACTACCACGAAATTCAGTACAACCTGCGTAAAAAGGTGTTCACTTTCGTCACTTGTTTTGCACCGTGGGTGAAATGCTATTCGTATGGCTCAGATATAAACGTAGTCACCTTCATCAAGGCGCGGCTGTGTATCCCCGTGATAAAAGCACTCGACTAAGGAGCATAAGGGCGTGGGTTCTAATTCGAACACCGAAAAGAAAACCTTTCTTGTTTAATGCAGATTTTTTTTTCTTTATGCCGATTATCGTCCGGAATCTATGAGAACATTATCGGTCCCACCAGCCGCTCGTCGTGCTGACAGCTGTGCAGTAGCTCGGCCACAGGGCCCTGCAGGAGTGTCCGCTCTTTACGTAAGTGTACTTCTCCATGGTATGCAGCTCTATGTGTAGCTCTATCAAGAGTCGGGCGTTAAGAGAAATTTTTCGGAACGTTTTTTAAGCAAAAAATTACACCATCTCCCGCTAAAGGGAACCATGTGTAGATGTGAAGCAGCGGGCGCTAACGCTTACACTGGCGGCGGCGTTGACGCTGGCGCTCATCGCAGCGTTGCGCAGGAGAGAAAACTGGGGAGGCGCAAAGCAGGCAGTGATGGAGCAGTGTTTCCTACTGGAACATGCCAATCGCTGCTAATGGGCAATGAGAGACAGAAGACTCCGACTGGACACAGAGACCCGCACTCCGCTTTTAGTTAACGCGCACGCTGCGAATTTTTATTGTTCAACAACGCACAGGAGAAATCTTTCACCGGCACCACCTTGGAGGTCAAGATCCATTGCCATATATACGGGATGGCCAGTGAACCGTTGTGCAGCGCGAGCAGTCGGTTTTTTCAACCAAGAAACTCGCTAGCAGACGCTGCCTGCGTCGGCGTCGCGAGGCGAGAGAGGGGGAAGCGGAGGAGAGGAGAGGGAGGGGGGTGACACGCCTGCGCTGTGGGAGTGTGAACGCCGTGGGCAGGGATGCGTAGAGGAGAGAGGGGGGGGAGCGTAGGAGAGGAGAGAGAGGGGGGACGCGCATGCGCAGGGGGAGTTATACGCCGCGGGCAGGGATGGAGAGGGGGGGAGTGTAAGAGGGGAGAGAGGACGGGAGGCGCATGCGCAGTGAGGGGTGTGGTTGCCGTGGGGAGGGATGCCTAGGAGAGAGAGGGGGAGAGAGGTTTTTATTTTTATTTTTTCTTCAACTGCTTGCGCATGCGCAGTAAGGGTGGGCACGCGGCACACCACCACCACCACCACCACCACCACCACCACCACCGGATTAAGCTTCGCCATAAGATGCTTCACATCTAATAAACGAGTGCCATTTGTTGCAATGTGTATCCTCACGATGAGAAAGGAGTTAGCAGTTTCTAAAACTCTGTCTCCTTAACAAAATGCGCTCCTTATTGTGTTTAGAGAAATTTCTTAACACAGACTTTGGACGTAAATTGGTCAAAGAATGCATGAACGGATAAGCCCGACGAAGCAGTGATCGTTGGAAAGTGATGTCGACTATATGACACAAAACCACCGTAATAGCTTCTAGTAACAGCAAGAAAGGTTTTCTAATATTGTATTACGCGCGGAATGATTGCAAGACATGAAGGCCTGATGAAAAATACGTGAACCGTGACGTACATCCTTTAACTTAACAGCGGTTTTAGTTTTTGTTAGCTTGGGATCTACATAAAATTTAACTCACATCATCAAAGTGAAGTAGCATTAAAGGAGCGCAAGGAAAGATGTGTCAAACATAATGCGAAACTAATACAAAGAAGAATCTGCCTCTGTCACAAAGCGACTGCGCATGAGCCCCTCCACTAGCGGAAAAGTCGCGCAACGCGCCTTGGTCTCGGAGGCTTTGCTTCTGGCAGTACCGGCAGTCCCCACGCCAACCGCAACCCGACCAAAGCGGCAGATAATATAAAAACACGATATGATTGTGAGGGGCGCCGTAGTGGAGGGCTCCGGAAATTTTGGCCATGTGGTATTATCTAACGTGCACTCACATCGCGCAGTACACGGGCATCTAGCATTTCACCTCCATCGAAGTGCAATTTCTGTGGCCGGGATCGAACCCGCAACCTTCAGGTCAGGACAAAACGGCAGGGCGCACACAGGAAAATGGAAAAGGCGGATTAACAATCCTTTCCCTATGGCAGAATTGAGGGCAAGTATAGCTTCGCGAACCGAAGCTTCTTTCTTTTTCTTGTTCTTTCTTTCTTTCTTTCTTTCTTTCTTTTTCTTTCTTTCTTTCTTTCTTTCTTTCTTTCTTTCTTTCTTTCTTTCTTTCTTTCTTTCTTTCTTTCTTTCTTTCTTTCGCATTGAGCATCTTTCCCTCCCAAAATAGGGAAGGAAAATAGTAATGAATGATGACTGCGAGTTAAGAAGGTGAGAATATAGTTCCGTAACGTTGAGGCAACTCTAAAGACGTGCATCCAGACGAGTGGACTTGAAGGAATTCTACAATCGCTTCCTATAACCGCATTTGCGCTGTTGACATCAGGCCAAGGACCTAACGCAAGCTCATCGGTTAATGGTCGCAAGCTCCGCTTGAAAAAGTCCTCAGGTCCCTTATGTCTTCCGCTGAGGCGACCCGAAGGCGAAAGCTATTTTCTTCTTATTTTCTTTCTCTTTTTAGGGGCGAAGCTCCTTAGGGTGTGGGTCGTTCCCTCCTCCGTTTGTATGTAGTATGTATGTAGGCACCTCTAGTTCATGAATTGCTCAATAGATGGCGTTGTGTTTATATGTCCTTGGAAATAATATCACTAGATGGCGTTAGTGGTTCCACTGACGTGGGTTAGTGATTCTTGGCGCACTTTCTCTTTCGCTCGGAGTAGCCGGATGGAACAGCAGCGTTCTGTGGCGATGCATGCGGAGGCGAGGCGTTGCGTCGAGCACTGTTGTGGACTTCGGCGACTGAGTAGGTGGCATCGTCTTCCTCTGTCGTGGAACGCGAACTGGCGTTGTCGCTGAGGCTGGGAGCGCCCGGAACACAAGTCGGCGACGCTCGTGCCCAGCTCACGATCGAACACCCAGGATCATGCAAAGACGTGACATGTGTTGTCACGTCTTTGGGCAATGTACGGGGGAATTCACGGTTACCCGAATGATCCCTCCGAGCTTCGCCCACTCACCATCATTAACTTCGTGGATATGCTGTGATTTTTTTTCTTGTTCACTTTCATTGATCCTTGAGTCTAAAAACAGTGATCAATCAAGAGACAAAGAAATATGTAAGCATATACGAGGCGACAACAGTAAGTAGAAAGGAAAACAGTACGAGCATAGACTGCAAGACGCCGCCAATCCAGCCTGCCTGCAAATCCTTGCTGTTCGGCTAAATATTCACGGACTGCATCTAGCGTGCAGTGACGGTGCTATGACGTCGGACCTCCTGACATCAACTGCCATGACACACAACAATGGCTCATCCGATTTGGCACGTGGCTTTCCTCACCAGCCGACGAGTGCTGCGGAGAAGAAAAAGACAGGAGGAGGGGGGGGGGGGTGCTACGCATTAGTTGTGCGAACATTGAGGAAACAGTGGAGCTGGTGGCCTTCTCTAGCAATGTCTGCAAACTCTAACTCGCTTCCCTTCTCCATTCGCCACCGCTAAACTATGCTATGCGCTCCCCCCCTTCTCACCTTTTCCCACCCTCTTGCTATATTATATAATACATGACCATGCTATGCTCTCTTATGTTGGCCTTTCCATTGTTGTTCTTAAAACCCAAGGAATGCTAGTGCTCAAACAACACCCGGGTGTACATCTAAAGACAAAGCAGAGCCATCTAGTGGAAAGTTAAAGAAAAGTGCATGATGACGACTGCATGACGTCCTTTAGGTGGACGCACCCACGTAATAAAGAATAAAAAAGAAACTTGGCAATAAAAAGGAAACCCGCGAAGTGCTCACGCACTTGCACACAGGTGAGCAGCGATGGCAGGACATCATGCGCGGGAGCAGGTATGGCTACTCCTGGCCGCGACTAGGCGCCACGCATACTGCCCCCACACAAAGCCGCAACCACGCGTCAACCGCGGCGGAAGGGTTTCCCAAGCACGAGTGCGTTTGCAGGGCCGCTCGGTTACGGCCGGGCATCGCTTGTACCAGTTCGACCGGTGGGTGTCCGCCGGTGGGGTTCGAACCCGCCACCTACCGCAGCCGAGCCAGACGCCCCTATCCATTAGGCCTCGGCTGCGGTGAATTCCGAGGCTTTTGTCATCGTCATTTGACTCTACTATAAAGGAAACACTCGAGTTCAATTCTTCTTGACGACTCTTTCTTCCTTGAACTGCACAAATGCTGGATCGCAGCTAATTTCCACTTAAAGAAACAAGCAGTCGTATGCAATGAGCTTCGCTCGTTTCATTTTGTGATATAAGCGCGCGCTTCTTTCACTACGCTATCCACATCTTCATTCACGGTCTTCCTCGTCTTCCAGTAGGACTGACAGCTGTATCACTGCAACTAAAAGAATCTATTGCTAAATTCGGCGCACGTTACATATCTAATTACTGGTAATTGACACTTCAAATCAGTAATTAATTAACTAACGGACGTAGGAATTACACAAAGCAGAAAGTATGGGAAGAATTCACCTTCTACTCGGCCAATCCCCTCCAATGGGTGTGTGCCATGTGGATGGAGGAAAAGAAGAAGAAGCTGGACGAGTGTGTTGGTATTCATGGCCGATCCCCCGTGGTGGGTTGAGCCACTCCTCTAGGACCCAACCAACCAACCAACTAACGGACGCATTGTTTAAAAAAATGGCGCAAAAAATAAGACAAAAAGACTTTTTAACCACAAGAACACGGTTGTGAGTCGGCACCTCTGTTCGTGTGGTTAAACAATCTTTTCGTTGTCTTTGCTTTGCTGAGAGAGAAACAACGTTCATTGACGGCACTAACGAGGTCGTTGGAGTTTGCCGGTGGTTCGAAGGGTTCTGGCCAGTAGCTTGCCACGACCGTTTGGGCCCAGTTAATCGCTTCTGCCTGAATACGGCGGTCAGCTGATGACAAGCGTGACTCCCATGCCTCGAGGGAGAAACTGGCAGTATCGACTTTGGCGGTGGGTTCCCCTGCAGCATTCCCAAATAATGTGATTTTGGGTAGCCTCATTTCTGGTTAGCCTTTGTTGCTCTGTTTTCTTGAACAAATACTTCTTCTTCCTCGTCTATACTTGAGTAAAGCTCATCTAAGCAGTGGAGCCAAGGATACGGAGGCGAGGCTTTCGTACATTCGTGTTACACCTCAAGTAGTATGACCGCTTGCAACTAATTTCAGTTGAAGTTTCGGTTTCGCTTTCGCACTGCGTTAACGCCTCGAGAAAAACATGTACAGAAAAAAAAGCGTCCGTGGGAGAGAGAAAGATTTTGATTCACTCCTTCTCACCCTCTCATTTCATCCCCACTTCCTTTCGCTACCCATTGCTAAACTATACTATACATGCTTTACCTTTTTTCCTTCCTCTTGCCCTTCACATCACTCTTCCTTAACCTCACTTTCTTTTTTCCACCCCTTGCTATGAATGTCCAGTATGACGTCACAAGCATCGATTCTCTTCTTTTTTTCGTATTTCGGCCATATTGAGTGGTTAAGATGTTCTCGAGCTTACTATAGTTAGCATGTGACTGTCTTGGAACGCAGTGTAATTAATTTTTACCGATTAACAGTTACGCAAGCCTTGCAAGTGCCGTCAGGATCTACAACGTCACGACGAGTTGAGGCTGGAACAGCAAGGTGGCTTCGCCACTCATATTTTCGTTTTGAAAAATTTCTCGCTTGTCAACGTCTCCTCGCGGCCACAGCGATTCTCGGCCTAGGAATAAGTAAATGAATGAATGAATGAATGAATGAATGAATGAATGAAATAAACAATCCCACTAACGTGAAACTTTGGGAACGGCGAAGCACGCAGTGATGGACCGGTGCTTCCTACTAGAACATGCCAATCGCTGCTAATGGGCAATGAGAGACAGAAGACAGATATTGTTTCGAGTATATACAAATGTACATATTTATTTACAATCAGCCATCACGTAGCTAATCCCAGTTCATGTGCATAATGCATTGTTTCTCCCGATCTTCGTTCCCCTCTTCATACTCCTGGTCTTGAGCAGACGAAACACGCGGACAATACCAGTTCATGTGCGTAATGCATTGTTTCTCCCGATCTTCGTTCTCCCCTTGATGCTCCTGGTCTTGAGCAGACGAAACACGCGGACAATACCAGTTCATGTGCATAATGCATTGTTTCTCCCGATCTTCGTTCTCCTCTTCATGCTCCTGGTCTTGAGCAGACGAAACACGCGGACAATACCAGTTCATGTGCATAATGCATTGTTTCTCCCGATCTTCGTTCTCCTCTTCATGCTCCTGGTCTTGAGCAGACGAAACACGCGGACAATACCAGTTCATGTGCATAATGCATTGTTTCTCCCGATCTTCGTTCTCCCCTTCATGCTCCTGGTCTTGAGCAGACGAAACACGCGGACAATACCAGTTCATGTGCATAATGCATTGTTTCTCCCGATTTTCGTTCTCCTCTTCATGCTCCTGGTCTTGAGCAGACGAAACACGCGGGCAATACCAGTTCATGTGCATAATGCATTGTTTCTCCCGATCTTCGTTCTCCTCTTCATGCTCCTGGTCTTGAGCAGACGAAACACGCGGACAATACCAGTTCATGTGCATAATGCATTGTTTCTCCCGATCTTCGTTCTCCTCTTCATGCTCCTGGTCTTGAGCAGACGAAACACGCGGACAATACTAGTTGATGTGCATAATGCATTGTTTCTCCCGATCTTCGTTCTCCTCTTCATGCTCCTGGTCTTGAGCAGACGAAACGCGTGGACACGCCCAGACCCTAAGGGGCTTGGCCCCTAAAACTGGGGGGCTCCGGTTAGACGCTGAGACCCGCAGTCCGCTTTTAGTTAACGCGCACGCTGCGAATCTTTATTAACGCGTTAGCTCTGTCCCCAATTCTTTTTAGGTTCTGATCATCTATGCGTATTGCCACAGCTTTGTATCAGTAAAGTTTCAGATGATCGCTGGCACCCGTCGTTTTCCCGTGTCTCTTCTTTATGTGCTTGTTACCTTGCGCTTGTTAAGATGCCCAAGTTCAGGAAGAGAAAGTGACAACCACCCGATTTGTTACATGAATCCACAGGGAAATACAAACGATTTTTCAGGGGGAAAGCGTCTTAGTTGTCAAAAAAATCACGCCATATCCACGAAGTGAATGATGATGAGTGGGCGAAGCTCCGGAGGTAATCTGGTAAACCATCAATCCCCGTAAATTTTGCCCACTCGATCATCATACAAAGACCTGACACACAAACGCGGGGGGTGTGGTGTGATTATACATACAGTATATACACAATGTTTCATTATTTACATATTGATAAAGTATATACACAATGTTTTATTATTTACATATGGGGTAGATGATGATTTTGTTCAAGAGCTCTATGGACCACAAGGAGGGGGGTTCCCCTGATTTTGTTTTCCTGATCAGCGTCATCGTCATCGTTATCACGTGTAGTGGGTACATTCCACTATACTGGAATGCGCTTATTCTTCATGGTCATTAGGCGTCATCGTCATCTTTATCACGTGGAGTGGGTACATTCCACTATACGTGGCCACCTACTACTACTACTACTACTACTACATGCTACAAAGGAGGGACAGACCCACACCCTAAGGAGCTTCGCCCCTAAAAAATTCGTCCCGGTGAAGGGATCGAACCCCGGACCAACGCCATTTTGGGTTTGGCCGCTCTACCAATTGAGCTAACCAGAAACCAGCTTCGTGCTACGAACGGGTGATTGTCAATTTCCCTTTCTGAACACTTTCGCCACCTTGCGGGTTTCGGAAGAACTGTTTTGCAATTTATAAGTTCAATTAACACTAACTAGCTCAAATTTCTACGTTGGACGTCACCAAACGTAAAAGATATCGTTAACCATGCACTCCCCATTAAACCATGTCAAACCGAGCCTTCGAAATTCCCCTTCTTTCGTTCAACCAGGCGCATGAAATTAATAAAATGTGTCACTCGGGCAATCGGCTGGTTCTTCGGTAAAACACACGCAAAACCCTGCCAAGCATGGAAGCAAACGTTCGTGGTCGCATGCACTCAGGCGCGCACACACTCTTGACACGTCAACCCAAGCAATGGAGCGATGGCAGATCGACAAATTGGTTCGCTATGGCGCAGCATAAATGAACGAGGGAATTGGGCCATAATACTGCCCGGGAGAATTCGGGAGAGGCGAGTACCAATTTGATGCTCGGTCGATCGCGTAATGACGACGAGAACGACTTATTCGGGACCGACCGACCGTCGTCGTCTTCACCGTAAGACTGGGACCTCGGAAGAAGCTTTTTCTGTACATTGATCGCCACGCATTAATGCAGCGAGCGGACGCCCGAGATAGAGGAGACTACGTTGTGTCTCAGTACATGACAAAGCAAAAAAAAAAAAAACTAAATAAAAACAAAATGAAAATGAAAAAAAAAAACATGCCCCCCGGACTTTTTTCCTGAGTATAATGGTGGGATATCAGGAATTGGTCGATGCTGGCAAAAGGTGTATTGTTAGAAAGCGGAGTCCTTTTTTAACCAATGTAGGGATGTGAGGAGAAAGACGAAATTTGGGAACAAAAGGACTAACCATTCAGATGGAGCACAGTGGGAAGATAAGAAAAAAGGTATAAATATCTATGTGTTGTGCTCTCGAAACGTAATGGATGAATGCAGACGCACGGTGATTTATATAACGCTTCAATGGACGAAAAATGAAACTAGATACTATGTAAGTTTGGGTTCCGTATTCAGAATTAATAGCGATTGGAGAGAACGACAAGCACGCTGGTCCGAACGTTTCGTAAGGCCTCAAATTGCATCAATTTTTTTAAGAAACGTATGCTCTTTACCTCTTTTCTTGCGGCAGCAAAAGACAGCCCCGTATTGTAATATATCTACCATATATCTATCTCACATATCCGCAGGAACCTTGTGCTTTGGACGGTCAAGCTTGGTCGTGGCGCGTCTTATATTGACAGGGATCAGCAAACGGCTCATATGCTCGTACCCTTGTACGCACTGTGTTTCCTCATACCCATGTACGCACTCCCCATTTGGCTTGCGTTGAAGCAACAGACAGCAAGGAGGTCGCTTGCTAGCTGCAGTGGCCGCGTTTACTTACGCCAGCGCCCTCTTTGGTCACTCCAGCTGGAAAGCTATAGGAGTTAACTGGTAGCCTTACTTCGTATAACATTCCAATTTGTTGCAAGCGTATTCATTGCTTCGCCCTTGAGGCGAACCTGTGACTTTCTTTAAAACGCTGTCGACAACAATAACAAATCCTATTACTGGACGACACTACGCCGTTTCATGCTTATTGCCAATAATTTAAGAGCCAAGAACGCGCTCTGTCTAAACGACAGCAACATTTCAGGGCATAAGGGGCCTCGTCGGCTTGTTTGGTGTTACTTTACGTTGTTCGAGCATTATTTTAAACAGCAATGAAGTACTACAGTAAGTTTTACGCTTCAACACTCAGCAGTAGTGCCTTGCTGCCGCTGTATATTTGTTTTGTTATTGCAGCAACGTTGGTGATGCAGCGACGGTTGGTGATGGGGCGTTCAGGATAGGCGCAACTACGAGGCACTAATGCACCGAGAATGACAGGACGCTGAAGTGTTGCAAATGTAACGTATGCATAATGGCCTTTGATGTAATAACGCTAATTCATGAAAAAAGAGCACCGCTCTTAGCATAATTACCCTGCCGCAGAGCTCTTACAGTAAGTTCGCTCCTGTAGGGAACACCGTTGTTTTTCATTCCATTAGCTAATAGGTATCGGATCTTGTTCTCACGCGAGTATTTGCTTTATTTGTCTTTAGGCACAATATCAGTGACATTCACTGTCGCTTTCTGTTCTTTTGCAGTAATCATTGTAGAATCTACAAATGCATTCGCGCGTAACGCATATCTCCGTGAGGCGTGACAGACTCGCCTACACTCTCAGAAAAGAAAGAAGAGTATGCGTCATTATTTTCGGTGAGTGATGACTTGCCAAGTAAATGACTCTCTTTGAATAGCCGTGCTGACTGTTCCTTAGGGTCCCTCGACTCTTCAGAGAGTATAACGATCTCCAAAAATAGGTCACGTGTCCCTTTAAAGAGAGTCATATGCGTGGCAAATCAAGGCTGACACGAAATAATCGAACGACTCTTTTAACATGAAAGTGTTTTTTGCTGGGGTCACGAAGACTTCACTGACGTATTTCCGTCACGGATATGACGTTGTAAAATGTACACTGAACGATGACGAAGAAAGAACTAAAGGGAAAAGTCCCGTCACCGGGAATTGAATTCAGAACCCCTCGCTCCGCAGCGCAAGCGCTAGACGACTCAGCCACAGAGCGTACGTTCTTCAACATGCTAACGGCGAGCTATTTATATGCACCACTTACCGCTGGCCGCACGCAGAGCTCGGAAGAACTTGAGCGTTCTCTCGTTATCACCAACGAGATGGCGCGAAGGGCGCGCTTTAAAGGTCGTCGCTTAGCTCGTTGCGATGCACGCGCACCTACTACCTCTACGAGCTGTGCTTTGTTTTACAGGGCGTTGTCGCCCGTGCGCGCGCGCTTATCTCGTGATGTGGGCGGCTTGTATGTCTTGCGCGTTCAACCGCAAAGTTTGCGTGGAAGTTACAGAGTGCGCGAAGGTCACTTTGCTCGCTGCAGCGGCCGCGTTTACGAAAGCAGTGCGCTGCTCAAACTCAAAAAAGTAAGTTCTGACAGTTATTATTTCGCACTCGTCCTGTATGTGTTCTTTTTGTGCGTCCTTTTGTGCTTCAGTACTGCGCTGCAAGTTTAGAGCTACTTGCCGCTCTTCGCATGACATTCCAATTTGTTGCTTTCGCATTCATTGCTTCTCCCTTGCGGCGAAACTGTCGCTTCTTTATGTGCTTCTTCACGCCATCTTCTCACGGGGGGGTCACGATATGCGGTGTCTAGGTATATGTTCACAACTTCAGCTACCGACAATAGTTCAATTAGGATTATGGGCGTTAAGTGTGTCCGCATGGAGATGTACCACTGTAAGCGTGAACGTTGGTTCATCTACGTCAAACGGTGCTATTGCTGCCAAAAAGTTGAATGACAATCTACAAGCTCTCATATATCAATGAACAATAAATGGTAATCTTCCTCTGTGAAAACACGTTTCACTTTCGCGTTATACCGATTCTTATGATGGAGGGATCAGCCGTGTTTTCTCTTTCTTAGAGTATACCTTAATAAAATTGTAGTAGCGAAAGCACTCTTAAGAAATTGGAACTCTCAGGCCGTCTCATTCGTGCATAATTAATAATTCAATTTTCGGGCGTTTACCTATAAGACCTTTGGGCATCAGATCTTAACGCGTAGACCTCTATCTGATGAAGGCTTCCTGACCTAGGGGACGGGCACTACAAATCACGACAAACAATACAAATTTCACTCATTGCAGTGCTGCGCAGCCCCGTCTAACTTACATACAGCCAGGCTGACGCATACTAATAGCACGGTCATTGATGACATTGACATATAATCTAAAAAGGGAATAATTTTACAAACAAGATGAGGAGCAATATCTAATGAAGGTGTTTCGATAGTTGATTATATTTGTGATTGTGGCGAATCCTGGCTTTCATCAGGAAACGCTTGTGGAAAAGGAGCTTCGTCACTGCAAATACGGCGCGTGTTTAAGCAGACAAACAAGCAGAAAAAAAAAACCAGCACATCCGCTAAATACCAAAGTCGACTCAATTTGAACGGCGCCCAAACAGGAAACGGACACCTCTGTTCATTTTTCGTTGTTTTTTTACGAAACTCAACTGAAAAACCGCATTAGCAAGACAGAGAAGCACGGATGTTAACCTGGCAAAACGGCATCACGAATCTGCATTTCTTTTATGAGTGCTTAGTTCCATAATTGACGATGCTTGTATCGACTTAAGCTAGCAAGACGTTCTCCGCAAACACACCAATTCCCGACGCTCGATTCCACTGTGCCGCAAAGTGGTGGCCATATATGGACTGATATGTTCTTTTGCTGTACATTTCCGTCTATGTTTTCTGTTCTTTTTTTTTCTTATATGTCCCAAATAAGATTCTGTCGATATATGTGTCCTTAGACAAGGCCAGCGCTCACCGTCGCATCTGGCGGTGGCATTTGTCGCACCGGACAGCTGACACACCGGCATTGCACCGTACCGCTATCGCCGCCTATCCGGCCAGAACGATGACAACGACAACAACAACAACAACAACAAAAAAAGACATAAAAGAAAGAACAGGAACTGTTGCGGGACATCTGTCGACAGCTCGTCTTCCCGAACCTGGCCGGATGGGGGCTAGTAACACACCAGATCAAAGAAAAATAAAGAAGTGGGGGGCACTTGGGTGGGCACAATGAGCGGGAAGGACTGCTGTTAAAGCGCATGTCCAAACCACCGGGCTGCTTTTCTATCTTACTCGTCTTCGTGGACACCCTCCGTAAAGTGCCATGACATTACCAATATATCGTTACAACCACTTACGCGCCACCAGTGTGTCTCTCTCTCCTCTTTTATACAACATACGCCTCCGCACATCACCGCTAGTTCTAAAAAAAAAGAAACATTCAATGCCCTCTTCGCGGACGCATTACAGTGGTCCTTATCGGGAAAGAAGAGCCGCGACAGGCATCGATTTTGAATCAGCTCGGCCTTTGGCCAGCGTCTTCTTCACAGCACTCTCCTCCTCTCATTCAACACTGCTGCCGCGAAACAACGTCAATCCACACTCTACGCACTTTCGCGGCAATAGATTACCACGTGACTTCTTTCTTTTTGGTCGAGGGTCCCGTATGTTGCGAGTGTGCGCTGTTGTAGAGGCGAAAAGGGAAGAAACTCAGTCCTTCACGCGTATTGTTGAACACGTGGACGGTCTTAAACGAATGGTTCTCGAAAAAAGAAGGCAACAGCAAGAGCAAAAGCGCGCCCTGTTTTACAGCAAGCCCCAGATAACTAACCGATGCTGCATGGGGTGTTCCGGGGACGTTAACTTTAGCCAAAGCAAAAAAAAAAAAAAAAGAAATTGGTGCAGATTGCACAAAATTGCGCCAGGCTTGGCCACAGCAGAGCTGGTGGATTGCAAGCAGAAGAGGAAGAAGAAGACCAGCATAACGAAGACAGCGCGTGCCGGTTCAGGAAGATGATAGTTCTTCTATGACTTATGGGAAACTATACATGTTATGCTGTACTATACATGGCTCTGCTTTCTGCCTTTTTTTTTCTTTCTTATTTTTGTGTATGTTGCTTTATATCTCTTTCTATCACTGTTACTTTCTTTCTCTGACTTTCTCTTTTTCTCTCTCTTTTCTTTCTTTTCCTTCTGTATCCTTTTTCCTCTGTATCCTCTGTAGTCTTTCTCTGTTTCTTCCATTTCCTCTGTTTTTCTCTCTCTGTTGTCGGTCGCTCGCCTTCTATCGTTTTACCTGTTTAGTTCCTTTCTATATATTTGTTTCTATTTCTTTCTATCCCTTTGAATACTCTTTCTCCCATCCTCCTTTCCCTCCGTCTAACCCTCACATATCTTCTCCTCATCCTCGCTTCCATTTCCCATCGCCTTGCTGTACTACACTATACAAGGCTAAGCTCTGCACTGCCAGCTTGTTTGAACAGCCGAGTGATTAGGACACTCGCATTCGATCGAGGGTACGCGCGGTTGGTACAAAGTTTTTTTTTTCGCCGAAAAACTTCCTCTTTCTCTTTCGTTCTATTTCTCTCTTTCTCTTTCTATAGTTGTTCTCTCGCCCATCAAGTTATTGCATCTCTCGCCGGATGAATCGGCGCGCTTCTTCTGATAGCGTAGCAGAAGAGGAAGAAGTGGAAGGCCACGAAGAAGAGGACGAAGATGGCGCGGGCCGGTTCATGATGCTGATAACTACGACACACGGCAGATCTCGACCTTAGCAATTCTGCTTTAAAACTACTATGCTACAACAGCTACCACAGAATGCAGCCAACAAATCGAGAAGCAAGAGAAGGGGTTGGGGACATTATTTGTAAATTTTGCCTGTGACAATTATTTTAATTATGATAACTATAGTTGCTACACTACGGCTGAAAAGACCAAATAATGTCATTTACACCTTCCTGGTCTTCGTTGTCACAAACGAGCCTTTGATTTATGCCTCTTCTCTCGTGCTCAGGTCCCAATGCAGTCTCTTGACTATGGGACCTCCTTCTGTATACTAAATGGCAGTAACTTTACCCACTTTTTAATAATAGAAATTCTGACTGTGATTCTTACAACTACTACTTATACTACAACTTCTGCTACTGCTATTTTGCTGCTCCTATTATTGTCATTATTATTATTATTATTATTATTATTATTATTATTATTATTATTATTATTATTATTATTATTATTATTATTATTATTACTACTATTATTATTATTATTACTGCTACTACAACTACCATCATTACGACGGCACTGACGCTGACGTCAGCAAAGCGTTGCAAAGGCTTCGTTGCTCCCTGAAACTCCTGCGAAATAATGCGGCTAATACGCAGAGCGGCAGCTATTGTGTTGACTACTACGCACCATTCGGGTAAACAAAAGCTGCGGCGTTTCAATACCTGCAGTCGTACTACACCCGTCTTTCCGAAGGGCAGCTACGAGGCTTCAGCACGCTGTCCCACTGTTTGCGACGTTTTATCTCAAGTACAGTTGTTTCCCTTCGACGACAACTATCAAGAAACTCATGGCGCCTCTCTCGTCGTGCGGTCGTCATTTCAATCGTTCGTTCCCTCGCCTTTCATTTTTTCCTCGTTGCCCGTGGTGCGCAGACAGACAGACAGACAGACAGACAGACAGACAGACAGACAGACAGACAGACAGACAGACAGACAGACAGACAGACAGACAGACAGACAGAGAGACAGAAAGACAGACAGACCACTCTACTCTCGTTGCATTGGAGGCAGTTCCAAGAGGATCTCTGTGTCCAAAAAACGAGCACGTAATGGTGATGGCGACGGGCCATCGTCTTTCCACTTCGTTCCATTCGTTTTTATTACTCCAGACGCTGCCCCCTTTCTCACCCCTCCCACTCACCCTCATCTATCTTATCCCCTACATCAGGCGTACACTTATAGTATCACTTTCGCGATGACTGCAGTCTGCCTTCCACACGTCGCACATTTCGTTCCCGCCTCCGACGCACTTCCGATTCGCGAATTAAGGTAACGCGTGTCAGCGAAATCGCTCTTCGCTCACGCGTTCACACAAGCGATTACTGCGGTATGCACGGCAGAAATCTCGGCTTCATGGACGCATACCCTTCCTGATATGCGTCGCTCCGTTCAGAGCGTTCCGGTTCTTTTGTCTCGTGTCGTATAAGATTGGGTGTAATTACTTTTTTCTTGCTTCGGGGTTATTATTCGAAGAATGTCACAAAGACTAAGCGGAGGAAAAAACACCATCGGCTGCTTACCTTAAGCGTTGATTACTTAAAGACAACGCTTCACATTTAATGTGGATCGTGTACGGTTATGAACTTCATTAGGGATGCTGAGCACGATGCAGTGACGCCGTTCGATAACGCGTGTTGCTTCCGCGCTTGTTGAGGCATATAAAGCTCGCCATAATAATGTTTGAGGGCTTGCTTTCCGTAGACATTTGGCATTTGTTGAATGGATCCTGCCTGAGTTGTTGAATGGATCCTGCACACAACATACGAGATAAACACGTAAGCAGTACACAAGCAGCACCTTCCACTTTGACGTCTCCTACGTTTTTTATTGTCCTTCATTTCATAAGAGCCCGTATGATTCACATTCAGGCAAGGATGTCTACGCAGCGATATCAATGTTGCGAACAAACAACGCTTTGTTGTTTGCGCCGATGAGACGATCGCCAAGCACAATCAATTTCTTCTACCCCAGTGCCGTGTAGCAAACCGGAAAATTTTCTTCTTGCTAACCGCCCTACCTTTCACTTAACCTTCGCTCTCTCTCTCTTGAGGCCATCAAACAACATATCGCATTGGCTGAATCGTTAATGAATTTCTAGTGTATACTTCTTAGGCAATCTTAGAAAAGCTAAAAAAAATGTGAGGGGAGAGAGAAAGAGAGAGAGGGAGGGAAGGGTGCGGAATCAGGAAAGTCAAAAAGGTGAACTAGACATTGTTAAGTTAACTACCTTACTCGTGGGGAGGAATGTAAGGGATGAAAGAAAGAGCGAGATAAAGAACGTGTCCTCACAGTTTACAATAGTTCAGTGCAGCGTAGCCTCCAGCGCTTACTTCAATAATTCAAGTTCAAATTCTAATTCTTCATTTTTCCAAACACGTTTCTAATGGTTTTTCGGGGCTAAAAGCTACGGTCTGCAGGCTGACGTAGACCCGGAAACCATGGAATAACTATGTCTTCAAGGCATAATTCTCGAAGAGACACACTTATTCGAAAAACTACGGTTTTTTGTCTTCTTATTTTCTTGCTTGTTACGAGGTGCATATCATTTATTCTATTGCCACATTACCTCATATTCTTTTTTCCTTTAAGAACTGTAAAAAGCTTTGAGAAAACTCGGGAAACGCAATTCGGTAATTGGCACCCGCGCGAGCTTCGCTCTAATCTCCTGAAAAGGATTTCGCTTCTGTTTGTTGCATTCATTTCAAGATTGTACGTGTTGCCTTTTCCTTTAATAATCTTTCTCTCCTTTTCTCTCTCTCCCTCAATCTCTTTCGAGCTCAAACCCTGCGTTCCTTAGCGCAATTCGGGTGGTAACACCAGTAAGAAGGCATGGGAGGCATCTCACGCTATCTCTCCATGGTGTCGTATAACACGTAGACAGATGAGTAGAACGGAGAGGACGTGAGGCGTGACGGCCTTGATAGCGTGCGTGCAATTGAATTATACGATTCCTGGAAAATATTGCAGGAGAAACGATCTCGCTTCTTCCCGCTCTCTTCGAGAGAGACACGCGTTTAATCGAGATTATACTAGCTGGTGATTCGTTATTTATTTGCTGTTTTCTTCTTGCCTTTGTTTCCTTGCATTCTTGTTTATTTCGCATAGAAGAAAAAAACACAAAAAAGGCAGGAGGCAGGGAGTTTAACCAGAAACATGTCCGGTTTGCTACCCAGCGCTGGGGGAAAGGGCAAAGCTGAATAGGAGGATGTGAAAGAGAGGAGAGAAAGAAATAAGGAAGTTATCCAGAGAGAGATGTTTATGGTGGCAGAAAAGCTGAGAGGTCGGCCTGAATCCATTTTCTGGCCTGCTACTCAGCGTTAGGAAAGGGGAAGGGGCGGAAAAGAAAGGAGGAAATTATCCAGGATTGCACTGACGTGTACGCTTTGGCCACACTACAATACTCAATGGTGATCTGATGGTCCCGTCATCCTCAAAAAGCACAAGAGTGCCTTGACTGCCTTCTGTGCATGAAGGCGCATACCGTCGACTAAAAAGAAAAAGAAGTACGCTTTCGCCTTCGAGTCGTTTCAGGAGAATGCAAAAGTGACCCTGCGGGTTTCCGGTCGTTTTTTACTGTGTGTGTGTGCGTTCGCGTGTGTGTGAACGCGCCAATCAAAGCTTTTCATACATAGCGTAATGAGTCAGTTTAATTGCAAAATTACGATCCACGAAAGTTTCTGTGTGGTCTAGAACTTACAATTATGTGTTGAAGTTCTTTATTAAACTTTCCACTGCGCAGTGACAGCTAAATTAGTTTTCCTGATGAAAGGTCATTCAGCCGCAGAATCTATATAAATGACATTTTGTAATGGCTTCCTGTAATTAAAGGACACAAAGGAATGGAAATGTGAAGAGAGGCGAGTCATTTGTGTTGCACCTATTCGTCACGAATCATGTTTTTTCTTAGACTTTTTAGTGAACTATAATGTACCCTACATACAAGTGTGCGTAGAAAAGAACTTATTTCAAATTTTTGTTGTTTGTGCCTTTTTTTCTTTGTTATCAGGAATATTCCTATACTTGAATGTAAAAACAATAGAAGAAAGCTGGAGATATAGAAATAATATTTTAGACATGTCCTTTGTATTTAATCAACTAAAATGAATGTACTGGAAATATTGAAAATGAAGCCGGCTGATATTCTCTAATACTTTTTATATGAATTACATGTGGACATTTAAAACATTAAATACCAATAAAATAGTCTTTGCAAGCCGGCCTAAGAAAAGCATGGCACACTTTTTTTCACGCGCAGTTCTCTCTGCTTAAGGCTTGAAGAATAACAGTTTAAGTAAATGATGTCATTTTCTGCATTTCTTTTTTTTTTTTTTAGGAAAGCAAGTTTTTTAAATTGATTTTTTGTTTTTTTCTTTGTAATCCGACAACAGTTCGAAGCGCTGCTCGGATTTCCAATTGATCGGCGAGACACTTAATCAGCGCAGCATCAGGACAGCCGGATCTCGTTTCTCCTTAATCCCTGATCCTCGGAGCGTTGCCCATTCGTTATTTCACCATGAAGTTCGTGCTGCAGTCTTTGTCTTTCTAATTAGTCATTCCACTACGATGTAAGGCGGGAACGAGCCGCAAAACTAGAAACAAGAAGAACATGACACAAGCCTTCTTTTTTTGTCGCTCAAATCCTGCTTTTGGCTTTAGTTTTCGCCCGATGCTCAAATGAGTCCTCTGCAAATTTAGTTTTGGCGCGAAAATCGAAAACACTCCCGTAAACTAAACAAACCAATAAAACTGCGCTCTGAATTTAAAACGGCCCCTGTGTGGATCACAATTCCAGGTTTCCTCACCGAACGGCTTTGGCATAGAAATCCGCACTGCGCAATGAGATTGGCTAATCGGAACAGATGCTGAAAGTATATATTCAAGAAAGCGGAGAACGATAAGATAGTTCCCATAGCGCGGTAATCTGCAGGGAATCCCAGACAGGGGTAGGAAAGACGGGAGGGCCCGTTCGCGCGTTTTGCATATCTCGTATTCGACACTCGTGGCACATCTGTGTAGCATCATGGGGACCAGCAAACCAAGACTAATTGATGGTATTCGACGCCGTGTCCACCACAGAAAGCCCTCGACTTCCTTCGGCTTCCCCTTTGCCAAACAAACACACAGCAGGAACTCACCGCTGTTGCGGTATATATATATATATATATATATATATATATATATATATATATATATATATATATATATATATATATATATATATATATATGGGTCATTCCATATCAAGTGTACCAGGTCAATTTTCGACCATCTCCGATCCTGCTGAAAAAAATTGTCCAGGTATATGTGAGCGTGATAAGTAGTTATTGAGGCGTTATTTTTCGCTAAAAAAATTTTGTGTTGCCTAGAGGGCGCTTCGAACTTTGGGCACCCAAGTGAAACTGTGTTGCGCTAAATAATTTGTATAAAATTACTGTTTTGAGGAATTACTACGAAACAATTTTTTTCATAGTCTTAAGGCGCTGATCTTTCATGAAAATTATAGTTTATTCATTTTAGTTTTAACTTTCTTTATTTTTGGTCTTGGCGAAAAATTGCAATATGCTGCATGTTTAGCGTATTTTATAAAAAAGCACAGATTTTTTTCGCGAGTAATATATTCACATTATGTGTTTCATGGGTTTTTATAATAAATTATGAAAATACTGCGGGAGCGTCTGAAGCAAAAACGTTGCCACAATAATGTGACAAATTTGGAAAAAATGGCATTTTGACTCATATTGAGGCTTCATTTTCTCAATGTAGCGGTCCAAGTAAAAATGTGGCTTATATATCGTTGGATAGTGTAATTTGTTGGCAAGACATACAGAAGGTTTCAAAAGAGTAGATTTTGTTTTAAGGGAGAAAAAAATTTTCCAGCTGAACAACCACAAGGTAGTAGAAAGTTAGCCTTTGCCTCGCCTTCACTGCATAGCAGGTCAGCGCAAGATTCTAGCGGGGGCTTTTCGGCGGCGAATAATGCAAGTCATACAACAGCTTGTCACTTATTTTGGTAATACTGCTGTACAGAACGCCAAAAAGGGCAATAGTGCTAATTTTATGGAACGGTATCTTCCCCCCTTGGACCATCATAGGGCAGGTTATACTCAGCCGCTTCATAGTCCCAAGGGGCAGAATTATAATGCTGTCGATGGCCTGCAATACAGTATTTGGGTGTTGTGTTTGGCTTCTGATAATTAATGCACATGGTCTTAACAATAATTAACGACATAATTAAGGTATAGTTTACTTAAGATATTTTTATGATGTTACAGGTATAGGCCGATGCGTGATCGCTTATCAGTGGTTTGCATGATGAAATCATGTATGCTAGGTGTACGCGTTCAACATACGCACATTCAACATAAGCAAGCTAAAGGAATGCTTCCCGTCGTCTTTGGAGTTTGTACTCCTGTGCTGCCGATCTCATTTCGTGTGTTTATTTCTATTGCTACTAAACATTGCCTTCGTTTTTTTAAGTGTCCTCAAGCTTACTTTCCGGCTTTCAATTCTTAATTCACTTCTATAGAAGCTACTGTACCTGGTGTGGCTTTCGTACTTTCGTGAAAATAATTTTTCAAGCAAGAAAGCTTAATTTCTGCGCCTTCCGCATTCCATATGCGATTACCTCTAAGGCCTTACGTCATACCTTTTTTTTTTAATTTGAGTGAATGATTGCTTCCCCGCAAAGCTTTCTAAGCATCGTTTGGATTTGTTGGCAATGCAAGCACTTCATTTACGGCAGATAAGACTGCTTTAACAACGTGCTACCGACTCTTCCGTAAAATCGCTTCAATATGAATTTGAACCCGCGATCTCGTACTCTTCATAAGAGTAAACGAATTGTAATCTTTACAAATAAAATTAATGAAACCAAGTTTTCGTTCTGTTTTTCATTCTGCGTGGCGAACGTTAAGCTCACGCAGCACCCAATATGCGAGCTTTTCGCAGATATGTTTATCATTACCCGAGTTTCTTACTCAGATAGGAACAAAAAAAAAAAAAACAGTGGAGAATAGAACGGACCTCGTCTATCCATTGTCTCAGGCTAACAAAACCTCCCTTCGGGCTACGAAGAGCTTCTACGTCGTTAGTCTAATTGCTTCCGTGCCGAAGAAAGACACACAATGGGTGACTGCTCCACGGTGGTCATTCCGCTTAAATCGGGAGAAGGCTGCTTCATTGCATGGCCCACCTAGTAGAACCTATGGAGCTGGTAGCCGGAACCTCTGAAGCGTGTAAGAGCCTGCTCCATTGTACGATATATCTGTTTGGGAAGGACCTGAACTCTCTGATGCCGTACAGGAGGGAAGGTTATCTTTAAGGAAGAAGGAAACAATGCGATAAATCTTCCCCTTTCTACCTAACCCCGGTATTTCTTGTATCGTATGTCTTCTCTTATCTGTTGTGTGGCATCCGAAACATGGGCCGGCGAGTTTGTCCTTATCTGGAAGCTTGTTTCTAACCCCACTGCTGCTACTGAGTAGATTAATAGAGTGTATCATGGTATTTGCCTCTTTCGATCTAGATTTTATTTCGTGCCTGTCTGAGGAAATTTTCGCGTAAATAGTTTTGCATTCATACCAAAAATACCGCCATGTTTGACGACTCGGTTGTAACGACATTTATTTGGCCGCGAACTCGGGAACGAACAAGCGCCACGGATCCAGTGATGAAGCGCACACCCAAAAACGATGATGTTTCTCAGCCAAACAGATGATGATGATTCAGTGCTGCTCAGATGAGGATGAAGTGCATAATAGATGCCTACAATACTTTTGTGCTCGTGTTCCTGGCTGCTCAGGTAAAATCCAGCAGCTTGGAAGCAGTTATTCTCTGTCATAGCGTGTGCTTCAAATCATTGGAACGATGGCGCCACCTTCTGCAGCTAAACATCACCGATTACCAAGTTTGGGTACCACTCTACCCTGGAAAAGCTTCGCGGCCCAAGCACTCCATATGTGTGGTTACCAGATACGTGGTTAACCAGAACAGGTGGTTAACCAGATAAGCTGAAACGTGTGTCCCCAGTGATTATCATGAATCGGGATCTATCGAAGTATGTTCTCTCGTAGCTTTTGATTTATCTATCACCACGCTTATAAGATGCTTGTTTCGAACAATGCGTTTGGTGAATTTAGCTTAAAGAATGTTAAGAACATCTTAACGGATTTCGATTCCTAGCGATTCGGGCTGCAACGGGTATCATTCCTTAGCTATACATACTGACAAAACTTCAAGAGAAGCTAGCACAAGCGCGAAGACCCTTAGAAGTAGTGTATGCTAAGCATTGCTTCTTCATTGCAGTTTCAGTGCACTTACGGGCCGTCGGTTTTAGAACGCAGCCCGTTCCTACAATTAGCGGCGTCGCCGTCGACGGCGTAACCGATAGAGTAAACGAGGACGAAAGAGAGTGAAAGAGAGACTGCCCCAAGAAGTCTTCGACCATGAGAGTCAGCCAGCCGCTGTGTTAGCGTCTGCAATTCTTCGTGCCTGCTCGCACTTCTTGCGATAACGCAACTCATGCCTCTCGCTCACGGACACGAGAAAGTGGGTTGACCTGCGATGCTTGGGAGAAAACGACCATGTGCGTTGGTGGCAGAGACACTTTATTTGTGGAACGCTCTAGCGGCCTCTTAGATTTTGTATATAGTTTTTTCGGGCACAAGTTCGCCCATAATAAACCAGTTTAGAGCACCGCTCATAGGCGCGGGTTCCTGCGCTGAGCAGTGTCGCCGTCGGTGTAACAAATAGAGTGGAACGAGGACGAAACAGAGCGAACGTAGAGAGCAGCCGGGGATGAAAGAAGGTGATAGCGAGGAGAGCGCGAGGAGGAAGGAACGACAGTGGCGAGTCGACCTGTTCCGCGGCCACCACCCGCGGCGCCACGATAGTGCGCGCCTTCCGTGCGGTCGCCGATGACGTCATCACTAAAGTATGCGGCGAGGGCGTCCACCGATACCATATATGGAAATAAAGCGCAGCATGAACGTGGTCTGTCTGCGGCGGCTGCTGTGGAACGCGCCCACGCGCTGCCGTCCACGGTCTCCCGGTTAGCGAGGCAGTCGCGCTTCAACTTATCGCAAAATCAAAACACCCAAACAGGCGCGCTCAGAATTCGCATTAGGCAGTATCGTAATCGTCGGTGATGTTTTACAGCAGAGCTGTTATAGTCTAGGTTCGCCGTGTGTCTTAGAGAAAATTATCACGATTTTTAGCCGGCGCGCTCAATCACCAACCAGGAATTCTACATCTTAAGAACCTTCGAGCGCGAACTAAGACATGGACAACGAGGGGGGGGGGGAACAACACCAGCGCTACTATCAACTGAAAGCTTAATTAGGCAAGAACAAACATATATACCCGGACCACGTCACCCGTTGCACATTCGCACCGTCCTAGGTGCAATACCAGGCACTATCACATCGTATCTACTGTTAACCCCTTTTCTTTCAGGTCCGGGCATATTTGTTTGTTCTTGCCTTAAAAAGCTTTCACTTGATAGTAGCGCTGGTGTTGTTCCCTCCCTCTTTGTCCATGTCTTAGTTCGCGCTCGACGATTCTTAAGATGTACCAACTAGCTCGTCCTTCGGTCTTACTTCAGGCATTCTACAAAGCTGGTTAACAAGAGAAGCTGAAACGCGCCCAGCAGCTGTGCTGTAACCCAGCTTTGCGCGACTTAGTAGAAGCGGTGCTATTTTTTCTCTCTTCCTAGCTATGTACAACTTCACAGTGAAAGCGATAGGTGCTTGCTGGCACTGGGAATCAAGCTTAGTACCTTAGTGGCGACTAAAGTTCGACCACTTCGTAACTGCTGCTGAAGGCAAATGGGCGGGCACTGCACCTAAAGCCTCCAGAACTCAGCCATAACAACTCCTTTTTTGTTAGCAGTCTAACTGCTTGGTCGCTTCCTGCGGCAGCACTGCCTGACCCCGCCCGTCTGTGAAAACACTTGCCGCGAGAGATGCAGCGAAATAAATAAACGAGATCAACTCAGACGTTAGGGCCTTGATGTGCGCATGTTTGTCTTCGCAGCTTTCTTCGTCCGTCTGTGTCGCTGTATACATTCGGTGTACGCCTGAATCAGTAGCCTGTTTATCAGCGCCCTCCGTTACTATGTGTGCGTTAGCCAGGTTCCGGCTCCTGCATACCGGATACGGAAGTGAAGCCAGAGCCGGAAGTGCTTCCTGCACACGAGCTATGTAAACTTTGCTGGCGCCGCTTTAGGTACCCATATCTGCCTAGTAGAGAAGGCCTCTGCCTTTTTTTTTGACTGGCAAGCACAGCCGGTGTTCGTGTGTGACGGTTAACTTCGACTATATTATACCTCTCATCGGTGAGCTCAACAGCCCATTTGTGTAGTTGGAACTGATCAAACTGGAAAAAAAAAAAGAATACACACTGTATGCGAAAGTATTTAGCTGAATCTGCTGTTTCGCACGGTCGTTGAATAGCGCAGGCAGCGTTTCAGGCGACACAAACACGTAGAGCCCCGAAAATAACCCATCCCTCGTTAGAATCTTCGTGCTATTCGGGCTTTTACTTACATTTCCCTAGCCCTAACCAGCTAGTATTTCACAGTGTGCACCAGCAAGTATATATTTTCTTCTTAGTTAACATCGCGCGCGTTTTCGGATAACGCGTTTGCACTGCGCCTACCCGTAAAACTGAGCAAACCATACTCTACTTTTACTATCTTTGTTTAACCACCTTCTCTCGGCCTTCTCTATTACACTTTACTTATGGAGGGATCGGTTGTTTTTCCCCACGAAATGACAATACCGCTTTGTCTTGGCCTATAGAGGTATAAATTCTCGTTTACCAGTACTGTGTATGTATAGATTACTAGTAAAAGTAAGATAACTCGCAGTGAGTTTGCAGCTATTCGCTTAGTCCGGTTATAGTTACACGAGTGTATGGTATCTCTCCAACCCTAACAAGCTCGTATTTCACACTATACACCTGCAAGTATAGATTTTCCTCTTAGTTAACATCGCGCGCGTTTTCGGAAAAAGCGCGTTTGCACGGCGCCTACCCGTAAAACTGAGCAAACCATACCCTATTTTACTATCTTTGTTTAACCACCTCTCTCGGCCTTCTCTATTACACTTTACTTATGCAGGCATCGTTGTTTTTCCCCACGAAATGGCAATACCGCTTTGTCTTGGCCTATAGAGGTATAAATTCTTGTTTACCAGTACTGTGTATGTATAGATTACTAGTAAAAGTAAGATAACTCGCAGTTAGTTTGCAACTATTCGCTGAGTCCGGTTATAGTTACACGAGTGGATCGTGTTGTGCCTGTTTCTTGTCCCTGTCATCATAGCGATTTAATAGATAAGAGAGAGAGAGATAAATATTTTAATGAATAGCTGGCTTTTCGCCTGACATGCTACTCCAGGGGCTGGGTGATGATTATGATATATACACTGATAGACACATAACACATACAGCCACACACACGTAGACTACACTATTTACAAAGTTTCATTCAGGCTCGTGGCCCGCAAGAAAGTCAGCAGCATCAACTAGCTCGCCTTCCCGTTTTGGTTGAGTTTTGCTTCAATTTCAAAGAGCCGCTTATTTAGTATGACAACCGTACACTAGATCCTATAGAAAGGCCGTTGTACAGCCGTTTGGATATGCTGTGACAAGTTCATAGCAGATGATGCTCACTGTGCACGCTATTAATGAATAAATGAATAAATGAATAAATGAATAAATGAATGAATGAATGAAGGAAGGAAGGAAGGAAGGAAGGAAGGAAGGAAGGAAGGAAGGAAGGAAGGAAGGAAGGAAGGAAGGAAGGAAGGAAGGAAGGAAGGAAGGAAGGAAGGAAGGAAGGAATGTATTTCCTTCATATAACCAATGTCGCGCACTGTTTAATCATTGATGTCACAGCGGTCTTCCGAAATTCTGCCTGCAGTGGTTACGGTGCTCGGCTGCTAACAGTAATGTAGTCGGTTCGATCCCGGCCTCAGCTGTCGCATTTCGATGGCGGTGAAATGCTAGGTCCTGTGTACTGTGCGATGCCATACACCCTAATGAATACGAGACGGTTGAAATATCCCGGAGCCCTCCACTATACGGCGTTTCCTCATAACCATATCGAGGTTTTGGCGCGTTAAATTCCCAGATAATATTGTTATAATTCTGCGTTCAGCGCGCTTATGCATCGTGCCACCGTACGTATCCTATATATAGAAGCGGATGAGGTCGGGAAGGCGATCCCTTTAATATATTCTAATGGAAGCCCATTACTTCCGTTCAACCCAATGTAAGAGGAAGTCAATTGGAGCACTTAGCCGCTTCTCCGCGAACTGAGCGGCGACCCAGTTGCACTGAGTCACTGCCTCTGCCAGCATGTATGCAGTTGAGCAATCTTCATAAAACTCGTCGCGCGGCAGTGCCTCGCGACGGGGCTCGTTCGTTGAACCCTTTTCTCGAAGTGGCAAGTGTGCGAGTGCGCTCCTCGTCAAGCGATGACTCCCGACGTGGTATTCCTTTTTGATCGCTCTTTCATACCGATAACAAGAATTGTGACAATTTGCAAAGCCGTAATATGATTATGAGACACTCCTTAGCGGGGGCTTCGTAAATTTTGACCGCCTGCGAAATTTTGAGCGCGACGTGTGTGTGTTCCGTCCACTCGGACAAATAATTTAGAAATCCATTTTATCTGATAATGATTAGCAATTGCATCTTACTGTTAGTTCCTGGTAACTTTACCGGCATATTTTAAGTGTTAGATTAGCGACATTCCTGTGCTTGAGTGTTTGTGTTCGTGTCTTTTTTTTTTTAATACATTTTTTTTTCACTTTCTTTCCTTCCTTGCCGTTCTATTCCTTCTTACCCCTTCCCCAGCCCAGGGTAGCAAATCGAAAATTTTCTTCAGGTTAACCTCCCTGCCTTTCACTTAATATTTCTCTCTTTCTCTCTCTCTCTTTCGAGTGTTAGTCTTAAGTTATATTGCGTTACAAAATTTGTACCTTTAGGCATAAGGGAACCATCTACTTCTACTTTAGTCTCGTGTGTTTTGCTTTAGTTGATAATTTCTCTTTTGCATTTATCTCATTTACATATTTCTACGATTGGTTCGTTTTTTTTATTGTATTCTCATCCAATGTGTGCTTTTTTCCTACTTTTTTTTAATATGTCTCTACCATGCAAGTATAAAGTCTGCCAGTTACGTCATCTGACCAATATACCCTCTCTTGCGCAATCTTGTCATATATCCTAACTATAATTTCAAGATGCTTAGATATTCCAGAACCTAATTAAATTAACGTATACAGCCTTTCTTCAATCAAGTACCATCCAACTCACTCTACTCCGGCTAATGATAGCAGCTAGAATGTCCTTAATAACCTTAACTACTAACATGACAGGCAAGTGTATGCACAGCGTGTCATGCTAAGCGTGTATTCGCGAAGTAATCCCTCCTATACGCCTTCGTCCGTTGGCCGATGTCTCCGCCTCCGGGTCGGTTGCTCTGAGAAGTCGTCCAGTGCAATCGAGATGCGCGCAGCCATCAGGAAACAATGTGCACATCCCCCCACTGCGTTCTTCCTTTCTTCCCAGACGCTTCCACATCCCCTCCATTACATTTCCTTATCACATCCCCCCTTATCCCTCCGCACTAGATACACGATACCCGGAAGTGCGCTTGACCAATCACCGCTTCCGTTTCCTCTCGTGACGTGAGTGATCGTTTGGGAAGTACCAGCTATATATATTTACTATGGGGCGGGGTTGCCGTCATTTGTGTCCGGTAGCGTCGCCGTCCACCCGCCCACAGTGTATCTCTCCGTTAGGGGTGCATCCCTTACGTCAGTGCCAGCTTCCTGACGGGACGGTAGCCACAGCTTTCGTGCTGTCATTCACTGGCCTTTCTCAGCCCCCCAGCCGACCATCTACTCTTTCTTCCACCCAGAACTGTAATGCAGCTGTGGGCGTACTCACGCGTAGTCTATCTTTTGTCTACGAGAAGAAGCCAAGTTGCGCGGGTTTTAATTGAAACTTGCAAGTGCCACCGTGCGAACAGTAATTTTTCAGGCCTAATCGAACACAATTTCAATAGTCCGTAAAACGAATGGCATGTCGTCAACTTTTATTTAAATATTGAGCAGTGATTATCAAGACAATATATTATTCATTATTTCCTAGCATTTATAGCTTCAGCGACAAAACCATAAATAGAGTATTGCAAGCGGATATGCCGATTCTTCGCATGCACAAAGCTATTCGAAGAGAGCGAATGATCGTCGTATAATCAGCAAAGTATGGCTCCCCGAACGAAGGGTATGAAGATCCATTTCGCAAACTCTTTTTTTTTTTTATGCCTACAGTATTCCCGCGGCGAAGTTTGTTGAACCTTCCTATCCACCGATTTTTAGATGCGAAGCGTCTTATGGCTAAGCTTAATCCGGTGGTGGTGGTGGTGGTGTGCCGCGTGACCACCCTTACTGCGCATGCGCAAACAGTTAAAAAAAAATAAAAAAAGCTTCCTCTACCCCTCTCTCTCCTCTAGGCATCCCTGCCCGCGGCAACCAAACCCTCACTGCGCATTCGCCTCCCCTCCTCTCTCCCCTCCTACGCTCCCCCCCTCTCTCCTCTAGGCATCCCTGCCCGCGGCGTCCACACTTCCACTGCGCATGCGCGTCCTCCCTCTCTCTCCTCTCCTACGCTCCCCCCTCTCTTCTCTAGGCATCCCTGCCTGCGGCGTCCACACTCCCACTGCGCATGCGCTTCCCCCCTCCCTCTCCTCTCCTACGCTCCCCCCTCTCTCGCCTCGCGACGCCGACGCAGGCAGCGTCTGCTAGCGAGTTCCTTGGTTGAAAAAACCGACTGCTCGCGCTTTTTTTATTATTATTTATTAACCGACTGCTCGCGCTGCACAACCGTTCACTGGCCACCCCGTATATATGGCATTGGATCTTGACCTGCAAGGTGGTGCCGGTGGGAGATTTATCCTGTGCGTTGTTGAACAATAAAAATTCGCAGCGTGCGCGTTAACTAAAAGCGGACTGCGGGTCTCTGTGTCGAGTCGGAATCTTCTGTCTCTCATTGCCCATTAGCAGCGATTGGCATGTTCCAGTAGGAAACACCGCTCCATCACTGCGTGCTTTGCGCCTCCCCAGTTTTCTCTCCTGCGCAACGCTGCGATGAGCGCCAGCGTCAACGCCGCCGCCAGTGTAAGCGTTAGCGCCCGCTGCTTCACATCTACACATGGTTCCCTTTAGCGGGAGATGGTGTAATTTTTTTTTATATTATATCGGTATTCGTAATCACTAGTAACGACTATTCACTTTCCAGACCTAATTCACTCGTAACTGAGTAGCATTGTTTTACGAATAGGTCGACAGCATGATTACTGTGTTTGCCGGTTCCCAAACCGAAGGATCGATTTAGAAGAATCATGACGCCTGAAATATACACCGCAACAGTTCGAGAAAGGTTCCTGAAGAACTATATATGTTAAATGACAAACTAACAGTAATGAAACCAGCAAACGGAAGACAGGGCTAGCTTTTTCACCTCGTCTTACGACCTGAGGAATGAAGAAATCGGAAGCAATTAGCGAATGCCGAAAATCACGATCCTCTACATTACTTACGACAAACGTGGGATTTGCACGTCAAAGGCAAATCATATCGAACGCAGTGCAATCCAAAGGCGTGTTAATGCAGGCATGCAGACAAAGCAAACCTGTCATTGAAACAGAAAGAATTCAAAACGCGAGAAGCTGCTAGGATTTCATAGAACATTGGCACAAACACGTATGTGTGTGGTGGGAAATGCGGAAACAATTTCCTAATCTCTATCGTCCGGAATTCTAGAAAACAAAATGAGTGCTAGGTTCACCCCTCTCGTCTTTGGACCCATCCACATCGACTGCCGGTGGGATGTGGTTTTATTGCTCAATAGTCTTTTTTTTTTTTTTAAGGGGGCGGGGGGGGGGGGGGGTGTTATTTATGTGCATCCCGAAACGTCGACATGCTGCTCACGTAGCGTATCCATTACAGCTCCATTCTTTCTATTCACACCCTTTCCGCTATTGCGAACCCTGACCACGCGGTTCAGTTTTTAGCTTTGCCTGAGCTTTATAGGTTAGCGCTGCTTCGTTCGCTGCCATTTGGCATTCTCGTCCGCGAAAATCTTGTTGTTTCTCAATAAATCCCTCTCATATTGGAAAATTCGTGTTGTCTAATAAGCACCGTAGGGAAAAAACAGCAAACCAGGGGAAAGAGAGTTACAGGAGGTACAGCATGCAAGAACAGCAGGGGAGAAAGGGACGTGATTGTGTCAGTCGTCTCAAGGTTTTTTGATCACGCTACGGTAGTTGCATACTGCGGTGACTGACAGATTACCGTATTTCCTTGATTGTAACGCGACCACAGTTGTAGCGTGAGGGGTGACCTTTCATTGCGTGAAGAAAGAAAATATATTTAAAAAGTGGTGGTATTTCGGTATTGGATTGTAACGCGAGGGTTAACTTTGGGTATCAAAAATCTGGAAAAAAAAAACTAACGTTATATTCGAGTAAAGACGGTATATATAGTAGGAAGAACGTTTAGCACTGATGACATCAACCCACAAGCAAAAGAATCATACTCCCGTGCCTTTGTGACACTCCTCTTATTGCACTTTGTCGCCACCAAGTTATACAGAAAAGATTCCAATACTGCTAGCGCAAGGCATAAAAGACAACAAAACGAAACATGAAAAAAATTAGACCATCTCCCGCTAAAGGAAACCATGTGTAGATGTGAAGCAGCGGGTGATAACGCTTACACTGGCGGCGGCGTTGACGCTGGCGCTCATCGCAGCGTTGCGCAGGAAAGAAAACTGGGGAAGCGCAAAGCAGGCAGTGATGGAGCAGTGTTTCCTACTGGAACATGCCAATCGCTGCTAATGGGCAATGAGAGACAAAAGACTCCGACTGGACACAGAGACCCGCAGTGCGCTTTTAGTTAACGCGCACGCTGCGAATTTTTATTGTTCAACAACGCACAGGAGAAATCTCCCACCGGCACCACCTTGGAGGTCAAGATTCATTGCCATATATACGGGGTGGCCAGTGAACGGTTGTGCAGCGCGAGCAGTCGGTTTTTTCAACCAAGAAACTCGCTAGCAGACGCTGCCTGCGTCGGCGTCGTGAGGCGAGAGAGGGGGGAGCGTAGGAGAGGAGAGAGAGGGGGGTGACACGCATGCGCAGTGTGAGTGTGAACACCGTGGGCAGGGATGCGTAGAGGAGAGAGGGGGGGAGCGTAGGAGAGGAGAGAGAGGGGGGGGACGCGCATGCGCAGTGGGGAGTGTAGACGCCGTGGGCAGGAATGCCTAGAGGAGAGAGGGGGGAGTGTAAGAGGGGGAGAGAGGAGGGGAGGCGCATGCGCAGTGAGGGTGTGGTTGCCGCGGGGAGGGATGCCTAGAGGAGAGAGAGGGGGAGAGGAGGTTTTTTTTATTTTTTGTTTTTTTATAAGGGCTTGCGCATGCACAGTAAGGGGGGCACGCGGCACACCACCACCACCACCACCGGATTAAGCTTCGCCATAAGATGCTTCACATCTAAAACAAAGGAGAACATAAGTATTGTGCTTTTCCTGACCCCCTTTTTTAGTTGCTCCCGCTATGTCGCCGACGTGAGCCGACGGCTCGAGCAATCCCAAAGGGCGTACGGAAGTGTTTAATTGCGTCGCGCCGTGTCAAGAGCCACAACGAACTGGTTGCTTTTTTAATTACCTTATGTTACTTGTATTTGTTCGCTATAACGTTACCCCTTCAGTGATTTATATATCTCCCTAAATTACCATTGAGCCCTCTTTCTTTTTCACCCTTCTATTTCCGTTCACACCTGCATACAAGCTTCAGCTATTGTGCTTTTCACACTTCCGAGTTATTTTCCTCTTTCCTACGACAGCGAAGTGTGGGACCGAAATTAATAGTTCAGTGCAGTGAAATGAAAGCCAGCTAGCAAGTTTAGGCTGTGCGGAATTGAAATGAAATGCGCGCATTCACAAAATGGGGAACAAAAAGTGAAGGTCAACTGAACTAAACGTGTCAGCCACATGTGATGTATAGCTTAGCTGCATCTTTTTAAGCCAAAGGATTCAGCGAGAAATTAATTTGCGCTATATATTCAATATCAAGCACAGATAGCAGGTGTTCAAAAATTTGGATTCCGACCACAAATATAGATATAGATTTATTGGAGGACGAAGGACCCTTCCAAGTATTTACTATATTTATTGACTCTGTATCGCTTTTTTCTGTTCTATTTTTGTTTATTTACACAAACACTGCCGGCCCACATTGTCCCAAAAGGAGGGGTGTAAAATAAAAAGCATTATAAACAAACAGAAACAAAAGTGAACGAAGGCGCAGTAATGAGAACAGAGTTCATGGAGTCTAAATTAATACAAACGCCGGAAATTCCAGCTGATCACACGCATTGTGGGAATCGATTTCATGCTAAGCAGTCGGTTGAGTAGATGGGTAAGCCACTTTTTATTTTTACTTTTTTTTATTTTTATTTATTTATTTATTTATTTATTTATTTATTTATTTATTTTTGCTGTGCCTTTAGCCAAGCGTTATGGAATGACAAGTCAACTACACTGGAGCTTAAAGAGTGACTTGATGTCCAACGTAACGTCGGACGCTTTCATTAATGCACACACCTCAGTTTTATCGTAAGAAATCTGCGCTACGATGCGATGATGCGCGAATCAAAACTGGCTGTTGTTTGCGTAGTGCTCCGGGGTCGAGCTACTCTCGACTGTAGGTTAAAGGGACACTAAAGAACAAAACGATTTTTCTCGTATTAATCAACTACTTTTTCACGATCCCAAAAACACCACGCTTGCTGTGAGAAGACGCTTAGTAAGCGAGAAAACACGAAAATATTGAACGCGCGCGGCGCCGCCACCTTGAAGTTTCCGCACCATTTGACGTGACGTTCACATAGTTTTGACGACGCCTATCAGCGCCTACGTGGTTCCTAAATGGTGAAAATGAAGTACATTGTCCTCTGAAGGGGCCATCGATTTAACACACCAAGTTTGAGGAAATTCTGTTAAGCCCATGGCGTCAAAATACGATAAATACACTTTGAAATCCGCGACGTCACGCGTGGAGATTTTGGCGCGAAATTTGAAAATAAAACATTGACCTTGAATTTTCTCCGCTAATAATAAACCCGATTTCGCGAAATTAACGGCATTAGCGTTCTCAGAGTACAATTCATCAATCTAAACTTATTCATTGTTTTTTTTAGTGTCCCTTTAGGGAGTCATACGAGCGCATGTGTCACGTTCATTAGATTGTTATGACAGCGGATAACCACGCCTGCGACCGCTATTGCCATTATTCCAATGATGACGCTTGCACGGGCTTTCTTAAGTGCGTAGCACTTTAGGGGTCCTGGGCTGTCGTATGCTGTCGTCGTCGCTTGGCGTAACCCGGGTAAAAACCACATTTAGCACAGCCCACTGTAGCATATTAAGCATGCGCCCACGCTAAGGAGAAGTCTTCTTCACATTGTACTTCGCGCGCCTTGATGATGATATTAAGTGCGGGGCACTTTAGAGACCCGGGCTGTCTTATGCTCGTCGCTTAGGCGTAACGCAGGGCAAAACCGCGCATAAAAATAGAAGGAAGAGAAAGCAAGCGAGAAATAAAAAGAGGGACAAATAAAGGAAAAAAGAATAGCTAGGAAAAATTGGAATAAATAGAAATAAAGACAGAAAGACAGGTACAACTGAGAAGATAAAATAAAGAAAGAGGAAGAAAGAATACCGAAGAGGAACAAAGAAGGCTGCCCAGCTCTGCACTTCCTTCAGGCTTTGGCACCACTAGTGCGAAGCTACCATCATTCTTTTTTTCCGATGCAGTTAAAGGTCCCGAGTGTGGCTCTTTGGTAGAATACTTGACTACCAATGCGGCCGTATTGTAGTAATTACTTCAACGAGGACTCAGCGCAAGCACAGCTATGTACCTAGATTCAAACTCGCACTGAGTAACCACTGGTAGCCCAGAACTAATGCGCATTGCTCCACATTGAAATGGCCCCTAAACCACACCACTTTTAAAGGCGAGAGAGTAGTTTCTTCCTCGTCTTTACTACCCTTCCTACAAGCGCTATCTCCTCCTCGCCACTTATTTCTTCATAAAACACGTGGAATGTCAGCACTAAGCGTTGAGCCAGTCAGGATATCGCGCTTTTAAACTACACACTGCTATCTCTGCTTGCGCAGTCGCAAACGCAGACAACGAAGTGACATCAGTTTATCGTGCGTGGTAGTGATGCGAGACAAAGCAGAATGGGCATGCGACTGCACGGCAAAGCAGAGTAGGAGATACTTCACAGCAGATATCTCTCGTGTGTCGACCAATCGAGAGCTTATTTTATCCCGACGTCACGTGAGCAACCTGCTGGCGTCACGAATTGTGACGCAAAGACTGGAAACGCCGGGAGAGAATAACGCGCTCGTTCGTCGTATAGATGGCTTGAGCTGACGTCACCGAAACCGCCATGTTGGTGCACCACATGGCACACACAAGGTTTCTTACGTCACGCGTGCATGTTATCGTTATAGCACTTGTAAGTTCTTTGGTTACTGACGGACACAAGTAAATAAAATTCTGGCCGCTTCGTTATCATATTGAAGCAGGTCAAAGCTCAATGCGATTATGCTGCCTCTACGTCATCAAGCCTGTCATGTTGGTGAACCAGTAGGTTAATGGAGCTGTGAACCGTAACGTCACGTGCAAGCTATCTATATTCAGAGGCTTTTTGGGAGGCCTTTAAGTGCGTCAAATAGACAACATCCAGAGTTCGGCACATAAGACTCTAGAATGAACACGTCTTAGCCCGTTTCTGTTAGAATCGTTGACGTTGGTGTACGGGTGTTCCATTGAAAACGTTCGCTTGAAAGTGCCATACAGGAATGCGTCAGTACAAGTGCATAGTTCGAACTCTTACAGCCTGCCGTCACGCGAAGTTATAGCGCGACAGAGGCGAAGGTAAGCAAGGAATTCAATATACGCCTTCTTCTCGATGTCACACAGCCACGTATTCGTATTCTGGGCGTTTGAAGGAGCCCGTCTCGACTGGCTTTTCTGTAGCATCGAAAGCAACTATCTTCTATGAAGCTTCCTTCGAAACACTTTGCTCGGGCAATATTCACTTTGTGCTGGCATTTCTTTTCTTTTCTTGTTTTTTTTTTCTCTCTTTAGATTGCGCTTACCCTTCTTTAACAGGAGTTTCTGTGAGCTGCCATCCCAGAAAAATATATTAGAAATAGGACGACAATCATCCCATAGTTGTCGTCCTATTTCTAATATTATTTTTTTTTATTTTGCATATCATGCTTCAGCAATTTGAAATGCGCTCTTCCTTTTCTTTCGTGCTTCGATGTTCAAAAGGAGCCAGAACAGCACGAAATTTTTGAAGAAACACAACAAGAAGACGGGGGGATAAATTGCACTGCTTCCTCATTTTTTCGTACCATTCGGCGACTAAGCCAAACCTCAACCGCAGAAAGCTTTTTTCGGTGTGGAATTGCACGTTCTCCGAAGCATTCATGATCTGTAAAAAAGCCACGATTGTGGTTAAAACTACAAGAGCATTGAAATGGGGGGGGAAACGTGTTGTAAAATATTAGTTTTTTAATTTCTTTTATTTGTCTTGCTTGTCAACGCTGGAATCGTCAAACCAACTAGACCAGGGGTCAATAACCTGCGGCCCGCGGGGCAGTATTATGCTGCCCCGGGCACAACGTCGGAACCCTCCCCCCCCCCCAATCATTTGTCACAGGCCTGTAGCGAGAAATATTTCACGGGGGGGGAAGAGCACTTGTTGAAGGTATTTTTATTATTTATTTTCGGTAAAACACCCCCCTTCACATCCGAATTTCGGGGGGGGTGGGGGGGGGGGGCTAGCCCCCTCCTTTCTTGCTACGGGCCTGCCTGGTCACTTCCTATATCCCAAGACCGACATGGCAGTTGTTTTGACGTCAAGTGGGGTTTTTGTTTGTAAATGTCAACCTTGCGATACGGTGCTGAAAATAAACACGATCTCAATTCCAGTCTTTGACGTTTTTTTATATTAGCCGAATTTTTCGCCGAATTTCGCCCCCCCCCCCCCCTCACCTTCATTTGCCTTCCGGCACTTGCTGTGTCGGCTTCGTGCAACTTAGGCCCTTCGCCTATAAAGGTTGCCAACCCCTGAACTAGAAACCATAGACCATATACGAAAAATCACGCTGTCCCTTATGCCTGGAACATCCTATACATGGATGCGCTAAAACAACACGGACCAAGAAGAGATGTACGCGGGACGGGCGCAATTTTTTTTGCGCCCGTCCTGTGCATATTTCTTCTTTGTCCTTGTTTTTTTTTTTTTAGCGCAGCCTTGCATTATGCTCCAAGTATACACCAACTAGCCCAAACGAAAGCGTTACTGCCTTATGCCATCTCTGAAGACAACTCGGAAACGAAATCCGCCTTCTATTTCTTCACGGTCGACCGTGTCGTCACGTAATTTGACGCCACAACGACGTCACTGTGGCGTATTGATGAAACCATAGGGTGACATTACCGCGGGATGAAGATTTCTTGCATCCCTCATGCTGACGCCGCCGACGGACAGTTTTCTATTTTAATGAGGTATTTAAGGTTTTCTCCTCAATATTCGTTGTAGGTTGTTGTAAAATATGGGATATATGCCGAGGAACAAAAATGGGGCAAAAGGCAGGAAAAAAAGTATCAGTTCCTAAGCTTATATTAATCAAAATGTCGACTGAAGAAGAACGTCAACTGTCGTCAGTCACACCACTTTGATGTGTTGCCCGGAAGTCAGACGAGGGCAGTCTCTAATGTCTTTTCGCATCGAAGGCGGCAGCCAGTAGTGTTTCAAAAGGCGGGCTTAACCGCACGCTCGCTCGTTGCGAGGTGAAGAACCCTTCCAGTGTCAACGGGGCTTCGGGCTTGGAATACGCGCTTTTTGGGCAGTCCCAGTAAAAACAAGAGAGAGAGAGAGAGAGAGAGAGACCGAGATAAAGACAGTGCAACAAATAATGAGCCCTGAGAAGTTAATGCGGCGAGTTCGCCGACCGGAAGTAGTCCGTAACCCGGAGAGTGAAGCGGAGAAACAGAGAGAGATTAGCGACGACAGCGTGTCATATAGTTGATGCCAACATCGGGAAAAGCGTAGAGTTTGTTGGGTGGCCGCAACGTTGGACCATATCTGTGAGCTCTAATGCGCGGCAAACACGCGCAAAGGCAAAGTAATGGCCGCAGGTCACGCGCTAATTCTCCGAAAATTGCGTGCACTGTTGCGAAAGGCTAAGCGTTCAAAATGCCTTCACAAGAAAGCGCCTTGTCAATATGTGTAAGCCTATCCAGCGCGTAAGCAAGTTTGTACATTGACAACTCATTCGTGACACTTTGTTTATTTTTTCAAGTCTAAAACTATTTATTTTCCGAAAAATATCTTTAGACTAATGCTTGAAGAAGAATGATTAGCTATTTCAAGCGCTTCAGGTGAAGTTTGCAGGAGGATTCCACTACAGGGAGCGTTGTTTTATCGACCATTTTCCGGAAATCCACCTTTTCAGCATTTTTTCGACATTAGTCATATCTAATCGCTCAGTTTTCTTGAACTACCTATTCAATACGTCTTGGGTGACGTATAGGTGTAATCTTCCTTCGAGCAATGCGTAACTCCACAATTTACAGCACCCATCTAAGCTGTGTTGACGGCAACAGCATCTTCAACAACGTTTCGACGTAGACCCTTTGAAATTCTCCATGAGCTCGCTTAAAAATTACAATGACCAAGTTCGGTGCATTCCGGACCGAACTTTGTCTAAACTTTCCTAAATTAGTACGCGATCGTCTAGTGTGGAAATGGGAGCTGACAATTTCGGCCGCACTGCACGCATGTTTGCGTGAAGAATGCAGCTTAGTGTCGGAGTGCATTAACGCGAGAATGAGGGGCGCGGACGCAGTGAGATCGTGTGGGCGAATGATGACGCGCGCCGACACGTCACTCCTACAGCTCTAACGCGCGCCAGTAGTGATTGATGAGAGACCAAGTGACTCGACTTCCTCGTTTATGCTGGCAAGTGGATTCGTGGTACGCTGCTTGCTTTTAGCGCCCCGTCGCGGCGTGTTCTTGCTGGCTGTGTTGCTCAACGACGCTGATCTCGGAAGCCCAACACGTTGAAAGTTGACTGCAGTTGCCCCAGGAAGGAAGCAATGTTTTCGCTTCGCTTGGCGATTCCGCTCGCTCGACCACGCGTTATTTTTTTTTCCTCATGCATGACGCTTTTGCAGAGACGTCTAGACGCAAGTCGCGAGAGACTGGTTCCACACAACGCCTCGCTACGTTAGTCAGTGCTTTTTGTCAACGTATGGCCACTTTGCAGTGGGCACGGACACAGATAAACGATGTCGTACCAGCTGGGCATAGCATGGTTTTGTCCGGAACTTGCTGCGGGCCTAGAAGGATGTCTCTTTCGGAGGTTTGTTATGCATTTCGAAATATACGAAGCAGTGGTATACGTGTGAGTAAATTACACTGCCTAACGAGCGCGCTAACTAGCGGAGTTTCGCAAACACAACTGCTTTACTCTCGGGCGGTGATTTATTTTCCTGCCAGTAATTAGTATAAAAATATGTATAGTGCCCCGGAATTTCTGACGGGACAATTCTTCACACTATTTACGAAAGTTTATCAACGCGCAAACTCGCTGAAGAATGCAGCGGGAAGGCGTGAGCGCCTGAAATGAGCAGATGTGTTTGGCGCAATGCTGGGCGTGGCACACGCGAGTGCTATGAAATATAAGAAGTTAAGCTGGCCCGAGTGCGTGCGGTGATTAATTAGTGAACAATGCCCGCCGACTTGTAGAAGTTGTAATCAAGGAGGAATAGGGGGAGGAGGGAATTCGACTTAGAGCGTCTGTTGGAAGCAACGTATTCCCGGCGAAGTTTGAGTTTTCGGAAAAGAGGGATGTACCCTTTGCGTGTACACTAGTGCATGTAGTCACTAATGTTCTGAAGCTTTTAAATTGAATGAATGAATGAATAAATGAAAGAATAAATGAATAAATCAATGAATGAATGAACGCAGACATAAATAACGAAGAACTTGCAAAAGTCATATTAAGAAAAGGTCACTCGGTCACTTGTGCATTTCTCTAAAACGGACTTGAAGGCAACAGCCATTTCATTGACTTCTCTTCTCAGTCGACTGCATTAATTCTCCCCCCCCCCCCCGTTGCTTTTCAGAAGCTTTTTAAACCCAACGGGGTTTTGCATGGCCTCCGTGATCGCCCACCTTTGACCTTGCAACAATCTCGTGCGATGACGTCATCATGCGATGTCAGTTTGTGACTTCCAATCAAATCAAATCAAATCAAATTTTATTTCAACATTTGTACAAACAATGTTGAGGACCATGAACAAAAAGCCAGCGAGGCTTGACGTGGTCCATGGCCCCGTTTTTCGAGGCATGATGACTTCGTGATGACGACTCAAATCTTGGCAACATAAGGCGTCATCATGTGATGATTCTTTTTTCCATCACTCGTGTTGACACCGCTGATGCGGGTGGCCACTTTTTCGCGTTTGATGCGTCATCTGAGGCTTTCGCCTTAGAAATGGACGAGGTGGCTACCGCACGCATGGGCCTCCAAGAAAAAAATTTAACAGCGACCAATTTCAGCGCAAAAATACGAAAGGAGCTTTACGACGTTTAACGTTTGATATGAGAGAAAAGTCCATGTTGTACTAACACGGACGAAAGCGATGTTGTGATTAACCGCTAAGGCAATTACGCCGCTACCGAGAAAAGTTTTAATTAGATCACCGTGCCGTTCGATCGCTTTGAAGCTGGGCCTAACCGAGTTGGCTTCGTCCTGATGGGTTCAGGGGTAAAGTAAATAAACAACAAAAATAAAATAAAATTCCAGCTTGTGGTGAAGGACACTGAAGTTCGGCTCTAATTGAAAACAATGACACGTTAATGCATGATGAGGTTCGAAGCCACCAAGCCTCTGCTGCCGTGTGGAAAGGGTGTAGGGAGAGTGGGGAGAGAACTGCGGCAAAGGCGCGTGTTTACTTTGGAAGATTAATTGGCCGGCTAACCTTGAAAGTCAACAGGGGAGATTCGGCGAGGTTAAGTGGTGGGTAAACGTGTAGGCGGAGCCGGAGTCGGGAGTTTGGTCTCGGGGGGGGGGAGAAGGTTTTTGCATGGCGGTCGCAACCGATGTTTGAACCCTCCTCGCTTCCCCAACTGAACGCTTTTTCCCTCCGCTAGTGGTTCGATAAAGTTTGCTAAGTTAGGTAAAAGTGCACTGAGATTACCCGCTTAAGTCAACTGAGGACCTGGCGGGGTTGTGAGGGTACAGAGGACGTGGACTATTGGGTAAGTAAGTGCGGTTTAGGCCAACATTAAAGCTATACGCAAGGAAGCCTGGGCGCTTTTGTGGGAGTGCAAGAAACTTTGATGAGATCACGGATTACATGTTGTGGGGAGATGGTTCGTCTCTCTCCTGAAGGGCTTGTATTAATGATGAGGGGGGGAGGGGGGCGGAGTTCAACGAGTTGGCAAGTGATTGAACAAGTGTACGGGGGGGGGGAGGGGGGTTGAACGAGTGTAAACTGGAGTTGGCGATGAAGTGCTGTAAGCCATGAGCAGCGCCTCCCAGTGTGAATCGACTAAGTAGTGTGCAGACGAGGAGGAGAGAAAGGAAGAAAAAAAAGATTAGCTGTTTATTAACACTGGCACTGGCCTGTTTCGTATCAGAGAAAGCGGTAAAATGAATTAGAGGTGGTTAAACGTGATTGGCATTGAAATAAGTAGTGTCGCGTACTAATTAGAATGTATTGACGAGATCCGAGCTATACCAGTGCGGCGCCTTCGGAATCTGCCCACTTTTGACCAACAGACGATGTCATGTTATGACGTCATAATGTGACGTCACGTTATGCGGCGTCATAGTGAGGTCGTGATGACGTCACAAATTTCTGGCCCAACTGTGGCGTCATGATAACGTCATTGGGTGATTATATTGCAACAATGATGATTTTTCGCACTACTCGCATTGACGATGACGGTCACCTTCCGTGCTTAATGAGGCATCTAATGCCTTAGTAAATGGAGGAGTGATCATTTCTTAGAGGCGGCTACCCCTTTTCATTTGGTTATAGTGATAGAAATAACATTTAAGAAAATAATATATATGCGTTATTTTGTACCAGTGCGCTTGGTGCAGTGTCTACCCTTCAATTTCGCCTGCTCAACCTATAACTGTTTAGCTTTAGTACGCAGCAGTGTTTACGAGAAAGTAATGCCAGAACAAAGCGCATGTCTAGGGCCCCACACGTAATTATTCGTGCCTCTCTAAACGGAATTCAGCAGTGCGCGTTGCACATTGAAAGCCGCCGAAGTTTTTGCATGCTTATCGTGGGTGAATTAAACGACACCGGACATCGGTGGGACTCAAACCGGACGTTGTTTCCTTCTTGCAAAAGCAACACGATCGGCCACGGAATACCAGTTTGCGATTTCATCATCATCATCATCATCAGCCTCACTGCGCCCACTGCAGGGCAAAGGCTTCTCCTATCTGCCGCCAATCAACTCGGTCCTGCGCTTTCTGCTGCCACGTTTACCTGCAAACTTCTTAATCTCATCTGCCCACCTAATTTTCTGTCTCCCCCCTCACGCGTTTGCCTTCTCTTGGAATCCAGTCAGTTACCCATAATGACCAGCGGTTATCCTGCCTACGCGCTACGTGCCCGGCCCATGTCCATTGCTTCTTCTTGATTTCAACTATGATATCCGTAACCCCCGTTTGTTCCCTGACCCACTCTGCTCTCTTCCTGTCTCTTAAGGTTACGCCTATCATTTTCCTTTCCATCGCTCGCTGCGTCAACCTCAATTTAAGTTTAACCCTCTTTGTAAGCCTCCAGGTTTCTGCTCCGTAGGTCTTTGCGGTATGCTTCACTCTTTGTGATATGCTTCACACAGAAAGGTCAAAGCTGTGGTGACAGAATCGTGGTCCCGTTGGCACGGCGATTTGAATAGGCCGCTATAAAGCCCTCCTCGACGAACGGCACTATGTTTGAGGTCGTCATATGGCGTCACCTCCGTGAGCTGCTTACATGTATACCGACGCTGAACCATGTACAGTCAGTTCATTTCGTGCAATAGCTACTGCAGATGGCGTTAAGGGCGAAACCCTGTTGCTGGATTTTTTTTTTTTGCGAAGTCTTTTTACTCGTGAAGGGCAATAGAAGAAAAGTCCTTGCTTCCTTTTTCTTTTCTTTTTTTGTTTCTCTCCTAAATACCAGGGCTCGCACGGTGATTAAAAAATGCTGACGCATGCCTTTAGTTTGAAAAAAATCGAAGGACAATTTGTAAATTCCAAAATGTGTTCGGCGAAAGCCGGTGGCTATTCGACTGACTCTGCCATGTGTTTTTTTTTTCGTTTCTTTTCTTTCTTTCTTATTCTTGTTTTACACTCTCTCAGGAAACACGTGATTGATGATGAGAGAGTGTAAGGGAGAGAGGCCACAGCTGTGGCGGCGCAACTATTCCTATGCGCCGCTGTGTCATCACGTGATTGCTGAGAGAGTGTGAGGGGGGACAAGCCACAGCTGGCACCGTTCCAGGGCACGGACGGACGGACATCGCGAGTATGAGACATTAAAGGCTTTCGTCTTAAAAATTCTGCGGAGTTGAACTGGGTGATTTGGAGCAGTATTTGGGTTCACTAATGCTCGACAGTAATGCAGTGGATGAACAAGATTCGGGACTAGAGAAACGTAACGCATGGATAATAAAATTGCGATAGGCTAATTTTAAACTAAAAGATTTCACCACATGGCAGTAATTTGTGTTAAATTAAATATAGACGGCCAAACGATGATCCATCGCCGAACCACTTTATCAGCAGGAGGAAAGGTCTTCAGGGAACGTCATACAGGTTAATTATGATCAGTCAGATATTTTGGCTTCGAGATGTATTCACGTACTTTAATAATTTAGGGGTTGCCTGTAGCAGTGAGGATAATTTTTTTCTAAACACAAAGGAATAATGGCACATTTGCCCAATTGGTGCTCTTAGCCACAACCGACGTGATCTGGAGACGTCGGTGCCAGGCAGAAGCTCGTCGACAACCACGGCGAGCAGCGTCCCCGGCTTTACACCGAATTTGACAAATTGTTTTTGGATACCTAGTTGACGAGCTCGATGTGAGTGGTGTTGATGCCTTTTTAAGGCTCTGGGACACTCTGTTTTTCGTTTTACGTGGGGAAAAACTGGAATTTCCAGCAGCGCCATTCGGAGTTAAGGAAAAGAAGCAAGTCATCCGACTCACCATGCTACTCAACACCCCCCCTCCCCCCACCCCCCCCTTTTCGTTTTCTTTTTTTTTTCCCTCTCTCTTCACCTGAGAGCTAACATGTTTCTTGTTCCATATCTTAGTAGCGCACAGTGTCTTATGGAAGTCTCTGTAAAATTGCGTCTAGCGTTTGTATAAGTGACACTGACTAAAAGTTTTTAGTGAACCAGTATACGCAAGCGCCAGTATACGTAAGCGCCTCTAGCGCTTGCGTATACTGGTTCAATAAACTTTCCTTTGTTTCCCGAGGTAACGTAGAACTCTGAATAGCCCACGTTTTATTCCAAATGCATTGAAAGAAGGGATGCATTCATTTTTTGGGCTGTCAAATCCCTGCGCCTCTATTACCAAACGAACACCAGCAGGGGCGTAGCCAGAAATATTTTTTCGGGGGGGGGGGGGGGGGGGGCACCGCCTTGATTTCGGGAGGGGCACCTCCTTGAAATGGCCATTTTTCGCTCTGTATGCTATGGCGAAAAAAAATTCCGGAGGGGGGTGGGGGGGCACGTGCCCGGTGTGCCACCTCCTGGCTACGTCACTGAACACCAGCTAAGCAACCGATTCCTACATGTGAAAACAGTGTCGTGTTCGGTCAGGGTGATATAAACTGTGACATACTACCGCTAATGTTCAGAGTGTTACCCCGTTTCCCTCAAGAAGCCGGTATTTACATGCATGCCCCTTCATTCATCCGTCCACCGTAGACGTAAAGGTGGCACTGTAGTCCATGAAACATGGAACAGCCTGTAGGACACACTGTTTTCCAGTTGAGTTTTACCTGACATTTTGTAATGATATTGGAGCTACCGCGGTTATCAAACGATGTTTTGAGAACGGCGTCTTTCCATTCACTTTTCGAGATGGCTTCATTGTATACTTATTCCTAAGAGTGATGCATCTGTCTGTCCAGAAGGATCAAGGTCTATCGCGACAGTTAGTAGTGATAGACAAAGTATTCACGACGTTTGCAGCGGAACGTCTGCGGGCCCTGATGATCACCCTGATGGTTCATACCATCAGGGTGATCATCACCCTGATGGCATGAACTTCATCAGTGCCTGGACGAGAGATGCACAGCTTGTCCTGTACCACACGTGACGTCGCTGCCTGTACACTGTCGATGTCTCCGCGTAGTATCCTTGTGTCTTCGGACAAGGTGAAGGCATTCGATCGACTGGAGCACGCGCATATCTTCAGTGTGCTCACAGCCTTTGACTTCTCGCATTCCTTTGTGGAATTCATTTGAAAAAAGCACACTGGTTCTGGATGGCTGGAAAAGTACTGCCTTTCCCATTACACGTGGGTCCGTCAGGGATGTTCATCGTCACCAATGCATATGTTGAAAGTGTTAAGCAATTTTCACGTGCTTTAGAAGCGTCCGGGGTGTTGCGCCGCCAGGCAGTGATGTTGTGGAAGTCACAGAATTTTCCGCCGACATAACCCTATGCATTTCATATGATTTTAGCCTTTCGCGCACCCTTGTTTATCCTTTGAGGAAGGTGATATTGAAGGTGTAGACCTGAACTTCTCCCAATCCCTGCATTAGTTAAATTGACTTCCCATATGTACTCCAGACTTGTATCAGTGCCTCCTATTCAACCAGCCACATGTCTTTGAATTTTGTGTATTTTATACAACCACTATGGCATGTGTGTTTCCCCGATGTGCGCTATAAGAAACAGCTCATAGATGAACCATAGTAAAAAAGCATATTTCGCTGAACGGCCTCCTGTTTTTTTTTTCCTGAACACTTGATTGAATTCAATGTAAGATATTCGAGACAAAGCGAAGACTTTTACTGGCAATACTTTCGAGAAGCGTCGAACATAAATATTGACGTTATAACCTCAATGTCAGACTTACTTTCAATGTTTCTTTTTTCACCAGTAAGTATTTCATCAAGAGCATTGTAGGGCACGTTGTGATTGTAAAATTCAAATCAGCCATTACAGAAAGGGAAAGTTTATTCTAGAAACTCAGTGCCTTGCGATATGTTTTTTGAGTAGTATTTTATTATGAGCTACAACAAAATGCATTGCCTTTCCATTTAGCAAGTTTCGCAGTCTGAGTTAACGTAGCACTCATTGAGTGTTGACCTGCACAGCTAAGTTTCTTTCGGCCTGTTGAACTGCTGGGGCTCAAAAGGAGCGTGAAAAAGAAAAAAAGAAGAAGAAAAAAAAACAAGAAAACAGAACGGTCATATGAGTCCTCTGAAAAAGTGATTGAAATTCTTTTATATAATTCTTGCTTCAAACATTTCATCAAATACTGCAGTTTTTAAACAGCAACCCAGTGAAGTTTGTAAATATGAATGACCCAAATGTACGAATATTTGGTTGCACCCCTCTTTTAAGAGCCGGAACAGTTTTCACCAGCTCTCTCGTTTATCCTATTTCGTTTCTCTTTGATGCAGCTCCATTTCCCTTCTCGTGTCAAATCTTTTATTTGCTGCCCTGCGCCTTCCATCACACTACCTATCCATCCATCCGTCGGAGCATTGCTTCATTGATCCTTCCAGCCACTCCCTCTTTTCTTTGCATCCATCCTTTCCATTTCTTTTTTCTCGTTATCCACTCGCCAACGCCGAGTCACCGTTCGAGTAAGGAAAGGGCCTCCGAAATCAGTCGTCAATTCATTCCTCCAGCGCTCGCGCGAGGTCGCTCCTGCTCCACGCATGCGCACGGAGGGGGGCAGGCTTACTCCCGTGTCCACTTCTCCCTTTTCAATGAAACAACCTCACTCTCCCTCTCCGTCTCTCTCTCTCCCTCTCCCACGTTCTCGGTCCATCGTTCTCGAGATGGGTCTCGAACGGATCGCGGAGATCGCGCTCAGCTCTCGTGCGGTGCTGTCACGCTCTTCGCTTCGTGCTTCGTATCAACGCGGAGGCCACACGCTTTCGTATCTGGCTACGCGCGCTTCGCTTTCGCGTTCTCCCAGGCATAACAAACATACTAAGATCCCACTTGCACCTGTCAAATGCACGAAGCTGCCTACCGCCACGGCTACCGAGAGAGCTTTGACCGTTGCATTGTTTGCATATCCGTGTGCGCGCGCTAAAAGAAGCGGAGTTTACTTTTCATCCGTTTACGAGGTGCGTCGTCTGCATCTGTCGTCTGGAAAAAGTGTGTTTGACGTCACTTCCTCATTGATATTCATTGGTTGGATGGCGCTGTCGTGATCTATTGGCCCGAGGACTTCTGGTATCGTTGTTAGTCGCCCGAAACCACGACTATTCGCCTTTGCAACGACGTCACTGGATACGCGGTTACGTCATCGCGGATTCAACGACATCACCGTCGTGCCGGAAACGACTCAGCGATTGTCGTTCACCTGGATTCGTCATCTGCAGTCACGTGTCATCAACTTTGAGTGTGTTAGTCGGTGAAGAAAGGCTATTAGGTCGTGCGACATGATTATTTTGCTAGTTTGTGAAGTGCTTTCAGAAACAGCTCAGCTAGACTCAGGAAAAATGACAGACACTGTCCTTTAAACTGTTAATACCCATATAATCCCGGATACCTGACCTAAGATTGCGTCTCATCACAGCTTTACGACTATACAAACGAAGAAAACAACTCCAGAAATCCACGCCGACCCCATGAATATCACGTTTCTTCCGAAGAATACTTGTTGAGCTTCAAGTAGTGCGCGTTTCCTACTTGTCTTTTCTTTCTTTTTTTTTATCTGTTAGTGCGAAGTGGTCACTTCTTATGCGATAAACGGTGCGGATTGTGTCACTCCGCGTTGTGTCGGTGAGGCATTCGCCACTTGGTTTGCCGAAGAAAGTGTGTGAGACCGTCATCCACTGTCGTCTTATCTGGCCTGGTTTGTCGTCGTGATGGAATTCTCCGTTCCTCGAGGACCTTTTGGATTAACGTCTACGCTTCGTCTCGTCTCACTGCTGCTTCTGTGCCAGCACGTGGTTGCCAGGAGAGGTAAGTGATGTTCGGGACTGAGTCATTTGTTCGCGGTTTGTTCCGTTGTCTACAATCTCAATCAGGTCCCGCTTAAAGTGCTAGATATAGCCAGGAAACCAGACATTTTTCGTCTGGTTTCCTGGATATAGCCAGCATTTAACCAGGACCTGATTAAGAGTGTACTTACTATCGCTCTTTACTATTTCAACCGCCGGATCGTCTGATAAATCGGTCTCTGAATACGTCGAGTACGTTTAGCTCGCTAGGGCTACTGTTCTTTGAAATGATACTGCCACTACTACTACTACTACTACTACTACTACTACTTCTACTGCTACTACTAGTGCCGCTACTATTTCTACTACTACAAGATCTACCTAAACATTCCAGCCAGTTCCGCGCAGTGAAGGTCGTCGGGCAGCGAATCTATCGCCCGTTTCGACAGGCATTACATTTTCCTACTAAGTTTCGGCAAAGTTATCACTAATTATTTTTTCATGCGCCCTAGCTGGCTTGTGATAAGCGTCTCTACTCGTAAGCTTGTCGTAAAAATGGTTTGAAAACTAGCCAAACCATTTGTAGCCTGTCCTCTTCCCTTTTCAAACACTATATAGAGGCGTTACTACTCGAGCACAGTATTTTTTTTTTCTGCCGGTGTTACGTTTCCTAAACGTAATACGCAGACAACAGCCGCAGAAAAAAGAAAATCAATGCTACAAAAGACTCGTCGGGTAAAAGTACTGCCAAACGGTGGCGGTCGTTTTCGCGTTTATGTTCACAGCTACTGCAATTCCGGGGTCTGTTTACAACGCCGCACGACCGGCGTCGGGAAGGTGCTGCTACGCTTCACTTCCAGCACCCCTCCACAAAAGAAAAAAAAAGAAAGAAAAAAAGAGACGTAGAATATGAAAGAAAGAAAGAATCAGATAGCAAGCTGAGTCCAGTCTAGAAACAAACTACGTGATACGGCGGCAATCATGAGGCTTGACCGCTTGCCTCGTGGCGTTGTAAAAGAGATAAGTCTTTCGAGGTGTCGTCCTGTGGGCGACAGAGGATATAACTTTCTCGACCTGTCACGGCGATACGGTGCTCGGCTTCTGACCCCGAAGGCGCGGGTTCGAGCTCTGCCGCAGTCGTCAGAGTCCGACGGAAGCGGACTACTAGAAACATGTGAACACATATATAGGTGTATGTTATAGAAACCCAGGGGGTCGACATTTCCGGAGCCCTCCACTACCGTGTGCCTTTGTAATGATGCCGTAGTTTACGCGTGTAAATTCCCAGGTATTATTATTATTATTATTATTATTATTATTATTATTATTATTATTATTATTATTATTAGAACTTTCTTGAGATGCGTCCGCGTACATCCCAAAAAGTCGTAGTCTGAAGATGTCTTTTTTTTTCCTTCTTCCGGATGCTTTTCCTTGAAGGATGTTTAAGGAGCCAAGAAACGAACACTTATTAATAATAATAATAGTTGGTGTTGAACGTCCCAAAACCACGATATGATTATGAGGCACGCCGTCGTGGTGGGCTCCGGAAATTTCGAACACCCGGGGTACTTTAGCGCGCACCTAAAACTAAGCACACGGCCTCAAGCATTGTCGCCTTGGCCGAAAAATCGGCCGCAGCGGCCAGTTTGATCCCGCGCGAACTTCAACGAGCCCCTATTCCTAAGAACGTTCAGACTACACCAAGGGTTGTCGTGGGGTGGGCATGAAAAGGCGCCAGAACTTACGCCAAAAGTAGCCAAAGTAGCCATGTCATTTGATATTATCGCCAAATTTCTAGCCAAATAGAGCAGAAGCGGTGTTATCAACAGAGTATTTACTATTGATGAATAAATAAAACCATTTTGAATAAGTAATACCACAAGTTTAAAAAAGAGCCATGGCGCCAACTGGAAATTTTCGTCGCCGACGGGGTCCAGAAGTAGCCAATTTGGCGCAACATGTTATTTATTCATCAATAGTAAAGACTCTGTTGATAATAGCGCTGTTGTTCTATTTGGCTAGAAATTTGGCGATGATATCAAATGACATGGCTACTTTGGCTACTTTTGGCGTGAGGTCTGGCGCATTTTCATGCCCACGCAATGGCAACCCTGCACGCACGCCTGAGCCAATGCAACGCCAAGACCAGAATGACGTGGCGAGACACTCTCGAAGCGAGTTTTGCGTCAGCCAAGCTTTCTGCAGCTCACGAGTTGTTGCGCTGTCTCCACGATGTCCATAGACTACGTCATCGTGTGACGTCAGATCACTTCCTGTGACGTCATCACTCTCTCGGAATACAATGTATTCTAATATGGCAGAGCGGTAACAATTCCCTATAAGCAAATCAGGGAAAATATAGATACATACGATCTGTCGAGTACTGTGTGTTTAGAAGAAGTGTATAGCGATTTAGAGTACCTCGTACTCTGCTTGAGGAGAGCAGCTAGCCTTCGCATTCGCGCGCACAAAAAGCCATGAATTCCACATCGCACTCACTGCTGTGTAGAAAAAAATGTTCGACGACTTAGAATACTACGTAGGTACTAATGTGCCTGATAAGTATAGGTGAATCTGCCCGCCGTCTACGCATGCAGAGTCGACTTTACCATGCAGAGACATCTTTGTGTTACCGATTTTAGATTGAGGTTCTGAACGCTTCCGACAACCTAAATCAGAGTTTCTCGCGCCGGTACTCTGGCAAGGGTGGTACTTTAGTAAGATCCGGCAAACTTTTGTTGTCCAACGTACCTAGCGTTACATGAGCAGAGAGGAGGTGCTTGGGTGTCGAATGAGAACCGGCTGGGACGACTCTCTTACAAAGATAAAATACATCCGCATGGTATTTTGCGTGTGGGATATTATATATATATATATATATATATATATATATATATATATATGTGTGTGTGTGTGTGTGTGTGTGTGTGTGTTTGTTTTGTTTGTGTGTGTGTGTGTACTCTTACGTTGAAACTGACTACAATAACTCTAATAATACGAGGTCATTCCGCTTACTATATTGTGAGCTGCACTGAGCAGTCATTCGCTAACAAGACTAAATTCTGGTGCTCCCTTACACTAGCGCTAAGACAAATCGAAGACGAAAGCCGTGGTGGCGATGCATTAAAGACGTGAAAGGTCAGTTCAGTATCCGACGAGCAGTTTGTCTGGTCGCTTCCCGTTGCGTGTTCGTCGAGCCTCTGCCGTTTGAACGTTTTCAGCATGCTCCCCAATCCATCACGAACCTTCCATCGCGATCCCTTTTCGCGTTGCTCCATAGCCGTCAGTTAGGCCTAGTCACACGAATGCCGCTTCTTTAGTGGTACGAGCAATTAGGCAAAAAAAAAAATACTTCATTGGGTTCAGCATGTGTCAGCACCCCCTCTGTACACCTTTAATATAGAGTTGGACTTTCTGAGAAAGTAGTGTGCGCATGTGCGACGGTGTTGAGCACGGTATATATACGCACGGGATGTTCAATAAACCTTTGTTGGTAGTTAGCGCTCTTATGTTGTCTGGTGTCGTTTTCTTTGTGTCTGTTTTTGCTGCGCTACGAAGTGTTTAACAGCAATGAGTGGCAGTCCTGTTTCTCTCCCAATGACTTCCGGTCAAGCGCATACTTCCGGTTTTCCGAGTAGTCAGACAACGTGTTTTTAAAAAGTATGGTGTACTTTGCACTAAGTCGCGCAAGGCTTGAAACAGTGACGCTTGGACGATTCTGAAATTTGATCTGGTTGCTTATTGGTTGTTGCTAGGCTTTAGCTAGGTAATGCTAGGTTGTTTCTAGGTTGCTTCTGCGTTGTTGGTAGGAATTAGGCTATGTGGCGCTAGGTTGTATTTGGGTTGCTTCTGAGTGAATTATCGGTAGGATTTAGCTAGGTGATGGTAGGTTGTTTCTATGTTCCTTCTGGGTTGTTGCTAGGCTTTAGCCTAGCAAGAAGATGATAGGTTGTTTATAGGTTGCTTCTACGTTTTTTGTCAGCTTTAGCTAGGGTAGGGGATGCCAGGTTGTTTCTAGGTTACTTTTAGGATGTTTCCAGGACTTTAGCGAGGTGTTGCTAGGTTGCTTCCAGGTAGCTGCTTGGCTCTTAGCTATGTTGTTTTCTGGGTTCCTTTTAGGTCGTTGCTTTGACTTTACCTAGTTATTGTTCGGTTCTTTCTAGGTTATAGGCTGTTTTTTAGACTTAGAATAGTCCGGCTTCACTGTTTCAAGCCTCTCAACCCCGGCTGTGGCGGCCGCATTTTGATCAAAGCAAACTGCTAGAGATCCATGTGCATACAGTTAAGGCGCACGTTAACAAACCCCACAGGTGGTCGAAATTTCCGCAGCCGTCCACTACGGCGGCTCTCATAATTATATCATGGTCTTGGGGACGTAAAACCCCTACACTTGCTATTGTTTGAGCAGGTGCCAGGAATGAGCGTCTCTAAAAAAAACAACATTCTCTTCGCTTACAGTGGTTTCGTAGCCTTTTTGTGCAAGAGGCTGAAAGATTAGGGCACTCACAGTATGACCGAGATTTAACTACGTGTGATTCAGTCGACCATTTACGAACCTTCATCCTCAATATCCCTCGTTATATGGGTGTTTGAAGGAAGGCGCCTGCCTTTATCTTTATCGTGCTATCTACAGCGATAACCCGCGCGCTTGCGCCCTCGATAAATTGTCCCACAATGTCACCTCCTTCATTTCATTTTCTGTTTCTGGACATAACAGTCAACCGGAGACAAACGGCTATGAGCAGGAAAGCTCCGTTTACTGGAACATGTGTGTCTCGAATACAAGCATGAAAAGTTCTTGAGCATGGGGTGTCGCGAGAACCAACGTCCTGACAAGTGGCAGTGTCATCTTCAAGGCAGCCGTCGACTACGTTTCCCATTCCTTAGTATCTACTTCGTATCTCTGAATGATCATCGCTTATCTCTCCTACGCTTACGGGACCTGCTGAGGTCCATTTTCTTCTTGTACGCGCTACAAGAAAGAGTCGTAAGCGTACAGAATTTGCAAGGAAATGATTACTACAGATACATCTGGCGCCAGCGTCTGGCAGTCAGCAAGGAAGATAAACCAGGCTCTAAGAGCCTAATTAACTATTTTTAGGTAGTTTTTGATCGTAAATTTAAGCGCCGGAAGGAACGGACACTTGAGCGCATTTCTCGAAAACATGCATCGTAAACTAAACTGTGTAAGCGAAACTTCAATCAACCTGTACGAGTCGGAAGTGCGGTATCTAGAATGTGTCCGATAGTGTGATTAGGTAAAAGATGGGCTTGAGCATTGCGCATGCGTTGGCGAGAAGGGGTTTATATTGCCCTGTATTCCTCAAGGAATAAACATTTGCAAGTGAGCGCCCGTCCTGTCAATGTGTTTCTTCGTATTTGTGGTCGTAAATTTGGCGCACAATTGACTATTGAATTCAGATATGCACCAACTAGCCCAACAGCGAGTACTACTAAATTAAGATGGGCGTTTAGAACTTCAGTGCAATGGTGAGGGTCGACAAATGGAAAGACAATTTGCCGTGGAGGTTATGTAAACAGAAATAAAAAAGCCTCAGACAGGCTGGTGGACGTTTCTATAGGTAGTGGAGCTATCATTGTCAATGGCGTGTTTTGTCATCCGCGGTGTGTTAGTTCTAAAAGGACCAGTGTTTGACCTCACGTCGCGTGGTGTCGGTAAGAAGACGGAGGCGTGAACAGATAAGAACTTGTCGAACAGGGATTGCCGCTGGTGCGAATCATACAACAAGAAAACTATAGGTACACCGATCAAGACAAGTCTTGATGCCGAGGCATTGGCTGAAGCAACATTCCTGTTTCGACGAATTTCGGCGTATATGTCACTGAGGTTGCTGAGCTAGGAATATCATTTGTAATTCATTCATTAAGAGAGAGGGACCCGTTACTAAATGTAGTTACTCAGAGAGTAGGACCTGTTACTAATGTCAGATACTAAGAGATACTAAGAGCTTGTTACTAATATCAGTTACTTAGAATATCGGACCAATGACTAGCTGCGGTTACTAAGAAGTTACTATCTCTGACTAATGGGCCGCTAGTGCAGTTACTAAGAGGATGGTACCTGTTACAAATGTGCTGCTTTACTGCAGTTACTGAGAAGGTGGCACCTGTTCACTAACTCCAGTTGCTAAGACGGCAGCATCTGTTATTAGCGGCAGTTACTAAGAGAGACGTATCTGTTACTAACTGCAGTTACTAACAGCGTAGTATCTTTTATTAACATTGCTGCCTAGTAGCGGTTACTAAACCTTTTGTTACTAACTGCATTTACTAACGCATTTGTAACATATCCGACGAGCAGTTAATAACTGAAAGTTAGTAAGTACTACAAACTTTTTTCTATGAGTGAAGGCATACTTCAACAGAGAAACTATATAAAGGGCGCCCGGGTGCCCGCGGTCATATATACCTCAGCCAAGAATACAATTTCGCGAAGATACTCAGCCTCAATAAATAAATCCGTTGGATAGAGCACTCTGTAGCTGTATTCACAGATATGGGGCAAACGAAACAAGTGGGTTATATCGCGGAAACCTTTGGAGCAATTGAGCTTGACATTGTGCAGGCATTCGATCGCAGGTATCTGGCGCATCTCGGCCGTAAAATGTGCTTTTTTTTTTGCGTTGTAGCTTTTGTAGTGATTTGTATTCGGTCGGTGGCAACTACAGCGCTAGAAAAAATTCAAGAGAATATTTAGACGGCCGACACATTCCAGATACTCGCTGTTGCTCGCAACGCCACGCCAATGGCAGTGGAGTGGTCGTATCTGAGGCTATAAATAAACCGTTTGAGTTGAAGCGTTTGCTAGCAGGTCTTTTTATGCGTCTCTTTTAACGCGATAGTGTTAATGAGCTCGTTTCACAGAAAATCCGGTGTCGGCGTCAACGTTGATTTCGGTGTCGGTGTCGCTGTCCTCGGTTGGGAACGCAAAATCGTCATTTGGTCCATCAACCGACAAATAGAGAAAGATGTAAATGAAATATGTAATAAAGAGCTTCGGTTCGAGTCAGAATTGAACCCAGGCCGTCTGGGTGGCCAGCAGGTGTTCTACCACAGCGCCACGATGTCGCTTGAAACTGCTTCGAAAAAAAAACACTATATGAAATTCCGGTAGTGGAAGTAGTCTCCTTAGCGCATGTGATGTTGCGCAGCAGAAGCGTTGAAAAGCGTCATGCGTCTAAAAATGTGAAGTGCGCAGCGAGTAGGGTGTTTTAAAGGGCCACCCATTACAAAGCGCTCAGGCATATATAATCATCATCAGCTGCAAGAGCATCAACAAAGTAAACAGCTGCGTAGGCTTGCGTGTTGCTTTACGGACGTAGTGGGTTCTTTGCTGATTCGCATTTCGAACAACTATGGCGTAGTGGGTATTTAACAACTGCACTTGCAGTAGAAAATTCTAGGATAGTTTGAAATGCCCAATGTTACGCGCACAGTCGTTCGTTTCCTTACGGCATGGTTGAGGTACGCACCGAGAACCAAAGCCCTGCAGGCTAGCAACTGAGCAGGCGGTGCGCACAATGCCCGATTACGCTGTCGCGTTCTACTTTTGAAGGCGAACCTCAAGAGTCCTCCAAGTCTCTGGACAATTACATAGGAAGTGAATATGCACGAAACATTCTTCTCTATTGCCTTCCACGTTTGAATGCGAAGGTTTAAATTCTGCAATGCACTATAGAAGAACGTTTCGTGCACAATTTTTTTAAGCGCCCGAGAATGTTTCAGGTATCACTTTGATGCAATAAAATGCTGCACCCTTTCCCATTACATAGCATCTGGAAACTTCTATGTGATAGCTTCGCAATGAAAGGGGAAGTATAAGCAACTGTTCCACAGAAAACATCTTGGTCAGCATAAACTTTGAGTTTATTTCGTTTCCATGCAACGGTGCAGATGACAGGGATATGTAAAAATGTCACAAATACCGCTTGACCAGGTCTGTGTACAATTACTGGTAACGATGAAATAGTATAGATATGAACACCGCGTGTCGAGAAAATGGTGAATATGTATAAAGCCACTTTCGCACCGCATAAAAACAGTGGCATGAATGCCAGGATCGTGCGTTTTATACATGATACATGAATCACAGTTAAGTACAACAACATAACATCGCTATTGCTTGTTGCCATCAATTGCTTCCAAGAAAGACGCGGGCATCATCCACGCCTTTCTGGGTGCTTCAAGTAAGAAACGTAATGTTCCAAATGTTCAACACTTATCGATTGCTTTTCAAATAATGACCTCAAATTGCGAGGATTTGGAAAAAAAAAGAAAAGTGTGGAAGTCTTTCTTTTTTGCCCCCTGCTTTGGTCTTCACGCGTATGTCGTTCAGTACCAGTTTTTATTGAGCAAAATAAATTAAAAAAAACCTTAATTAGCTGATGTAGTCTTGATGATTGTTTCTTGCGACCCCCCATTAAAAGCGCATTCCCGCACTTGCACTGACCGTCACATTCAAGACAACCGTCATCTAGATCTGTGGTTCTCCAACAGGGGTTCCGTTTTTTGAGTTTCGCCATTTTTGGCGGTCCGCGAGACCCATCCTCCAAAGAAAAGAAATACATTTTTCGGAGGCGCACAATGTCCCGTTCCAGCGGCCCCTCCTGATATTTTTGGTGTGCTTCACCGCCCAACAGTTTTATATTGCGGCAGAGCTGACTTGTGTTTCCCCTTCTCCATGATATGGCTGTAAAGCTTTTGTTGCAGTTTTTTGTGACATGTGCGCATGCGAGCAAACTTTTTCTGGGTTTGCATACTTGAAGAGCAAACATATCTAGAAACAGTTTGATGTGGCTGCACACAGCACAACTTGTTGACAAGCTGTTGAAATCGAAATGGCGTGGCACTTTAGTTTGATCATTCTTTGCCAGGGAGAAATATAAGGCACCTATTTCGCGCTGCATGTTCCGTTAATTTGTGACCCCTCCCCCCTCTTTTATCTTACTGCGAGGGGTCCCTCTTCATTTTCACTGGTCCTCAAGGCGTCTCCAAAATATCCACGGCTGAGAACCACTATTCCACAAAGGGGCAACAAGACCAAGGCAGCGTGCTCTGGTCAGCGTGCTCTGAGTAGAAGCATCGCCTGTACTTTGAGTGCCGACCATTCGATTGGCGAGTTCATAATCTTCGTAATAATACTTCTCGCTTCTTACGATAACGGGTGTGCCACGTTTTCTTCCTTTTTCTTTTTTGGCTGGGAGATATTGATTGCTTGGATTCCACTCCGGCAGTCCAAACAACAAAATACCACCTCAGTTTCCCATCGCTCTTTTTTAACGAGCACTAAAAAGACAGTAAAATTGGGTGCCTAGTGCTGGTAGGAAAAGCACCAGTAGTAAGTACGAAGTGAAACTGCACTTGAAACGGTGAACAGAGAGTAGTACCCAAGAAGCGGCGGCATGGCTCGCGTTTCTCTCGCGAGCGACTCTTTATCGAATCCCAAACCCTTTTTTCTTCCTTGTCTTCTTCTTTTCGCTCAGTTTTTATAGACAGCTGTAATAACACGGCAGGGAAGTGCTTACAACGCCGTGTTTCTGAACCCGCGAAGTGGCATGCGGTTTCCACAACTGCCGCGTTCTGCCATCCTTTTAACAACTGTTTCCTGTTGTTTATAACGGAACAGCGATGCCCTCTAAACACCGCTTCAGGAAAGAAAAAAAAAAACAACTAGAGAAACACAGGCTGCTATCTAAACAAAACTATAGGAGACGCTCGTCGAAAGGGGCTCTTGGAGAACGGAAAACAATATAACTCAGGAATTAATTATTCCTTCATGTACTCATGAGTAGAAATTAGGGATTCACGTGCTGTTGGACTGTATCCCATAAGGGAGGGGTAGTAGGGAAAGAGGCACCGCTGGTTTTTCTAAGAGGAGTTTGTTAAATGGTAGGAAAAAAATCACGCCATATCCACGAAGTGAATGATGATGAGTGGGCGAAGCTCGATCGTTTTCATCCATGGCAGAAAGAGAATGTGTGGTCTGGAACGCGCTTATACTTCATGGTCATCAGGCGTCATCGTCATCTTTATCACGTGTAGTGGGTACATTCCACTATACTGGAACGCGCTTATACTTCATCGTTATCACGTGTAGTGGGTACATTCCACTATACTGTGTCATCGTCATCTTTATCACGTGGAGTGGGTACATTCCACTATACGTGGCTACCTACTACTACTACTACTACTACTACTACTACTACTACTACTACTACTACTACTACTACTACTACCTACTACTACTACAGAGGAGGGACAGACCCACACCCTAAGGAGCTTCGCCCCTAAAAGAAAAAAAAATCTTACAGGGTCCCATAGCCGTGTATAGCAAGGCGGTGGCAAAGGAAAGTGACGGTGAGGAGGATGGAAAGGAGGGTGGGGTTTAGCATAGCACTTATGGGCACCCGGCAATGCAGTTTACGAGATCCGACGGTAGTGCCAGAACACACAGCCTAGCGAGTAGACGCAGCAAAAACGGACCCGCCTGGGCACATGTGCACTTTTTTTTAAATGCGAATGCATTTCTTAGTCGGGCAATGTCAGGCGTCGGTGTCCGCATCTCTCCGCTCTCACTGCCTCTCCCATAGCAACAGCTGCGGGCGCGCGCGCTTATCCTCGCCCCTAGCAACCGGAGCAGGTGGTGCGGGCGGAGTAGCGGAGAGTGAGTGGAGAGGAGGAGCGCGCTCTGGTGTGTGAGGGCGCTCGCATCGCGGGAGCTCGGCGGAGCTCCCGCGTGTGTGGAGTGAGTGTAGGAGAGGGTAGGTGCAGTGCTTCGCCGCTCCTTCTCTCGCCGTTCGCTCTCTCTCCTCCCTGTGCCCCACTCTCCCGTCCGCTCGCTCGCACGTATATATATATATATATATATATATATATATATATATATATATATATATATATATATATATCAAATTAAAAAAAAAATAAAAAATAAAAAAAAACAAAAAAAAATAAAACGAAAAAAAAAACCAGGCGCTGCGCCGTACTCCCGACCGGGCTGCAGAAATTAGGCGCCTTCTCCTTCTTCGAACCACAACCACCATATATAAATGGAGTGAAGCGCGCGCGAAATGCATTCGCATTTCCTCACGATTCCCTTCGGGGAGGTGGGGGGCATTTTTTTGAATGGGTGGAGGGCGGTCACGGGTGATTACGGACGCACTCAGGAAGCGTTCCTTGAAAACGCGCCCAAAAGGGAGACACTTGAGCGCGTCGATGTGTTCAGCGAGCGTTTCATTTTCTTGGTATCCCTGGCGGTTGGTGCCGTCAATGCTGAGGCGTCCCACAAGAGCTCCATCGCGCCTTCTGGCATGGCCTCCGCTTCTGGTCAGATAAGACACCGTCCACTGACCAGAGGGAGCTGCGTTCCTCGCACTACCCCGTCCCAAGTTCCCTGACATTGGCCGTTAGGGGCACGCCGAAAACAGACGCGCACACGCGTCCCCCGTTTAGCCCGGCCACAATCCACCCACTCATGCAGGGAGGGAGACGCGCGCGTCGCGTTCCATTTTGACCGACCCCGTCTCATTATTGCTCTTTTTATCCGCTAGGCTTTGCGTTCTGGCGCTGCAGTCAAACAGCCAAACTCGACTGCACGGTGCCTCATAGCATAGTCACGTATAGCGAAGGATGTGGGGAAGGAGAGTGAGGGTAAGGAGGATGGAAAGGAAGACTGGAGGGGCTGAAGCATAGCATAGTCACTTATGGCGTCACGCAGCCAAAACCATGTACAGTGTAGCCGATTGTAGCAAGGGGGGCGGGAAAGGAAAGTGAGTGTAAGGAAAAGGGATGACGGTAAAACATAGCATAGTCACATATGGTGCTAGGCAGGGAGAACCATGTAGAGCACAGCCATCGAGGCCTAGCAGGTTGGATGGTTGGAAAGCCAGGACGCGCTTGCCCGTGAACGCAAGCGTCTCTGAAGGAATGCAGATCCTCCCAGCGACGCTCACAGGCTGCGTTCGTCCTGCCTACTTCTAATCTGATGTTTTGTACCAAACTAATTTACATAATGATGTCATGCTAACTAGCCCCTGAACACACGCTCCTTACCCGCCACGCTGGTCTAGTGGTTATTGTGCTCGACTGCTGACCCGAAGATCGCGGGATCGAATCCCGGCGGTGGCGGCCGCATTTTCGATGGAGGCGAAAATGCTTGAGGCCCGTTAACTTAGATTTAGGCGCACGTTAAAGGACCCGAGGTAGTCGGAATTTCCGGAGCCCTCCGCTACGGCGTCCCTCAGCATAATACTGTGGTTTGGGAGTTGGACGCTACGCTCCTACATCTGTTACGTTGAGTGCAACGGCATAATTTTGTTTTCTTTGATGTTATCCAATCATTTTAGTAACCTACTGGATAACTTTACCTTGTTTGGAACGATTGCATTTCTCAACCATCGTACCGGTCTCCCAAAAAATTTCAGCAGAAACTTGCACCCATCATTGAACTAAACGTTTACTTTGTATTTCACATGCACAAGTTATAAAGACGGTCACGAGTACTGTTCCGCCAATTGCAAGGCACTTGAAAAAGAAATGAGCAATGACCGGATCACTGTTTTTGTTGTTCTTGATGTGTATGTGACTGAAAGCCGTTCACAGCCGATTGCGGACTACCCCGTTTTCAGCACCACCATGACCGCCATCTCTCGTGTGCCTTAATTTGCGGAATTCGCCTCGCACAACATCTTCCTACAAACTCGGGAACTGACTTTACAAGCCACCTGCCTTTCCTAAATCCCTGCGCTCTCTGCTGCTAAATCCAGTAAACGCAACTTTCCTTTCCAGTGGAACTTCGCAATGGCAAGAAATGCTTTCACGACTTTTGGAAACAAAAAATATTAAATTGCACACCACCTCCACTGGCGACGCTACCGTGCGCTTACGGCGCACAACGCCGCAATAGCACTCCGACTTCCTTCATTCGCCTTACCTCCTGAACTTTATTTCAACCCACAGAAACAATGCTAGCAACGGCTATTTTCAAAAACCCGGAAGCGCTAACACACGGGGCATTCGGTCGCAGCCGCTGTACGCAACTGCGACGCCAGAGGAGAAACTTCGGCTCCGCGTCCGAATTACGGCCCCGTGTTAGCTCCCTCGCGAGCCATTTTAGCGACCACGCCTCGCTGAACCGCCATCAATGATTCAGGTGTGGGCTCCGCTCTACCCTACAACGCGAACGCGTCCCCACCTTCCCCATCTTTTTTCACTGTTTGGACCACCCTGTCCCCAAGCTTTGCCCCATTCCCCACAGCCTCCCACGCACATTCCCTAACTCATCCCGTCCGTGGCAGAACCATTTCCCTGTTTCTGTGTATATATGCCATCTTAGCCACTACCCTCCTGATTTTTGTTGTTGTTTGTGTTATTTGCCTTAGCAGGGTAGGCATTGAAATCACCTCGGCTGCTGTTTGCGTATTCCTCTCTCCCTTCGCCTATTTCGCCTCAGCAGGGCAGCATTTGGAAGTCTGAACAACCCTGACGTTTACCTAAACCTAAACTTTACTCTCCGCCTGTGCATTCAACCTCTAAGACCTCCCTCTGTTATATGGACTACGTTTATTGTCGCCTTGAACATTTTAAGCTTTGTTCTGGGCTCTTTCTGTAGCTCTAGGTTTAACGAGTCAGGAGCACTTTAAACGAGGAGTACAGTTAGGCAGACGCAGGAACGCAGGCCTTACTGGCTCAAGAGCCAGGAAACACGTACCCAGTCATTAGCCCAGCAAACGCATTCTTTTGTTCTTATTTTATTTTTTCCGTCGCATTCTTTCTTTATTGAGATGTACCACAGCTCCAGGACATTTGCGTAGCCTATATGCGACTGCGTAGTGTATTCATTCTTGTGGAACGTAGCTATTTTGCAGCTTTAGTTTGTAAACACGATTTGTGGTCGTTCGTATCACTTAGAAAAAAAAATCACCGACGATTACAATAATGTCTAATGCAAATTCAGAGCGCAGCTGTTTAGGGGTCACTCGTGGTTCCGAAAAAAAAAACTGGCTGAGCCTATTTTGTATACTGGTACACGGTTTACATTGAGAAGAGAACGGTGTGAGCAGTGTGACTGGCACGAACAATTTCGTGGAGCCCAATTTCACATCAACCGCCGCAGACGGAAGCGCAGCGCGTCTGCCATCGCTAACCGGGAGACCGCGGAAGGCAGTGCGTGGGCGCTTTCCACAGCAGCCGCCGCAGATAGGCTTCCCTTCACGCAGCGCTTTATTTGCTTATATGGTACCGGTGGGCGCCCTCCGCGCATACCTTATGATAACGTCATCGGCGACCGCACGACGGCGCGCACTACTGTGGCGCCGCGGGTGGCCGCTGCGGAACCTGTCGTCTCGCCACTGTCGTTCCCTCCTCCTCAAGCATCCTCGCTATCGCCGTCTTTGATCCTGTTGCGCTCCTGCGTTCGCTCTCTTTCGTCCTCGTTCACTCTGCCGGTTACGACGACGCCGACGACGCCGACGCCGCTCAACGCAGGAAAGGGCGCCTAAGAGCTGCTCTCAAAATAAAGCTAAGGCTCGTTAAACTGAGTATTGATTTTAGTCTAAAAGATCGACGTTAGAAATGTAATCGCTTAGGAAGCGCGGTCTTAATCTGTTGCAGACGGTGCCCATCCTCGTTGACAAAATTTGAGCGCTAGCGCTTCAGGCTGTTCAGCTCGTACTCATCCCCGAAATATTATATCCGCTGTGGTTCATTACCTGTTTTTGTGCTGCTTTCTAAAAAACTTGGTGGCCCGCCGAAAGAATAGAGATAGTTTGGAAACTTATTTCTGGCGCTCAGATATGAGGAGTTCTAAGCTAACGTATCCGTTATACGGGAAGGGCCCTAGCTTCCTCTTTTTTCTTTTCTTTTGAACACCAATGACCAGTAAATACTCGTACAACATTTGAAAGCGTCACAGGTTATATCGTCGCCATGAAATATGCTTGCAGAAAAGTAGCCGGAGTAACCAGACAGTAAAACGGCAACGCGTCGCAGTTGAATTCTGAAGAGAAAACGTACGCTTTATATTCAAAGATGTGTGCGTTCAACCCACCTGCGGGAAGTTTCTTTTTTTTTCTTTAAGAATGTTCATCTACATTTAAATCAATCACCAGCAAACATGACGAGCACTATGCGGGAATAGACCTTTTTCATAAACCGCAAGTGCGCGTCCCTGTGCTGCATCTTCGCCCTACTAATGGCCGGCACCTGTCGTCCTTCAAGTGGAGAGCAGGTCCTACTGGAACGTGCCATGGCTTTTCTATCATGCGTGTTGATATCAAGGGAGCCCAGTGAACGTTTTCCGCGCCATAGGGCAAGCAAACTGCGCTTGAACACGCTGTTTGCAGTAAGTGACCAGCCGCCATTAGTAGGGCAAATTGCATTGCAGGAAAGTAGCTTTACAATTATGAAAATTGTAATTATGAAACTTCCACATACATTCTGTCCTGTCGAATGCCAACATTGTGGGATGCAATCCTTCCCACCAGGGCTTTCGACCTTGTATACTGGAACTCTTTTACTGTTCGGTCAGCAACAGTACGCGTGCAAGGCAAACCGCCACGCGCCTGAACCACATTCGCCTTCTCCATCCATCGTACATGCGATTGCACATTCAAGTAACGCACTGACCATTCACCATCAATTCCAGCCGTTCCGCCGGGGCCAGCTTCTCTCTTTCCCAGCTTTCCACGACAGTTAAGCCTCCTTTCTTTTTTCTCTTCTTCATCCCTCTTTCTACGTCATACGAGGCATCGGCTATTTGAAACATTTCGTTCCCGCATCTCACGGCTTCTTCCGCACAGTCGGAGAGCTGTTCGCGCGGGACGACTGTTGCTGTTCGAGTCACGGTTCGACCATATTTCTCCCCACAGCGCCGATCATTCTTTCCGTTCCTTCCCGAAATTCCCGCGCTTCCTGAATAACTTTCGCGCCTTTTTTCTTTCCTCCCCGCTAGCTTTAGCGTTTCCGGTGTCGGCGCGGTGCGTCTGGCTTTCAACTGCTCACGTCCGAGTCGTACGTCACGCGCCATTCCCCCTTTCCCTCTGTTTGCCTCGGCTTGTTTCGAGGTGTTGCGCCGAATCCTTTGGCAACAGCGTTCGTTCTATTTTGGTTCATTGAACTGCACGCACTTTCGTTTTTATTTTTTTGTTTTCTTTCTGGCGAAACTGTTATCAAGGTATGCACGTGCTTCGCTACGCGAAACTGCCTTTGAATGATGGGCTATTGCGAAATCGTCGAGACGTTCATAATCAAAGAGCTTTTAGATTTCGTTGTTCATAATAACGATCATGTACTTTTGTTCAATCACTATAAACAGTGAAGGTTTCTGGTTTAACTGAAAAGAGAGAAAAATTAATTGCGGCAGCATTTCTTTTTTCGGAAACAAACTCGCATAACGTTCGAACCATCTTTTCGAGTGAAACAAAGTCATACCGAGACACGTGTATTAGTTCATTATGCTGAAATTAGAGCTAATAGCAAATTTAGCCAATAGTACCTAACATTAACCATAGAATAGCCAGCAATATCCAGTGGTGGTGGCGAACGCATAACACGACTAGAGGACGAAGATGACGATAGATAAGACTGTGTAACGAATGGCTGCACAGGAATCACAATATACTATGTCATATAGTGCCACGTGGATATATATAAAGGCACACAAAATCAGGAAGCTATAAATGATAAAATTGATAAGCGCTGATAAGGTCTGACAAGATTGATCTGCCTTTTTTATAATGTAACACATGTATCAGGAAGATAACAATTGCAAGAGAAATGAAGACAATGCGTATCAATTATCGCCCCATAATTCACCTTTAGATAACGCACACCCAAGGAGTTTATTTATTTAATATACCCCTGAGGCCCTCTCTACGAAGGTACGTAATGAAAAGTGAGTACATACGTATTGGTTACAGATTATACATACATAGTAAAACAAAATAATGCTTAGAAATAACAATCATTCGATAAATAACTGTACGTTGTCTGGTTAGGTTTGGACCAGTAAGGTGTATGTTGTTCTATCAAGTTTGTGACACAAAAATAACCTCTGCATTAAGAAAGAGCATAAACGCAGCTGTTCGTTTTTCTTTCACTGTTACTCCCTTTATTTCGTAAATTTAGGAACGTCGGAACGAGCAATAGGGAGTGCATTGTTCAATATCGATTTCCTTTGCATCTCTCTCGCATCAAACCACTCGTGGCCCTGAAGCAGCTCAGGGAGGCCAGGTCGAATCCCACCGGACTCGCGACACGCTCCCTTTCCGCCGCACACGTTGCATACATGAATGTGAAAGCGGTTTTCGGTCACCCCAGCCTCGAAGCACAGAAAAGACGGTCGAAGAAAGTGTTTTCGGCGTCTCAGAGCGCCTTGACAGCGTGACATCGGGCTCTATTCTTTTCTTGTTATTCAGGCTGAATGCATGACAGCGTGAAAGGTAAAGTCAAGACGAGAAAATAAGTTTTCTTCGTTGCAGCATTAAAAGGAAAAAAGTCACAGTTTCACCGCAAGGGTGAAGCAATGAATGCGATAGCAAAAAAATTGTAATGTTATACGAAGTGAGGCTGGCAGCTAACTCTTTTTGGATCCGATCTCACGCAACTCTAGAAAACGCTTGTTTAAGAGAATTCTCTTCGCGTTGAGAGCGCAGCACGTAGAAGGGTACGCCGGCCCGGCCGCCGAGAAGGGGGAGATGAGAAGGGGAGATAAAGCGCGCGCCCGCGCCCGCGCTCGTAAAATCGAACCGTCGCCCCCCCCCCCCCCCACCCGCTGTCGGCCGCCGAGAAGGGGAGATAACGCGCGCGCCCCCGCTCGTAGAATCGAAGGTCGCTCGAGGGACCACCGACGGGCCCGCCCGTCGTTCGTGAGCGTGAAAAGACGCGAGGGGGGGGGGGGGGCTCGCGTCTTTTCACGCTCACGAACGACGGGCGGGCCCGGTTATATATATGCATATACATATACGGCAAATGACACCGACGCCGACGCCGACGCCGACGGCGAAAACCAGCCGCGAGTGTCCATATAATTGCTATCGCAATAAAAAAAAGAGGGAAAAGAAAAGGCAAATGTGGTTTTGAAGATGGGGCCCTGGAATACATCGTAGGGGAACATACACGCGTTATAGATGATTCTGAAGACTAAGAAAGAAAGGGGAAAGAGATTTGGCTTAGGAAAAACAACAATACATCCCCGCTGGGGCTCGCTAGGGTTTGCGTTATTGGCCGTTAGGTTGTGGTTCCGATTTCTGGCTGTGACGGTCGCATTCAGAAGAGGGCGGTATGTGGCAACGCTTCCGTAGTGTGCTTTGGGCGCAAGCAAAAAAGAAAAAGAAGTCTGAGCGGTTCAAGTTTACGGGGTATCTGAATTGCCTGATTTTAAACCTCGACCTTATTCGCCTGCTAAAACCAGCCATAGAGCGCACCTGTTAGGGTCTGTACAAGCTCTTTCCGCACAGCCGCACCACACGTAGCGGGACACCTGCCGCACGCAAGCGGATGGGCGAATGGGCCTATCGGCGACGCTCTTTCGCCCTCGGCTCTTTCGCCCTCAGCTTGCTTGCGGCAGGTGTACCGGCACGTGCGGTGCGGCTGTGCGGAAAGCGCGTGTACAGTCCCTTAGGCACCCGTTCCTGCTTTGAGTGGCCTCGCTGTTGTCTGGCGTCGTCGGCGTAACCGCAAGAGTGAACGAGGACGAAAGACAGCGAACGCGGAGTCTGTCAATGTCACCAGCCACTGGCCTAGACGCTGCGCCGTGCTCCCTTTTGGGCTGCAGAAATTAGGCGTCTCTTTCTTCTTCTAACCACCAACAACAACAACACTGGCCTCTACCCTCGCTTTCTTCCTCCATCACGCACGCAGGCCCCTTTTCGGAGCTCGTGAGCATGCAGGGCTGTCACGTGCACTGCGGCTGGCTTCGCTTCTCGTAATGGGGCTATCGGCGTTTCGCTTCGCTCGCAACGCCTGCAATGCACAGAGTTGTATGCGTAGCACTCGAACGCTGGCAGTTTCCGCGGCAATATTTAACGGATGTTACATTGATTCAAAGGCGGAAAGCCAAAACTTCAAACACAGTTGGCGCTGCCCCAACACGACGCTGCGCTCAAACAGAGAGAGAGAGAGATGGGATGCGGAAAAGCAGGGAGGTTAACCCGGAAATCAAATATCTGGTTGGCTACCCTGCACTGGGAAAGAGGTAAGGGGAGACAGAAAAGTAAGGAAGAGAGGAATAAGAAAGGTAGGGAAGCAGAAACACACACACAAACACAGGAGTGTCACAAGCGTTCAACGAGGCGGGTCGCTCGCAAGGAACTTCAACAGCGCCTTCGTCGCTTTCAGGCGTGAAGCTCGATCTCCCCGGCATTTCAATATCGACTTCTCAGAAAGAGGCTCGTCGTCGAGTCGCGCAAACACTGCTGCGAGGGACTGTCTCTGAGAGCTGTACTGAGGGCACTGACATAAAACATGTGCAATGGTTTCATCAGTGCCGCAATGTTCATGCAGCACTGTCTGCCCATCCGATGCGGCAAGCAAAGGCGATCTGAGACGACCGTTCTCTGCCGCATGTGGCTTGGGGTGTCGTTTACGAACGCTGCGCTCAGAATTCGCATTATGGGTTATCGTAGTCGTCGGTGAACTTTTTTACGCTCCCTTACTTTGCCTATGTATATGTTTCACACATTTATTTTAAAGGTGTGCTTGGTCGGTCGCAGATCCGAAGAACACCTGTTCGATTTCGGCCATGCCAATTCACTTTTCGATGAAGACGTTGGACTACAAAACAATAGAGGTGACATGCTAGATGCCCGTGTACTGTGCGATATTGGTGCACGGTATATGTCATCGTCATATGTCTTATGAGTTCTAAAAGAGCGGTGTGTTTCCTTTTTGTATATTTATGTACATTTTTCCTACCATTCAAGACAAGCTTTTGGAAGCAATGCTGATTGGATATGCGCGCGTTTTTATGCCATGTTTTTCAATTTGCTTATTCATTCACGCATTTGAACGTTACTTTGCGTGCTTATTTGCGCTATGATGCGTTGATCTGCAAGCAACTACGGTACCCACGCCTGCAATGTCTCGCAAAGAGACGGGAGTATATGTAAACAAAAATAAATAAATAAATAAACTACCACAGAGGGTCTAAATTTCCAGAGCCCTCCACTACGGCGTGCCTCATAACCATATTGTAGTTTCGGAACGCATTACCACAGTAAATTATTATACATCAGCAAGGGAAATAGTAAGCATTCACACGAAAACAGGAAACACAGATAAAATTGTTGGCGAATATGCAAGATCGGTATGTGCAAGCATGACTGGTAAAGTAACAACGTTCCTTGATATGTGTCGTTAATGGGGTCGAGCTGTTTTGAATTGATCGGGCAACATGTGCATGTGGTTGTCGTACGCCCCTTTATTTGCGTCTATTTGCTGCATTGTTTCATAATCTTACCAAAATAAGATAAATAGAGATAGAGATTGATACTGGAAACTCAGAGAGAGAGAAAGATGCTACTGTGATAAAGAGACGATATATGAAGAGAGATTGATGATACCATATTTACTGGAATGTAACGCGAGTTTTTTTTTAATACTTTTTGCTAACTAAAGTTGACCCTCGCGTTAAAACCGAATACCGAAATTATATTTTTCTTCCCCTGACGAACTGAAAAGTCACCCCTCACGTTACAATCGTCTTCGAGTTAGAATCGAGTAAATACAGTGCTAAAAACCCTTGTATCAGCATGATTGACTTGAGGGCCCGTAGTGATGGGTGTAGCCGCAACTGATCTTGACACTAACGCGTCGCCAGAAATGTTATCACAATTCCAAAAAGAAAAAAAGGGTCTCCAATGGACGTAAAAGAGAAGAAAAACGATAAAATTACGCAGCTTCGAACGCCATTGCCTGCGTTCGTGTTCGATCGAAGAGAGAGAGAAAAAAGAACAACTAATATTGAGGCGCGACGGATTGCCGGGCGGTCCAATAAACCCGCAACGTCCGCCTTCTTCGCGCACGCACCTGGCCACCTCGCACCTGCCTCGAAACGGTCGTCCTGATCTCGATTGTTCTCAGTCCCCGAGGGAGGGCGGTGCTCACGAATCACGGCCGGGAATGAAGGCCTACTAATGGAAGCGAGAAAGTTACGAAAAGCGCTGCTAGGCCAGAGTTAAGGACAAGAACGAGCACTGAGAAGAGGAGACTAGCAAGTAACTCATTGAAGGACCGTCGAAGAGTTAGATACAGAAAACGCGAATCAGCATGGGACTTGCCTGAAGGGGCCTCGGATGATGGGAAGATAATCGAAGCGCCCACGCGATGGGCGTCATGGTGATTGCTAGGCGAAGGCCACTGGGCGAAGGAATCCAGTGCGAAGGTATGTACAGGCATGCCTCTGACTGTACTACAGCCTAGGTGACGTGGCAGCGCCAAAAGAACTAGGCACCATCTTGACTACGCAGTCAGCTGTGTGTTTTGTTCGGTTTTCGTTCTCCTTTTCTGCATGTCTGTTCGGTTGACGATCGCCAACTACTCAGATGTAGGAACCGGAGCGGTGGGAATGCGTATGATGAGATTTGACACGTAGGCTTCAAAGAATGCGTGAAAGACTTCTTTGAAATTAGTATTTATTATTTATACCCTCACGGGACTTCTTTCTGGTGCTATGATAACCAAGTGCTGCGAAAAAAGCCTGCATAGGTGTCTTACCTTTCTATATTCTGCACAATCAATCAATCAATCAATCAATCAATCAATCAATCAATCAATCAATCAATCAATCAATCAATCAATCAATCAATCAATCAATCAATCAATCAATGATCATGAAGCTATGGGGACTAATGTCACAGTTCTTATTGACACGTGTGACGCAAGAAACTACGAATGCTTAAACGAGTCCGGGAAGTCTTTACTGCTTTTATTACTTTCAGCGCGAGCCCTATTTTGACGACTCTTCAGGCCGTTTGGGCCTGTAGAGTTAACCGTAACGATAATCCATCAAAAGAAGTTAACTTGGTGCTTGTTAGACGCATTCATTTTACAGTCCCAATTGCGCCGTGGGCTCTGCAGAGTGTCGACTGCAATCCGACTGTAATGCTGTTAATACAGGGACCGTTCAGATGTATTGATTGGCGCACATTTGTATGTCACGGCTATGGCCAATACTGAATCGCTCTCCACACGTGGAGCAAAAACACTTGTGTTCTCAATACCGCGCCTGAAGTCACGTGCATTGGTCAATTCGTTTGCCTTACTTTTCTTTTTGCTGAGTTACTTCCTTGAAGACGAGTGTTTTCCAAGGAGTTTTCTACGTACGTTTTGTAACAGGGTGCAAGGTGCGCAACGTCCGACTTCAAATCTAAAGAGGAATCAAAGCGAAAACAGTAAAACTTACACACCTCCGGTCTTATGCTAACTTCCGGTTTCTAATTTACGGCTCCCAATAATAATAATAATAATAATAATAATAATAATAATAATAATAATAATAATAATAATAATAATAGCTGGGGCTTAACGTTCCAAAATCCACGATATGATTATGTGTGACGCCGAAGTGGAGGGCTCCGGAAATTTCGACCATCTGCTGTTCTTTAACGAGTAATGACATCACACAATACCCGGGCCTATGGCGTTTCACCTATCGAAATGCAACCTTCCGCGGCCGGGGATCGAACAGCGACCTTCGGGTCAGCAGCCGAGCTCCGTAATCACTATAAAACCACCTCGAGGCTTTTAAGGGCCTTAAGGTCTACACTTTCAATGTCTTATATCCCTTCCAAATTGTACTTCCGTCATAGATTTTCGAACTACAACGTGACAATTTCATAAGCACTAAGAAATGCAACAATTTCTTCTTTTAATCTCAACCGAATATGGGAGTTGTCTGCCCAAATCTTTGTAAAGACATCTAACCACTCCCTCAACCTGAAAAATAAATAAAGCTTATAATCGTAGTAGCTAATGCTTCACTCTTTATGGTATCGAGGTTTATAGCTAACCCTACATCACGGCGGTATGATTAGCAGAAAGTGCTGATAACTACCGGTAGGTGTGTAGTTACAGGTGGCTCCATACGGAAAACGTGACGATAAATAACAAAACTAATTCAGCGCACACCTGGTCGAGTGCAATTTTCAGGAAAAGAAAAAGAAAACCGATACTTTCATTTAACGCGACTGCCACAAAAGAAAAGGCCGGGGATGTCTGGGGAAAAAGTTAAGAACACGCGCGAAAAAATAAGTAGGTAACACTGATCCTACCCGGGACGCAGACGCTGCAAGACCTTCAGTGACATCAATGGCTCACCCTTAATGGCGTGCCCAGGGTATGAAAGTCCAGGGTCTCTAGCGATGAGTCACGCAAGGAGGGAAGGCCAAAAAAAAAAAAAAAAAAAAAAAAAAAAAAAAAAAAAAAAAAAAAAGGGTACAGTGCCGAACAAGATGTCCTTCTTCCCTCCCTTCCTGCTTTCCTGCCGTTCCCTTCTTTCTTCTAACGTCTACGCGCAACCATTACGTCATTGAAGATACCTCGGGGAACACAGTGCACATCCTTAAAGCATGTCTCAAGGGCTGCACCTAATGGTCTGGTGTACACGGTCAGGCGTACCTTCCCGAAAGAAGACGACATTTTTGTGTTGGGAGACTCCGAAAGTGAGACTGGAAAGGCGTTACTGTGAACAATCGTTTTTGTATTTTTCCTTGCGATCTTTCCTCGCGCTGTATCGTCAAATCATCACTTTGTGTTTCCCATTGGCCGAAATGTCACAACGGGTGAGCTTAGCCCTTCGTTAACGATGCAGATAAAGCAAGGATAACACAGAAGAGGGGACTGGGACGCCCTAAGCTTGCTTCTCACGCTAATTATCTCCTTTCTGACATATTTCATGTCGCAGCGATGGTTCGACCCAGAAAAGTATGACATATTTGTTAACATATTTGTCATCATTGATTCATTAGCAATGGCCGCTGAACCGGACAAACTAGTGATGATGTCCAGTAACTAACTGCAAAGGAGAATGACCTAGGCGAGTGGGCGAACAGAATGTGAAAAGCGAATAATGAGGAGTATATCACGCTGGCAACAAATGCAGGGTTGTATGTAGTTCTAAGGCACTCCGAACTTACAGACATCACTGAATCTAAGAGACTGCTTATCACGGGTTGACGTCTTGGTAGTAATGCTATTGGGTACATAAGAAAAACTGCCCTGGCGCGGTAAAGCTTGCAATATATATATATATATATATATATATATATATATATATATATATATATATATAAGATATCCCGGTGATACGTCTTAGGTGGTTTTTGTACTCTATTATGATTATTTGTATTTATTTAATTATTTTTTTCTTGCCTAGCTTCAAAGTTTACTGAAGCCAATACGCTTTGTCTGTGGGTCACGAATGCTCTCAGAGCTTATGATCAATTTCCTGTCATTTATCACCTCGGTTAATCGTGTAGCTGCATATTTTAATATCGTGACTCCAACCAAAGCTCTGCATGACTTCCGAGTGCTGTTTTACGCGTTTTAACACCTACTCGATCGCAGCCTAAATAATTTAGGCTTTTCGGAAGTGATCCATGCGCTCTCGTAGTTCCTCCTTATTCAGTGGATATCAAGGAAAAATCATTTTAATTTAACGTTCAAGTGAGCGCCCATATCATTACTCAGTCGTAGCTCTTTCGTCACTGCTTTATACCTGTCTCACACGATGCACTGCTAATCGTGATTAACCCTAATCGGGATCAAATTTCTCAGCGGTGATTGGCTGTACCTTCTGCAGCCCCCCGTAAAGGAGCCAATCACGATCGAGAGATTCGATTCTGATAAGGGCCCGATCGCTGAAAAGTCATCGTGCGACACCGCATAATGAGCAGGGTTAAGGCAATGCAGGTTTTTGACAACAGCGTCCGAGGACTTTTGATGTGGCAACCCATGAACGCTTTGGTTCCAACCGCAAAGGCAGGGGGGGGGACCAAAGGCGTCTCTTTGCGGGCGGCGCGTCATTGCTTCGTTTTCATTATCGCACATGACCCTTATGAAGGCGAAAGCCTTGAATGTCTCATGCTTACGTCCGTCCGTCCGTCCGTCCTTCCCTCCGTCCGTGCCATGGCACGGTGCCAGGTGGCCGCCGGGGCGCGCAAGCGGACATCTGGTCGCGTCGGTCTCTGCAGCAACAGCGTACAAAACTGGGCGAGTTGGTTGAACTTCATTGTTGAAAAGCAGCGCAAAAAGACGAAACACAACACCGATGAAGGAGGACACAGGACAAGTGCTTGTCCTGTGTCCTCCTTCATCGTGTTTCGTCTTTTTGCGCTGCTTTTTAACAATGAAGACTCTACAGCGCTCGCGCTTTGCTTGCGTAGCGTCGCTGTGCCCAGCGTGTCCAATCATGCAAGGAGGGAGACGCGCGCATCGCGTTCCAATCCGACCGACCCCGTTTCAATGGGCACAGTCGTTCGCGGAACAGACTTTGGAATTTACAAAGCGTCCTTCATTTTTTTTTCTCCTTAGGACTTGTCCAATGAGGGGGTGGGGAGGGGCGCTGCAGTGAGACATTGCCCTCCCTCCCCCTATAATGGACCCGGCGCACTCCTATGATGCACCCGCAATATCCTGACATTTTGCTTATTGTGGGTTTTTTTTTTCTTTTTTTTGTGTGTCTGTGAAGGCAGTCGAAGTTACCGGACTGCCTCGTGCATCGCTAGCTGGCGTTCACGTGCCACCTAATCATTTCCTCCAAAGCACAACACTTCCCGTGGTCCCACGCTAACTGCGGGACTCGGTGAGAAGAACCGCGGCGAAATCCGGGACAGCTTTCTCTACGACAATGGCACACTGCTCGGAAGCCTCAGTTTATTTCCTTTTCATTATTTTCTCAATAGCGAGCCAGGAAGTCTTCCCGGAGGTTTGTATGGCTCCTACCCGACAAAAGGAACCGTCCGGTGCTAAGCAGGAATTTACGATATGTAGCACTGGAAGCGAAAAGAAAACACAAATAAAAGTACATACAGCAAAACAACAAGTCATGGTGGCACTACGGGACAGAGGGCCGTGAAAGTCGCTAACGGGTCACAGCATGACAATGTCTGTGGACACCTTTCTTTTTTCCCTTTTTTTTCATGAAGTCTTTGTTCCTCTTTCTATATTTCTTATCCCTATTTTTGTTCTATTTCTTCTTCCTTTATTTTAAAGAAGTAAGTGCACGAATGCGCAGAATCACGAGCTCTGCCGCAGACGTTCGCGTGGTGTCGTGCGGTTGGTTTCTTTCAGAGAATGGTAAGGACGTTAAAACCAGCGCGCAAGAAAGACAGACCCACTAGCATGCGCTTTCAGAGCGTAAACACTGCGTCATATTTATTCTTCTTCTTAATATTTTTTTTTTTTTTTGTGGGGAACATGCCGCTACTGCAATCGTTGTTTTCTTCTGATGCATTGAACTCTAAGATTAGATTACCTGATTTCGTTATCTCCAACGAATAAATGCGACGGTTTTATCTACGTACAACAATCTGTGAGAGTTTACTTTATGCCTAAATATATTACGGTACCCTGCTTGATTAAGGAGTTTTTTTCTATTCTTTCTTACTTGGTTTGTTTTAAAGTTATATTTGTGGATGTCATTCCTTTCGCTTAACGAAAGCGCGTGTTATTTCGAGTATGACCATTTCTAAAGCATAGTTTTACGCCTAAATTCTGTATGTTATGGCAATGTGTATAGTATAATTAGTTTGCAGTTATTAATCTAAATATTTGTAATTTGCTTATATATAATAAAAAGGCCCTTACTTTATCTGCAGACATTATATAAGGTACACTATATAATGTCTCTCGATTTTAACTGTGCTTCATTAAATTTATTTATAGACGACTCATGCTTGCTTTTCAATAATAATAATAATAATAATAATAATAATAATAATAATAATAATAATAATAATAATAATAATAATCAACCCCGAGGGTGAAATAGGTCGTTGTAACTTCGTTTACGCTCTTGTTTATAGACTCACCTAACCAGAAAGCCAAAGCCACACTATGTTGTCACTCGAGGCTCAAGCTTTTCCTGCATACTGCACGAAACTTCCCATCTTCACACCAAACCCGCCGTCACTCTTTCTTTTTATCTCTTTCTTTTTCTCTACTTCGTGCGTACGTGACATGCGATGAGTTATGTAGTTCCGTGCCAGAGTGGCGCAGACTTCAGCCACAGGGATTTCCAGGTTCCACTGTCGTTTTTAGTGCCATTCGTACACGCAATATTTCCAGAGTTCCCGCATCGCCTTGTCTATAGTTCAGGTGTTTCGACACTAAAAGAGGAATTACGGGGTGGCAGCGGCGTATAGTTCAGATATATTGCACGCAAGGGAGCGTGGTGATCGAGAGAAGTTTCGTTCATGGAACGTGCTTTGGCGTGCCCTCTGAGCTTAAGAATTCCGCCGTGTGCGATGGGACGCGGGAACATCGTCCGTCTTCGTTTACTTTGTCGCACCTGAGAAAACAAAACACACAGGTGTAGGGTAAAACGTAGGGTAATGAAAAAGGTTGTGTAGGGTAAAGTAGGGTAATTCTGACCTCGGCGCAGGGTATTTTCTAAAAACTGGTTGGCAACACTCACACGCACGCACGCACAAACACACACCCGCACGCACACAAGCACGCACACACGCACACGCACGCACGCACGCACACACACACTCACAGACACACACACGCACACGCACGCACACAGACAGACGGCGATGTTTTAACTACGCACTAGGTATTAAAACTCCTGAGGAAAAAGTTTATTACGCTCCTGAATATTCGGGATTATTCACGACGCCTTCTCGCTGTAAACAAGTCAAAACTGTGAAGTGCTGCACGTTTTTACTCGAGCACAGTGCTATGACATCTGATGTGTCAGAATAGTTAATCGGCGTGATACGTATCATAAGGCAGATCATTTTTCGTCGCAGTTCATTATTGCAGCGAAGAAACTTGCTTTGATGAGTTGAGGCGGTATTACTGTATTGCAGTAGCGGAAGCTCCATGGCTCAATGCCGCCCGAACTGCTGCCGTATATTTCGCTTAAAGGCAGTTTTCCTGACATGTGCAAAGATCCATTCTGTATTTACTTCAAATCAGAGTTGCCAGATGCTATCGAGCTGAGAAGCGAATAATCACCACAAAAGAAGCCCCAAAACAAGAAGCGCGACTTTCGCGAAGAAGCACTATAAAAAGTGGAAATGTATTGAATTTTCCCATTCTTGAAAATATTTTAATTACAATAAAAAAAATGTAACTGATATGCGAAGGGCAGTTGAAAAAGGTCCGCTTAATAATTTTCGTAAATGAAAATATGCGCAACTATGAACGAAAGCACATATTTAATTTTTAACGTTATGTCCAGGGTAGCCCCCTTTCGATTAAATGCCCATTTGCCGATGCATGACGAACGTTAACTTGTCGATTCCCCGAATGTATGTTGTATGTTTGACTTCAACACGCAACTACTGAAATTCATCGACACATGCACTACCATTGAGAAATAAGTTTATTTACACTATGATGCACTACCGATAAGAAATAAGTTTATTTACACTATGTGCAAAAACATAAACTTAATAACATGTCGGTGTACAGGGTACATGCACATCGGGACAGCTATGTGCAACCAGTGCGCTGCCAATACTCTATTGGTAAACGTAAAGACCGCTAAAGTAAGTAAATCTTCTGGAAAACCTCCAACAAGCCTGATAAACGCAATAAGTGACTGGAAAATTCTGCAAGCGACTCGGCCAAAAAAAGAAACCAAATCCACTTATGATAAGCAGAAATGGCGATTTGCTTGTTGTCCTGCAACAGATTTTTATTCCACCACCATGGAAATACTTCCATAAAACCTTGGTAATAAGTGTTCCCATTGCAGTTTTTGGGAACGAAGCTCCTCAGGGCCTAGTCTTGTTGGCGTCCGTCACGCTACACAAAACCGAAACCGAAACTGAACACCTGGCATAAAGAGAAACGACAACATCTGTGTAAAAAACCGACTCGATGTGTACATCAATCAAGTATATGACAGCACAATAAAAGGCCTTTTAACCAGAACAAAATAAAAGACCACAACGCCGTACAAACCATCGACATTTAAGCACCCATCAATGAAAAGCATATGACCGAACAAAAGGTTAACAAGAACAAAATAAAACGCTGTTAACCAGAACAATATAAAAGGCCACAATATTTTAAAAGGCACCGAAATTTAAGCACTCATCAATCAAAGCATATGACAGTAAAGGCTTAACGATGGACTAATATGAATCATAATTGTGACAGAACAATACAAAACACCTAGAAGCACAAACCCTTTATACTAGTCGGCCATTTCCACGTAGACAAAAAAGAATGGTGCGTATAATCGAACATGTTCCGCGTCGAACGCCTTCTGCCCCACTTTTTCATAAGCATAGAATCCTAACATTTGAAAATATCTTTCATAAAAAAATTGACGGCAGATCCACGAGGTGAATGATGATGAGATTGGGCGAAGCTCCTGGAAGTAATCATCGGTTAAACCGTGAAATTTCTTCCGTTAATTCGCCCGATAAAAATGACGTGAAACGATTGATTAAATGTTTTATCAAACTTTTATTGCTGGTTTCCGTTGTCCTTTCATTATGACCGCTTTGTGGTCGGTGAAATGTAAGCTAAGTGGTTCTTGCACTGGTTGCAGCGGCATCCTTATCCATACGAGCACACACCGACGGCAACGAGCATCGTCAACTACAAACCTGTATCGCGATATGGTTTTGATTATAAAACCATTGCTTTAGAAAACACCTGGCGTCTTTCGTTAAGCAGCTGGCGTCTTTTCGTTTTGCTTTAGAAACATCTGGCGTCTTTTCGTTTTGCTTTTAGAAAACATCTGGCGTCTTTCGTTGGTTTATTTCATCAATCAACGGCGTTTTGAACAAAATTTTTATTGTTTAATCACGCACAGGAGAAATGCCAATGGCTGCTAATGGGGAATGAGAGACAGAAGAATTCGGCTTTTAGTTAACGCGCACGCTGCGAATTTTTTATTGTTCAACAACGCACAGGAGAAATCTCCCACCGGCACCACCTTGGAGGTCAAAGCGTAAGACTGGTTACGCACTACGACTACGACTATGACGTGAGAGGGACGAACGGGTGCCGCATTAAGGAGCTTCGCCCCTAAAAGTTGGCGACAGTCATCTACGATCAAATTAAATCGAACGCTGATGCATTTACAGATGCTTACTCCCGGAAACCACGAACTTATAGCTTTAGAAAAACCATCTATTACAGTGAGAGGATTCGGACCAACTACGGTAGACAAAAACTAGCACACCTTATTCCTTCGTTTCTAAATTCAAACAGCATGGCCATCAGCATAGTGAATGAAAGTAAGTCATTAGCAATTTTCAAGAAAAAGATCCACGTTGCGTTTACTCGCGCTTCAAACATGATACGCCTTTTTTTTCTTCTTTTCTTCTTCTGTGTAACATTTGCGCATCTCATGTACTTTTCATATATGCACTGTGTTTTGAATTCTTTCAAGCGAGATATGATCTTGTTCACTGCTATTAATAACTGCCGTTTTGTTATTAAAGAGCTTTTTTTTGTATGTGAATAGTCCGTTTAAAGGTGCCTAATTATTTATTTTTTGTTGTTCTTTCCTGCTCTTTTGTTCTTTTTATCGCTGTATATCAGTACTGATTGTATTTCCGCTGCATTGAATTTATGTATTTATGCTTTATATTGATGTACGTGCTGCATGTTGTGCATTATTGGGGTCTAGGCGGGGGTTGGTGCGCTGTCAGGCATTCTGTTGCCTTTTTCACCACCCCTTCCTATTCAACCACTGGATAATGATGTATGCTTTGCAAAGATGAATAAACTTCTACTTCTACTTCTACATAATGGGCCTTAGGACCTAGCTTTGTCGTTGACGCTCACTATCCGCTGTCATGGTGGTTAGAAAACCGTTGCTATAGCCGAAACATATCTATTTATGTGAATCGATTCACGGTTACCGAACGATCCCCGTGCTTCGCCCATTCATCATCATTCACTTCGTGGATATGCGTAGATTTTTTTAAAAGGTGTTCGGTGCATACCATAAATATCGATCAGATGCATTCCACTCGCTACAGAAATCTTGCAAATTTTCTTGTCATTGCAATGCGAAGCCTGTGGGGAGCACCTGGACGTTATAGAAAAAAGGTAAAAACTATTTCCTCACCAACCCGCTGCATTATAATCATCATTCAAGCAAATAATATATAAGCACATGGAATTTCAGCCAGACTAGTATTTTCTATCGGCTATGTGTTTATCCTCACTGCGGTTCTAGTGCTTATTAGTGGCCCTATATTAACGAGCGACACTCCAAGCACTTCCGGTTGATCCAGAACTTGCTTCCGGGTTTCCTAATGTGCGGAAACTGCGTTTTAAAAACAAAATTCTCGTGAAATCAGTTGTTTTGGTTCAAGTTAAGAGTTGTACTGGATACATACGATATCGGAACCTAAATTTATTTAAACGACATTTAACTGTATAGGGATACCCATTGAAAATTGATTGAATCGAAAGATCGGATGGTTTTCTCGCGAGCACGTGGCACCGTTGCGGCACCTGATGGAGCATGTAGAAAGACAGAAAGGAACAATGGTAGAAACAATGAACAAATCAAATAACAAAGAAAAATTTCAACCAGCTCCGTTTCGCGGAATCCAATGAAACATCGAAGCTGGTGGCGTTCCCTTCGTCAGGCTAACGCATTTTTATGTTTTGCAAGTTTTTCAAGTGTGTTGTATCACTGACATATCCTTGTACGCCCAGTGACGAAATATTGCACATGGGCAACATTACGCACTCCTGGGTTTTTCGATTGGTCCTTTACACTACGAAACGGTGCCTCGGCCCTGCGGTGATGCAATTTTGACCGGAATTCCGCTGGGTCATTCCACTACCAACTATTGTTGGTAGCGGACATACTGAAGTTGAGCGCAAAGACAAAAGAAGACACCAAATCACCGAGGCATACTTTTACCAATGCATCTCTAGCACTGCCTCGGTCGACCAACTCAAGGTCGTGTAGGGCAGGGGGCTGTGCAGCGGTCGGGAGCCTCTAGGCTCCCGCCCCCTGTCGCAGGCGACGCCCTCGGTGGGCTCCTAGGAGCTCCTTCCCAGGACTCTAATAAAGTTTGTCTGACTGAATGACTGACTGCATTGTTGTCTTCTGTCGTCCTGCGTCGTTTCCTTTTGCGCGAATTACCCCGAGATATTGAAAGAGCCGCGGTGGTATAGCGGTTAGGGTGACCCGACGGTCGCGGGTTCGATCCCGGCCGCGGCGGTTGCATTTCGATGGAGGCGAAATGGTAGAGGCCCGTGTACTGTGCGATGTCAGTGCACGTTAAAGAACACCAGATGGTCGTAATTTCCGGAACCCTCCACTACGGCGTCTCTCACAATCATATCGTGGTTTTGGGACGTTAGACCCCACATATTAGGCGCTTTTAGCTGACCGTATTTCGCCTCCCGCTACGCTCAGCCAGCCGGTGGTGGGGCCACTGCGCATGCGCCAGACGGTCAGCGCTGAGCGTGTGACCGGACCATCGCCGCCGGCGGCCTGTAGCGAGCGAGAGGTCACGTGACACGAGGAACAACCAAAATGGCAGCCTCTTGTGCCGCGAGTCCGCGTTGCTCGGAAAACGTAGCGGTTGTTCGGCCAACACGCAAGTCCCGACGCCACTTCAGGATACACGAGGATTTGTGCCTTCCCAGAGAAGTCGTCGCAGCGAATCCTTTTGAAAATCCGCGCATGTGGGATGACGTTTTACGAAACATCATTGCAGCGATACATAGGGAGCTGACACTTCGGGCAATAAAGGAGCGTCTCGAGCTGCTTCTTTGGTACTTCCTACAACAGGACTCCGCAAACCTTCGCAAGTAAGTGATTTCATGTGCAATAGCCAAAATTTCGTTTTTTAACAGCAGCCAATCTCGCAACTATTCTGAAACGCTCTCTAACTTGACTTTCCACAAGGCTACGCGTTTCAAACGCGCTGCCTCAACGCCGCGCGTTTGAAACGCGTTTGTGCTGCCTCGAGGGCGGTGGCTAGTCAAGTTCAAGCGTTTGGGAATAGGTGGTAGAGTGGCGGCTGTTGTGGCTATTGCACATGAAATCACTTACTTGCGAAGGTTTGCGGAGTCCTGTGACAAAAAACAAATTAAGAAAAGCCAAGGTGACAAAAACAAATTAAGAAAACCCAAGGTGACAAAAAATAAATTAAGAAAAGGCTCACGCGTCGAGCTCTCGCAAGCATACCGCCAAAATAAATAAATTCACGCTGTTTTAAAACATAATTTCCTTTCTTGCTGTAAGATAAGTACAACTTTTTATTTTCCTTTTCAACATACTGATGACTCTCATGCACTTGATGGCGTCGCGCTTGACTTGACCGAAAGACGCTTGGCTAACACCGAAAACGCGCGTTGCGCTCCGGTAACGTTGAGCGTTTGAGCGGAACGGGAACGGACCGCAGAATCGGTCAGCTAAAAGCGCCTATTAGATGTGAAGCATCTTATGGCGAAGCTTAATCCGGTGGTGGTGGTGGTGGTGGTGGTGTGCCGGCGTGACCATCCTTACTGCGCATGCGCAAACCTTTCAAAAAAAAAATAATAAAAAAACCTCCTCTCCCCCTCTCTCCTCTCTCTCCCCGCGCTCCCACTGCGCATGCGCGTCCCCCCCTCTCTCTCCTCTGATACGCTCCCCCCCCTCTCTCCTCTAGGCATCCCTGCCCACAGCGTCCACACCCCCACTGTGCATGCGCGTCGCCCCCTCTCTCTCCTCTCCTACGCCAACCCCCCTCTCTCGCCTCGCGACGCCGACGCAGGCAGCGTCTGCTAGCGAGTTTCTTGGTTGAAAAAACCGACTGCTCGCGCTGCACAACCGTTCATTGTCCATCCCGTATATGGCAATGGATATTGACCTCCAAGGTGGTGCCGGTGAGATTTCTCCTGTGCGTTGTTGAACAATAAAAATTCGCAGCGTGCGCGTTAACTAAAAGCCGACTGCGGGTCTCTGTGTCCAGTCGGAGTCTTCTGTCTCATTGCACATTAGCAGCGATTGGCATGTTCCAGTAGGAAACACCGCTCTATCACTGCGTGCTTTGCGCCTCCTCAGTTTTCTCTCCTGCGCAACGCTGCGATAGCACCAGCGTCAACGCCACCGCCAGTGTAAGCGTTAGCGCCCGCTGCTTCACATCTACACATGGTTCCCTTTAGCGGGAGATGGTGCAATTTTTATTAAAGAGAGCGCCGTTAACACCTTCAGTAAAACGAATAGTCCAACTAGGTCTGGCTTGAAACGCGGCGCCTGAAGCTCATTTATCGTCTTTAATACCGTTATTTTATTTAATAAGTCATTTTGCGTTAAAGGGGATTCCTCACCGGTACGGATGTTTGCTATGACGTCTTCGCTGACGTAGTCGATCAGAGAGTCAAGGTAGTATTTCACGCAAACTAACCAACATTCCCAGGGCGACTGCGGAAGTTGAGAAGGGCAAGCCGTAGCGTCACGCGCTGCAATTGCGGCTTCGAAAGGGATATGTAATCAGCTGCTGAGTTATGGAAGAGTTTTAAGTCCTGAACTTCTTTTTCTGTGTCGTCAACGTCGGTTCTAAGCCCCAATGCATAGCATAGTACCACGACCGCTAGATAAAAGAAAAGGTGCGGCCTGTTGCCTGCCCCGAAACCGTTGGGAGCCGCGCAGTTCAGCCTATTGCCGCTGTGGCGTCACAAGAGGGCACGCACTAGGGTGCTTTGATGCGCGGCGCACGCATCGAGGCACACTAGCACGCATCTTAGCCATATAAGACGCACTAAAGTCCATAGGAAGCACCAGGGTGGTTTAAAGAAAATTTACGTAGTTACACTCCATGTGAAAGCTCTAGGAAGAGCGTAGCAGTGATTTGCCCGCCCTTCAGCGACGCAGGCGTTCACGGGCACGCAAGCGCTGGCGTTCCGAACGCGCAGCCTCCTTGGCGTCCATAGAGGGAAAGGAAGCGTTCACTTGTGATGCCACGGCGTCTTGCCCGCTCCTCCTTCCTTCTTCCTCACCCTCACGTCGTTCCTCCTTCCTCTCACTTCGCTCGTCCACCTCCTGTGCTATACTATACTGTACTGTACTATACTATACTGTACTATACTATACTATAATATACACTGCTATCTGCCACGTGGAACACACATTGCCACACTCATCACCAGCTGAAACGACCAAACGGAATGCTCATCGAAGCACGCATATGGCTTTATATTATCTCCAATACCCCGGTGACACTGGCGAATTTGGTGTTATTTTGAACGAGTGCATTTATCTGCCCAGAATGTCACTTTGGCGCCGCGCTGCTACGCGTGAAAGAGAAGTGTACTTCGGAGGTTATGGTAATGGCGATGGAAAATTAACTAGCGCAACATAAATTTGCTATTTCAGGCAATGTTTCTTATGTAGTAGCATGTTATAGCTATAAGCAGACGTGTAAATAAACTTTCACGTACAATCGCGGCGGATACGGTCACTGCACGGCATGTGCTGGGTTTGCTCAGAGCGGGTTTGCCCCAAACTCCATTGAAGTACTGCAGAGCCTTGAAACAAATGTCACCAATCCAGCGTCTTTAAAGAAAAAAATCGGACTCTATCTCTAGCACGGCCCAATTGGATAAGTCAAATGATTGTTTAATTCGAACACTACCCAACGTAAGCTTGTGATTTAAAGCATCGCGCAGCTAAGAAGGCCGTGTTCTTCGCAATTTAGGGCAGGTCTGATCATGTCACGAAAGTACCTCACCTCAGGATGTACAGGAAAATCAGCTTACGGAATCGCAAGCACCCTTTGCACGCTCGAAACGATGCTTCGGTGTGGCACGAATGGCACGCCCTTGGCCGAAGGGATAGTGGTATCCATAATAGCCTATAGTTCGGGCTGGGCATGACTGGTCTATGAGCGTGCGGTCAAGGCGCCAGGTGCGGTCGAGACCTCCGCGTGCTTCGCGCAGGCGGGGCCGGCGTTTGCTTCAGCATCGTAGCGGCAGAACCAACAGCTGCATCTAAGCCGCAGAGTCAGAGGCCAATATGGCGATGTACAGTATACGTAGCCGACATCGCAACCGTCAAAGGAAGAACACCGTCGTGCCGAAAAACGGCTGCTTGGAGTACAGAGGAGGGAGGGGGGGGGGGGAGGCGTCTAGGAAGAGGGGGTTGGCGAGCGTCGTGATTCCGGGGGGAGGCCCAAATGGTGCATGACCACCCGGCCGTGGTCACGATCGTGGACTTAGCAACGCCGACCTTGTTCCGCGTGTTCGATTATGGGAGTAGAGCGAAAGAAGGGGAATCTTTTTTTTTTTCGAGGGGTTCGTTTCTTTGCTGGACACAACAGTATGAAACCATCGTGCAACTATAAGCATAGGGGGCATTAATTGTTGTTTTAACTGTAGTATGTAATTGTGGCGCAAATTGAAATGAAGTGGACAAAAAAAATAAGTCCTTTCCGATTTCTTCGAAGGTTCTGGGTTCGGATCCCAACCAACAGGAAGTATCATTATTCTTCGACATTAGGTCATTTGAAATATTCATCATAATTGCTACATTACAGCTCAAAACTACAGTAAATGTCCTCTATGCTCTCATTGGCCGTATTTTCTGTTGAATTCATTCGAATATAATTCTAGGGCACAAGGGCCGCGTACGCTTGTTATTTGTTTTATACGGCTTTGCTGGTTGCTCGCATTTTTCTTAATGTGTATTGTTCGGTTTTCTGGTCACGTTGTGCTGGACAGCGGGAACAACACAAGCATGACCTTCAAAGTTAAAAAAAGATGAAAGAAGTTCACGTCTAGTTCGAACCCAGCCGCTTGCGAAAGATGGCTTAGAATCGATCCCTTGCTTGAATAACGACAGCTTGATTGTAAAGCTGAGATATGAAACATACGTACTTGAACAGTTTCCGTATTAGAAAACTACGCAGTTGAGAGTCGCACACACCATTTGTATTATTTTAGAACCGCAAAAATACGCCAAACGAAATGGCATTCACGGCCGAACGTGAGACTCCAGTGAGCGGGCTCCTTCATGTTACAATGCAATGAAGTTCATAAGAAAAGTAGATGAAAACAACTTATCGGGAGCACGGAAACAAGCATTTTTCAACATACAGTTGCTGTACCATTTGCTGCGTTGATTTGATTCTTTTGCTTTTTTTTAAAGGTAGGAAACTGGAATCCCTCTTGTAGGCTGCTTGTAAAGTTCGCTTCTGCGTCGCCTCGAAATAATTAAGCGCAGGGAAATTATGCAGCCACGTTAATGGCGAGAGTCGGTCTTATTACTATTTTACATAATCTAAAGGACACATGTTGCCCGGCTTTTAACTCGCGTAAGGCCAGTGGTGTAGCCAGGGGGTGGCACACCGGGCCCGTGCCCCCCCCCCCCCCCGAATGTTTTTTTCGCCATGGCATACGGAGCGAAAAAGGACCATTTCAAGGAGGTGCCCCCTCCGGAATCAAGGTGGTGCTCCCCCCCCGAAAAAAAATTTCTGGCTACGCCCCTGCGTAAGGCGCATTGTTTTCCGGAACCGAGGCACGCCTGTGCCTGTTAGTCAGCTTTCCCGCAAGCCACAAAGGGTTTTGCCGGCATTGCTTTCCGGCTGGCGAAGGAGAAACGATAAAATCTATAAATAAGTAGGAACGGATAACACGGGTGCCGGGTGGAACGTGGAAAGGACGAAGGAGAGTCGGACCGGAAGGTGGGCGAGGGGGGGGCACGAACAGGAGGCGGGGGGGGGGGGAGGGCAGAGGTTGTTGTGGCTAGAGTATGCGACGATGCGGTTGTGCTCATGCCCGTACCGTAATTTGGTTCGCGTTCGTGTCTCGGACCACCCCCTTTATCCCCGACACACACCGGCCGCCGGTGGCGCCGCAATCGGGAAACCCGGAATCTACGCGGTCGGTCGCACACCTGCTCCCTCCCCTCTCTTTTTTTGTTACTAGTTCATAGTTTCGAAGAGCGCTTGCTCTACTGATTGCATTTTCTTGTTTACCTTGCCTTTACGGCTTTGTATCGGTGTAGAGTTTGAAACGGTGGGGCGGGGGGGGGCGTGAAAGCAGATGGGCCCGGTCGTCGATGCTCGATACGGACAATATACATAAATATGTCGTGGTTGCCCGCTTACGCCAGCGTGATATGCGGGTACGCGAGAAGTTTAACAAGGCGTCGACAAAAAAAAAAAGTTAGTGAATGTTCTATCAATGCATTGAGTGTTGCATTATCTTTTTTGTCATGGATGCGTGTGTTGCCGTGTCTTATTTGTCCGTTTGTTCTCTTATTTTCTGTTTTGTCATTTCTGTGTCTTGTTTGCTTACTTGTAATTGCTCCTTTTCTTTTTGCTGTTGATTTCGCTCAGAAATCCACATTAGGCGTCGTAATATTCCGTTAATTAGAATATGTGGAAGAGGCTTAAGGAGACAATGTGACAAAAGAAAAAAAATATTTCTTGGTCGCTGTGCGGGTCTGTAACGTTGTCCATTGAAACTTTCTGAGCAAGAAAAAAAACACAAACAACAAAGGCAACGGGAGAAGGCGCTTTCTCCTGTTATCTTTACCGTGTTTGTACCTCTTCCCGCCCGTCCGTGCGTGCGTGCGTGCGTGCGTGCGTTCGTGCGTGCGTACTGGTGGCCGTCCGAGATTGCGCGCAGGCAGAAACCTGCCGGCGTGAAGTCTCGGAGGCCCACTGTACTAAATCAAAGTTTTTACGGTCTCAGTTGAGTTCGTACTACTGCTATAACAATCAGCATCGCACAGAGCTCGGCTGATGGCGAACGTTCAAATGTTTCATACTTTTTCGGCTACCTCACCAAGTTTCCTTTGTTGGGTCTAAGAAACGATGACAATCACTGGTTTACTTAAATACGGCTCTTTTTGTAGCTGTCCTTTGTACTAGTCGGCGACTTCAACGTAGACATTATGGACCTTGCGACCTAGCTTCGCCCACTCATCATCATTCACTTCGCGGAGATGCGTTGATTTATTATTTAAGTTTTACAGCGCTAAATCCAACTACGCTTCTTTAATTTTTTTTCGCAGAGCGCATTTCACTCCGTACTGATGTGAGTTTCTAGCTCTGCTCGAACAAAAAGGAAAATCGGTTAGAAACCTAATTAGAAGAGTAATTAGAAATTGATTCGGGAAAAAGAGAATCGTTTCGTACTCTCTGTTCCGCTTATCCCTTCTCTTTCTCGCTTACCCTTTATCATCTTCGTAATCACTCACGAACTGCGCGAGGAGCAAGTTTTTCTATTATCGCAATCTCAAAACGCTGTGTTGTATAGTCGTATTACGCTAACCTATAATAAAGAAGTACGTATAAAACAAAATAATTTTTTTTCCTGGGGGAAAAAGGAGACTGTCTTTTACGCTAAATTCACTGAAATCGGCTTCGTCCTGGAACGACTGGCTTCACTAGCCGTTACGAAGACCAAGGCACCGAACAGAAAAAAGGCTCGAGGGAGCAGCGAAGTGCTGGCTGACGAGGTCTTATCCAGCAATGAATGCGACGCTTTAGGCAAAGAAATAAATGAAGAGAAAAAAGTATTGCAGGGTGTCCGCGAAAAACTTTTAGCGAACTTCATATCTTAGCGAATCGACTTCATTTAGCATTGTTACACGCACGCACGCACGCACGCACGCACGCACGCAGACACAAACAAACAAACAAACAAACACACACACGCACACGCGCCCACACACACACACACACACACACACACACACACACACACACACACACACACACACACACACACACACGCATACACGCATACACGCATACACACACACACACACAGACGCATACACGCATACACACACACACACACACACACACACACACACGCATACACACACACACACGCGCATACACACACACGCATACACACACACTCTCAAACACACACACACACACGCATACACACACACGCATACACACACACACACACACGCATACACACACACACACACACACACACACACGCATACACACACACACACGCATACACACACACAGACGCATACACGCATACACACACACACACACACACACGCATACACACACACACAGACGCACACACGCATACACACACACACACACACACACACACACACACACACACACACACACACACACACACACACACACACACACACACACACACACACACACACAAACACACACACACACACGCATACACACAGAGACACAGAGAGAGAGAGGGATACGTTTTCGTACTCAGACACGTACACGCAGACGCTCATACAGACTAACATTTAACTCACGCGTGTAGACCGTTAACCAGGGTGGTTAAACTGCGTGAACAGGGTCACGCTCTATATACATGGTGCTTTGTAGTAAGCGCCATAAAGTGATGGCCGTAAAACGGGGACTGCGCTTAAAGAAAGTTAGCCTTGTTTTAGAAGTTCAGAGCCTCGCACTTTTACCCTGTACATAAAAACCAGTTTCGAGCCTAGGCGGCCTAGCCTTAATTTGATTACCACTCATACTGCAACAAAGGGCGGTCGTTTCTTCCGGTTTAAGAGGACCAGCAGACCACACCAAACTGTGTTACCAGCGAGCTGTGCTTTTTTGTACACTATTGCGAAGATTTGTGCACCAACTTTTGATTAACCTTATTTTAATTGTCCTAAGTTTACGCCAAAAGGAGTTTTTAAGATTATGCTGTTTAGTTAAGCTCATTAACCTGTATGTCATCTAGGTTGTAATGTTCTTAAAGGACAATTACTACTGCGGCGAACATGGCATGAACCTAACGAATGTTCTTATAGAGCTGAACTTGAATGAAACAGGAAAATGGGAACCGTGCATTGGGCCGTCTTGTTTGTTTTCTGTATATTTTCTGTTTGTACTAGTTCTCCTCGAGCAAGCGCTCTTTTCACAAGCCTGACCTTTTGCATAGCCAGTTGGGAAAACCCACTCCCGCTTTTCTTTTTGTTTTCTTTTGAAAAGTTTTGAATTTTGCATTGATATATTGACGCACTCATACAAACACACTTGCGAAGATACATAAAAGGTGGTTAAACCCTCCTACGGCCCTCCCCCCCCCGCCCCCCCCTCCCTCTTTTAGAAAAAGAAAGGAAAAGAAAAAACTAGCAGTTTTTCCGTGTACGAATACAACCGATGAGCGAAGCTCCTTCGAAATGGGTCGCTGCGGCATTCGGCGCGCGCGGCGTTTCATTGTCCAGGCAACGGATCAGCCACTGGAAGAACGACAGGGTGAAGCGATGGTTTCGCGCGTTCGCCAGTCTGAGGGGAGAGGGCAGAGTCGAAGAAAGAGGGAGAAGGAGACTAATCTGCCTCCGTTTTGCATGCGTTCGTATTCTCGCGCTTTGCGCATTGTGTAGACGCCATCCGCGTTCCAGCGCTCATGAAGCTCATTTATCCTCCCGCGTGAGGGAGAGACGCCACAGCTGGCACCGTGCCAGGGAGCTTCAACGGCGACGGCGACGGCGGGGTGCCGGTTTAAGGAGCTTCGCTCCTAAAAAATGTTGTGGCCAGTTGCCTGATGGCTGAATCTATACCGGGAATCCCTATTAGGGTTGAACCTGGGTTGCTTCCTGGTGTTCGCGATCTCTATGGTGCTGAGTGAATTCAAATACAAAAAAAAAAGCAAGCATTATTTATAAAGAGAACGCACTTGATTTGCGCTGCTCAAACCATAAAGAGTGAGTGCTGTTAAAAGATTTTTGGGTGAAACGTCAAGCTTTGCGACGGCATTTGTGTCCATATATAGGTAGATCCGCTGGCTAACGGTGAATTTTTTCACGCAATATATGGTGGCCTCTACTGGCCCACTCTAAGAAAAAGAGGCGTCCTCTGACTCTCCTTTTAGACATGTGAGAGTCACGTGTGGTACTCTCTTTAGAGCGTCCACATTGACTCTCTTTCTGTCAGTCGTGGGAAGCACGACTTTCCAAAAGAGAGTCAGTGTGGCAATGTGAATCCTAGAGAGAGTGTGCTAAACATGGGAATTTCACATGTCTAAAAGGAGAGTCGCAGCTTCTTAGAGTATAAATTGCGAGGCGTCCTGCTTACACATATAATATGGCGCGGCAGAAGGGTAGAATTGCAGACATGCGTCATTCCATGTGAACTGTTCATGGAGTGGGTGGTTTAAAGACCCACCCAGTACAAAGCGCTCATGCATAACTAATCATCATCATCATCACCGACAGCATCAAGAAAGTGTGCAGCGGTGCGTGTTGCCTTACGGGCGCCTCGCAAATACTTCGCTTATGAATGAATATATTATAGGATGAATTGAGGCGTAGTTTGAGTTTGAGTTTGAGTTTATTCAACCAGTGGTTGAATAAACTCAAACTCAGCGTAGTTTCATGTCACGTACGTGACATGAAACTACGCTGTATGCGTGGTTTGGTGCAAAGGGGAAAAAACTGCATTTCACAGCCTGACTGGCCCCTTCACCCAGAAAAAAAAAATGAAAATTACAAAAAATAAAATATTGAAAAAAAAGATCACAGGAAGCGGAAAGCGACAATACAAAGAGAACACGCATGTGGCCCATGACGACGAATAATAAAATAACAACTCTGAAATACATGCAAAAATATTCATGACAGAGTATGAACGCATGAAACTAAGTAACCATTACAGAAATCACCCAACATTCATGAACAACACAATCAGCACATACAGTTTAACATGTCAGTTTTAGACAATATACGCCGATTATCAATTGTTAATTTCCATTTGTTCATCGCTATCGGAAGACTGTAACGTAGTGTTTCGAAGCCATAGTTAGAGCGTGGACATGGTACAGGCCAAGTGTCCGTATACCGAGTAGCGCGACTGGCAGGGTTTGGTTGCAAGGCGGCCAAAGTGCGTAAAAGGATACTTCCTCTGCGTATGTCTGATTTAAAGGCTGACAGAAGCTGGTATTCGTAATAGCTGGTAATTCTTAAAATTCTATATTTTGCAAATATTGAAGCAGTGTGTACGTTATAGGATGCCCCTTCAATGTGAGTACTTCGCAATCACACTTGCAGTAGACATGCATTTCAGGAGAATTCAAACGGCCAGTGTTACGTGCACAGATGTTCCTTTTTCTCGCAGCAAGGTTGATGTGTTCACTTACAAGCAACTAAGACGATGCGAACGGAGCCCAATCGCGCTACCGCGTTTTGCTATTAAAGGCGAAGTTCAAACGTCTTTAGGTTTCTTTGATTACATTTCCTTGGAATGGCCAACCAGTCTAGCATCGTACAGTGCATAGTACTCTAAATCGCACATAGACGACAGGACGAAAGGAAGATACATATATACACACTGGGTGCTAGCGCCCAGTGTGTCTATATGTGTCTTCCTGTCGTCTATGTGCGCTACAAAGAAACCTGTTGAAGATGTGCTACCAACAAGCCCGCATCGCATCCCTCGTGATCTAAATCGCGTTCGCCGTCGCCCCCCCTCCCCCCCCACCCCTTCATTTTTTCAGGCACATGGAACCTTCATAGAAAGTGCGAACGGGAATGATAGAAAGGTTTGTCCTGACGGGCGGCTTACATTCCGCACATTCGGCAACACCACACCTGATATATAAACATACGAAGGCCGCACACACCTATAAGCCCTGCCACTAACGGTCTTCCCATAGGAACGCTCCGGTGGCGTTTACCACTCAAGCGAATGCCAGGGCACTCTCGTGGCCGAACGACGCGTGACTGCTGCAGCGTTCTGAGAACGAGAATCGAAACCCCCTCTCCCCCTCCCACCTTTTGACATCCACGCTTGCCTCCACCTTCTGTCGCGTAGCGGTGATGTGAATGGCGCTGGAGGAATCCTTAATTAACACCCGGAGTGAGCGTTCCACTGAGCGGGCAGTAATCTGCAATGGCACGCACTCCCGCACCATGGCAATGCAGAGTGAAGCCAATGGAACGGAGCGTATTAAGCGGGTAAACGAAATAAAGATAAACAGCCTTAATTGATCGTGTACACTGCACTTGTGGACTAGTCAACACGTCTCCGAATGAAAGCGTGAACGAACGAATAAACACGCAGACACTTTCGGCTTCGTACGTAGGCGAGGTCGTTAAAGTATAAGCACGGTGTGTTCGCTTGCTTGCGTAGCGCTAATTGGTAAATTAAGCTCAATTGACAAGAAAGTTTTGGTGGACGAGTTGACGCCATATCTCGCTGAATGTGCAGGCCGAAAAGTGACAATGTTTCTCTTCGTGAGCTATTATTGATTAACGGGATCTCATTTAACGGGGCTTAAAAGCTGGTTCACTTGGGAGATGCCTGTGATGCTTTAGTTCTTTATGCGATGACGACAATGTTGACAGCAACAACAACAGCGACAACAGAGAGAAACTAGAAAATCAATGCTGAAGCATCTTAAAATTATACCGTATTTACGCGATTGTAACACGACCACGACTGTAACACCAGGGGGGACTTTTCATTACGTCTAGGAAGAAAAAAAATGGAATTTCGGTATTCGACGGTAATGAGAAGGTTGACTTTAGGTAGCAAAATCCGGACACACGCTCGTGCTAGATTCCTGTAAATACGGCATTTATTTCATATTCACGATGACCTTACACAGCTATAGGGCACATATCTGGTGGTATTGTGGCCGGCGTGATTATATTTCAGGCTTGATATTATTTTTCTACTTGTGGCTCTGCTCATCATGGTATTGTTTTTTTTTCTTTTTTTTCATGACTGCTGCGAGGCAACAATGGCAATAGCCCTTGTAATATGATGAGTCTATATATATTGTATTCGTTTAAACAGAAACAATGAAAATAGTGAATATGGCTAAATCTGTCTTTTTTCTTTTTGTTGCAGGTGAGTTGGCGCCCTGCTGACCTTGTGCTGTGAGGTCGGTGACCTGTTTCGTTTCAATGTTGCTGACAGTGTGCCTGCATCAGCAGTTGCGTGTCCCTCGCTTGCCTTCAAAGTCTCTGCCTTTTCTTGTCTCTCTTCTGTTTTGAAACAACGCATTGATTTAAGGAATTTAGGCACGTGATCGGATTAAACATTTAATGCATGTATACGCGGACGCTCCTGCATCCTACTTACAAACAAAGTAATAAACTCTCAGTCAGGCACTGGATAAACGAACTGCACAGAGGCGGTGTGCTCCTATGTACTGAATAAAATGCTGTATGTAGGTTGCCCGACGAAAAAAAAAAAAACGCCGTGACTCTCCTGAAGCTTCCGCTCTAAGCGGGAGTGTTCTCTATAGACGATTTTCTGGATCTAGTTCGTTCAATCAAAACAAGATGGTGATTAACTATTTACTTTGAGAGGGACCCGGTCCCTCGCAAGTTCGTGGAACGTTATGCTTGATCTTGGTGCACGCCTTTCGATAATCACTTGAATGGCAGTATGATGCTGAACAAAGATAATAGGGTAATAGGCCCCATATATATAAGAAAGGGAAAATAGACAACCACCCATTTGTAGCACGAAGCCACAAGGAAATCCATAGCGGATTTCTCAGAGCTTCTTAGTTGCCGAAAAATTCGTCCTGGTCTTTGCAATACCCCATATATATGATAAATTAAATATCCAAATATTCGTAACTAATAATCACGTAATGTCATGCCATAGCGCGCATAAGTGCTCATTGCGGGAAATAGATGATCGTCGAACTGCTGAACAAGGTGCCGCCGCCACTGCGTGCAGGTCGCGACAGTACACGCCTTACACGCGCACTAAATGCCCATGTTGGTATGGGCACGTTAAAATACCCTCAAAACCATAGCACGTACCTATGTAACGTTAATATGCGAAAGTGCATGTTCTTCGAACGGCTGAGAACGCGCTGCTGTCACTTAGACGCGTGTAGCTCGGCAGAAATAACCGAATTTGCTGGCAGCACACGCAGATGAAATAAAAATACGTGAGTTTTAAGACCTGAAGATACCCTCGTCACGCTGGTGTTTAGAAAATCGTTCCTTCTACACCTTGTACCAAAAAGTTATCATCACCATGAACGGGTATGAACCACAGAAATTGGCCAAATTCCACTACTCACCACTGGTCCACTAAAAATGAAGTAGGCAACAGTTAGCCCATCAAACGGCTGCGAAGCGACGGTGGCGAGCCGAAGACCGCGGATACGTTCAACGAGAGAATACTAGGAACCGGGAAAAGGCAACGGCGGCTGCGATAAGACCCCGAAGCGATGGAAGGTCTGCGCCAATGACAATGTGCCCGTGTTGTGTCTGCGACTGTCTGTGCTTTAACTCGAACCTCTCTGCGCAGAGAAGCAACGTAGAAGCAACGTAGCATCCTGTAGCTAAAGCCTAGCAACAACCTAGAAGCAACCGACAGGAACAGCCTGCAACACCTAGCTAAGGCCTAGAAACTACCTAGAAGCAACCAGATTACCAGAAATTACTTAGTGAACACAACTTCAGAAACTGTCGTTAAAATCAGCAGCAAGATGATCTTTTCTTTTGGATGTCTCACAGAGAACGTCGAGACATTACAGAGAACGTGGAGTGTCCATTAAACATAAATATTGTGACATGTAGTTACAATGTGCGATACCCTTCAAATGCCGTCAATTAGCTTTGCTTGATACGTTGCGGACATTATCCAAAAATTCATACGCCATGCTGTGGGTGTCATTTTCGATGGCAGCGTGGGGAGAGTAGAAGATTATTATAATGTAATCCAAATCGAACCACGGCTCAACCGATTAAAATTATAATCAATGTTTGTTTCATAATAACGAAAAACTGAAAACACGATATTAAGTAGCAATGGGTTAACTGTCTCAGCAAGACGTATTATTTGACTTTTGATGTTTTTTTGTTTTGTTTTGTTTTTTTAGAATGGAAAACCGGGGTGTGGGGGGGAGGGGACCACGCGATTTCTCTGGGAAAGTCAAATTTTCGAAAAGCTCCTTTTCCCGTTCTCCACACTGATATTAAATTTCGAAGTTCACGCACCACTCCAAGCAGCTGCATAAACGAAACAAAGCAAACGGTGAACTATAACGGACCACAAATCGGATGCCACCAACCACAAAGCACCGATTCGCCTCTACGAACTTCTTTATATAACCCTACCTTTCGATTCCCAAGCCACTTCCTTTTCTCTCTCTCCTTTACCTCACGATCACTTCACTTCAGCAGGTTGGAGAGCATCCCGTTTTTTGTTTGCTTCGCCCTCTGTCGTCCGCACATCGATCGGTTCATAAAGCGCCGGTCGCTCGCCTTTCTTCAGCGACTGCAATATAAGCAGCACGAGGCCACTTGAAGAAATTCCGTTGCTCTACCGTCGTCGACAGTCGGTGGTGTACTTCTCCCTCCGTAAAAGGGGCAATCTTTTCTTCAAACAGACTCCGCAGAGTTTGCTTCAGGAAAGGTCGATATTAGCCCTATCTTTACCCAGCCTTTCTCCATCGCAGGAGTCAAGACAACAACATGAGAAACCAGGCGTGCGTGGATCAAATATACCGGTTATTACACTTTCCGATCGGCAGTTCAGAGGTTTTGTGAATTCCTGCAAAGAATACCACAGTGCTTTTACGAATGAGTACCTAGAGAGAATGTAACGCTTTAGTGGTGCTTCGGCAGTTTACGTGCTTATGAGGAGCTTAGAAACCTTTGTGGTGACAGCGCTCTAAGCTGTACGCGTGTCTCTTTGTGTGTGCTTTCTTAATTTGGTGAATATCAGTCTACGTGTGCACAGGTTTCTACATTTAGCAATTTCAATAAGAAGCCTTCCCAGTGCTTTTCATACAAGTGAACCCCTTTCATATGTAGCATGCACACACACACTCAAGGACTCAAAAGCAAGCGCACACGCGCACGCACGAAAGCAAGCACGCAAGCAAGCACGCTCACATATATTGCGTCTGAAATGTAGGATAGTAAGCAAGAACGAAAAGAAAGTACACTAAAAAAACACTTTGCGTTGGTGGCAGTCGAAAGCACTCGTTTTGCTATACGAATGCATTACTTTTCGAATTACGGGTTTTGCATACTTAGCTGGTGGAAAACATATAAATATGACTTGCTCATGTACAGTCGCGAGCGATACGAGAGGGCACACTGAAAATACCTTTGAAAAGGCATACAGGCTAAACGCCGTTGGCAAGAGCAATAAGCTTCATAACACTAAATGCTCAAAAGATCTTTTGCAGTTAACTTCGTCACATTCATACCTTTACCCTGAAATAATGGTTAACTAAAGAGAAATTCGGTGTTTCTTCCATATATTTCTCACCAGTGTACCTCACGAAGATATCTTTTATATGAGAAATATATGTGCATGGTCATACTGACACCATGCAGTTTGGTCATAGTATGCTTAAAACGACATGTTAGACACAACCTAATTGAAATCAGCAGACAATGAAACTAGGGGAAGTAATGGGATATTACTTACACGACTGTAATATAATAATTGTCACATAAATGAATTGAATTAATGTGGACGAAAACTTATGCAGGGACCAAATATATAACATCCGAATAACGCGTCCTTTGCCCTACGCCTTGAGCTAGTGTGGCGGTCGCTTTGCTATCCACTTTATTTGCTTATTTATGTTTCTGTAATCCTGGAGGTGTTAGCAAGCGCTACTCCTAGCCATGACGGTGAGTGTGGAGCCCACCTTTTAACAGCGAAGCTATTTGATCTAACCGTAATTTGTGTGATCTATCATAAACGGGTATGTGCCACAGAAGTTGGGTAAATCTTTTCACCACTGGTCCACTAAACATGAAGGCAACAGTTAGCCCAACAAACGGCTGTGAAGCGACGGCGGTGTGCCGAAGACCCCGAGTACGTACAAAGAGAATGTACTAGAGAACGGGAAGGGCAACGGCGGCTGCGAGAAGACCCCGAAGCGATGGAAGGCCTACGCCAACGAGACGTGCCCAGTAGATCTATGGGAGGTGCAAGTGCTTGTTTTCAGCGCGAAATTCCTGACTCTGGAGTTTGGATATCCGCGTCGTGTCTGTGACTGTGCGTGGTTTAACCGAACCTCTCTGCGCTGAGAATCAACGTAGAGACAACCTAGCATCACCTAGCTAAAGCCTAACGACGACACCTAGAAGCAACCTAGAAACAACCTACATCTCCTAGCTAAGGCCTAGAAACAACCTAGAAGCAACCAGATTAGTCTTCGGAATCGTCCAGTTTTGCTGTATCAAGCCTTGCGCGGCTTAATGAAAGCTTCGCCAACTTTCTACGACCAGCTGCTGTCACATAGCACGTGATCTTATTACGATCTGGGAGCTGACTAATAAACCCTCATATACAGCCTAAGGCATCAAGTCTGCCGGAACGATACCCTCCCTATGAATGAACGAAATTTCAAAATCAACCAAGTCTTTAACGCTGAAACGTCACGTGTCATATATGCGTAGGAACGATGATCGTGGAGCGTTTGCAGTAGTATTAATTGGACTGCTGACACTCCCTGCAGGATTCCATAATCATGCTCATCATTCCTTTCTCATTTCGCTGTCTCTTCCTAACCCATTAATTCAATTGTAAATTAGCGGACTACGCGCCATCAGGGTATCCTTCCATTAGTCACGACGTCACAGTATTTCCACGCGCGTTTAGTGTCTGATACTGATGTATTCGTGTTTTCTTCACAAAAACTCAAAAACTTATCAATGCTCGGCGCTGACCGCGCTGCAATCTTCGCGAAGCTTCGCGATTGTTTCAGCTCATTCTGCTAAGATTACACGCTGGACGCGAGTAGTCAAATTTATTCGAGAGCTTATGCGAGCACCCACGATGAAGCCATCGTATGTTCCATGCCGCGTGTATAAATGCCGACGCACCTCATCGCAGATAAGATTACTCGACGGCCGACGACTGTTCACGCCTCTGTCAGCTTACAGTGGGAATCGCTTGCACGTTGTCCTTTCATTTTTCGGGCACAGGTTCACGCAAATAAAAAGTTTAGCATTGAACACCCTGACTGCTGGCTTCATCAACGTTACGGGCACGTGACAGTAATAACCGTGACGTCACGTCCGTTATTTCTCAACGATACTGATCACCGGCGTAAGAACACTGAAGAGCAGGGCGCCAAGTCTCTCCCATCATCATCATCATCATAATCATCATCAGCCTGTCTACGCCCACGGCAGGGCAAAGGCCTCTCCCATGTTTCGCCAATCAACCCGGTCCTGTGCTTTCTGCTGCCACGTTATACCTGCAAACTTCTTAATCTCATCTACCCACCTAATTTTCTGTCTCTCCCCCTCACGCGTTTGCCATCTCTTGGAATCCAGTCAGTTACCCTTAATGACCAGCGGTTATCCTGCCGACGTGCTACGTGCCCGGCCCATATCCATTTCTTCTTCTTGATTTCAACTATGATATCCTTAACCCCCGTTTGTTCCCTGACCCACTCTGCTCTCTTCCTGTCTCTTAAGGTTACACCTACCATTTTCCTTTCCATCGCTCGCTGCGTCCTCCTCAGTTTAAGTTGAACCCTCTTTGTAAGTCTCCAGGTTTCTGCTCCGTAGGTAAGTACCGGTAAGACGCAGCTGTTATATACCTTCCTCTTTGAGGGATAGTGGTAGACTACCATTCATTATTTGATAATGCTTGCCGAATGAGCCCCATCCCATCCTTATTCTTCTCTCCCATAGTTTTACTCAATACGACCGGTCATTGTTCAAAGTGCAGGTGTTATGGCCACGTCGGTTTTTGGCGATAATGATCGCTGAGGGCACCGCATGTGCATTGCAATGACTGTTTACTTGCCATATTGCCTCCCTGAAACCGGTGATCCAGGAGAGGCCGTTATGAGAAGCACGACCGTTGTGAGAAGCACTCCGTTTTGATCCATGCATCCTTTGAAAATTTTGATTGCTTTCACACTCGAAAGACTGGAGAAAAGGGAGGGGGTGGCACTTCGGTGACACTTCACCCCTTTTAAAGGAGAACCTGGTCACACCTGTGGTACTGATATTAAGTTAAATGTTTTATAAGCGTAGCACGGCAACTCGCTACGTTTGACCTCTCACTTCCGAGAAGTGTCTGGTAGAGCCTCTGTAACTCATAACATACGTGTCTCTGCAACATTAAAAAAAATGCTCGTTTTCGCAGCTTGTTTCAAGCGTTATTCCATCGACCAGACTCTACAGCTTCTTCAATTCTGACGCTGCCTTTTTCGGGCTTCCCAGAATCGCACCATCTCTATCCCGAAAAAAATTTCCCGGAGTAATCTCTTCGCGGATAATGCTGTGTATATATTTATTTGTTTATTTGCGAAGAAAAATCGCTCCTATTGTAATCGAATGTGTAATGCTTCATCGTTTACTTTTATCTCTCCATAGTAGCGTTTCCTTGTGTTTCACAAATCCGGAACAGCGCGCGCCAGTCGAAGCTTTTGATCCTCCGGATCTACTCACGCACACCACCCTCCGAGAAGGTCACCTCCCCTTCCAAACACGGATAAAAACGGATTATAGAGAGAGACCACGCTGGGAAAACAACCTCCCACCGTAACCTCATTTGCTCCCTGCTTCACCAGCTTCGCCTCGGTAAAGTGGTGCAGTGCGGCAAAGGCTGCAGCTTGCGTCGCCCCAAAGTATATCAGGCTGGCGCGTTGCTGAAAAGCTAAATGTTCAGAGATCTGATTGGGCCGTACTATTCCTTCCGTGAATATTCCGATGAAGCCTCCGTTTACGTGGATGTAAGGTTTGACGAGGGCTGTGGCATGATTTCCGCTCCTTGAGTTCCCTCTTTTCTGTCAGAGCCTTACCAACATTGCACAGGTTAGGTTGGAGTATATATACACTCTGTTTGCCACTCTCTGAAAGCCTCTTCCTCTTCAGCAAAGCCGGGTTTTGTGTCAAGAAGCCACTCCCGTCGTTCTAAGCCAATCAGTGATCAATGACGAGGAAGGATAGAGCGGATTTAAGCTCAGAGACACTATGTACTACAGACGGTTTGACCCTGCGCGCTTAGGCCTCTCAAAGACGATTGGTAAAGACCGAGATAGAGGGGAAGGCGTGGAACAAGGAAAATGAATGTTCAGGGGTTTTCTCGTTATTCCGCCATTGGGATAAGATCAACTCAGCTCCTTCGAGGGGATGATGCCCGCGTCGTGTTTTCGCAGTGACTCGGAGATTTTACAGGACCTGGTGTTGGTGTTACTAGGTGACGCTAGGGTTTAGCATAGTGTTGCGTGGTGCAATTGGTGATGGAAGGAGCTTTTAATGCGACGCGGCAAACGGTGTGACATTTGCGACGTGCGGGAGATGTGACAGTCCTGTCGTGTTTGAAATATCGCAGCGACTTGGTGGGGAATCCGCTGGAAATTCTCGGAAATGCGAGAGATACAGTTGTTCCTGCGACTACGATTCAAGTTCACCAGATGAATCTTAGCCTGTTGCAGAAGCTGTGCTCAAAGTTTTTAAAGCCCGTTAGGATCCTTTTGGCAATTTGTTCAAAGCCTGTTATATAGTTTTATTGTATCGGCACAATATGGCCAATCAAACAGGCAAGTAATCTAAGTGGCCTTGCGGGGCGTCGCGGAACGGCTGATCTCTTATTATTGTGAATTGGGTTCTCTGTTTGACATCTTAGAAGATCATAGACCACGCAGGGCTTTATTTTCATAATTAATATCGTGGTCAGAAAAAAAGCCATACGCAATTCTCCGGCCACTTTCAACGGCGATGACTACAATTTCCCGAAAGGGGGTGACCAGACCAGTGATGAAACGGTACACTTGTCCTGTGGCATCCAACAGAACGTACCTTCTTACAATGACACCGTTTAGGCTGTCATTGGGTGTCATCGTTCCGTTGCTTTGAACATATTACGTCAACTCGTTCTAGTGTCTACTTGTTCTGTTTCTACCCCTCCTTACCTGAAGTCCACAGGCACCTCGTCTTCTTGCAGTAAAGAAGTCTAATTCTAACAAAAGAAGCATTTAAGATACAGATAAATTTTGCTCATTTAGTCGTAGACTTCCTTGAATATATCGCGTAGATGCTCTTAATGAAAAGAAATACTTTTTCAGCTCACTAACGTGGCTTTTTGGGTGTATTGTCAAGACATGACTAATAGTCTTTGAGAGCGCAATCAGGTGAGGACACAGAACAACACCAGTGCCTTCTGAACACGTCTTAACACGACACAGATAGCACCCGTGTGTCTCACGTGCTTTTCGAGGTCGTCGTCTGGTTGTGCGCTTAAACACTATTGTACATTTTCGGCGACATGTTATTGCTGATGCACACAACGTCGTGTTCCTGTAGGACATGACACTGGCCTGACGTGGCCCGCGAAGTAAATACGCTGACCCCAAACATTTCACTTGTGTTCTACGTCTTTCGCGACCTCCTCACCTTCTTATTATCTTTCCCACGTGTTGTTCATCCCTGATTTTATTGCCATCCCCTTTGCTCTCTTTTTCCCCCTATCACTTTTCTCCCCGGTTTCTTTCTCCCCATCACCTCTCTTTCTTCTCTATTTCCCCCCACGGAAGCTCTCTTGCTTCTTTCCCGTCCTCCCAAACTCTCCCGGCGTGGTTAGGGAAGGACGGAAAGGAGAAGCGGAGGACCGGATGATCGAAGTCCCGCGCTCCCCCGCCTCCCGTGACTTCCCTCCGAGAATTGCCCCAAACCGTAATGAGCACACGCCACTCGCACAATGCGCAGCTCATTTCGACGTCTTTAGCGCGTCACGCAATCTTTCTGCCCCCTTCCCCACCACCAACTTCCCCGCAAGTTCGCTTCCCTATTTTGAACCGGGCTTCCCCGAACCCGCACCGATGCATATCCCCAGCCACCCCAGATCTATAGCATAGACACCTCTCCCTACCCACCCCGTGCCTTTCCCATTGGTGCTTCCCTAGCGTGAGTCTTTTTCCCTCAGCGGCGTGCCGCACCGCTGATGGATTGTCGCCGCCGCCTCCTCGTATACTACTCCATTTGCAGCTCACCAAGCCGACGTGCGCATTTGAATGAAAATGCGTATCGGCCTGGGAGCGTTCGGTCTTGCGGCTTGGAACGCCGGGTGCAGTAAAGGGAGATAATGGAGGGGATAGGATGCGAAAAGGGGAGGGGGGGGAGTGCGCTTGAAATACGAGTCAGAGAGAGATGTCCGGGCTAACGTCACGCATGCGGGAGCGCACGTGCTCTCTTTCTTCCCAGTTGTAAGCTGTTCGTTTTCAGTCCACAGGAAGGAAAACACCGTAAATACGATTCTGCCAGCTTCCCTCTATCACGACAGTTCACCCTCTTTTACGCTTATCTATAGGTCTGGCTTCTGCGAATATTAAGCCTGCTTCGCAAACAAAAATATATTTCTATGGGGAAGGTATTTGGCCACGTGGCTCCTATATCTCCGTGACGGGGACATTAAACCGCCGCCAAGGATGAGTGCAGGCACGTTGGCTCCTGCAGAAGTTAGGACGTACTTTGTTTTTCCGTGTAAATAAAACCGGACACCTTGTATTGCTCCAGCAGTTATTAAGGCGAAAGCCTTTAATGTCTCATGCTCACGTCCGTCCGGTGTCCGTCCGTCCGGATGTCCGTCCGTCCGTCCGTCCGGATGTCCGTCCGTCCGTCCGTCCGTCCGTCCGTCCGTCCTGATGTCCGTCCGTCCGTCCGTCCGTCCGTCCGCCCGGATGTCCGTCCGTCCGTCCGGATGTCCGTCTGTCCGTCCGTCCGTCCGTTTGGATGTCCGTCCGTCCGTCCGAATGTCCGTCCGTCCGTCCGGATGTCCGTCTGTCCGTCCGTCCGGATGTCCGGATGACCGTCTGTCCGTCCGTCCGTCCGGATGTCCGGATGACCGTCTGTCCGTCCGTCCGTCCGTCCGGATGTCCGTCTGTCCGTCCGTACGTCCGTCCGGATGTCCGTCCGTCCGTCCGTCCGGATGTCCGTCCGTTTGGATGTCCGTCCGTCCGTCCGTCCGGATGTCCGTCCGTCCAGATGTCCGTCTGTCCGTCCGGATGTCCGTCTGTCCGTCCGTCCGTCCGTCCGGATGTCCGTCTGTCCGTCTGTCCGTCCGTCCGTCCGGATGTCCGTCTGTCCATCCGTCCATCTGGATGTCCGTTCGTCCGTCCGGATGTCCGTCTGTCCGTCCGTCCGTCCGGATGTCCGTCTGTCCGTCTGTCCATCCGTCCATCCGGATGTCCGTTCGTCCGTCCGGATGTCCGTCTGTCCGTCCGTACGTCCGGATGTCCGTCTGTCCATCCGTCCATCCGGATGTCCGTTCGTCCGTCCGTCCGTCCGTCCGTCCGTCCGGATGTCCGTCTGTCCGTCCGTCGGTCTTTCCGTCCGTCTTTCCGTCAGTGGAATGGCCACACGCTTTCGCCGAACACACTTTGGAATGTACAAAGTGTCCTTCAATTTTTTTCTTCCCAGTCAGTACTATCGACAGAAAAGAAGAAAGTCTGAAGAGGTATCATTCACCTTCGAGTCGTCTTAGGCGAATGCATAAAGTACCGTGTTGCTTTTAAGGCGAAAGCCTCTAATGTCTCATACTCGCGGTTACCGTCTGTCCGTGCCCTGGCACGGTGCCAGCTGTGGCATCTCCCCCTCGCACTCTCTCAGCTATCACGTGATGGCACAACGGCGCATAGCAACAGTTGTCCTGCGGCCTCTCCCCCTTACATTCTCTCAGTAATCACGTGATTGCTGAGAGAGTTTAAAAAACCAACAAAAAAAAACAAAAAAGAAAAAGAATCAAGAAAAACAAAAGAAATAAAGTACAAAAAACTGGAAACTAAAAAAAAAGACAAGAAAGCAAATAAAAAAAATGTTGTGGCATAGTTAGTCTAATGGCCACAGGTTTTCGCCGAACACACTTTGGCATTTACAAAGTGTCCTTCAATTTTTTTTTCGAGAGTCACTTCCATCTTTGTTTCATGCTTCCTTCATCAAACCGTTAGCTTCCTTCTTTTGTTTACACACTCATTTATTCGTTAGCTCACTACCTTTCATCATTTTCCCCCGCTCGTTCATTCTTTTAAGAGCGAAGCTTTTCCTTGGTCGAGCCTTTCATGTCCGGGATCCGTGCATGGTAAAGCTTGTGGGCATCATAAACGGGTATGCGCCACAGACATAGGGTAAATCCCACTACTGACCACTGATCCACTAAAAATACAGAAGGCAACAGTTAGCCCAACAAACGGGTATGTGCCACAGAAATCTGTGCGGCCTATGAGAAAACTATGATCATCATGAACGTGTAGGGGACAGAGAAATTGGGTTAACGCCACTAAACACAACTTCCACTAAAAAGGAAGGAGGCAACAGTTAGCCCAACCAAATGGCGTGCGCGTCACCGTAGTCACATCACTGTCACGTGATACTTTGTGGTCATAAAATGTGGTGGCTACACTACCACCTCAAAGCTTAACAAAGAATGTTTAATAAAGTAGTGATACAACATATCGGAGCATCTTAAGTGAAGGCTCCTTTGTAAACCTGTGTTTGAAGGATAGGTCAAGATGCAATAAAACTATACTACCACCTCAAAGCTTAGCAAAGAGTGTTTTATAAAGAACAGTGATGCAACGTATCTGTAAGACTTGCAAGACACCAATTCACCAAGCAACCAATTTCTTGTTTATTGATTTATGGCCTCCGTCATCAATTCCTACTTCTTTTAAGAGACTTCTTCATTGATTTATCTGCTTTTTAGCGTTATGTTTTGACCTTTCATCCAGTTTTACCCTTCTTCCATACACCATTATTCTACTTCTTTGTGCACATCTTTCTGCCTATTCTCCTTTCTCATGAGCAGTCCAGATCCTACTTAACTAGGTACCGTTCACTTATCTTTTTTTACTCCACGCGAATGCAATGGGGTCCCAGTACCTTTTATTGTTTCATCCGTTTCATTTTGTTTCGACTTTTGCGATAAAGCCATAGAAAACGGCGCATGCTTAAACTTCGCCTTTAAGAGTTGAACGCGATAGCGATTTCCTGCCCCGTCTTCATAACTCTGAGTTTCACTTGTCATTATGTTCAGTCGCCCAGCCAGCAAGCCGGTGCAACCCCCTCCCCACACCCACACACACACACACACACACACACACACACACACACACACACACACACACACACACACACACACACACGCACACACGCACACACACCTTTGCGTAACAGTTTCTACCGTCTTCAACAACAGCTTTATAAAGTGTACTCCTTACGTGTGTGTACGAGAACGCGCATACTCATGTGAGTATCGTTTGTAATGGGTGGCGTGCTTTAAACCAGCAGCTATTATGCGCACGACCCTTTTTCGAAGTTACAGTGCACCCACTACGTGTTCGTAAGGAAATACGCGCAGTAATGGGTGGTCGGCTTCAAAACACCGACTCCTTATGCACTTCACATGGTGTGACGCTCGATGGCAATGTACGCTTGTACGATGCGTTACTGCAATACTACATCTCTTACCGTGACGCCTTAAGACAAGACGCCGATGTTTAGTGAAGCATTAAAGGTCATAAACTGTACGCTCTGCTACCTTTTTCCCATCTTTCCTTTCGGTCAGCCCGCTCCTCCCTTGGGTATTCCTTAATTTCCCTCTCATTGATTCAACCTCACTTTCCGCTCTCCACGTTTTCCTCATTCACCTCTTTATCGACGCTGCGTCGAAATCCCTCGCCCTCTTTACGACCTAGTTACTCCTTTTGTTAAAGGAAAGTTTTTCCCTATAACGAGCCTTTCATACAACAGAATGGGGATAACGTGGGCAGCGCTAACGATGATTGCATGGGTGAACGCGGGAGAAAAAAAAATGAAAAAACGAAAGAGAACGCCGCTAGGGTTGTGGAAACGCCAGGTCATCGTTCACGGTCCGGATGCGGGTCTAATAATCAGCGTCTACACGGTCGTTAGGCGAATTCACCGTGCAGTGACTGTAATAGTCTTGAAAGTAGATCAACCATGTTCTCTTTCATTGCTTCTGAAAGAAAATCTCAAGTTTGAAACTCCAAGGAGGTGGTACTCGGGAAGAACTTTGCCCAATGGGTAAGATATTTAACCCACTTGTTCTTTATAAATATTAGCACAGGTGATGGTTGAAGTTTCATCATGGTGAATTATCAAGTGAGAAGCGTTTGAAAGCATCGCTCAAGCGTCACTTCCTGATGTAGCGCAGGGCTGTACTTAGAAGCCGTTAGGGATTTCACTTTGCGCTTCATTTATGACAGAAATGACTTAGAAGTTGTATAGAAATGGCTTGCGCTTCATTTATTACAAAAAAGGCTCAGGTTGTCGCGGCGTGTGCGGTGCTCAGCGATATTTCACAACCAATCAATGATGGACAGCAATTTAGGCGTGCATAAAGCCTGCTAAATGCTGTCGCTTGGGAAACCATGTAGGCGTACCGTTAGGTAATTTCCTTACCTTCTTTTTTTTTTTGTTTGCTTTAATGATGATGCTACAGCTTACTTAAGTCTGGAAACGGCGGGAATTTTCCTTGCGCTTGTCGCATATTTTGTTCGAGATAACTGCCATTGGGCCAGTGCGGCAAATGTACGCAAATGTGTAGGCTATTTTTGTTCTAGATCTTCTACAGTTGTGTTTTGTTTTTTACTTTTCCACGGAGGTTCTGCCCTAGTTAATAAAATTTCTAGAAATATTGCATTGACGCCAATCGATACATCGAATATATAATAATGTTCTTACACTAGTAAATGGTTACGGAGGAACCTTTTCAACGGGATTAACTCTATTTATGTTGTGTGCTTATAATAAAACCAAAAATGTCAGTTTGATAAAATTGCACCATTTTATATTCTAAAACTCCATTTAAGGGTATTTCATAAGGTACGTAAGGACATTAAATTTGTCAGTTGACGCGACGTTCCTCATCTGATCGGCAAATGTCGCTTTCATTTATTGACATAAATAATACCGTGAATCACCTTACGTATAACCTTAAGCACATAATTCAACGCTCAGTCAATTGCATTCAAGCTGATGGTGTGAGTAGGGCCATAAGTCGTATCGCCACAAAGGGTTGATGCATTGGTGTCGAGAGCAATTGTAACTGGTCTACGTAACGGATGGAAAAGAAGATGGAAAAAAGCGCGAAAAAAAATACAAAAAAAAGTAGGACTAATCGACGAAAACTACAACACAAGCGCATATGTAGTTTCCTTCGACTTGTCCTACGTTTCTTCGCGCTTTTTTCCATCACGAATTACTGACTCGCCCAAGAGTCTATCCGAAAAAAGAAGAAGAATACGATGTCGTCTGGTATACGAAGCATAAAATCTGTGACCGATATGAAACTTCCGGAGCCCGCTGACCCTTTCATTTACGCTCGATGAGTTGATGCCGATTTGCTCGAATCCTGCCAAAAAAAGAGAAAAAAGCACAAACATATAGACACGTTTGTACCTACAGTTAAAAGCAACGCAGCAAAAGCAAAAGAAGTTTTGTTGGTGCCCTGAACATGCTTTGATTGATGCAGGGGCCTTAAACGAGTAAAACAGAAGGATCACCATAATGTAGAAGCGATCATCGGCAAAGCGACTCTGGTTGCTACTATAAACCTTGCGGCTTATACGTCATTTTTTCTAAGCGTGGTAGGCATGAGCTCGCATCGGCCAAGAGAAGCAACGTCGAAGGCCGTCGGGCTTTGTCCCTTAGGTAGGCACTGCTTCCTTTCTCTGCCACTGTTTTGAGAAGTTTTAATTTTGTTTGTGTGTGTGTAGTTTGGGGAGTCATATTGCTTCAAATAGTGCTGCAGTTGACTGCCCTGTATGGTTGCGGTGATTTCACAGACTGACACTAAATTGGATGTTCACTGCTCGTGCGTAAAATAGCTATGGTTACGGTTGCCAGATGTACGCGATGCTCCAGACAACCTGCTATGCCGCCTGTTATTTTCGTCTTGTCAATTCACGTCGTGTCAAGTTGTGGACGTGTGAATAGTACAAGTTGCTATAACTAATATAAGCACGAAGCGTTGATACATGGATGACGCAGTCAAATTGTGATGCAACGTAGGCGTCACGTGAGCTTTCACTCCAGCCTCCTGGCGTTTAACCTGTCCATTTCAGCTTTACGAGGCACCGTATCATCTTCTCGGCATTTATGGCTTTGTCGTCTATTGCCGCCACAATGTCGTATAGCTAAATTCGTCACTGCTTCCCGCACTCACCGTTCTTTCGTAATAACTGTAGTAAAAATTACACCATCTCCCGCTAAAGGGAACCATGTGTAGATGTGAAGCAGCGGGCGCTAACGCTTACACTGGCGGCGGCGTTGACGCTGGCGTTCATCGCAGCGTTGCGCAATAGAGAAAACTGGGGAGGCGCAAAGCACGCAGTGATGGAGTGGTGTTTCCTACTGGAACATGCCAATCGCTGCTAATGGGCAATGAGAGACAGAAGACTCCGACTGGACACAGAGACCCGCAGTCCGCTTTTAGTTAACGCGCACGCTGCGAATTTTTATTGTTCAACAACGCACAGGAGAAATCTCTCACCGGCACCACATTGCAGGTCAAGATCCATTGCCATATATACGGGGTGGCCAGTGAACGGTTGTGCAGCGCGAGCAGTCGGTTTTTTCAACAAAGAAACTCGCTAGCAGACGCTGCCTGCGTTCGGGCCTCCATGGCCCGAAAGGTAACAATTCGTGATGCAGTGGCACCCTCTCCTCTACTTTCTCCTCTCTCTCACATCACTGCTCACCCTCACTTCACCTTTCCGTCCATTTCCTATACTATACTATACTAAGAAAGGGGAAAAGACAACCACCCGTTTGTAGCACGAAGCCACAAGGAAATCCGTAAGGATTTGTCAGAAAAAAAAGCTTCTTAGTTGCCGAAGAATTCGTCCTGGTCCGGGGTTCGAACCCGGGACCAACGCCTTTCCGGGGTGGTCGCTCTGCCAATTGAGCTAACCAGGAAGCTAGCGATTGGCAGCGCGTGGGCGAATTCATCGACAACTCGAAACACATGGACACAAGTAATGCAAATGAGCTCTGCGGAAACCCGCAAGGTGGCGGAAAGGTTAAGAAAGGGAAAACCCTTCCGCCACCTTTCTTAACCCTTCCGCCACCTTGCGGGTTTCCGCAGAACTCATCTATACTATACTATACTATACTATACTATACTATACTATACTATACTATACTATACTATACTACAATGTACTATACTATACACGGCTATGCTATGCTCTACGCTTTGCCACCTTCTCACTCTCACTTCCCTTTTCAACCATCTTGATACCGTAACAATTAGATCAATGTGACGGGGGAGATGAAGGAGGAGACGTGGGCGAAATCTGCGCCACATTTCGTGCCGCCATCAATGGCAGGGATAGGGATTCTGTTCCGGTCGTTATCTTTCCTTGTCCTCGTCGTTCACTCATGACACTCTCTCGAGAAATAAAAACAGGGCAAATGACAGAAAACGCGTTCTCCTGGAAACGCCCGGACGCACCCTTCTTGTCACTGTGCGGCTGGGCTTTGACCGTTGGACCCTTCTATTCAGGGGAACGTCCCAAATCGTTCTTTTACGACGCACGCCGCCATCATCGCCCTTCGTTGTGTTCTTTCTAGCCCTGGTCGCCCTGAAAGCCCGACTGGTGAGGGTGGACTATTATCAAAAGCACGTTGGCGGAGTAAGAGAAAAGAAATGATAACGGAAGGACATGTCAGGTCGAGGTTCAAGCAAACGTACTTAACGCCGATGGAGCAGCGATTACCTGCGCTAATTGCTGTCGTGCCTCGCTTACACAGAAGACATAGTAATGCGCCTTTCATCGCTTCTTTCATTCTGCGAGATGGAAAGACGGAGCTTGATGATTCTGTCTGGACAACATTGTCAACGGTGTCTCTCGGTCTTGTTCAGTGAGTGGAGACGATTTGCTGAACGAGCGTTTCATTTTCTCTCGCTTTCTTGCGCTGTGCTTCAGTCGACTGCACGTTCGTGGTTTTTCCATTGACGCTCTTTTTGCTCCTTGTCGTGTCGTAATTCATCAGGCATTACAGTTTTCTTCCAGTCATTAAGTTATAGGGGTGAAGGAGCACAAATTATTGTGGGGTTAAAAGGCTTATTTTTAATACCTCCTCAATTTTGTCTTTCTCTGTGCTTCTAATGGAAGGGACATGTATGCCCAGGAAAACAAATCCAGGAAGTTTGAGTATTTTGAGTATTTTGTGAGGGACCTGCGGGCAGCCAAAGCGCCACGCCCTTTTTCTTTTGCTTACCAATAACTGCTTTTTGTATGGTCAGTGGTTCGTGTCCCGTAGCTGGGTGCGAAAGAACTATAGCTCCCTATTCATATGAGCATGCAATGCAACTAAGCACATCAATAAACCAAGAAATAAATAAATAAATAAATAAATAAATAAATAAATAAATAAATAAATAAATAAATAAATAAATAAATAAATCAGTCAATCAATCAATCAGTCAACCAATCAATCAATGACACTATAAAAATAGCTGCCCTTGATATTTCTCAACAGCGGTCACTGTTTCCTTTTGCTTTATTCATTTCTCCTGCCAAGCATTTTTACTCCTTCGCCTATGAGGTAATGTAGATTATAAAGTGTTTACCAAGGGTGGTTACTCGTTTTAAATGTTTGTGCTTAGGTGGGCGTATATATTTTTGCCAAATGATCGGCTCCCTTAAAACGCGATTATGATCACCCCGGAAAGTTCCGGCCTCGGCTTAACATGAAATATACTTTGTCGCCCATTTCTGTGGTGGTTTGTGTATAAGGCTTGTATAAACCAGCTAGCAGTATTTCTTTTTGTTTTTAATTGTTAAAGAAAAAAATACGTTTTATTGTAACGGCTGTATTTTTTATTTATTATTTTTTTTTTGTGATATCGCATGTGTTCAGACACAGCTTAAATAATATAGACTGAATCTGCACCAGCTCGCTCAACTGTCACTGCTAGTTCTGAAAAATAAAGCTGAAATTTTGAAGAAAGAAGTGTGCATCGACTAAAAAAAGGAACAAAAAGTTAACTATGACTAGGAGGTTCAAGAAGATGGCTCTGTAGGAGAGAATAAAAAAAAACAACCAGAATATAAGTATAGTTAATTCACGAAGTGATAATAAGTGCCCGCTCTTATAGACTGTTGCTCTAAAAAATCCTAACACTTGAGAAAGCTGTATTCTTCAATTCGTTCGGCAAGAATTAGCATCGATAAGACCAAATCTCGGCTCGATAAAGTAATTTCAGCAGCCACAGTGGTGAGTGAAATGTTTACAGGTAGATACCATGGCTTTGGTGGACGCTATTGATGTAGCACTTTCTCGACACGTTCTTAATAATTTCCGAGAATTAATAATAATTCTTTTGGGGATGCTACGTTTCAAACTGTGTAGTTATGCATTGCAAAAAGTGGTTTCGGAAATTCGTGTCGTCGTTGAGCAACTGTCAGATAAAGTACATGGTTGGCCACATTCGAGCAAGAGATCTCATCACTATTCATGAGCTGATGATTTAAAAAAAATAAAAAGAATATTATTTATTTTGTTTATTGGTACAACTGTTATGTGTCATGTTACGAGCATCGTTTTGGTTCTTTGCAGTAAATGTTGCAGTTATGTGGAATTGTTTTCTAATTGGCTGTTTATCCTTATGTACCAAACATGGTGCAAATAACATGAGCCAAATTTTACTTTCACTGTTCCAAACAATCGGGCTTAAAAATTTTCTATCTTCCCGGAATCTTTCGCCCAATAAGCTGTTCCGAACCGCGTAAACAACGAATTCTCTATACGAATAATAAATGCGCTACCTAATGGAGCGCAGGAAAAACTATTACACTGCGTTGCCGATCGCCAACGACTACAACACACCGCCCCCCTACAGGAAATTAAACGTGTCCCGTGTTTCGAGCAGCTGCGAGCCATTAAGGTAGAGCGTTTTCCCGCAACGGGAGCGTGCACCTGGCCGTGGTTTATTTTCCGTCCGCGTTTCTCCTCCCTCCTTTTCTCCAACTCCCTTAAAAGTGCCGGCAACTCACCACCACCGGCCCTTAGCAGCCGTTCGTTCATGGAATTTTGAAAGCAGCACCGAACCTTCGCGTGGCGGCACGTGGCTGTTATGAGCACCGCGTTAAATAATTCAGCACTGCGGCTCCGGGGGATGTTCTCGCTTTTCCCTAATTCAGCGCTTTTTTTAGGGAAGTGCGGAAAGCGGTGTGTGTGGAGCTACCTGTACCGGTGTTTCTAACCTTATTTTCTTTACGCTTTTTTCGCGTCTAGCACTCTTCCGACACGTAAAGGCCGAATGTTTAACAGGCAGCAGTACAGGGAACACGTTGTCAGTAACGATCTTTCCCTCACCACATCCCTTATTCCCTACTTCTTTCCCAGCAACGTGGGAGAGCACTTCGCGCTGCAAAAACGACGTTATTAATTTTGTGCGGAGCCCGCATAACCCTTGCAACCTCATCTATATGCCTTTCCTGTAGTCCGCCTGCATATGCTTCCGCAGTGGCTGGACACATTAATTCTCCGTTGGCCCTTTATATTGTCGTAGTGTTATTTTTCGTTTTTTTTTTTTTTTTTTTTTTTTTTTTTTTTGACAACGTCCTTCAGTTCACCCCATTTTATGCCTCGTGAACTTTTCATACCGCGCTTCTGACCCGTGCAGCGGGAACTGCTAATTATCGTATCGTAATTAATTTCAGAAAGACAACCTTTATCGCACTGACTACGCGCCTCAAAAGTGCAGAAAGGCCAGCTCATGTGCGGGGACTGTCGGCAGTGCGGTTGCCCTCCGACATCCATCTGTCTCGGTACGGTGCTTGTATCTTTCTTTGTGTCAGCTTTTATTTAATCATTTCTTTTATTCTGCAGTCATTAACGGGGAAAATATACAACCCCGATGTGTAATTAGGGCAGAGATTGAGCCATCAAGCTCGCCTTTAATAAAGGGATGTAAATTACTTTTTTGTTTTCTACAGGCGCCGAGGAAAGAAGTTCATGTTAAAGCATTGGCCGCGTATCTGCGTGCTTCGCTGCAAATGTCGTCGAAAGACGATAGTCTCGTGCCGGCCGTACTACTATGTTTTGCCTTGCCTCAGACAGCGCCTACTCTACGTTGAATTGGCCGCATCTGGCTGGCGTTGATAAAATAGAGGAGGCGCTGCGCGAGATATGGACGCCATTAAAAAAAATTACACCATCGCAGGAGGTCCCGCCTGCGGTTTGTAACCTTGGGACCTCCTCCTGCATATTCACCTGCAATGTACTACATTTTGACGCTCCTAATAAATATTGATTGATTGATTGATGTGTAGATGTGAAGCAGCGGGCGCTAACGCTTACACTGGCGGTGGCGTTGACGCTGGCGCTATCGCAGCGTTGCTCAGGAGAGAAAACTGAGGAGGCGCAAAGCACGCAGTGATGGAGCGGTGTTTCCTACTGGAACATGCCAATCGCTGCTAATGGGCAATGAGAGACAGAAGACTCCGACTGGACACAGAGACCCGCAGTGCGCTTTTAGTTAACGCGCACGCTGCGAATTTTTATTGTTCAACAACGCACAGGAGAAATCTCCCACCGGCACCACCTTGGAGGTCAAGATCCATTGCCATATATAAGGGATGCACAGTGAACGGTTGTGCAGCGCGAGCAGTCGGTTTTTCCAACCAAGAAACTCGCTAGCAGACGCTGCCTGCGTCGGCGTCACGAGGCGAATAGAGGGGGGGAGCGTAGGAGAGGAGAGAGAGAGAGGGGGGGGGGGACGCGCATGCGCAGTGGGGTGTGGAAGCTGTGGGCAGGGATGCCTAGAGGAGAGAGGGGGGGAGCATAGGAGGGGAGAGAGGAGGGGAGGCGCATGCGCAGTGAGGGTGTGGTTGCCGCGGGGAGGGATGCCTAGAGGAGAGAGAGGGGGGGAGGAGGTTTTTTTTATTTTAATTTTTTGAAAGGGTCTGCGCATGCGCAGTAAGGGAGGCCACGCCGCACACCACCACCGGATTAAGCTTCGCCATAAGATGCTTCACATCTAAAACATGAGCTTGTGCTGAACCAAGGGCATTACACCGTGACCAAGAGCCACTGCCAGCGGCAGCACAGCGTCGCATTTTCAGCGCAGCCTAAGAAACACTAGGGTCTTTAGAATTGCGTACCTATGTATTTTCTACTAAAAGAACACACGACCTGACACCTACATATTAATGTTGCGCCTGAGGTATGCGCAGTATTTGCTTTTTGATCGAATATGTTCACAGGTATGCATGATAACACCAGTTCAAGGATGGCTGGGCGTTCAGAAAGTGGTTAAACTTTGGCCGAGTAGCTGAATCGGGTCACGGACAGACAGACAGACAGCCAGGCCAAAATTTTTCGTTGAAGTATCCCAAGAAAGACTATCGTCTCTAAAAGTTAAAGGTACTGTTATGAACGTAGTATTAAGGCTGAAAGGTAATATATTTGATTGAAGAGTAATATATTGAAGAGTAATATATTTGCAGTGAGTGCAGAATACATCAACGCTCGAGGAATACTACAAGGATCGCACGGAAGATCACGTGGAAAGACCACTGGCGTGTCACCTTGTTTGTTTTTTTTTGTGAGGTGGCTGGAGCTGAGGTGGGGGGGGGGGGGGGGGATCTTATAAGCACAACACCTATTTGATCACCCGAATTTTATAAGAAATATGCGTGGTACACTCGGACCTTGCTAGCATTCTTAAAAAATTACACCATCTCCCGCTAAAGGGAACCATGTGTAGATGTGAAGCAGCGGGCGCTAACGCTTACACTGGCGGCGGCGTTGACGCTGGCGCTCGTCGGAGCGTTGCGCAGGAGAGAAAACTGGGGAGGCGCAAAGCACGCAGTGATGGAGCGGTGTTTCCTACTAGAACATGCCAATCGCTGCTAATGGGCAATGAGAGACAGAAGACTCCGACTGGACACAGAGACCCGCAGTCCGCTTTTAGTTAACGCGCACGCTGCGAAAATTTTTATTGTTCAACAACGCACAGGAGAAATCTCCCACCGGCACCAGCATGGAGGTCAAGATCCATTGCCATATATACGGGGTGGCCAGTGAACGGTTGTGCAGCGCGAGCAGTCGGTTTTGTCAACCAAGAAACTCGCTAGCAGACGCTGCCTGCGTCGGCCTCGCGAGGCGAGAGAGGGGGGGCGGGGAGCGTAGGAGAGGAGAGAGAGGGGGGACGCGCATGCGCAGTGGGAGTGTGGGCGCCGCGGGCAGGGATGCCTAGAGGGGGAGAGCGTAGGAGAGAGAGGGGGGGGACGCGCATGCGCAGTGGGAGTGTGGACGCCGTGGGCAGGGATGCCTAGAGGAGAGAGGGGGGAGCGTAGAAGGAGAGAGGAGGGAAGGCGCATGCGCAGTGAGGGTGTGGTTGCCGCGGGGAGGGATGCCTAGAGGAGAGAGAGAGAGGAGGTTTTTATTTTTATTTTTTTTGAAAGGGTTTGCGCATGCGCAGTAAGGGTGGTCACGCCGCACACCACCACCGGATTAAGCTTCGCCATAAGATGCTTCACATCTAAAAACCACAGAACACTTCACTTAAAACGACCAAACCATTTGAGATGCTATGTTCACAATTGTGTACGCCACTTGTTTTGGCTATATTATCAACTAGGGGCTAAGAATGAGCAAGACATATCGAGCACTGGATGATTTTGCAGTGTACTGTTGCGCATGATCATTTCGCTGAAGGCACTACCACGTTGTACGAGTCGTTCAATGTGCCGCTTCCTCCAAGCCATGTGAAAAGCTTGCTATTTCTTCGCTCAAACTGCACATAACCAAAAAGGAATTTGCACTATATTTCTAGCTTAAGACTTCTTTCAATTTATGCCCGAACAGAGCATCAATGACATCAGCTTTCTGGCAATAGACTATTGAGTGCCTTGAAATAACGTTATTCGACACATTTACACACAGTTCTTCATAGGTGGCGTCTGCAAGGGCAAAAGTTTGGGTGGTAGGTATGGATTGATGTTAAAACAAAATGGATGTGCAAACACGTATGAAAGTGAGAAGATAAAAAAAATATAAAAACCGATTATCAAAACGCCCATCGTGATGGAATAAATCTGCAATAGTATGGAAAATGTGCACTTTTGAGGTTGGGGGGAGTGTGTGCGAAGTATTCGCATACATGCGTTAAAGTGGGCAGTTGCTGATTTGTAGAAGCCAACTTGTCGAAGCGTTTCCTCCAGAGAGAGTTCAAGAATATTCATCTATTAATGAGTTGCACATATCAGGCACGATTAGGTAGACACGACCTCCTCAATGCTGTTCACCGCGTGTTTACAGGAAGTATTCAGGGCCCTAGATTGTGAGGACTTAGGGATGTGAGTTAATGGAGAGTAACTTCGTAGCGTGCGATTAGCTGACGACGTTGCATTGATGAGAAACTCAGCGGAAGAATTAGAACTCATGATTACTGAATTGGACAAGGAAAGCAGAAGAATAGGTCTGAAAATTAATATGCATAAAACTAAAGTAATGTGCAACGGTCTCTGGAGAGAACAGGGCTTTGCGATAGGCTGCGAGACACTGGAAGTTGTAAAGGAATACGTCTACTTAGGACAGGTAGCAAATGAAATAACTAGGTGAAGAAGGAAGAGGCTGAGCACATCTGGCAAGCATTCTCAAATCATGAATGGTACTTTAACATTATCCCTAAACAGAAAGGCGTATAAAAGCCGCATCTTACCGGTACTTACCTGCGGAGGAAGAAACATGAAGGCTTACATAGAGGGTCAAGGATATTATAGTTAAGGATATCATAGAGGGTTCAGGATATCATACACGAGTGTAATGGATATCAGAGTTGAAATCAAGCAGAAAAAATGGACATGTGCAGGGCACCTAGCGCGTTGACAGTTTAACCGCTGGTCATTAAGGATGACTGACTGGATTCCGAGAGAAGGCAAACGCGCAAGGGGGAGACAGAAAGTTAGGTGGGTGGATGAGATTAAGAAGTTTTCCGGGTACAACGTGGCAGCAGCAAGCACAGGACCGGGTTGAGTTGCGGAACATGGGAGATGCCTTTGCCCTGCAGGGAGTGTAGTCAGGCTGATGATGACATATCCGACTCTTGGGTGGCTTTGAGTTTTGGCAGGGTTTCTTTGACGAGAATGTCGACCGAGGGAACAAGCGACACACTTATTATCAAGCAAAAAAGATACAAAGAAAAGCAGAAACTGAGAGTATGCAACCGGTGCAGCTTGAGAAACGCCCGAAAAAGCGCCCAGATAACGCGGATCCAGAAATCTTTGTCACGGAGAGCGCATCACTCCCCTTTCAAGCTTCCGTGTCTCCTCAACCTCCGCATGCTCCATCCCATACATTCCCAAGCGTCTCGGCTCAGCTAAAAAAAGGTCTTGCTGATGTCAGCACGCTGGTAAGCGTCATTTGGAACCGGCAGACACGAGTCGCATTGAAAACTGTGTGGGTGCGCGGTGTCGCGATAACGCCAACGCGCTCACTTCCACTCGTGTGTCCAAACTTTTGATGGCTGTCCTTCGCATTCAACTAGTTCAACAAACATCGCTTTCGCAGAATACACGTCCCGCCGGTGAAGGAGGACGGCGCGCGTCCATCACGCGTCGAGAAGAGAGAGCGGGAAAGTCCACGTGCTCTCGGGTCCGTCTCCATTAGGGAAACGCATTTCCCTTCTTCCCGTTTGGCATCCCTTAAAACGCGTGCGGCGCTGGTTTGCCATACGACGTGCGCTGTCGTCCGTGTGTGCTGCTATAGGGGGCCCCCGTGTTGCCTGCCTGCTTCGTCGTGACGGTTGACAGTTCGCCGCCCTCGCTTTCCGGTTTTAGCACCTAGCTCTTTCGGACAGGGAAATGAAAAAAGAACTGGGGAAAGTAAAAAGGAAAGCAGCTGGACACGTGTCGCCAATCGCGGCCTCCCTGACTGTCCGCGTTGGCAATACGAACTGTCCGAACCCCTAGAGCTGCTTTTTTCCGGCCCAACGGCATTTATTGAAAGTTACGTGAGAAAGTTCCAGTTAACCATCCGACAGTTAACGTCTCATTCGACTGGCTGTTGTCACAGGTCACACTATATTGGTTTGAGCGTGTAGACATCAACGTATACCATCGTCACACTTATGATTATAATTGCCAATATCACCATCTACAAGTATCCGCATACCCCAGTCGCTTTCTCTTTTGTATTATTACGAATCTCAGTATCGATGTTGATGTGTGAACGCACCTGTGTTTATATATATATATATATATATATATATATATATATATATATATATATATATATATATATATATATATATATATATATATATATATATATATATATATATATATAATGGTCTTACAGTTCCAGTCTACAAGAGGTATTTCTCCGCGACCAAGTCTTTACGCTTAACGTGCATCGCGCCTCGGGGTCATTTCAGAAGGAGGCCAGGCGCGACCACGCACTCACGTACACCTACACACGAATTATCCTTCGCAGGTGCGAGTCCCACAAACACGCACAGAGAGAGCGAGAGAGAGGGACGTTGGATACCGAACATGCAGTCATGATTGACTTCTTGTTACACTGCCTGGCTGGGATATCGAGCCTACGTTTATAGAAGGGCGGTCATCTTCATTCATGTCATCTGTGTTCCCTGGCAGCTTTTTTTTTTTTCACTTATTCCCGCCATTTTGTTCTCTACGCTAGCTTCGGTTGACCACGTAATTGTCCCTTTTTATTCCGCATGGCCTTTATTGTCGTTCTTTTATATCCCTTTTTATTTTCCTGCGCATGCACCATTTCCGGCGAGCGTCCCTGCAACGAATTATTGAATACTGTGTGAATTGAATATTGCCTATCCATATTTGTTACAGCGCAGGGACGAGTACGCAGAAAAGGGGCAATAGGAAAAGGGTGCAAAAAAAAAGGGGTTTTGTCCCGTTTTTGCTTCTTTCGGCTTTGTCTTTTTTATTATATATACTGTTCTGTCACAAGTTTTGCATTCCATGCTGCCGTTGATAGTAATGTTTCGCAATTGTGGCCGGTAAGTTCCGTTTCCTTTGTTTGCTTTTGTTTCTTTCGATCAGAATTACCCATTCCCTGTTCGAGTCACCCATAGGCAGCAGTTGGGTATGGCTCATCTACGAAACTGTGTCCATAGTCAATTACCGACAATCAAGCGCAACAAAGTTGTTAGCCAACTGAGCTGCTATTGAGTTGAGGTCAAATGAACAAGACGTTACTGCTATAGCAGTGGGTATCCGACGCTAGTCAACATATACCATTATTTATCCAGTGTCTGATGCTACTAGCCATTACATTAGAGTGCTAGTCCAAATTCTCCAAGCTAGCCCTTCCTGACCAGTACTAAGGCATGTTTAGATATAATAGAGACACGAGCACCCAGTGACACTGTTGTTTCTCTCCCCGAGAACTTCCGGTCAAGCAATTACTTCCGGTTTTCCGAATATTCAGAAGAAACCTTGTAAAAAATTGAAATCCATGGTTCTTGGACAAGTTAAGGGCTACATTGGACATAAGTATATGGCATAGGAGCAAAAGTTTACTTAACGGCTAGTTAACTGTAAGAATATATAATGCAAATCAGTTGATTTAGGCCATTGAAAGATTGAGAGTACTCGTGTGCATCTGAGCAGCCTGGCGGAGCAGATCTCAACCACGTGCTAGTTTGTGCGTAGCCTCAGAGATCCGTGTCGGTAGCGCGCGAAACACAAGGTTAACGAACGCCCACGCACGAGTGTCACTACCAGACATCTAAGTCAAGGATTAGGTTGGCCTGCAATTATTTTAACTAAAAAGTAATACTTTGCACCCAGGCACCTTTATGCATTGCTTAGCGAACGCTAGTCGAAGTAGTAGCCGCAGTTTAACTAAAACTATATAGATTAACCTGCGCTAACTTATACCGGTAGTATGCGAGTAAGTACGGTAGTTAAGGGGAGATGCGATTCGAAAAACGCGTTTTTTCCAAAATGACGTATTTTTTGTTTTTATTTGCTTTCACAAGTTTAGTTCCTCTACTTTAATGACAAAAAAAACTCAAGATTGTAATTAAACTCGAAGTAGGTTAAAATCGATTTTAAAGAGCACAAGGTGGCTACTAAAAACTAAAAAGAGCTCATTGTCTAGAGTCCCCTGGAAATCGTCATTTGGCTGCTTACCAATGCATTTCGCATGAGCAGTTCACCAAAGCAACATGCTAAAAATAACCATGATTCCCAAGCTCTCGTGATGAAAGAAACCATTTTATCTCCCCTTAACTTAAATTAGGTTCAAAATAATCGTAGCATATCGTCACGCAATGTGTACAGAAGATGCCATGGAATGCGTTGTCTTCGCAAAACGAAAGCCCGTCTCCTCCTCTCCCCTCTCCACGGGGACTCGCAGTGCCGGAAAGAAACATTCATTCCGGAGCTGGCGAGAAAAAAGAGGGTGAGACGTCTGATGACGCTAATTGCGAGGATTGCGCGACAAAACGGAAGACCGCTTTTTCCCATTGTCCTCTCGGCTGTCGCGATTCGGTTTGGTTGAGCCCGGGGCGAGAGATATGGCAGTTACGCTCCGAGCCTCATTAGTCGCGCACCGCCCCGCGTGAAATAGCGAGACCGGACTCGTTTTTGCGTCCATTATATATGTTCTTTCGTCTCTATCCGTTTAACAATCGAGCTGTCTTCCCGCAGTTGTTTTCTTTCTTTCTTTCTTTCTTTCTTTCTTTCTTTCTTTCTTTCTTTCTTTCTTTCTTTCTTTCTTTCTTTCTTTCTTTCTTTCTTTCTTTCTTTCTTTCTTTCTTTCTTTCTTTCTTTCTTTCTTTCTTTCTTTCTTTCTTTTCTTCAAGACGAAGCTAAATGTGACGATAAAGAAGTTTGTATTTGCGCTTGTTTTGAATGGGCTGTGTACGCGAAGCGTTGATACGTCTTTTTGCTCGCCTATAGCTATGTTGTTGTTTTTTAACAATGTAATACATTAGGTAGCGAGTAAGCCTGGGTATCGGGAGCATTTTTCTTCCGGCGAATATGTAGAAAAAGAATCTCAAGCGACGTACACTAGGACCGACGAACTGTCATGTACCACTACGATCGAGACGAAATATGCGCCGTTCCTCCATGTCGGTGGCTGTAAGGGGAGAGCGTATTATTAATTTGCGCGAAACTAAGGAAAGACTCTTTTTCCACTTTCAAGTAAAAGGAAGGCGCTTTAAGGTAATGACTACCTCATCTAGTGTTGTGTAGAGCTTAAATAAATATTGATTTGAAATATTTTTCTAGACACAAAGAGACAACGGGGAGACAAGTGCTTTAAATGTGTGGCGTGCCCACTAAGGCCTTTGTTCCGTACCAATGCTGCTAACTTATGTCGGCGTACAAACCGGAAGAAACATCCAGGTTTCTAAATTTTTTGGTGTGCTTAGAAAAATGGTGGATTATTTAGCGTAATATACCTTCTCTACTATGGGAGAGCAGTGGGCCATCCCGAAAATAAGCATGGTAAATGTTCCATTAAATTTCAATTAATGAGAACTAACAGACAATGATGCCAAGGAAAGTATAGGGGATGTTATTAGAAGTAATTGTAATGCAAATGTGAAGAAAGAAAAAGTGTGCGAAAAGATAACTTGCCACCGGCAGGGACGGAACCTGCGACCTTCGAATAACGCGTGTGATGCTCTACCACTGAGCTCCTGTGGCGGTCATCCCTCCGTCCACTTAATAGACGATTTTCCGCAGCTGGTGTGTTTAACCCAAACTAGATGGCGCCACTACTGCGCCGTGGCCGTCTCCTACAGCGGCCGTCTCCATGCCATGGCCCTTGGCAGCGCTGCTCAATATGTCTCCATCCGCGTCGCGTCGTCTGCTCGGCGTCCCAGTAGCGTCTGCGCGTACGCGAGTAAAAACGAGCAGACGGCAGCGCCGAAAAAGTCAACATGGCGACACCTATGGATGCAGTTCCCTTCGGCCTCGAATTTATCACGTCGTCGTCCTGCGCTGTGTGGCCCGTAAGTTCATAACCTACGCATTTATTTGCTTTATATTTACGTCCTGAAGATTTGAGAGCAATGTATTCGTCGGCATTTTGCAGTGTTTTCAAGATTCATTCTCAAATTCTCGGAGACAAGGCTTAGCAGGCATGGCTAAACAAACACAACTAATCGCGATAATAAAAAGAGAACATACGTGCTTGAGATAACACGAAGCGATAGCTGATTTCACCACTTATTTATTACTGGGAAGAGAGTGGGTGAGTAGCGAGCGCGAGCTCGGATCGAAGCGGGCGGTCGCATCTGCATGGGTGCTGCCATGTTGGCGCTTACGGCCACGGCCACTTCGCTGGCCCAATGCATTGGCTGGGGCAACTTGCTCGGGGAAGGCCAGTTAGGGTCACGTGATCAAACATGGCAGCGCCCCTGCTCCGCTGCGGAAAATCGTCTATAGGGTATATATGAGCATTCAAACGTGGGAACGTCAGTCAGCGCCACCTGTCGCCATTGCGGCGAGTGTGGAACACTCTTTTTGCCTTTCTGGTGTCACGTAGCAAGTTATGTTTTCGTACCCTTTTCTTTCTTCACATTTACATTGCAATTATTTCTAATAACATCCCCTATACTTTCCGTGGCATCATTGTCTGTTAGTTCTCATTAATACTGTGTTTAACAAAGCAAACGAGCCCCTTAAACTTACACTTCTTTCCTTCATTAAATTTGAATAGCTTTGATGTAGCGCGGAAGATACACGGACCCGAGGAGGCACAAAAAGACACTACAAAGCGCTACTAGCAACATGTTTATTCTCAAAAATCATGCCACATATATACTACCACCGCCAGCCAGACAGTTGAACATGTGGTATCACTCAGAACATGCGCGAGAAAACGGCTCAACTTAAGTGGAAGTCACGACAAGGATGCAGTCGTAAATCAGCGCTTGCGCAAAAACCCCCACCTTCTTCAGTGACAATGCTATCGATGACTTGCGAACGCGGAACTCACCAAGTACATCGATATGTTCGGCTTCGACGATCAGACGTGTGACCTCTTCTTTATATCGACCTACAGCGACTGTGTTTTGAAACAAAGGTTGGCAACCACACGCGTGAACGTGGAGTGCAAGAAACCCTTCAGGCGCACATTTATTAGACTTGTAGTTATGCTCTCTCAATCGGTCATTCACGCACCTGCTGGTTTGGCCGATATAATATTTTCCACACGAGAGCGGAACGAGATAAGTTGCGAATCTCTCGCAGTCAACAAATTTACAGGCTTTTTTGTGCAACCAACTTTTTCAGCTCGACCTGACAGTTGTAAGCCCTGTTTCATTGAGCTCGCTAATGGACGCTATCGGCGTGTTTTTGCTGTCGCCGGCGTCCAAATACTGTATTCATTCAACTTGAAACTTATTGTTGGGATGTGCTTCAGTTTGCACAATGGACAGCTAACTACGCTACCATAGTAGATTGCTTACAGTACTCTGGAAGTTGTAAGCTTGTTTTGTTGCGACAGCAAATATGTGGACGTTCGCGGCGCGTTTTTGCTGTCGCCGTCATGTCTAGCGCCGGCGACAGCAAAAACACAACGCGAGCGTCGACGTATTTGCTGTCGCAATAAAGGTGGATTACAACTTCCAGAGTACTATAAGCAGTCTACTATGGGATCGTGTTTAGCTATCCCTTGAGCATACTGAAACACATCAACACCGATTGAACACATTATTTAGATCCGTCAGCTCATGTAGCAAACGTGCACTGCCTATACCGCGGAGAACCTCCGAAGAAGTTTCAGCCAACTGCAAGAAATTTTTGCGGATATACCTTACATTATCGCGAAATTAATAAAATGTTCATTTAAAGATAACGAAACATGCAGAAACGCGTACCGCCTTTAACCTCACTACGCTGTTAACGCATGCTATACTCTGATCTTGAGGTTTTAGGTGCTGTAGCAAGGAAGTAGCTACTTCACTGCGTCATCACGGCCTCGGCGGCCGCATTTTCTATAGCGCCGAAAATGGTCCAGGCCCGTGTGCTTAGATTTAGGGGCACGTTAAAGAACGCCAGGTGGTCAAATTTTCCGAAACACTCCACAACTGCATCTCTCATAAATATATCGTGGTTTGGGACGTTAAACCCCAACAATTATTAGGGGCGAAGCTCCTTAGGGCCTAGCCTTGTCGTCGTCCACATCCGTCACGGGGGGATTTGTGGATGTGAGACACCAAAAAAGGTTTAACAATAGACTAATGTCAATCATAATTGTGACAGAACAGTATAAAATACCTAGAAACACAAACACTTTATACTAGTCGGCGACTTAAAACGTACACATTATGGACCTTAGGGCCTAGCTTTGTAGTCGAAGCTCACTGTCCGCTGTCATGGTGGTTAGAAAACCATTGCTATAGTCGAAACATGTGTGCATGTGAATAAAAAAAAGGTTTACAATAGACGAACAACAATTATAATTCTGAAGCAACAATATAAAACACCTACAAGTACAAGACCTTCATACTGGTCGGCGACTTCAACGTAAACATTATGGACCTTAGGACCGAGCTTTGTCGTCGACTCTTTATGTCACTTTATGTCGCTCACTTAACATTATATGGGGCGACGCTCGGGTAACATATGTGAGACACAAAAAAAGGTTTAACAATACACTAATATCAATCATAATTGTGACGGAACAATATAACACCTACAAGCACAAACCCTTTATACTAGTCGGCGACTTCAACGTAGATATTATGGACCTTAAGACCTAGCTTCGCCCACTCATCATCATTCACTTCGTGGAGGTGCGTGGATTTTTATTATTGCTTCATGGAGGCTACTTAGGTTCGGCCATGAACCTAAGTAGCTCTATATGATCATTATCACACATGTTAAGTTAAAGGGATGCAACCAAATGAAACATCACATATGTCTTAACTTATTCCCCGTGACAAACGTTTTCCTGATTGCCTTCTCCTAGGTAAGGCTTAAGGATAACAGAATCCAAGAGCGATGAGCCTAGTAAGAGATGCACGATACTATACTGTAGCATGGTTTCTGAGAGTGGGTTCGCAGGCCCCTCCTCGGTGTTCCGCGAGTGACTGATCAATTTTCTCTGGTTCCGCATTCGCCAAGTCACTTAGATGGCGAACTTGTGGTGCGATCGATCTCAGGAATCTCCATTACTCACGCCGGAGTCTCAATAAGCACATCTCGGTGCATAACAGAAATGCGCGAACTGCGCGATAAATCCCACCAGCAGCTTGTAGCCAGCTAGGCTCCGAAAAGGGGCCACGTAGGTTAATAATAATATCTGGAGTTTTACGCCCCAAAACCGCGAAATGATTGAGGCACGTCGTAGTGGAGGGCTCCGGAAATATTGACCATCTGGTGTTCTTTAACGTGCACTGGCAACGCACAACACTGGGACCTCTCCTCCATTTCACCTCCATCGAAATGCGACCAGCAATGCCGGGATCACACACGCGACCTTCGGGTCAGCAGTCGAGCACCGTAACCACTGCTCCACCGCGGAAGACGGGTCGCGCGGTTAAGCTATTGCACTTGAATCTCGGAGGCCTTATATTACTTCCATGCGCATCTCTCCTGTTTGAAGATAGGGGCCGAAGATAAGGCAGTGGACATGCTGCAGCCATTTGCAACAACATATGCTTGTGAGCAGGCAGTCTCGACACTGGCCCTTGAAAAATAAGCACAGCAATATTCTGATTCCAGCAGCCGACATGCGGTTGGCCCTTTGAGTGTGACTGAGCCTCGCATCGATATATTGGGGCAAGAAAAGTGAATTCAGTTGCATGTAGTGAATAAATTTCTTTATATCCTTGAGAATTTATTGCACATGAAGGTAACGTGAACCGCATAAAAAATGCATGGAAAGCGAGGGGAGGGGGGAAGGTTCCTTAGCACTTAATGGAACTTAGCACGGCTCCCTGGGACCAACATGCTTGGGAACCCCCTGTACTACAGGATTATTCGAGGCGACAAGCGTATCAAGAAATGAGAACGTTACAAACATAGACTTCGAGGCGTTGCCAATCCAGCCTGCTTGTCCTCCCTTGCCCTTCGTCTTTCTTTCTCTTTCTTTCTCTTTATTTTTCAGAATATAACAAAATATTACATTCTGGATGGTCTCCTGGGCTAAAAGCTGTAATAAACAGCTTGACTGGGCCCGGGAGATGACCAATTTACATGGCAATTAGTGACAGCTGAACAAATTTACAAAAAATGTCAGTCAATAGTAGAAAAAAATATTATTTACATAAACGCTCTTCAACAACAAACAATACTAACATAAATGCTCCAAGTTATTTACAGAAAAGAAATGGTAATTATTCCAAGCACTATATACAGAGAATATATACACTATATACACTATTATACATTATTACACTATATACTATACACTATATAAACTATTACAGCAATATACAGAGAAAATACAGTGCAATTTTATGAAATTTCACTGTATATTTCTATACTTTCACCGACTACACATAGCGTGCAACGGCGGCGCTATCACGTGGGATCCCCTGACGTCGACCACCGTAACACACAATGGCTCATCCGCCTTGGCGCGCGGCTTTCCCCACCAGCCGATGCACGATGCGGAGAAGAAAGATTTACAGGCAACGACCTGAGCCACCAAACTCGCTCCTTTTATCTCCCCCCTTTCCCTTCATCGAGCACGTTTGTGGTTTCCCCGGCAGTCAGCACGCTTGCTTTTTTAGGGAAAGCAGTGCAGCTTTTTTCTTGGCCTTCTTTGCAATCTTAGGAGCGTGATTTTGTGTGATTTCAGATGAGCTATCGCTTCTCTTTGCTGCTCGCATCCACATTCAGCTCACTCACAAACTTCCCATCTCCTCAACTCTCTTTCCTAAGCCTCTCACACCCTACCCTGGCCACCAACCGCGCAGGCTTTGACTCTATCTACAATCTGGCTGCCACGACCAGTGGATAACTTGCAGTTGCGGGGTGGGTAGGAAATGCGATCACACATGACAAAGATGCCATCAGTTTCTGGGAAACTGCATACTACTGTCTCGCGTTGGGAATGCGCACATTCCCGTCAATTTACGGCAGGAGCCACGCTTCTCTCTACAGCCGCCTCTTGAAGATGAACGCTGCATCGCGTCTCGTCTCCCAAATGCGCCACCCGCCCAGGATGACTACTGACAGCGCCACCCTTCCTGAATCACCATAAAAAAGTATGGCGTTCAAAATCGTTCCCCCGAGGCATTGCACATATACAGGGATCTAGAAATGAAAACAAAAATAATGCACAAGAAAGAAAAAAAGAGGAAGCGCAATACGTTCCCCCGAAGTGATTTATGGTCACTAAAACTCAGCCTAGACCCCGCTGTCTTCGTGGAACGGAGGATGCAAATTTCGCGACCGGGTTATGGCCAGTTCAAATCGGTGTTCGGGGTTCCCCACATCGTTCGACACGCTTGCTATATTAAGTTTCTTCGCTCGATTGTGTGTGTGTGTGCGTGTGCGTGTGCGTGCGTGCGTGCGTGCGTGCGTGCGTGTGTGTGTGTGTGTGTGTGTGTGTGTGTGTGTGTGTGTGTGTGTGTGTGTGTGTGTGTGCGTGTGTATGCGTGTGTGTATGCGAGTGCGTGTGCGTGGGCGCGTGCGTATGCGTGTGCGCGCGTGTGTGTGCGTGTGTTTAGTTTGTATGTATCGAGGGCTACAGCAAATTGAGAAGCATCGCGGATTCTCCAATAATGGCGTCTGAGTACAAGAACAAGGCAAAGCAAAAAAGGAAAAAAAAAGACACTTTAACAGGCCCGGCATAATCTGAAAATACTTTACGTGCTTACATCTATAGCAGTATGGCTTTATTGGAGCCCCTGATTTAGTGACCGCCTCGGTTCAATCGCATTTTCGCTTTTCCTGCAACAACAAAGATTGATGATATCATAATGACAGGAAGGTCACAACAACGATCAATATGACGTTAGAGGACGAACGATAGGAAAATTGTACAATAACTGGAGGTAGGCGAGGAGCTTAGCCAGAAAGTTTTTCCAGGGAAGATTCAACCAACCTTTATGTACTATGTTCGTTCATCTATTTGTATATGTACTCACGGATTCAAACGTGACATCATTTTTTCTAACACAAAAGTGTTTTATGCCGGGGCCCACCAAGACTTCGGTGACGTATTTTCGTCACGGAAATGACATCGAAAAATTACACCATCTCCTGCTAAAGGGAACCATGTGTAGATGTGAAGCATCGGGCGCTAACGCTTACACTGGCGGCGGCGTTGACGCTGGCGCCCATCGCAGCGTTGCGCAGGAGAGAAAACTGGGGAGGCGCAAAGCACGCAGTGATGGAGCGGTGTTTCCTACTGAAACATGCAAATCGCTGGTAATGGGCAATGAGAGACAGAAGACTCCGACTGGACACGGAGACCCGCAGTCCGCTTTTAGTTAACGCGCACGCTGCGAATTCTTATTGTTCAACAACGCACAGGAGAAATCTCCCACCGGCACCACCTTGCAGGTCAAGATCCAGTGCCGTATATACGGGTGGCCAGTGAACGGTTGTGCAGCGCGAGCAGTCGGTTTTTAACACGAAAGTGTTTTATGCCGGGGTCCACCACGGCTCCTCCGACGTATTTCCGTCACGGATATGACGTTGTAAAATATCAACTAACATAATGAGAAAACTAGAAGAAAAAGTTCCGTCGCCGGGCATCGAACCTACAACCTCTCGCTCCCCAGCGCACGGCGCGAAACCACTCGGCTACGGGAGCGCACGTTCCTCAGCTTACAAGCTATTTATACACACCATATACCATTGGCGGTCCTCAGAGCTCCTCGACTTCAGCGCGTTTTCGTCATCACTAGCGAGATGGTGCGAAGGCAACACGGAGCGCGCGCTCTAAAGATCGTCGCGCCTCTCGATGGGATGAGCGTGCGCCTCCACGGGGCGTGGTCACTCGTGCGCGCGCGCTTATCTCCTCATCGGGGCATTCGGGCTTCTGCACGCCTTGTGCTTCCACCGCAAGTTCGCTTTGAAGTTACAGTGGTTAAAGAGTGCACGAAGGTCGCTTCGTTCGCCGCAGCGGCCGCGCTTACGAATGGAGCGCGCCGCTCACACACGAAGTAATAATTGTGGCAGTTGTTCGCGCTTGTCCTGTGTATGCTTGTGCGTTCGTTTCGTGCGTCTTTGTGTTAGAGCAGCGCGCTTTAAACGTCGAGCTGTGACAGTTAGTCCGTGCTCGTCTTGTGTATGCTCATTTCGTGCATCCTTTCTGCTTGGGGTGCGCGCTGCATGTTTCGAGCTGCTTGCCGTTCTTTACACATTACAATTTGCTGTTGCAGCATTCATTCCTTCGCTTGTGGCGAAACAATGCGCAATAAACGCTGAACTGCTTATGTGAATACACGTTTCACTTTGGTGTTATGCCGATTCCTTTGACAGAGGGATCAGCCATGTTTTTTTCAACCAAGAAACTCGCTAGCAGACGCTGCCGGCGTCGGCGTCGCTAGGCGAGAGAGGGGGGGGCGTAGGAGAGGAGAGAGGGGGGGGGACGCGCATGCGCAGTGGGGAGTGTGGACGCCGCTGGCAGGGGATGCCTAGAGGAGAGTGGGGGGGAGCGTAGGAGAGGAGACAGAAGGGGGGACGCGCATGCGCAGTGGTAGTGTGGTCGCCGCGGGCAGGGATGCCTACAGGAGAGAGAGGGGAGAGGAGGTTTTTTATTATTTTTTTTTGAAAGGGTTTGCGCATGCGCAGTAAGGGAGGCCACGCGGCACACCACCACCACCGGATTAAGCTTCGCCATAAGATGCTTCACATCTAAAACACATATGAACAGAAGACAAAGAAAAAAGTTCCGTCAACGGGAGTCGAACCTACGACCTCTTGGTTCGCCACAAGAGTAGCCGGGCACGCTATCCACTGCGCCACGGTCATATTTTACTATACCGTCTAGTGTGCGCAATTGCACGAGAAATTCTCGTCATGTCGCAACGAATCTGGTGTCTAAAAATAATGTTGGCTCTGATCTACACTTTCGAGTCAAAATGACGCCGATATTACCCGAACTGAAGACGGTGGAAACGAAAGTATGCGCGTTAACTTAGCCCTCGATTGTCCCGCTTCAATCCGTGAGTACTGTACGGGTATATGTGCTCAAGGAGCAGTGGCGTAGCCAGGTGGGTAGGGTGGGGTGTTCAATTTTCCCCCTTCCCTCTCAAACTTTTTCAATTCTGCATGTGCTTAAATACAGTCATACATACAAAAACACGCACGAACATTAACAAATGGTGATTACTAACCCCCCCCGCCCCCCCTCTTCCCGCGAAAAAATTTAACGCTGCGCCACATCCTGTGTGACTGTCCGCCATATGATGTTCAGAGACAGCCACTGGCGTCCGTTCTAGCAGACCGTGACAATAGACAAATGTCTGTTGAATCTATTCTCGAATGTCGTTCACAGAGGACATAGCAGCTAAAGGTGACCAAGGTACTACTGAGCTTTCTAAGAAAAACGAACTTGGACCAGCGGCTCTGACAGCGATGTCGCGTACCACACCAGCGGGATGGACTGTCAATGACTGCTTGTGTGTGTGCTGTGTTATGTGCTATCTTTCTCTCTCTTTCCACTCTCTCCCCTACCTCTTTCAGTCTCCCCCATCCCCCTTCCCACGTTCAGGGTAGCAAACCGGTTATCCTGGACTGGTTAACCTCCATGCCTGTCCTTCACTACCATTTGTTCTTTTGCTATAGCTTTGCCATGCAAAATCGAAAAATTACGGTAGGGGGGTGGGGGGAGCTGTATTTTCCGTCATTAGTTGCGTCTAATGTCATGAATAATTTAGCGAAAGTAAACGATACAGTTATCCCTGCATGTCCTAGGATATGTGCAAACTGGAGAGTGTTGGTACATATTCATAGTGGAAAAGAGCGCGATACACCGAAGACGAGAGAGACCACGAAGAGTAGAGTAGAGTAGAGTAGATCCTTGAATCTGTGGCGCACACCCACGCTGGGGGATTGGCCAAGAACCGGATAGTGTTGAAAGACAGCGCTATAGTATGGTCTTTCTTGTCTTCGTTGTATAGCGCATTTTTCCATCTAAGATCTGTCACTTGGTCAATCAGTAGGAGGTTGTTCGGTTCTGACAAACGCAAAAAAAAAGGTGTTTTTAGCTGAGCCACGCTCACGCTGCAGTGCAGATAACTGCATAGATTTCGCGTTTTTGACAGGTGTGTCTAGTCGAGACGCGGCAAGTTACCTGCCGACGGTGAAACGAAGTGGACGCACCTTCCCGCTCCGCTCAATTGCCTTCACAAGCGGAGCGAGAGGTGCGCTTTACATTCCGCTGCTGGCGCGATCGTTCTGCGCACGCGTACTACAGTTCCTTGCACACGTTTGTGTGTGCGTGGCTATCATACGCAAGTCTTAGCCGGAGCGGATTCGTAAACGCTCAGCTAAAAGCATATGAAGTCACACGGTTCCTTCTGGATTCGACTAAGACGGCTGAAAGGCGAAAGCAATCTGGCTTAATAAGTACTGATGGGCTAGTTAGTGAGCCATGATTTTCGCAGAAGCAGCGCACGATAGGACACAATCACACGCACACAAAATGACGCAAACACAAGCGCTGTTTGCGTCATTTTATGTGTGCGTGATTGTGTCCTGTTGTGAGCT